>JAOQGH010000040.1:14718123-14734363 GCA_025769975.1 Gallinago jamesoni | reverse complement strand
GGGGTGTTCAGCCTGGAGAAAAGGAGGCTGAGGGGAGACCTTCTCACTCTCTACAACTCCCTGAAAGGAGGGTGTAGTCAGGGGGGGTTGGTCTCTTCTCCCAAGTCACAGGCAATGGAACAAGAAGAAATGGCCTCAAGTTGCACCAGGGGAGGTTTGGATTGGATATTAGGAAAAAATTTTACACAGAAAGGGTTATTAAGCCTTGAAATAGGCTGCCCAGGGAAGGGGTTGAGGCACCACCCCTGGAGGTGTTCAAAAGACAGGTTGACATAGTGCTTTGAGACATGGTTTAGTGATGTTTTTTTTTGTCAGAGTAGGGTTGATGGTTGGACTAGATGATCTTGAAGGTCCCTTCCAACCTAAATGATTCTATGGCAACGCTACACTATTGGTGAATATTTAAGCATTTTGCTCACTGGAGTTTTCTATCTTAGTTCCAGCAGGAGAGACTTACTTTGGGGTACACTCCAGACCTCCCATGGGTGATGTGATCTACAGTGACTCCTCTCTGCGCTTTGCATAATTACCATTTGCTAAAAAAAGAAAAAAATAATCCAGTGAGTTATATTAAAGAGGTAGCAAACCACTGGGATGTACTTTCCAGAAGAAAAGCATGTGTACTGAACAGTTATATAGTTCCTATAAAATATTTTACACTTCTAATGTATTTTGGGGGGAAAAAGGTTGTGAAGTAAATCTGGTGCCTGGGACTAAAGTACAAATAATTTCTGAATGTAACAGCAATGAGATATGTTTCTTAGGGCCTTTTCAGTCATATGAGCATCAGATTTTCTGAATTGGTAAAGTTGACACAATGTTTATGAGACCTTTTCAGAAGAAAATAGAAGCGCAGTGTTGTGCGGTTCCTTATGAAAGACCATTTTCTTTGGGATGAGACCATTTTCTTTGGGATGAAACCTGTTTTGTCTCTGACTTGGTATGGGAAGAGTTTAAAACTTGCTGTTGGTTGTTTAAGGTGGAGTTTGAGAAGAAGTTTGTAAGCGCTTGGTGTCCAATACCAATAAATGTCTGTTGAGCTGAGCAGCCAGATCCTTTGCACCACCTCAGGAAGCACCACCTTTATCCCCGACCGGGTGTTTTGGTTGGATTCCCAACCCTGTACTTCAGGCAGCTGGTTTAAATGCCTGACTTTTGCCAATCTTCACCATTTGGTGCTCTTCAAGCCTCAAGGCTCTTGCATGGCCATAACCTGCTGTTGGATCAAACTGCTGCCTCTCCTCTCCACTGGTCCAAGACCATCCTGCTCAAGAGCTCTGCTCTGGGAGATAGCACCAGACTAGAGCATCAAACCATTCAAAGGTCTTAGTTTGTGGGGAGGAGGCACATCCCCAGGACTGGGGAGCAGGAACCATTCTGCACCATTTCCGTTTCAATTTGGTTTTGGAGATTGTTGAAACTTAGTTTGATTGGGGTATTTTGGGGGGTGGTTGAGTTGGTCTTTTTTTTTCTGCGAGTAAACTGGTTGGGTCATCTCTTTTCTAGTCTTGATTAGAGTTGATGGAGGTGACCGAGAAGATTGCTTTGTTCCCCAGCATAAGTCTTTGATTGAATAATTTATTTTCATCACTACCTGGACTACATTAATAGTGTATTACTACTGTACATTAATGTGATGTGGGAAATCAGTTTTTGCTGTTGTACGTTGTGCCAGTCCCAAATTAGGCCTCAGTTCTGTGCTATTATGCTTTTTAATCGGTAGAATATTAAAAGCTGTGTTTTCAGAAGACGTCTTGGTAAATACAAAACTAGAAAAATTAGCGAAATTATAATTACAGAAGCTTGTTGTGGTTTAACATCTATCTAGACCCTTCCATAGCATTTTAAAGTTACTTTAAAATTTGGAAATGTTTTAATAATTCCCCTTTAACAGCAGGAAAAACTGATACACATCTTTTTACACAGCTTGTATGAGGTAAGTGGTTCGCATGATGATAGATCAGAATGAAGAAGAGAGCTGTGGTATGACTGTTAGCATGATGTGTTATTCAGTGGTCCATGCTGCTTCCCTGAAAACAGAAACTATTTTATAAATCAGAATTTACAGATGAATCATTGACCTGTAGGCTCTGACATGAAATTCATGTTACAATCAAAGTGATTGTCTTCCTAAAATGGTTTCTTTAGCATCCTGCTGAACATTTGTGGCTTTAAATTAAAATGGGGGGGGGCAGGGGGGGGGCAACTGTAAGTGTCCAACGGATTTTTAACACTGAAGAGGACTGTACCAATTCCTGAATTTTAAATTAATTCAGTGGGTTGAATTTCTGTGTGCATGTGCCTCCATGTTGAAAATATTCAGCAGCGTGTTAAACCTCCTGGGTGAACGCAGAAGGATGCAAATCTCTGAGGAACGATCGTTAAATGTTACTTTGCGGTAAAACTTGAATTGCGATTGATTTTGAGCAAACGTCCACTTAATTAAAATGTGTTCTCTGTAGGTGAGAATACAGGAGACGGTGAATTAGATCTGAGTGGGATCGACGACAGCGAAATAGATCGGGTAAGGTGCCCTCTTATCCTGGGTGTCTCTGTGTTTGGGTGTCTGAGAAAGACGGGATGGTTCTTATCTGGTTTATTCTCTCCCTCTTCGCTCTGATCCGTAGAGTGGTTCAAGTGATTTCAGTGATCTGAGATCAAAACTAAAGGCTCACGCAAAGTCCGTGAATTTGGTCTTCCTTGCCCATTTTATCTGTCTGTGGCAGTGCTGTTCCTGCGCAGTCTTACTACACTGGATTAATTATATTTTACAATGTCTTTTATTCTGAAGAAGGACTTTTAAAAGTTTGGTGGAGCTCTAAATTCATTATTTAATTAAGATATAGTCAAGATAGGAGGCTGCCATGGAAACCAAACTGTAAAACCAGCGTGTACATCTTCTCTGTTCTTTCAAAGATTTCTGTAACGTTTGCTGGATTTACTATTATTTGTGTGGCAGCGACAGATACCCTTTCCCTTACAACCTGAACATGAAAGACAGAGGGCTGTGGGAAACAGCTCGTTGAAGGCCACGCAGCAGGTCAACACTTGAACGTGCAACCAAGTCCGTGTCTCCTGAGCCTGATGCCCTCTCCAGCCGCCATACTGGGTTCAAGGGCAATTTGAGTAGATAATGGCAATGCTAAAAACTCCTTTTGGGGTACAAAATCGTTGAGAGCGATGGGGTTGTGGAGGGGTTACTGAGGAGAACCACGTAAACAATCGCAGGGGAAGAACAAGCCCATTTTCTCCTTCTCCCAGGCTCCATGGTCATAACTCTGCTTTTACGACCTCATGTTCATTTCTCTGGCAATAGGCTGTAATATTGTAAGCCCAAGATTCTGAACTCCCTAAAAGTGTAAGAAGGATGAATAACTGAGCTTGGAGGAAGCGAGTTTTACTATTAAGTCTTACATTTAATAGAAGCAGATGAAAGAGTGAAAATATTGGTCTGATAAACCAGTTTTTGCACAGCTGTTTGCTGGCCTTGTTTGGCCTTGGAGGAAGGGCTCCTTCCTGCATTAGTCTCATTGGACCAGAGTTGTTTTTCTCATAAAATCCTTTACGCGTGTTTCACCTCGGAGAAAATCTCAAGATACTCACACCTGTAAGATGGAGAAATCTCAAATTGTTTTTCTTGAACTTGAGCATTGTTTTACAAGTCTTGGGTCTGCCTCTTAAAAATAAAATGTCTCATTCTTGAAGGATGATCCGCTTTGTCTTCTCTGTTCTGCAGAAGTTCTTCTCTCTGAAACAGCATCAGTTGTAAAGAACTTTGGTTTCACAGACAGTTGTGCTAAATACTGGCTTTATTTTTATATTTAAGTAATTGAAGAGGAGACCTATCTACCAGCCTGCCTGCTACCTACCTGCTTATTTATCTGTAATTCATCTGAATCCTTTTAAGTGTGTTTTACAGCTCCACACCTACCAAGTGGTTACCAAGACTAAGTGTAGTTAACTGAAAAAAAGCCTAGATGTGGTTACTGCACCCAGCCCTCTAAAATCTAGAGCACTAAAACTCCAGCAATCTAAGCTTATTTCATTCACACAGACGTGGCCATTGAACTAATAATATTAGTAACTGGGCCTAAATTCTGTTTTGGTAGCACAGGGTTCCCATACTGTTTTGAATTACAGACCACCGTTAACAGAATTACTTGCAGACGACCATGTTTTCATGGTGCTCTCTCACACCGCCTGAAAAAGATCATAAAATCAGGCTTATTTTAGGTTAATTACAGACCACATGCAATGAGTCCTGCCTGGATGGTTGTTGGTCACCCCATCATAGTTTGGAAACCAAGCAGTTTCTTTTTGAAAACATGCCATTGTGTTTTGCCGGCTTTAGAAGTTACTGAAAATGCTTGCTGATTGTCACATCTTGGTCATATTTTTTTTTTATTAATGTAAAATGTTTAAAAACAGAATTGACCTTGCCAGTTTTTGTTTCAATTCAGTTTTGCTCTCTGGTTTTCAAGTTGATTGCTGAAAGTAGGTAAACTTGTTTTGTCTTTTAGTATATACTTAACGAAGCAGAAGCTCAGATAAAAGCAGAGCTGTGGATGAAAGAAAATGCAGATTATTTGAAGGAACAAAAAGGTAAGTAGATAGGACTGAAATTCTCCTTTTGGCTGGTGTTGCTGAACCATGCAGTCTGTGTAATCTTCATGCTGGTTACCCTTTTGTCATTTTTCAGAAAAAGAAGCAAGAATAGCAAAAGAGAAAGAACTTGGGATTTATAAGGAACACAAGGTATTAAAATGTGTGCTAATTGTGTCTGTTTGGAAATGTCCTGAAAATTCGTTATATTTGCTGATCAACTCCATGTAGGATGTATGGGCATAATGGTGCAAATCGCCACTAACCAAGCAAGAGCTGTTGTATCTCTACCTGTTATTGAAATACAAGGCTGTAATTTTTCAGATGGTGAATACAACACTTTCTTGCCCAAACTTTTATTTTAAGTTGCTATTATGAGAAAATTTTGTGCATGGTAAAGTCAGAACTGGGTCTTTGCATTTATGATTGCTCTCCTAATTGCTTGCTTATTTAAATACAGGTCTTAAGACATGCCTAATTTTTTTTTTTTTTTAATGTGTGCATGGGGAATTTGTTTGTACTTGCCATAACTTCGGTAGCTTTCTTGGCTCCTACAATAATGATTTCTTTATGAAAAATTGAACAGAACCTTGTTACAGTCACTTGAAGGAATATGTTGTTCTACCTTTCATAAAGAATGCGACAGTTACGTTAACAAACGGCACGTCCTGTCTCCGTGTTTAGCAGTTTAAAGCAGCCTAATTGGCCGTATATTCACGATTTACAGCATTAGTATTTTGTGTAATTGAGCAAGTGACAAGTCAAATCTTCCACATGCAGCTACAATCCGTGTTAGTTTTTAGTGCACATAGCCTCTGTCTCTTCTTTTTTATTTTTTTCTGACTAATGCAAAAGACAGAGTTTCCTACTTCCCCTAGGTATTTCGACAATAAAAACAAAACCAGACAATGAAACACTGTTTTATGCTTCAGTGTTTCTCATTCATCTTGCGCTTACAGAGACGTGGCAGTCTACTAGCAATTTTCAAAATTGTATAACTCCTTGGCACCACCAAGTAGCCCAAACACCCACCTTTTTGTTCGGACAACACAGGGGTTTTTCTTTTATTCTGTATTGTTTCTGACAGCTCAAGTAGAACTTGATTAATATAGTGCTTTCCAATTTCAAGGTAACACTTGACCCATGTAGGTAAACACAGGGGCTACTATCCATTAAAACATAAATCTCCTGCAGAGCCTGGTGTTAAAACCTTCCTTTGAAAAGGAAAATGCTGAATGAGAAACAGAGGTGTGTTGTTTTTTTTTTCGTTCCTACCCAGGCATTGGACATGGATAGAAATGTTCTCCTGTGGCATTTCTCTTTGCCTGGCTCTGCATAGCATCAGCCTCCCCAGTGCAATGCTGGGCTTGGGCTCGCAGCGTTTCCCTGGGGAGGGCAGTTGCAGGTGACATTGTCCCCTGCTCCCTAATCCATCAGCGTTAATGCCAGCCCTTGCTTAGAAAGCTGCTGCTAATATTTCTTGGCCTTTTTTAAGCGTGGTGGGGAGTTGGGTAGATGATCTCCCCCACCGCATCCGAACCTGATAGAAAATAATATTGCAGTTTCGATATGACGTTGTCAGTGCTTAAGGGAGTCATGACCCAGCTTGACTCTAACTTTAAAGGCAATTTTAGCAGAGGGATTTCATTATTTACGTGCTGGGTGATGTTATCAGGGTCCCTGTTCCCATAACAGGAGTTCATTATTTTTTTTTCATGCATGAGAAATGGCCCACGTTTCTTCTCTGGCAGCATTACAAATAGAATCATAGAATGGTTAGAGTTGGAAGGGACCTTAAAGAATTTGTGATAAACTGTGTGGACACTTGGCAAAAAAGCAAACGCTTGTCTCTTGAAGAAAAGAGACCTCTTGGTCCCGTTGAGGGGCAGGAGAAGGGAGCGCTGGCTTAGCCCGGCCGAATGCCTGCATCCCCGCATCAGCAGCACCTGAGCTGCAGCTCACCCTTCTGCTTCACAGAAACTTTGTTTGTGTCTCCATCACTAATTTTATATTTTAATTAAGCCAAAGAAATCTGCAAAGAAGCGGGAGCCAATTCAAGCCAGCACAGCAGGAGAGGCAATTGAAAAGATGTTAGAACAGAAGAAAATCTCGAGTAAAATTAATTATAATGTGCTAAGGGACCTGAACAGCAAAGGAAGTAACACACCAAAGAAAGAGGATGACAGCACTGATGACAGCACCAACACCAAGAAGCTGTCAAGAAGAAAATCTATTGCCAGTAGGAATATAGCCAACCCTGTAAACAGTGTGGGAAAAAGGTACTGCAATTGTTCATTTATATCTTTGTCTGTGAGACTGTCTATGTATCTTTCTGAGCCAGACAACGTAGGGACTGAAACATTTGTTTGAGGCTAAAATAATGTTGGGGCTCTGGTTTTATTTATTTTGCCTGCAGTGTTGCGGTGGCACCTTATTTATAGTTCACATATCAGAGGTCTGCTTTGGTGCGAGTTAATCAGCCTGAAACCAACAACAACAACAGCAACAAAAAAGCCAATGGAAATTCAGAAATGTGAATCTTGCAGCCAGGGACACCTTTTCTTCGTATACTCCTGACATTTTTTGTCCTTCCTGTCTAAGTTGTCTGTATCAGCTGTCGTGACACTAAATGTTTGAAAGCTTTGGCTTTTTGCTTGATTTGAAAAATATAGTTCCCATCTGTTTTGATGGCTAACTGTTTTGATTAGCTTTTATTTTAGTTTTATTCCAAACTTTTGTTGTTAATTGATGCCACAAATATAAAGTTTTACAGTAAATAGGCTTGTCGGTTTTCTGGTCTGCGTTTGCAAATGGTTTATAGTGTGATGAAAGCTACTATTTTAATGAGTAAAATATTCAACTAGCTGGGCAGATTTGTAGTGTGCTGTAAAGTGTGCAAGGAGATTGATGTATCCTATCTGCAGCATTCAACTCTTTTATTTGTCTTCAGTTTATGAAATCATGTCGGATGATCGTTTGAATCATGTCTATGTATAGTGATTTCTTACTTAGATGTTATATATTTATTTCCTGTCTTAAATACTTAGTTTTTCGCCATGAAAGCTGATGCCACAAGAAAATGCAGGTGTTTAATTCTTACGTATAAGATGGTGGCTTTGCTCCAGTAGTTCAGATTTAGGCACGCGTTGCAGCTGAGAGCAGGTAAGGGACTGAGGAGGGTGGGAGGACAGCGAGAAATCATTTATTTGTAGAAGAACGGGGAGGTGTAGGATATCTGAAAATGTGAAGCTGGGAGGGTTAGTAAGTGCACGTCCCTCAGGAGCTAAGTAAAATAAGGATGACTAGACCCAAACCAAATATTTTGGTTTCGTTTGACCGTGAGGACAGTGGGACAGTGTTTGATTTTTTTGGCTGAGGTGCCAAAGCTTAGGTAACTGGGATGCAGGTTTTTTGCAATATACCAGACATCATTTCTTTCCTTGCTCTATCTTCTTTATTCTGTATTTTACCAAAATAGCTTCATCCTCGTTCGACTTCTCACTCTTAATATCAAGAGCTTTGCTTTCCAGTTCTTTTTAGTCTCCTCTGTAACTTGCTACTTCAGGTGATGTCTAATGGCCCAAGTGCATAAGTTTTCCACCAGTGAAGGAAAGTGAAGATGCATTGAGGATTAACTAACAACATTTAGCCTCTGCTTTCTTTGGATGTAGCAGGTTTTAATGAGTCGTGTTTCTGGTATTTCTAATAAAATATAGCTGGCTCAGTTGTCTGAAAGGAAATGCTGCGATGGGAAGTAGGAGCTGGTCGGGATCCCATTTGCGTTCCGGAGCTCAGCAGTGGCATCCCTGCTGGAGCTGCTTTGCCATAGCCAAATCTTGGCACTTCTGAGGTTTGCAGAAATACCAGGCACTCGGAGCTCCTGTTGAAGTCAGCACGTTAAACTCTTAACAGGTTTTTGATACCCTGTGGAAAATGATGCCATAAATATTTGGTTTGACATTGGTGCAACTTGAAAAGGTGTCTAAATAAATACAAATCGGTATTTTCCAAAAGCAGCTAATAAAACATGTTTATTTTTCTTCTTGAGAGCTTAAAGTACGTCCTTAAGATGCGTAACAGAGTTTCCTGATGATGATTAGCAGATCTCGGATACAATGAATTTTTCAGCAGAACACTTCAGAGGAGGTCGGGGATACGTGCAGATACGCGAGTTAAGGAGATCTTGCACACCAGAAGCAGGCCACGTTCTTGCTTAAATAAAGTCAAGGACTTGGCAAAGCATTAGTTGGACTTTTCTTTATCTCGCAATTAAAGATTTATGACATAATTTTGATTTATTTTTTTTTGCTAGTCGTCTAAATGCCCTGCCTTTTAAATGGCATGCATAAATTTCTGTGTTCTGCATTGTTCTTATATGCCATGCATTCATTGCCTTTTGTTCAGCATTATTCCTCTGAGAGGTGAATGGCTACATACTTTCCCAGCAATACAAAAATTGCGGTAATTTATATGCAATTAATAATAATAAAACCCTGAACATTGCTCATTAGAAAATGAATGAAGCGCATAATGTATCTTTATCCAGGAAGCATTTGCAGAGATTTCACTAACCGCGTTGGTTTGTAGTGATTCACAGTCCTGCGTGCTTACCTTTATATCTTAAATAATTAGTAAACTGTGTTTAACTGCAGTAACACCTTGCCTAACCATGCTTTGATCCCCTCCTTTAAGTTCATCAGTGGTATATTCAGATTTTAAAGAGCGACTGCTTTAGTCCTGATCTCAATCTCAGAAAGTAGGAATTTTTTATTTTTTTTTAATTATAAAGAAATATCTTTATTGCTTTCCTTTTGCAAGCCAAGATTTTGCATACTTCACCAGACTTGGACAGATGATGGAGCCAAGGTGGTCATGTATCTCAGAAATCATCGTCATATACAGTAGGTAGCGCCCTGGAAATAGGAAGTTGATTTTTATCTCCATCTTTCTAACTATCCCTTGCTGTGCAATACTGTACACTATTATGTCTGGATAGAGGACGTCAGATTATCCCCCCCAAAAATGGTTACCCCAGCCAGACATGGTGCAATCCCTGGATAGTTTTTCATTATTTTTTTTTTAATACGATAGAAACTAACAGTTAGTGTTAATCAGTTAAAATATTGGAAAAGCTTTTGTTTACTGATGTAGTAATGATAAGCAAATTTTACGGTCTTGTAAAAAGCTGTTGATTTGCAAGAAATTTATAGAGTTGGAATGTGATGCATGGTCCCAGGAGCACGATTGAACGGGATATTCTCTCAGCTGGTGGCCCTTTCAGTATAACTTTGTTTCTAGTGTAATCACTTAACGGTTACGTGGATTTCAAAGGTGATATAGTTTATCTGTGTACTATTTCATGAAAAATCCTGATTTTGAAATCTCAGATATGTTTGGTGTTTTATGAAATTTTGCTAGGGACGTACTTTCAAAGTATTCTTCCAAAGACCATGATATAAATAATTTTGGGAAATTTTGTATTGTGTAAATGTATTTCTTCATGCATTTTTGTTCCAGTGGGCATCACGCTTGGTGCTTTCATACGCAAAAGCCGCTTCTTTCTCTGTGCCTTGAGATGTGGCACGGGAGATGTTACCATAGTAGATGTTGCAGCTTTAATTTCAATTACCAGTTGCACGGTTTATCTTCAGTAATGTCTTCTCCGCATATGAAGTGTAAGAATAATAACGTTGAACTCCTAGAAAAGAACAATTGCTGCTTCCAGCTACTTAAAACTGCACTTAGAGCTGTGCCTTGTGCTGGAGCTCTTTGAGTCCAATGAAGAGGGGTTTAGGTCTGGAAGCTTTTGGTTAGAAGCTTAATAATTTATTTTATATTTACTTAAGCTGAATCTTACAACGTTACTTGTAAAGTGAAATGTGTTGTACCAGGAAAATGTGGGAACAAGGAAGCTTTCAAGTCACTGCTTTTTAAAAATTTTAAGCCTATTTATTGCTACGCACTTGAAATTGGTAATGATATCAGAAAAGACAGGATAAATTATCGGGGGAATAAATGTGTCAGGTTAATCTCCTGAAGAATTTGCCTTGGAAGAAATGAGGCAGGACTGTGAAGCACAGCTGAACCCGTTGTAATGAAACAAGGTTGTTCTGAATGGAAGTGTATGAATATATAATAGAAAACCAAATCATGCTTGCTACGAGTATGACAAAAGCCCTTGGTAGAGATCTCAGGTTTGATTAGATTTGGAAATTCACCTGCACATCTCTCCATGGTCTCGATTGTTTTTATCGACCATGCATTTCGCTTGTACACGTTCGCTTGTGGCTCCACCTGTCGTTCAGAGCCACGGGATCAGGAGGTTACGAACCCAGAAAAATCCCCTTTATTATCCGGGATGGGAATATTACTCCATAAGGTAGAAGTTTTTTTGGGTCTCATTGGCTTTGCCAGATTATTTTTAGTAACTCTGTGGGAGGAAGGGAGCACGGGGTGCTATTTATCACACCCTGCCTGGAATCCTTCTCTTCGCTCGTTGATACTGCGGATGTCCGTCAGAACCTGTATGTCTTTTTCCTGGGTAATAAGGAGGGAGAAAGCCCCAAATTACCTCTTACCCTCATATCCATGATCACCGATAACAATAAACCCTTTATTTGTAGTTTTATGGGTGGAATTGTGCTGAGTGTCATGCCGTGTCTGGGCTGGGTGTTCCTAACTCAGCTGCAACTCCAAAGACCCTAAATGCTTACTCTCTGTTGGCCATGGTTTATAATTTATTTTTATAAACCCAAAGCAAACAGTTTTGGTTTTTTTTCTAATGTACAATATTTTTAGTTTATTTTACATTAGGAGACTGGTATTTGTGGAGGGGAGGAGAGTGAGCTCATTTTCCAGATCCCTTAGATTAAGCCAAAAGGGCGTGAAACAAAGCTCAGCTCAAGCAGTCTGGATTCACTGTGTCAAGAAGAGACTTGTTGTTTCAGATCCTTTTTTTTTTAATTAGGAAAAATGACATTGCAGTAAAGGTTTAAAACATTAAGAATGGGTATTTCAGAAGTTGGTTCATTGCAGCTGATGCAGTAGAGTCTGGTGTGGTGATGGTTGTCTACGGCGAGCCCTGCAGGTTAGCAATTTGTGATGGAGCAGAGCTTCTGAAGAGGGAGAAGTCCCTCTGTTTGGCAGATGCAAAGCTTTTGTGAAAGAGGCTTTTCCGTGCTAATGCTGGCGGTATGCTTTCTCTGGACAAATTGGCCCTTTGAGATGGGATCTTAAGAGTATTTTTATATGCTTTAATTTTTCCACCACATATTTTTATTTTTCAGAATTTCCTTCAGGTGGTCTGTCTAATTGATCTTTGATATCCTGTTTTTCTCTCTCTGCTTTGAAGTCTGTTACATGGGCTAGAACTCGTGTATTTACTCAAAGTGAGATACTAAACTTTATTTCTTGCCTTGTCCTGCTTCAGGCCTTCTTTTTATAGGTGGCTAATGTACTACACCAATTTCCCACCGGGAATAAAATTCCTTAGAGAAGATACCTTCAGGGAGGTGGTGGAGTCTCCTTCTCTGGAGACACTCCAAACCCACCTAGACATGTTCCTGTGCAACCTGCTCTGGGTGAACCTGCTTTGGTCCTAGATGATCTCCAGAGGTCCCTTCCAACCCCATAGCATTCTGTGACACTGGTCGTAGTTGTCAACGATGGTAGTTAGGAATTTCTTCTATAGCTTACTCGTTGTTTGGTTGGTATTTTTGGTGTTTCCTCTGGAAGTAGTCTTGTGTTGGCTGTGGGATTAACTAAACTGTGATTCCCAGGTATGAATGTGCATGTGGGAGCTTTCCCATTGAGCGTGCAGAGTCAGCTTTTGGGTTGAATCTTCCGTACGCGGTAAATAAATGCTCTAACCACTTTGGCATAACCGTTTTCTTATGTGATCTGCACTTTGAGAATTTCTTTGGAGTGTAATTTTATGTGTGTTTGTGCTTTACTGTGGTATGTAATCATTTAAATCAAAGGTTAATCAAAGTGATTAGTAATTTTGAACAGGAAAATGGTGACATTTGATAAGTACCGCCACTTAAAATAAATCTTACCAGTATTTTCCAGTCTTGTAACTTTTAGAGGGACAAGCTTATACAAAGTATGTGCAGTATTTTATTTACAAAATGCAAAGCCAAGAAAAAAATGTACTCAAGACTTCCAAGGTTCTGCTTTTCACGTCATCCATCTGCCTTATTAAAAGTTAGTTGTACGGGGGAGAGCTTTACGAATGACCTTGAAAGGAGCTGACACGTGTATTTGTTTGTCCAGAGTTGATTTGAGGAGTTGATCTAGTAAAGCCTGTAGTAACGTTGTAACCTGGCTAACGCTGCCAGGAGCCTGAGGAACCTGTTGGATTAAGGAGATAAATCAGATAAATCAGAGGCAAGAGCTGGCAAGAAACCCATCTGCCCCACCGTGTTTTAAAACGAGTGATTGTTTTTAACTTCTGAACGCTGAAAGGTGATGACCAGCAGCCTTTCCCTTTTCATGAAGTGAGGGTAGAGGAGGAAAATACACGTTGCTTCTGTGCGTCGCACCATGCTCCCAAGCTGACACAGAGTTTAACCAGCACGCTGCCCCGCGAACAGCAGGTTATATCCTCAAATTAATTTCTCTCATCACCGACATAGGACAGAAGGATGGGGAAAGATTTTATTTTTTTATTATTTTATAAATATTTCTTTTTTTCCCCAAAAAAGAGGGAAAAAAAAAACCAGTCACCCAAACTCATCCTTCCATAAGGAATAAGTCGGGATTTGACACTTATTCTGATTACTGAGGCTGTTTTGAAGATTCTCTTGCCAGTACCAGTGGCAAGGACTGAGGTGTGGGTCGGACGGTGCTGGAGAAAGGGGTTTCTGAGCTCAAGGAATGTCTCCAGAGAAGGAGACTCCACCACACCCCTGGGCAGCCTGTATACACAACCTGGACAGCTGCATGTTTCTGTGGTAGGTCAGTTTGGGCGGCTTTATTCCTTTTGACTGTGGATGCTTGCCTGCCTGCCTGCTCTCCCCTTGTTCCTTCCCACGCTGCTCTCTGTGATGGCCCCACCTCGCAGACCCCACTGGGGCTGGGGCTGTGGGTGTCATCTCCAAACATCTTGAAGAACAGGAAGTTCTTAGAAGTGGTCAACATGGATTTACCAAGGGTAAGTCATGCTTGACCAATCTGATAGCCTTCTATGATGTTATAACTGGGTGGCTGGATGAGGAGAGAGCAGCAGATGTCATCTACCTTGACTTCAGCAAGGCTTTTGACACTGTCTCCCATAATATCCTCATTAGGAAATTAAGGAAGTGTGAGATAGATGAGGTGGCAATGAGTTGGACTAGATGGTCTCTAGAGGTCCCTTCCAACTCTGACAGTTCCGTGATGCCAGTGGTTTTTCTTTCACATCTGATGGGCTTGATACCCCTGAAAATACAGCTTCGTTAAACTCTGAAATAAGTACAGGGAGTGTTTTGTCTGGCTGTGCTCCATGATGTTGAGAAAGGAGGACCTTCCCAGCCATCACCTGCAGCCTGCAGCGTCTGGACGTCTTTGGGCTGCTGCTGCAGGAACATCTTCTCCCAAGGGACTGGACCAGTTAGTCCAGCAGCTCTGTGCTTCCCTGTCAAAGTGCAGACCCAGTGTCCTCAGACCCAGGTTTGCCAGGGTGGGGTTGTCAAAAAGCTCATTCCTTCTTCCTTCATCCCTCGGTCCTTTCCCTCCTCCCGCAGGAGGCGAGTGACAGAAATGTTTCCCCCTTTCATGCCTGTTCTGTCGGTGAGTTAAGAGAAATGAAGTTAAAGGTTTTCTAGCTTATTATGTTGCTAAAACCTAGAGAGGTTGGTACTGGTCTCTTCTCCCAGGTAATTAGTGACAGAATGAGAGGGAATGGCTTCAAGCTACAACAGGGTAGGTTTAAACTGAACATTAGGAAAGAGTTTTTCCCAGCAAGAGTGGTCAGACCCTGGAACAGGCTGCCCAGGGAGGGGGTTGAGTCCTCATCCCTGAACGTGTTGAAGAGTCGTTTAGATGTGGGGCTGGGGGATATGGTGTAGGGGAGAACTTTTGTAGAGTGGGGTTGATGGTTGGACTCGATGATCCCGAAGGTCTTTTCCAACCTGAATGATTCTATGATTCTAAAATGGAGTATTCTTCCTAAGAATCCCAGTTTTGGAGTCCTTCATTTTTGAGTACTGGAATAAAATGCCCAAAATTCTCTACGGCAACTAACCCACCTGTATTTTAATTGGAGAAAAATGCCCCTGGGATAGCTTACCGGTAGGAGAAATCATGTAAAGAAGCTTTCTCGATGTGAACTGTACCAATTTATGTGAGTTCAGTGGTGCTGCAAATCATCTCTAGTTGTACATCATTCATTAAGAGCATTCAAATTTTATAGAACAGACATTTAATGTTGTCAAAATATGGTTTAGTGTACAGATAAGGGAACGTGGTCTGCTGGGACTGCAGAGGAGTGTTCCTGAGCTGTCATTCATTTGGACTTACGAGAACCTTTAAGAAAAGTATATAAATAAAGACTATAAATTCAAGAGTGAGTGAGGGCACATCAAGACTTGTGCTGAGTGTTTTAGCAATAACAAGCATCCGCCAAATCCACTGCTCAGTTCCATTTACCCAAAATGACTAGTGCGCCTTCAATTTAAAACTAAAAAGGCATTGATCTGGCTCGACCTCGTGGCCCAGACCCGGGTCAAGTCTTCTTATTTGTACAGCAGCCTTCTTGTTTGTTTAATATAAATTGGATATTGCTTTTCCGCCTCCTACTCATGAAAATTGTCTCCTTGTCAGATTCCAGGGGAGGTCGGTTGGGCAGAGCAAAAATGCAGAGGGGGATTTTTTTTATGACTGTCTGAAATAATTTCCTCTTGCCTTTTAAGACCAAATAGGAGCAATTTTAGTGCAGAAGATAATTTGGTGTGACAGTTGGATTGTGAGTGCCTTGTTTGTCTATGTTCTCATTTTCAGGCTGGTTATAAGAAAATGCTCTGCGAGCTTTTTTTCCTTCCAAATGATGCTTGGTGGATCGAATGGGAGACTTAATATACATATGTATGTGCAGTCTCTTGAACTTTAACGGCGTGTTAGCAAAAAATAGTTCTATGTGATATGGGGGGTGAGGAGAGTGGGAAGAAACAAAGAAATCTGAAGTGTTGTGGCTCTTGTTATCAGACCCTGGAGGTGCGTGTCCTGCTGTCAGGGCTGGGAGTGCTTCAGCGCCGGGAAATGTTCCTTCTCAGCCTGTAGATTTTTCCGATTTATTTCTTTGTGTTTTCCCAGGTGGAAAGCGATTGGTTTCTAAATTGATTTTCCTTTGACCCTAGTCCAGCAGGGTCTGCTTGTTGATCTTTGCAGTACGTGTCTGTTGATCTTTACAGTATATATTTAGCATGAACCAGGGGAGGTGTATGTATGATGTGTGTCAGATTTGCAAATCAAGTTGAGTCTTCAGCAAGTAGTTGTTCAATGATGAAGGCAGTGGGATGAAACAATCAAAAACTTAAGTTTTTCTCGCTACGATATGGCATATATTATTTTTATCAAGACTAAGGGAGCTGGGGTTGTTCAGCCTGGAGAAGAGGAGGCTCTGGGGAGACCTAATAGCGGCCTCCCAGTACCTGAGGGG
>JAOQGH010000040.1:14688563-14700166 GCA_025769975.1 Gallinago jamesoni | reverse complement strand
CGTTCCTGTGGGACCTGCTCTGGGTGGCCCTGCTTTGGCAGGGGGTTGGACTAGATGATCTCCAGAGGTCCCTTCCATGTGATTCTCTGGTCTCTTGCAGAAAAGGCACAATTTCAGCTTGCTCTATCAGGTTCCTTAGTCCCTTTGGTGTCAGCATTTCCTGATGAAGTGAGAACAGATATCCCACAATGTACTGGTAAGGAACAGGGAAGCCAGATGCTGGCGTGCAGGGCGTCACAGCATACGTGGCTGGGAAGCCTGGCATACCCTGTATGGTAGCACTGGGAGGATAACCTGACAGACTGGTCCTGCAGGCTCCCTAGGGAGCCCAGTTTACACAAGACAGACAGTGCTGGGCTGGTTACACAGCAATCACATGCCAGCCTGACTTGAGCCATCAAGAGATCATTGCTATGGTTATTAGCTAAGTATTTCCATAATGTGTGTCTCTACAAGTTATAATTAGAGCCAAGGCTGCCCCAAGCTTGCTTAGAAGTATAGTTTATATAAAGCTTTTAAAAGTTTATGTGTGGAGGATATACATCCACAAGCATAATAGGAATGACGCCTCATTTTCAAAATGAAATTTATAGGCTTTGGTGTCTGTTTCTCCCTCCCTTTACAGTTTTGTATGGGCTTTTTTGATGCATCCTCATCCAAAGCTTTTGCCAGAAATATTGCCTAAGTTTCACCGACATCAAGGCAGCAATTTTTGAGTTTTCTTCCGAGTGTTTTGTTCTCGCTGCTGAGAGAGTAAGCCAGATGTCTTTGAGTTTTGTGTTTTAAGAAGAACTTAATAAATAATACTTCAATCTCTTGGAAAGAGAAGATAGGGAGTCTTGAAAGTGGTGAAATTTTTTGTTGAGCACGTCTCTACCTGGTGCACATAAGCAATGATGCATCTCTGGAGGCTTGGTGATGTGTTTGCTGTAAGGTGGGCTGACACGGCCGTGGCTCTAACATGGCGTTACATCAGTGGTTGTTGCAGCACCACGTGCCAAACACTGGCCAAGATGGGACTGACATGGTCTCCACTGCCCTTCCAAGGTGTCCCCTTTGGATTTTCTTCCTTGCTGTCTTCTATTCCACCCTTCCAAGTGCTGCTCTCTCGGGAATGAGTGGTGTCTGAAAAGGCATGGGAACGCAGTGCTCATAGACGTGGCTTTTGACACCTTTAGTAGAAGGGGATGCTCACAAAGCCTCCATCAGCACCACTCTTTGGGAAGAAAAAAAGTGGGGTACGTAACCCCCATGTATGGCTGAGGAAAGGAAACTCATGGGAGAACTCCCTGATGAATTCCCTCTCCTTGCTTCTGTCTAGCCACTTTTGAATTTGGTATTAGTTTGATTATTCAGGTCAGATCAGATTTAGGTCAGTTGTGATGGATTTTTTCCAAATCCAGTTCCCTTGATTCTTGCTGTAAACGCTTACCAGATGACATGATGTGAAGCTGGAACAGACTCGAGCTGTGTGGTGACCGAATAAAATCTCAGTGGGAACCACTTCCCCGTTCCTGAGATCAGTTTCTCATGTAATAAATTCTGTATCCAAAATTGTTTCAAATACTTTTCTGACAAGAGTGAGGTTGTGAGTTTTTCTTTTCCTAATGGACAAATCCCAGCAGAGCTATTTATAAGAAGCATCTCTCTCGTGTTTGCACACGCATGCCTGTTACTCAGACCTACACTGAAGAACAAATATAAGTAAAAACTCCTCTGTGTCATTGCCAGTGCTTTTGGACCCAACCTGTTTGGTCTCCTCTGACATCCTCTACTACATTTCTTTGCTATTCTTCTGTTGGTAAGAGTTGCCGTAGGAAGCCACCATCAAAGACTTCCCCCTGAAGGAATAATCCAGATATATTTGGTGACACCTTTCCTTTGCAGACTGTCTCACTTCTTTGTTCTGCCTGATCCTCTCCTAAAATGAAATTAGAAAACCTCCAGAACTTCTTACTAGCCTACAACTTCTCCTGTTAACAACCTCTTTATTAATTTTCTGATATGGTGAAGGGAAACCTCGATACCAGACTTCCCTGAGGTGTGTCCTGGCTCACGTATCGCTACGTGCCAACCTCTTCTTGTATTAAATCAGACAGATGAGACCTGTGCTTTTGGTTTTGAAAAGTTCTGGTGTACCCGGGGCACAGGGGAGAGCGGGTTCTTCCACATTTGCCTCCTCAGTGGCTGCAAAAACCACGTTAAATCATCGCTCCACCATTCGGTTGCTTGATTAGATGTTCTGTGCATACCTCAAAATCTGTGATGTTTTAAAGCTAGATTTGCTATTTAAATAAGAGGTTTGCCTTAATTGGCTGTTATAAATTACAAGCAAGAAGGAATGATTTATTGCTTATAATTAGAAATGAGTTACGAAGGGGAATGTTTGTAATCATAAAATAAAGCTTGGAATACATTGATTTCCAGATGGCTGGCAGTGAAATTGCTCTTTAATGTATAATAGACCAGACACAAGGGGGGAAAAAAAATATCTGTAATCCCTCTTTACTCCTTGATGGATTACTTGTATGAATCTAAAGTTACCTGGATTTTGAAATATTAGTTTTGGCTGCGGAATCGGATGAGAGAAACTTAATTTACACCGTGGTATATGCTATCGGAGGTGGCGGAAGAGGTGAGATGGTGTTTTGCCTAGCATGATTTTTGTCCTGGTAATGTCAATGGGGAAGATCACAGTGGATTGTTCTCAGAGTCTGCAGACTACTAAAATCCTTTTCTTTTCATCTTTCACCTTATTAGCTGTTTTTGTGAGGTTGAGGTTGATCAAAACACCTGTCCAAAAGCAAATACCTCTGATCCTCCTTGTCTGAGTCTTAGAAGAATATATTTGCACCAGAAACAGACAGCAGTACTACTGCTGAGAACTTTTCAATAGCATAACCCTTCTGTTGATATCATAATGCGTTCATTTAATTTTTTAAATTTAATTTCTGTTACTGTAGTTCCACGCATGATTTCAAAATTATTTATTTTTCCCTTATCTGCTATTAATGGTGCTTTCTGCCGTAACAGATGCATTCTGCACTGTTACCATTTCAAAGACTGTACTGCAAGATAGTCGTATTTGGATTGTCACCACATGAGTTGTCTCACACCCGTGTTTTAAAAGTGACATTGCCATTAGATTTCCTGAGCTGAGACCATCGTGATTACTCATTTTCCTTCATTAAAATGCTTCATAGCTTCCTTATTTTAAGTAGCTTTTCCCAGCAAGGTGCAGATTTGCCTTGCTGCCATCATTTCATCTGGAAAAATTTCCATGGTGAAAGGAATAGAATATTTTCAACTAATATTTTTTTGACCTGTGGAGGGATGAGCTCATCAGTATCTTTATTGACAAACCCAGGAAGAAGGTGTGTCGACCAGAAATATTAGATCAGTCATCCTTTCTTATCCTGGAGCAATTGTAATTTCCCATGGTCTGCAGCAATTTCCTTTATAAGCAGATATCTGCAGAGATTGTTTTGGATCTGCTGCAGTAGCATAATTTCATCTGGTCCCAATAAGGTGGCCTTAGATTTCATTCTTTTTCATTTTTGCTGTTGAAAATCTTTTGGTTTTGTTGGTGGAAAGGACAGCCAGTTGCTACTTCACAGCATCTAATGGAGGAATGAGTGCTGCAGCCACGCAAAAAAAATACTGGGTTATTGAAGTCAGATATCACGGTCTCTGGCCCTCTCTGAAAAACCTAAAATAGGTGTTCAGGTCCAGATACATTAGCAAAGATCCTGCTTTTCAAAAGCATATTGATGACTGATGTAGGTACTTAATTCCTCACTGATAAATATATCTTTTAGTGAACGATGGAGATTCTTACCTTTTGCCAGCTTACCCCTGTAAGTTTTGGTCCCTAGATAATTAAGGCTGGGCGTTTGCTAGAAGGCGGCCAGTCTCATCAGCTCTGAAGATGTTCTTAGCGCTGCATGGTCTGATGCTGTCCTGATGAAAGCAGAGCTCCTCTGATCCAGCATGAAAGAGGACTGAGTGGGAATCAGAAGTGGGAACAATTTCTCATTTCGCTCTAGTTTTTGTTGTCACTTCATCTTTGCTTTTTTTTTTGCTTTTTTTTTTTCTGCATGAAGTGGCTCTTTCTGTAGCATTGCTTGTTCAGAAGCAGGAGGAAAACGTTGGTGGAGTTGGTGGAGTTCACGCAGGTGTGTTGGAGCAGAGTTTGAAGTAGGTGGTTCAGGCCTTACACAACTTATCCTGGTCTTTCTGCCCAGGTGTCTGGTAGCACCTACAGTCTGTAGATGTTCTGGAGTCTGACATCTAGACTCTTTAGGCTCTTCAGAGGCATCTGGACAGGTTGGATCAATGGGCCAAGGCCAATGGGATGAGGTTCAACAAGGCCAAGTGCCAGGTCCTGCATTTCGGTCACACCAACCCCCTGCAGCGCTACAGGCTGGGGGCAGAGTGGCTGGAGCTGCCTGGCAGAAAAGGACCTGGGGATGTTGTTGGACAGCCGGCTGAACGTGAGCCAGCAGTATTCCCAGGTGGCCAAGAAGGACAACAGCATCCTGGCCTGTAACAGTGTGGCCAGCAGGAGTAGGGCAATGATGGTGCCTCTGGACTGGGCACTGGTGAGGCCTCACCTCGAGGGCTGCAGTCAGTTCTGGGCCCCTCACTACAGGAACGACATTGAGGTGCTGGAGCGGATCCAGAGGAGAGCCACCAAGCTGGTGAGGGGTCTGGAGAACAAGTCACATGAGGAGAGGCTGAGGGAACTGGGCCTGTTTAGTTTGGAGAAGAGGAGGCTGAGGGGAGACCTTGCCCTCTACAACTCCCTGAAAGGAGAGCATAGAGAGATGGGGGTTGGCCTCTTCTCCCAAGGGAATAATGACAGGAGCAGAGGAAATGATCTGAAGTTGGGGCAGGGGAGGTTTAGGTGAGATATGAGGAAGAATGACTTTCCTGAGAGGGTGGTCAGGCCCTGGACTAGCCTGCCCAGGGAGGTGGTGGAGTCCCCATCCCTGGAGGGATTTCAGAAACGTGTACGTGTGGCACTTCAGGGCATGCTCTAGTGCCCGAGATTGTTGGGTTGTGGTGGGGTTTTTTGTTTGGGTTTTGTTTTTTTGGTTGTTTTTTTTTTCTCTGTGGTTGGACTTGATGATCTCTTCCAACTACGAATATTCTGTGATTCCGTTTGATTCTGTGATCTATCAGGGTTCAGACCCTGCTTGTTCCTCCATCAGTCACACTGGTGCAGCTGGCAGCACCGGGGTGAGCTGAGCTCATTGCAGTGTGGACATGCCCTTCAGTTGGTGTCTTTCGGGCATTGAGTGGGGTCTCTGGAGCCCTGTCACTGGGGAGGGTGGGTCAGGGGAACTCGCTGGGGCTTTCACACTAATGGTGAGATGGGCTGGGCAAAAGGCTGGTCAGCCTGGCCTTCAGAAAGCCAAAAATAGCTGTCTGCCTCACGCGTGGATTTCAAGGTATGAGCGTCAGAGGTGCTTTGTCTTTTTGCAGAGTGTCATGTCATCTGTGGTTGTATCTGGACTTCTTCTGGTGTGCCACGGTGCACCCTTGCACCTCAGCCTTGGCCTCGGGGCATCAGGCAGCCATTCAGAAGTGTCACAACCAGCCATGGCCAACCTGTGACTCAGTTTCCTTTCTGTGGGAAGGTACAGCTCTTGTGAGCACCCAGTGCTCAGCCAGAAAGAGATGTAGGAGGCAGTGGGACCACAGCTGGATGCAAAAACCCCAAAGTGCTCCACGGTCACGATTGCAGTCTCTGTTTCGCCCTCTGGAAAACAGCAGTTGTCCCAGTCCGGGAGGGTCACCCCCTTGTCCTGACCTAATGGCAGAAGAGTGGGTTGGTATCTCCTGATGCTGTTGTGTTTCCAAGAAGAGCATTAAATCCTCGCAGAGAGGTAATTCCCAGCTTTCCGGTAAGGATAACATTGACAGTACCTAATTAAAGGGCACTTTTAGCTGGGGTAAACATTTATATTCATTTTCTTCTCATGCAGATGTCTGGTAAACTGACCTCCTGAGGCAAAACCATCTGGCCTCAGGTGGAAGGAGGATCTCAGCCAGCATGGAGAACATGACCGGTCTCTTGCCAAATTGTTTCTCAATAGCTTTTTCTGTCGCTGAAGTGGCATACGTATGAAAGGCCTGTGGCACGGTTATATATATATATTTATATATATGTATATATATTTTATGGGCATTTGTCTTAGATGACCTGCCTAATTACACTGCAGGCTTGTGGCTGTGGTGGGCTCCGTGGTATCTCCACCTTCCATCGTGTATTCTGGGATCGTCCGCCTATAAAATTAGGATGGGCGGTAAGCAGCAATAAGATGTTCCCTGCTTGTATGGATTAAATTAAAATTCAGTAAGAAACAGAGCTTTGGGTGAGTTTCCAAATTACTTGCAGGATTACAGTGAGGAGATTGTTATGGTATCATAAACCTTTTTTGGTGGCCAAACGGTGCGATGCAAGGGAGGTGGCTTTATTGCCTTGCACTGCTCTCTCTGTTTTTTGTACTGTGCTGGATAATCTCTTGTTATTAAATAATAAGCAAACTAAAAGGAGCAGTTGTTTGTCACAGCCAGCTTGTTTTTCAGAGAATTTGCTCACTTTGAAAGTTCAGTCTGTGTGATCTCCAGCCCTGTCAAGAGCTATTATGTTGAATCTCCTTTTAAATTGTTTAAGCTGGAGGACAAAACTAGATGTTATCGTGCACGTCTCAACCGTGAGCGGAGCAGATTCGGCAGGGAGCAGCCTCTGATCCTACGTGCCGTGCCATTAGTTTTTGATGCAAACATATCAAGAGTCTCTCCTTCCAGTGCTACGTGTGTCGGCTGACGGGAGCATTTGTAAATCTGCATCATTTCTGAAGTGGTTTGGAATGTGGATATAACACTTGGGGTTGTGTGAAATCTTTTTTTCTTTTTTTTTTTTCTTTTTTTTTTCCCCTTTTTACGAATCCCATTGCTGTTCAGAAAGCGGCTTGTTTTGTTACTCCCTCCCACGAGGTACTGTATTAATTTGCAAAGTTTGTAAGGAAAGTCACCCAAACTAGAAAACATCACAAATAGTGCCCAACTTGCCGAAACACCAAGCAGGACTACGTACAACGCTGCCTTTTCGATAGAGGCTGTTGGTGCTTTGGCATATCCGGGGTTGTATCTTAATGCAGCATATTATTGTTATTTATGGAACTTGGCAACCCTGAATTCAAACAGGATTTTTCACACACTGTGTGTGTGTGTGTGCTTCTTGATGGCCTTTTACAGACGAGCTTGATTAATGCACGTTAAAAATTGCATAAGATGCTTTAGTCACTTGGGGTTTTTTTCAAGCTGCATTTTTGATCATTAATATTCAGATCTCTCCCAGCCTCAAAAGCAGTCGTGCTCTTCCAAGAAGGCACTTTTTTTCTTTCCACCCTCTGTGGTGCAGCCAGACAACAGAAGGAGCCCATATCTGTAGCCATGGCAGCCAGTAAATTATGGCTCCATATGGCTGGTGTGACAGCAGCTGCTCTGGTTTAAGGAGGTCAGGACATGGGGGCATTTAAGAAACAAAACAAAACCCCACTATAAAACCTTCCAAAATGGTTTTGTACAGTAATAGTGGGGTTCTCCATAGGCATACGGAGAGCCAAGGGAGAGAAATTAACTTCTTTTCTTATATATTTATAACTTTCTTGTCATTTTAATTAAAGACATTATTTTGGGGGAGGGGGGTGGGAAATAAGTTTTTTTTCCTCTCTCTGTCTTTGGGATGGTTTTACCATTTTCCAGTTTTCATTGCTAGTGTTTGGAGGTACTAAGGCCCAGTGAGCTGGGCTCTTCAGCCCACGTGGTGAATGATCCCGAGAGCCAGAGCAGGAGCAGAATCCCACCCGCTTCTTTTGGATGCATTAGATAGGATGCTGAGAGGGAAAAACCCTATTGCCCAAACTGAATGGCAGCCCCCTATTTCCAGTAATGAACTGAAGATGTATTGCTTCGTGGGCAATTATCATGGAACAGAAATACTGCTTTAATTTCAGTTGGGGTGTGAGAATCACTCTCTGCTGAAAAATGGTATAGAAGGACTCTTGGATTTAGCACTAAAGTTTGCAAATAGGCTTTTCATAAGCGTGAATCTCTTTATTTTCGTTAGGGGACCATTTTAATTAAAATGGAACTGGAATGTTTACTCTTCGCTTCCTATAGCTGTGATTGTTTTCTTCACTGTGTGAGCGCATGAGCACATGTATAATTTGCTCTAAAAGAAATGTCAGCAGTTTCTGATTACCTTGTGAGTCTTACTCAACAGCTTGATGTTAATTGGGAGGAGGAAGGATTTCAGGGTGCTCCAGGAAGGTCTGATGCCTTTTGGTAGCAGGAGGAATTAGGTGCTATCTTTGGTACAATGTTAATTGCGGTAATCACTGCTACTGGTTTAAAATAAAAGCCCTTCATTTCTTACCCCAGTTGGGGTTGGTTTGTTGGTTTTTTTTCAGTTATGTCAATGAAATGCAACCTGTGTGGTAATTAGCATCCTTCAGTTACATAATCTTTTGACATTGCTGCATCCGTATGTTTGCAAGCATCTGAACAGGTTAGCTTTTGGAAAACACTGATTGACAGTAGGTAGTCTCAAATCTTAGGAAATAAGGAAGAAGTTCTTTTGTGATGAAGGTGGTGATTTGGAACAGGGTGTCCAGAGAGGTGAGAGATGCTTCATCCCTGGAAACATTCAAGGTCAGGTTGGATGGGAATTTGAGCAACCCGATCTAGTTGAAGATGTCCCTGCTCCTGGCAGGGGGGTTGGACTAGATGACCTTTAAAGGTCCCTTCCAACCCAAACTGTTCTATGATTCTGTGAAAACTCTGCAATTCAGGTTAGATAAAGGAAAGAAAAGGCCAGATATAGAGGGAGGAGTGCACCCATGCTTTCAGCTACATTTTGTCTAAGTCCAGAAGTCCACCAGGATTAGTAAGTAATAGATAGTTTATGTGGGTCAAGAGTATCTCTGTCTTGACATTTTTGATAATTATGAAAAGTGACAAGAAGTACCTGTAGCAGAACTATGTGTTCCAAATCCTTCAGCAGTACCGCTCCTGAAGCATTCCCCTGGCTTCTTTTGCTTTAGATCTACTGTGAGGAGGCATCTTGGACAACTTTGGTTGCCAAAATGCCTTTTGGGTCTTGCAAAGCATTTCAGAGATGACCAATTTCTGAACCTTTTTGGAGCTTAGTCAGCATCTTGTATTTTGTAGTCTTTTTGTAGTCTTCTCCATCAGAGATAATGATCTGAGTCTCCCCTGCTCATTCTCTGGGGTCTTGTTTCCTCCTGCTGATTATTTGAAATAAATAAATAAGTAGGAAAACAACCAGTATTTGTGTGTTAACAGGGAGGAATGACTAATAGAAAAATGAGAAGAAAGGTATTGCTTATCATAAAAGACTGTATCTCTGGAGACATAAATTGGTATTCATTAAGTTGTTTGCCTAGACTTAGTTAAAAGACATACTTGAGGAGCTGTCTGAGCAGCGTTTCAGTAGAAAGCAGGTAATCCTCTTTGTGACTAGATACATCTCCATGAGGAGGAGAGCACCAGAAAGCAACACTAAGTGATGGATTGAGAACAACCTTCATGGCAGTAAGGGAACAACAGGCTATGAAATGTTTTTTCGGGAAGAACAGTATTTAACCCTTAGCTGTAAAGTAAGACTGACCCATCTTTTCTCCCGAAATACGCAGGTCTTTTTCATATCTAATGCAGGATTTTAAAAAATGTTTACGTTCGTGTTCCGTCATTTCTTGTTCAAGGTGTGCAGGGTCCCCTTGTTTCTGATGATGAAGGCTGTAGCTGAAGGTTAGAATTTTGTCTGTGATGATGCTATCCTGTGTGTATAATGTCACTGCTCTCCTCAATACATCATCAAACGCAGGGAAGCAGTTGCGGAGCGGTGCTGGGTAATTCAGTGTGACTCATTTTTGCCTTCTCTGCACTCTTCCAAAAAATCAGTCGAGTCTTTTGACTTTTGTAATATGTGACAAACCCACCTATTTCAAAGACCTTCAGGCTGAGCTGGGGCTGCAGACTTGAGATGAGGTTTTGCTGCTCTGCTTGCTGATGGGCATCTTTTCTTATTTTCCTGAAGTGGGACAGACACTTACAAGGGAACGTGTGCATTAATTACTGTGGAGTCTGTGGCTCTCCACTCTTTATCTTACATCTTTAAAATAGTAGTTGCACGACATAACACTAGCAAAGCCCTTTCACTGTTTGGAGAGCGAATACTCTGTGTCAAACCCTTGTGCGTGGTGGAACTTCTCTAACGTTCACCGTTTCTTCTTTCCTTCTTTGCAGATTAAGGCCCTTGATTTCAACTCAGCTTGCTAAAAAGGCTGCCACTGAAGAGGTAGGTAAAGTCCAGCACTTCTCCTAGTGCAACAGTCTGAGTTTGGAAATTCTCACAAGCCTTTCTCAGCCTGGCTCTGGTTCTGTGGTAGATATGGGCGAAAGAAATTAGAGTCTTGTCTCTCTGATCAGACCAGGAGCTGGCTACTGTAAACACTGCAAAACTGAGGTTGCCTGTTTTCTAACCAAGATATCAGAGAATCTTCATGGTTGGATGGGACCTTTGGGATCAGTGAGTCCAACTACAAAAAAAAACAACAACAAAAAAAAAAAAAAAAAAAACCAAAACCCACAAACAGACACAATCCAACAATCTTGGGCACTAGAGCATGCCCTGAAGTGCCACATCTACAAGTTTCTTAAATCCCTCCAGGGATGGGGACTCCACCACCTCCCTGGGCAGGCTGTTCCAGTGCCTGACTACCCTCTCAGGAAAGTCATTCTTCCGCATATCTCATCTAAACCTCCCTTGCCCCAACTTGAAACCATTTCCTCTGCTCCTGTCATTATTCCCTTGGGAGAAGAGGCCAACCCCCACCTCTCTACGCCCTCCTTTCAGGGAGTTGTAGAGGGCAAGGAGGTCTCCCCTCAGCCTCTTCTTCTCCAAACTAAACATGCCAAGTTCTCCAAACTAAACATTGCCCTTAGCTGTCCATCAGTAGTACTAGCACAGCCTCCTAATGCCTGGTTAGACAGCAAAAAAAGAGAAAACTCCCTTCAAGTATCTAAAATGACACGTGTCACACAAGGGGGTATAGGAGAGGGCAGAGCTCGTGCCTGTTTCTCAGCACTTGGACTGTCCCCGTGGAGAAGGGGGACGATGCAAAACACCAGCACTGACCCAAGGGAGGCTCTGGGCTTCTCGGGGAGACCAGTGAGGAAACACAGAGTGACAGCTTACTCTATATAGCATGGCTTACTCTCTGCTTGGTTGGTTGGTTTAGTTTGAAACTACAACAGTGTCATAGAAAAGTTAGTGCTAGTAACTGGCCACCACCAGAAACCCTCCTTCTGATGAAGGGATTGTGGTAATGGCCTCAAGCTGCAACAGGGTGGGTTTAGAGTGGCCACTAGGAAACAATTCTTCGCAGAAAGAGTGGTCAGACCCTGGAATAGGCTGCCCAGGGAGGGGGTTGAGTCACCATCCCTGAATGTGTTGAAGAGTCGTTTAGATGTGGGGTTGGGGGATATGGTGTAGGGGAGAACTTTGT
>JAOQGH010000040.1:14651858-14665746 GCA_025769975.1 Gallinago jamesoni | reverse complement strand
GCACTCCCTGACACAGAGTCCTTCCCCAGCTCTCCTGTAGCCCCTTCAGATATTGGAAGGCTGCTCTAAGGTCTCCCCGGAGCCTTCTCTTCTCCAAGCTGAACAACCCCTGGTGGGCAGCACCCTCCTTCCCATCCCACCTCCAGGGGCTGGTTCCTGGCAGGGTCTTGAACGGGGTCAAACACTGGTGGTGCAAAACGTCTCCTTGTTAGAACCCAAGAGCTGTTACGCAAATGGAGAAGTCAATTAGACTGAAAAAAAAAAAATGCCACAGGAAGGAGGACAGGGTTGTGCTGATTTGCATGGTCACTCTTGGTGTTTAATTGAATAAAATGCAGTTTTCAGTCTGTTGTTTGGGTGCAGGTTTCTCAGCCAGTGTGCAGCAGCATCTGGACTCCCCAGGACCTGGCAGAGCAGGGGAGTAGGACCTGAGATGGCTCCAGCCCTCTGGGAGATGAAGGTTTCTGGCCTACAGGTCCCTTGCAGCAACCCTTCTGCAGGTTCTACCTGAGCTTTCCCTCAATTGCCAGTCAGATGGAGAGAACAGGCAAAGCTGGAAACCTTGGTCTCCATCTCAGCTACCTGGACTTGGCTGAACCATGCCAGAGGAGGTCTGTGAGCAGACTCCAGCAGTCTCTGCTTTCAGGGAGATGATGTACCGTTTATTTATTTAATTATTTTTAAATAAAAGAAGAGCTGGGAGGTCTCTGCCAGGAAGCAGACCCTTTGCCATAAACTGAGATGTTCTTCCTTAGAGCTTGGACGTTTGTGTGCTACAAGGACATCT
The DNA here is from genome assembly GCA_025769975.1 of Gallinago jamesoni. NCBI lineage: Eukaryota > Metazoa > Chordata > Aves > Charadriiformes > Scolopacidae > Gallinago > Gallinago jamesoni. The sequence goes on along the minus strand of JAOQGH010000040.1, from coordinate 14,664,959 downwards.
CTGGTGGAGTAGGTTTATTTTAACTACAGAGGACAGAACCTGTCAGATGAACATGCAGCCCCTCATTCAATCTAGTTCACGTGTCTGGTTTGTGGGGTTTGTTGGTTTGGGTTTTTTTTTTTCCTGCTCCTTGGCAGCTGTCGTAGGGCTTGTGGAGGCTGATTTACTGGTGCCATTTGGAAGGTGGGTGGTGTTATTGGGAAGCCACCACCTCTGGTCCCTGGGTGGAGGTGCCTTATCCGTGAGCTCAGACAGATGGAAGAATAAGCGGCGTGATGATGGATGTTTAGATTTGCCAGCTGAACTGAAATACTGAAGGGGGGGGTGTAAAAAAATGCAGTTCTAAACATTTTGCTTGATCTGAATCCAGATACCTTATTTCACTTCAGATAAATTGTCTATTTTGTAGTATTTACTGGCTCCCCCCCCCTTAAATGTAAGTTATGGTTAATGGATGTTTGCCCTAACATTTACAGTAAGGGGCCGTATGTAAACTTTTGAAAGACTGTTTCAAAAAGAAAAGTCCATTTAAAAAAAAAAAATAATATTGTAATTGGGCTTTTCCCTGTGGGACAATCCTTCAGACTCCCTTTTGCTTGAACCAACCTGACATGGACCTGGGAGTTCTCAGGTCTGAGAGAATCTGCTTTTTTATTTTTTTTTTTTTCAATGGCATAAGCTCTGACCAAAGAGGTTTCCTTGCTGTGTTGAAGAAACTGCTCTGCTTCCTCTGTCCCCTACTCCACCACCTGCCTTTTTCTCCCTCTTGCCTGGGAAACGTCGGCGTCGCCCCTTTGGATCCAGCCGCGATTTCGGAGCGTGAAATAAGGAAAGGTGCTCCTCTCTGTCGGTGCCCTTGGCAGTTCCGGGGATGTGGCTGGCCCTCGGGGTTCTCCCTGCTCCTGTCTGTGCCCTCCTTTCTGCAGGGATGGCTTCTGCCCGTCCTCCTGCTGAGGGCTGAAGGAGAAAATTGATGATGGGCACAAAGCCGGCCACTTTGGAGAGGTGGGACTGTGTGACAGAAGGCGCCTCTGGCGGCGCTGGGAAAGGGAAATTATTTCTATACGATTTAGCAGGAATGAATGTCTCTTCAAGATTTTAAAAAAAAAAAAACCTAACCACCACCTGAGGTATAAAAAAAGAAAATGCATTAGCTCTTAGCGCTGTGATGTGATGGTTTTGCTGCTCAGTGGTGGATGCTGGAGATTGTCTTCTTTGCCCAAGCAGCAAGGACAGCAGAGCTGGAAGCATCTTACAGAGTCACACCGGGTTGGAAGGGACCTCTAGAGATCATCTAGTCCAACCCCCTGCCAAAGCAGGACCACCCAGAGCAGGTCCCACAGGAACGTGTCCAGGTGGGGTTGGAATGTCTCCAGAGAAGGAGACACCACCACCTCCCTGGGTAGCCTCTTCCAGGGCTCTGCCACCGTCAAAGGAAAGAAGGTCCTCCTCATGTTTAGGTGGAACTTCTTACATCTTTGCTGGTGGAGGTATCTCAGCAGGAACAAGGCTAGCAGGCCTTCTGTAAACACAGTTGAGGTAGTTGTAAGGCCCAGTTGGACCCACCATACTTGTGTGGTCTGGTTTGAACCACTGTCTAGAGTGCTAACCGCCATGAAGGTGTGGAGAAATGGATGAAAAGGGGGGTTGGTGGTCATATGGTTCCTCTTCATCTGAAGAGGAACCAACTCTTCTTCAGATGCCCTGAGAAACCTTGTCTTGGGTGCAACCCTTTCCTCTGTGGCACCTCAGAAAAAAGGTCCAGTGACGTGCATTGGCTCATCTCACCCACAGGCACAGATTTGGGGATAAACCTCAGCAGCTTGTCGGCAAGGAAATATTTTTGCAGCACTGGGGACCCAGCTCCCTGAAGGGCAGTGGGCAAATCCTCCCTGGTGTCTGTCTTGCTCAACCCTTCTGGTGCCTGCAATTAATCAGCTTTTCCTATGGAAAACCTACCCAGAGTGCTCCAAGCCAAGGAAGGAGAAAGTGATTGCTCGTAGATAACGTGTCGAAATTGCTGAACTGGTACCAACTGAATAACAAATGTGATTTTTGACAAATGCTCCTACCGCAGGCGGACGCTGCAGCGCTTTCGGGAGCAGAATAACTCCGCCAGCAGGTACCTGACTGCAAAATTAACATTTGGCTCTCAATTCTGTATTTATTTTGAGGCATCACCTTCATTTTACCTTTTTTCCCCCATGCCTACCTGCTCAGGGAGGGTTAGGCACAGGGGAGCTGGCTCTCTCTTGGCACACGAAAGCGTTAATAACAGCCTCTTGCAGCATCACCCACCGACCTCGGGAAGAGCCAGGGTGGCACGTGGTCCTTGGACCCCCGGGGACCAGCTGCTGAGGGGTGAATTTCAGAGGGAAGAGATCACAGCTGGGCGGGCACAGTATGCTCACAGACAGGGAAAGGGTTTTGTTTTGGGTTGATTTTTTTTTTTTTTCCCCTTTTAAATTTGATTTATGCTAAGTGGAGGAAGGGTGGGACTTCCCCAAAGCAGCAAAGGGAATTAGGTGCCTGATTCCCATTGATTTCCCTCTGACAGAGATTAATGGGCTGTTTCCCTCTCCACGACGTGCCCAGATGCGTTGGCAGGGGAGGGTAATATATCAGGCAGGGACTGATACGTCTGCTTGCTGACTTCAGTGGACAGTGGGAGGACACCTCCCATTAGGCTCCACACCAGGCTTTTGGCTGCTCATCTTCGTTAGCCTTGAGTTGGTTGTTTGCCGGGGTGTTTTGTGTTATTTTTTCGGGTGGTCGCAAGAGGCGTTGGCGGGAATTTCACCAGATACCGCACCACTGTTGCGTAAGGCTGAACTCTGGAGCATGAGGAGTTGGTTGGTTTTTTGGGTTTTGTTGGGTTTTTTTTTCCCCATCACGGAGCAACAACGTTTTAGAGAGGGGGAAAGTTCTGGTTTGTTGTTGTTTTCCCCCCCAAACTCACAAGCAAACGCGGGAAGAACAACTTGATGAACTGATATTTTCTGACCACCTTCGACATTCTGCTGAGGCTGCGTTTGCACGACAGAGCTTTTTATTTTTCCACCTTCTGCTACTCAGAAAGAGAGAGGGATGTTATTGTCACTAGAATATTCCCGATTCGGTGAAATTTGAGTGAGCTAATTAAATAATGTTTAAAAAAAAAAAAACAACAAAAAACCTTGCCAAAGCCCAACAGTTTTGTGTGAAAGGAAAAGGCACGGTGTCCCCTCTCTTTATTTAAACGGGAGGAGAGGAAATATGTGAGTCTAATGAACTCTGGAAGTTCCTGTGGCTTATTCTGAGCAAACCAACCTTTAGCGCTATTTGCGTTATTAATATCCCAGATGGGCAAACTGGCTGACGCTTGACACCAGATAAAAATCACAAGGAGGGGGAGGAAAATTCATTAACTTCTTCCTGCTGTCTTCTTGGGATTCCTCCTCGATCTTGGGGAGCTAAACCTCTCCTTGGGAATGTGTTGGAAATGGCGAGAGCCTTCTGTCTGCTCGCTGTGTTAATTTCTTATACTCTTTATTTAAGGACTGGAAGTTTTGGCCGTGGAGGTCAACACCAAGGCTCCCGTTCGTGAGGGTTGATTTTGGATGAGGCCACGTGCTGCTCCAGGTCTTTCTAGAAAAGGATGTGAGCTTCCATGGTAGCAGAAGGAAGCAGCCAGGCTTCTCTCGGCTCCCCCTGGAGAGCCCCACAATTGTGGGGTTTTTTGGGGGGGGGAGGAATCCGAAGCATTTGCAGACCCCTTGGTGCCCCCACTCTCTGCAAGCCCTCTTTGCTTACCCGGTGGCCCTGAATACGGAACCCCTGCAATGATTCGGGTTAAAATTGCCCTTTTTCCATACGTACATTTTTAAACACAAGCTATAAACCAAACCAAACCCCAGGGTCGCTTCAATGATCCCGTTTGCAATGGGGGCTGTGGGGTCAGCTGGTGAGGAGGAATGTTTGGAAACTGGATTTGCCTCTAAAACTGGAGGTCTCCTGAATCTCCATCCCTTCAGCTGTGGCAGAGCTGACACGGAAGGGCTGAAGCACACCTTGTCCAGAGGCTCCATCACCTGAGGCTCCATCACCTGAGGCTGCTGCTGCTTCCCATCACACATCCCACACCTCTCTGGGTGACCAAGCTGGTAAACCCAGGGGCATTTTTGGTGCACAGTACCACACACAGTTGCTTACGGACCCTTGTGGAGCATCCAGGAGCACTGTGTTACATCCAGGCAGGAACCTTATGAGAAACCTCAAGCAAAAACTTGCAGACAGCTAAGAGGGATAGCAGACTTTCCAGGAGAGGAGGTGTGGGAGGATCCCACCTTCTGGCGTGCCAGGGAACCCTATGGAGAAATTATGTCTCTTGCTCTCCAGAGTTTTGGATTAGGAGCCCGACACGTTAGGATTACACTGGGAAGATGTCTCATGGTGAGTTGGTTTTGTTGTTTGTTTTGGATTTTTTTTTCCCTGTATAGAATCTGAGATGTGGTAAGAAGAAATGCTGAAATATAATTTTTTTTTTTTTTTTTGTGCCCAGACTGCTGTTACAAGTGACCGCCTCAGGCTACGTGTTCCTGAATGATTTCACTGCCCAGTCAGGACGGCTGATTCTTCATCAGGTGCTGGGAGCTTGCTGGGTGTGTTGAGAATTGCTGGGCTTCTTTTAAAAGGCCTTTAATATATAGTCCGTCCTTGCCAGCACTCTTGAGAAACTTTGTAAGGTTCCCAAAAGGCCAGACAGGCCCTGGAAATGTCCCAAAAACATTTGCTGGGCCAAGACCTGCTTTTCTGGTTTCTCTGCCCTGTTCAAGAAGTTAAGGGCACCCGTCTCCCAGCCTCTCGGAGGTCCTCAACTGCTAAGTGTGGGTGTAATTTTAAGCAAGTGAATAACACTGTTAAAACCAAGAAGGTCTGGTATTTGGTTTCCTCTATCACAGGCTGAGAGAGCTGGGGTTGTTCAGCCTGGAGAAGAGAAGGCTCCAGGGAGACCTTAGAGCAGCCTTCCAATATCTGAAGGGGCTAGAGGAGAGCTGGGGAGGGACTCTGTGTCAGGGAGTGCAGTGACAGGACAAGGGGGAACAGTTTTAAATTAGAAGAGGGTAGATTTAGATTAGACACCAGAGAGAAATTCTTTGCTGTGAGGGTGGTGAGACACTGGAACAGGTTGCCCAGTGGATGCCCCATCCGTGGAAGTGTTCAAGGCCAGGCCTAAAAAAAAAGAAAAAATAGAGCACCAAATGCAGCAGAAGAGGCGCAGAGGAGGCTGAGATCAGCAATGCCCAAGTATCTGCAATAACTTTCTTTTGATTTCTTTGACTGAGGGCAGGGGTGCCCTCGGTCACTCCTCATCACCTGCCTCCCCAGTTGTGGCTGGATCAAGAGGAGTGTAACACGTGCCCCCCCGAGGGCAGAAGAACTGAAAAACTCCAGCAACTCATCGCTGCAAAAGGGGGCATGGCAGCTACCAGAGCCCTTTCTGCCAAGCTCGGGCTGAAAATCCCAGGGTGGATGCTGTTTGCGTCGCATGGCGCTTCCAGAAAGCAGGAAAGACGAAGCCGAAGGTCAGTCCAGCCCTTTTAAACACTACGTGACTTGACTTAAATGGCTTTTCCTGCCTCAGCTGTCTTACTCTGAGATTAGTCCGACTCCAAATGAGAAGGGTTTTGGGGGTTTTTTGGTTTTTTTTTTTCCCCTTCTGCAGTAATTTGGGTGCGTGTTCTGGGGGCTGGGAGGCACAGAGCCATCCCCCACGTTTACAAACAATCGCTCAAAGTCAGTGCCTGCCTGGGAAATCCCTTCTGAAATATAGTTAACAATTATCACGCCTCCCCAAATTGCATCAAGCCTTTGATCTGCTCGGTGTTTAAAAAAAAACAAACCAAACAACCAAAACCAAAACAAACAAAAAAAACCCGCAGCAAATCATTTTCCAAATTGCTGTCGAGTCCTTAATTTATTTATTTTTTTAAGATACATCCATAAAGCTGACACATGAGCACACCCATGTCTGTAGCATAACCTTGGCTTCTCCAGCTTTATGAGAAACCTGGCAAAATGGGAATGATTGAGTTAATAAAATAACTTTGGCTGTAATCAGCACGCATCGCCTTTCCAGGCACAAGGGGAAACGGGATAATCGAAGTCCAGGTGGAAGAGGCTGCGCAGCTCGTTGTGTAGGCACGGAGTGTCTGCTCTACCCCTTCGAAACAACCTCATACAATCGTTCGGGTTGGAAAAGACCTTTGGGATCATCGAGTCCAACCATCAACCCTGCTCTACAAAGTTCTCCCCTACACCATATCCCCCAACCTCACATCTAAAGGGCTCTTCAACACATTCAGGGATGGGGACTCAACCCCCTCCCTGGGCAGCCTGTTCCAGGGTCTGACCACTCTTGCCGGGAAAAATCCTTTCCTAATATTTAGTCTAAACCTGTTGTAGGTTGAAGCCATTCCCTCTCGTTCTGTCGCTAATGACCTGGGAGAAAAGACCAGCACCAACCTCTCTACGGTGTCCTTTTGAGTAGTTGTAGAGAGTGATGAGGTCTCACCTCGCTCAGCCATCCTCTTCCTCCACCCCAGTAGAGCAGCATGCTAAAACACCGCCCAGCTTGACTTTTGGAGACTAGCTTCTGCTCTTCTGGTGGTGGTGTTTTCTGGATAAAGTAGCTGGAAAATTCAGGTCAGGAGGCGGTGAATGGGGGTTCAGCTGCAGGAGATGCTGCTGACGGGGATTAAAATTGCATTTACCAACATAGAAGTTAACTCAGCCCTTTTGGAGCCTTTGGAACTTGAGCGGCTTGTAAAGGGCTTCCCTCTGCCATGAACAACCATGGCCTTGACCTACTGCTATTTAGGTGGATTGCCAGATTATAAATGTAGTTGGTTGGGTTGATTATTTTTTTTGGTTTTTTGGTTTTTTTTTCTTCTCCTCTGTTGCCTTGAAGACCTGTAAAATGCCGCAGCTGCCCTGCGGAGCATCTCTCGATCAGCTGAGCCGGGCACCCTGGAGACCTTTGTTCCAGGCTCTTGGCGAACTCAAGACTCTCTGTGTTTGTAGGTTTTTTGCCTTAAAAAAGCCTTATAAATGCTGTTTCTAGGCGTATGAGATGCTTCCACATCACGAGTGGAGCTGGGCGAGGCGGGAGATACCGGTGCTCCCTTCCACCAGGTATCAGAGGAGTGAAAGATATTTTTGGGTTATAACAAGATAGGATGCTGGATTCCCTTTTCTTTTTTTTTTTTTTTTTTGTTTGCTGACCAAACTGAAAAGGAAGCTCAGGTTAGATGGATTCAAGCTAGACTTTTTAAAATTATATTTGCAAGGTGAGGTATTAAGCAAAATGTTTTGTTTTACTGAAAACATGAAGTCTAACTGCTCGGGTACTTAACTTTGTTATTTTTTCATTATGAAGTTTGAAACAAAGCCATATATTTCATGCCTGAATTTCCAAGAATTCTACTCCCCTATTTATTTTTTTTTTTTATTATTACTTGGAACATACCCAAGAAGTGCAGTCCAAGCTAATAAAATCTGCCCATCTTGAAAACTTAATTTCTTAGTAGGTTCTTGTTTCACCTTAAGATTTCTGGTTAGTTTTCCTGCCCAGAGCACCCAACCTGATGCCCCCCGAGTCTGACCTCTGGTACCCTGCCCCATGTGAAAGCTCTGGGTGAGCTGATGGCTGTGGTTTTGAGTGTGACTTTGGCTTGAAGCACCAAAAGGTCCTTCAGGATGGTTCTCCAGCCACAACTCGGGGCAGCTTCCCAGAGATGGGGAGTTTTCCGAGCAATGGAAGGACTGAAAAAAACATTGGGAGGAACAAACTTTTAGGCTCTTGGCTACTCTAACCATCACGGTGAAGAGTCTTCGTGCTGTATAGCATCCGAGCTGCAGCAGGGCATCTTGTTTTGCTAAGTCAAGTGTGATACAAGACCTAATTTAAAAGAAAAGAATAAAAATAAAAGAGCTTAAGCCCTGGCTGAGCAAACAGTTAAGAAGTTGACTCAACCTCAGCTCTAGTTAGGAGAGCACTTAAACGTGTTTCCAGCCTTAAGCGTGGACATAATTTAAACTGGACCTAAGCATGCACTTGAAAAATGCTTAAGTGCTTCCCAGAGCTCTGTTCCTTGCTGCCCAAAAGGTGCCCGTGGAAGCTGTTGCCCCCTTGGGTAAAGAGAAATGAGCCTGGTGCACAGTTTCCAGAAACGTAAAAACTCCGATTAGATAAAAGGCCAATAATTGGCTTTACCCCGTCTGGCATGGAATCTCCTCTCCGTAGGCGGGTGAAAGGATTTCTCTCCTCTTCGAATAAAACCCAAGAAGTTAAAAGAAAAGCGAGGAGGCATAAACAACACCCTTCAGCTGCAAGTGTTGGGGTGAATTGGCCATTTGTCTGCAGCTGAAGTGAAAAGATGTTGAATATTATGGTATTGTAGAGTTCACATTAGTAGAATATTACACAAATCCAGTGTTTGCTGCTCTCCATGAAACAGGGGTGTATGTGCATCTCAATAGGCACATCGTGACGTGGATTTATTGCGCCAATATTTTATTTATTTCTCGCCATCTTCTTTCTGCTGCTGACAAATATTTTCCGCGGAGTTGGAAATTCCAAAGCCATAGTCACAAGCAGTCATTAATGTTTAAAGCCACAGGTTATTGTTTAGCGTAGCGCCCGTTATCTTCTACATTATACATTAAATACTTTTCGGTGCTACGCTTATTAAATACAAATTGAGGCAAACCAATCCCTTGGCGGGAACAGAACCTGCCAAACAACTATTTTCTTTTTTTTACTTTCAATCTGACATACAAATGAATATCTTTTGGATTTCAAAGCTTGTTTCCCCCCCCCTCCCTCCCTCCCCACTCCCTGCTCTCTTTTCAGTGTGGATTTCCAGGGCTATGGGGACTTGTTAAGGAAAGATCAAACATAATATATATATATGTATGAATGCATGAAACAGATATGTTTACCTCGCAGGGGCACTGAGAATTAATCAGTTGCCGATGAGAAAGCGGGTGGAAAATTGAAAACCACTATCTGAGCACTTGATACTACTTTTCCTTGGAATACTGAGCTGGAAATGAAGCTGGTCCAGGCCACGCAGGTGCTGCGGGGAAAGGGTAAGAGCAGAGAATATATGGGATAACTGTTCCCCTCAACAACCCTCAGTCCCTACTAGTGTTCGGCCTGGGGACATCCCAAGCCTGATGCATTGTCTCCCCATGCTTAACCATCTCCAGAAGATCCATTTTCTGTGGTTGGGCTTATTCTTTCCTCCAAGCTGGGTAAACCCATCCCACCTTCTGTGGGATGAGGCACTGGGAAGGGAGCCCAGGAGAGGTGTGTATGCTGTGCCAGCTCCCAATTAAAACATTGCTGCTGATTAGTCCAGTATCAATGGGATCTTGTGATGGATCAGGCAGTGGGGCAGTGAAGGCAGAGAGGGCTGGTGCCACAGTCTCTCCTGGAAGAGGTCTCCCCAGTGTATGGACAGGGTGCTGGAGAACCAAAAATCCAGTCTCTGGTTGTCTGGTTGGGAAGAAACCATGAGAAAACAACAGTATGTATGTCATGAGTCAGAAAAGAGCCTGCCTACCTCTTTGGTAGAGCTGATGAAAGCATCCGGCCGGCTCTGTTTACTTTAACAAACGTTTTATGGATCGTCGGGAATTTTCATTAAAGGGCTATTTTTAATTTTTTTCTTTTTGCCCTCGTGAATCAGGGGAGAGTGCAAAGCCAAGGGGACCCTCCTGAGACCTGGCAGGGTGTGGCTGACAGGGTAATGAATACACCTTCTCCAAGAAACTCTCCTTCAAGTCTCACAACTTCAAAGCTATGGTACCTCTGGCTGCAGGGCATCCGTGTCTGACATCTGTCTGATGCAAAGGGGATTCATTCTCCCACATCCGAGCTGAAATTCCCCAGGTACTAATCAGCATTTTCATGTTTTCAGCTTGAAGCCATTAGATGGTGGGAAGTGGGGTGGGTGAGAGATGCTCTCGCTCGATCTTTCCAAAGAGGAAGTCCTTTTTTATTTGCTTTCCTGGACTGGTGGCATTTCAGATGTTTGCCCCCAAATTTTAAGCTTGTAGAAGGACCCGGGCTACCCCCTGGGTTGTTAGAAACAAAATCGGGCCGTTGAGTATTTGTGTGCTGTCCTAAACCTGAGATGTCTTCTTTAGTGGAAATTAAATAACATACAGTTGCCCCTGTCTACAAGGCTCATTAGTGTCTGTCAGTTCTGACCATTATATCCACTTAAAATACCACGGGGAGAGCTTATTGGGATTCTTCTGATATACTGTTCCTCCAAAAGTCAATCAAAACCCAATCTAGTGCACTTAAGGCTTTTACTGTTTTGCTGAAGACAATCTCCAAGTATCGGCTAATCTGCAGAGTCTGCTCCCAGATAGCACGATGGTTTTTAAGGGCACATGAGAAGAGATTACCTACCTGCTGGTAAATGAGAGTAATAGCTCGCTTTCAGCGGGTTGTGGGCATGCGATCAGAGGTGACAAATGCAATTACTTCTCCTTCTCCAACCGGAGGAGGTGGTGGTGGGAAAAAAAACAAAACCCAAACCCCAAGCACAAATGTGCTTGTTGTTTGCACTCCCAGAGAGTGGCTTGGGGAGATGGAAAGCATCCGTGGGATGGCTGGTCGGGGACGTGAACTGCAGGCAGAGGAGCTGAGTTATTTCCCTAAGGTGCCGGGAGGAAAAGCACTTCCAAGGAGAAGGATCTGGGGGTCCTGGTGGACAGGAAACTCTCCAGGAGCCAGCAATGTGCCCTTGTGGCCAAGAGGGCCAACGGGATCCTGGGCTGCATAGGGAAGAGTGTGGCCAGGAGGTGGAGGGAGGTCATTCTGCCCCTCTGCTCTGCTCTGCACTGGGGAGGCCACAACTGGAATCCTGTGTCCAGTTCTGGGCTCCCCAGTTCAAGAAAGACAGGGAACTACTGGAGAGAGTCCAGCGGAGGGCAACAGAGATGATGGAGGGATTGGAGCATCTCCCCTGATGAGGAAAGGCTGAGAGAGATGGGACTCTTTAGCCTGGAGAAGAGAAGGCTGAGGGGAGACTTTATTAATGCTTCCAAGTACCTAAAGGGTGGGATGAGGGAGGATGGAGCTGGACTCTTTTAAGTGGTTCCCAGTGACAGGATGAGGGGCAACGGGCACAAGCTGGACCATGGGAAGTTCCACTCCAATCTGAGGAAGAACTTCTTCGGGGTGATGGTGGCAGAGCCCTGGCAGAGGCTGCCCAGGGAGGGTGTGGAGTCCCCTTCTCTGGAGATCTTCAAGCCCCTCCTGGATGCCATCCTGAGTGATGTGTTCTGGGCAACCCTGGGAGTTGGACTGGATGGTCTCTAGAAGGTCCCTTCCAACTCCAACAATTCCGTGATTCCATGACAAGCTCCCCGAGCAGACTGTGCAAGGCTTCCTGCAGATGAAGGGGGTGTTTAGGCAGATGGACAGGCCCAGCACTGTCCAGTTAGAGTGCCAGAAGTGTTAAGAAAATATCATGTCCCTAAAGAGGGTCTGTGTACTCCTAGAACACTTCCCGGGGGTGAGGCAGCATCCTCCCCATCACAAAGATGGGGAAAATGAGGCCCAGAAGACTTTGGCAATTAGCACAGATAGGTCACAGTAAAACAAGGAACAGAGTAGAGACATCCTTGTTCCCTGTCCTGGCTTAGCAAAAAAAAAAAAAAGGTGTCTCTTCGCTCCCTCAATTTAAAAGTAAGTTTCATTGCTGCGTTGTCCAACATGCGTGGTGTCCCTGAGAGCTGCTGAAGTTAGCATCAGTCTGGCTTCCAGGTGGGACAGAAAGCCCCCCTGTATCCTCCCACCATCCACCACCCAAGTACTGGCTGCACTGCTGGTGCCCTCACTCACCGTGGTGGGCTCACTGCCCATTAGGAGAAGCAGCCATGCTCTGTGCCCTTTCCCTTCTTGCCACCTCGCAAAGACAAGGCCCTCCTTCTGTGCCAAAAGCCCCAACTCATGTCACTTTATGCATATCCCATGCATGATTGAGGTATCTTCTGCACAGCTGATCTGGGCACGTGAAGAGAAGGCATATTTCCTCCAAGTATAGCTCCTACTGAGGGAGAGAAGTGCAGTGGTGGGGCTTGGGACAACCTAAGCATCGGTCTTCTATGGGTATAGCTGTAGTGTGTTGGTTTTGGTGTGTAGAAATGACTAGTGGCCTTCATAGCCTCCTTGGGGCTCCCTGGGGTTCAGGTATGCTCCTCACTGCTGTACTCCATGCCAGGTGGTTTTCCTGATCAGGATGAACAATGAAAGGCACTTCTTCCTCTCCTGAACCGAGTTATAACAATTGTCATGCCACATTTACTCTTGTAACAAGTTGAGTGCTCTTTGAATGGCCTAGGGGTTGTCTGTGAGGGAGCTGGACTCTTGCTATGATGTTCCAGTAGCCCATATTTAATATCCAGGTCTTAATCTTCCAGGTTTTGTTTGTCTTTCCTTTTGGTGAGTCTGGAATCTCACCCCCTGTTCAATCAAGCTGGGATTTCCTTGCCTAAGGGGTTTACCTAGTGGAGATGAAGGCAGAGAACAAATGCAACACCATTTGAAGCTAAAATGCTCCAGGTTGCCTGTGGGGGAGACCTAATCCCTCCTGTCCTGCTGATTACTCAAAAGCAGAAGCTTTCCAAGCTTGTGTTTTGGCATGTCCCTGCACATCTACAGCATCTGACAGCATGTCAGAGCTTGATCTGTTTATCCTCAGCTCCCTGGGACACAGAGGGGTGTGTTGCCCTCTCCTCCTTTTGTTTTATGGATGAGGAGAGGAGAAGACATGCTAAAGCTCGGCCTGACTGTCTTGTCCACATCCATCAAAGAAAGCCACAGTAGGGAAAAGAACCTGTCGCCAAGTATTTCTCCTCCACCCAGAGCATCTCTGTGGCATCGGCCAACATTGACCTGGACCTGTTGGAACGGGTCCAGCGGAGGGCCACGAAGATGCTCAGAGGGCTGGAGCACCTCTGCCTGCTATGAGGACAGGCTGAGAGAGCTGGGGTTGTTCAGCCTGGAGAAGAGAAGGCTCCGGGGAGACCTTAGAGCAG
>JAOQGH010000040.1:14640054-14651758 GCA_025769975.1 Gallinago jamesoni | reverse complement strand
CAGGTTGCCCAGAGAAGCTGTGGCTGCCCCATCCCTGGAGGGGTTCAAGGTCAGGCTGGATGGGGCTTTGAGCAACCCGGTCTGGTGGGAGGTGTCCCTGCCCAGGGCAGGGGGGTTGGGACTGGATGATCTTTAAGGTCCCTTCCAACCCAAACCATTCTGTTGTTCGATATTCTAACAGGGCTACTGTAACACCAGGGAGACACTGGCTGGTTCTGGCGGAACATCCCCCTGCCCGGGCAGCCCCAGTCGAGGAGATTCCCTGGACCGAGCCCGCTCCATAGCCATGCTCACAGGTCACCTGCCTGTGTTGTCCCCTAAAACTTAGGGTTCTTCAGCCAGTATGCAAGAGCAAATCAACACACTGAGTCGAGATACTGGTTTTTATTTCGGTGCTGCAGAATTCAGCGCTAGGAAGCTAACGCAGCCAGCACACCTTTAAGGAAACACATAGGGTCTTTTTATGCCAAACTGTAACAAATAAAGAATCCTGTAGAAATAGCTGATCGGTCTTTGCATCACAAAAGCTTGGTTGTGCATATCCTAATTCCTGTCTGGCTCGTTATAGTAAGGTGGTCCTACATTTACATATAAAATCTCCTCCTAGATGTGTTTTTTAGTATTATAATTAGCTAAGTCAATTAGTAGTTACACCTTCATCCTATCAACTACCACTAAGTAACTGTTTTACCTCCCATTCCGTGGCAGTTCCTTCTTCAACAACGTCCAAGCTAGTCTCAAGGTAGGGAATTGCAGACATTAGTCCTACATGACTTTCCATTCTCCTTGACATGGTCTCGGAACCATCCGGGTTGCTCAATTCTGTAGATTTTTTTTTAGTGCCTTTTGACTTTGTTGATCTTCCCAGCATCATCTGGAGTTCATGTTCCCGTTGCCCCCACACTGGTCCCTCCATCTGGTGTGGAAAATGACCTCGTTACCTCCTTTCTGGCATCTTAGGTACGTGCTGCAGAGAAAAGCATCCCCACTGCTCTGTGTGTAGCAAAGCCCTGTAAGTGCTTAACTGGGCTTGACTGGGGGGTTACGTGTTGGGTTTGAACCACCAAGCCTGCATTTGCAGTGGGAAACTCAAATAGTGTAAAAAATTGTAAAGTGACTCATAAAATGACTAACGTGACATCTATATAGACTTCAGGAGACATTTTCTACCCTTTTCATACCCAAGCACAGATTAATTCATCAGTTTGATAAAATAAAAAGTAATTAATATATTTCTGTCATGTATCTCCTTGCAGTCAGAATGATAAAATATTCACAAGAGAGGTGGCTTGGAAACATGAATTTGATGAAGATGATTTAAAAAGAAAGAAACTTTAATTAAAGTCTAGAAAGGTCATCGAGTCCTACCATCAGATAATGGTGAAATTATAAAACAGATGGCAAATGTCCCCAAGAAGAAGAGAAGCAGTGGTCTGGAAAAAGAGAAAGAGATACTGTTAACAAAGTACGACGCTACTTAGCAGAGGCATTGCTCTAACAGCCTGGAGAGCAGGGAGGAATGGTCAGACCATTTGGACCTGCAGAACTAGACCTTTGGACTGCTATTAAAAAAATGAAACTTTTGGAGAAGAACGGGTTCATCCCAGTTGTTTCACTCCTTTCTTTGTGGGTTTTTTTTTTTTTTTCAGGTGCGCTGTGGTAGAGGAAGTCCCTCTGCTGTCTCCGGAGGGAGTAAACCTGAATTGATTTGAAACCTTGTTCTTGAAGCAAGCGAAAGGTGAGGACCAACTGACCCTGGATAACTGTGCAGAGCTGAAACTTGGAGTCAAAAGGTCTTGTTGGCAACAAACATCTGTGTGTCTTAATCCCACTGGTTGAATGAGCTGTGTGTGCTCGGGAAGGGCCGTGGACTGGATTGTGGTTTGGTCATCCCAGGGTTGGACCCCCATTGTATCAGGAGCTGTAGAGACACATGGAAGATGGACTTTGTCTTCTGTTGTTGTTTTCTACAGAAATTAGTTGAATTTCCTTTGCTGTGTCTTTTATCTGTTATTGCATATCTGCTGTGTTTTCCAGAAAGTTTCTTTGATTTACAGTGCATAATTGATTCTAAAGGAAATAACTCCCCTTATTTTTGCCCATTTAAATTGCTTAATGTTTTTCTCCTCCTCCCAAAGGCAGTGTGAAAGAAGGGCTTTCGGGGAAACTCACTGCTTTCAAGTGTGATGTACCCAAGTTTACAGTTTCCCTCCATCACTTAAAACATTCCATCAACAGCAATGGCGTGATGTGGGTAAACTTCTTTGCAAAAGGAAAATTTGATCGCTCAAGCAATCTTTTGGTCATTTTAATCCATGGCTAATACTCTTAAACCTAATCTTACTGTTTTATTACTGAAATGTAAAATCAAAGTCTTATTTCAGAATTAGATCTAAGGAAGGCGTACCAGGATTTTCAAGGTTTTGAGGAAGGAGAGTTGAAAACGAGCACATGTTTGCAAATTGATCCCCTTCATCTTACTGGGGAAAAGGAGACATAATTTGGATATTTCAGAACACTCCAAGTGGATTTTAACTTTTTTAAAAGTTTAAAGCAATTGTTTCACTGGAAATGAAAGGTAAATGTGGTTTAGGATAGATACCCAAAGAAAATGTAGGTGTTCACACCTGCAGCACGTTTCTCGGATTCATCTCCAGCACAGGAGGAGAATGTCACCGTATTTCTCCCAGGTGGGAGTGTGTGGGTGTCATTGATGCAAAGGTCATTTGCATCCTAAAGTGACTGATTTCAGCTGGGTCTGGTCTCAATCAAGAAGGATCTGTGAGCACCCTGCATCACCTGTGCATGCCTGGGGCCACAGTGGAGCCGGTGATTTGCACGTCCATGGGACAAAGGCTGCAGAAAGACTTCACACTGAGGGCTCCAGGGCGCCTGCCCAGGTAGAAAAGATCAGCCTTTAGTGGTTGAACGATCTGCTAATGGCTCTCAAGCACAGGAGATGACTCCACCTGGCCACCCAACAGGGTATTTTGCATTTCCAAAGAGAGACCTCTCCCTAGCCCCAAGGGAAAATTGGTGGAATTGCCTCCTGTTGGAGGGGGGTTAATGCATACTTGATACAATGACTAAAGAGAAATTTGAATTTAAGAAGGAGAAGCAATGGGCTATACCAACCTTGATATTTTTTTTTTTTTCCTTTTGAATGCAAATTGCGAATGGAGAACGGGCATCCTATCAGCAAGCCCCTGGTGAGGCGTCTCCAGGCTGTGGACTCATCACGGTGGGGTAAGTTTCCTATTGGTTTTGACCTTGCAACAGCCATATGAAATGACCTTTTCCTTTCTGTGACAGATGTCTTTATGAAGCTATGGAAATGTTTTGGTTGTGAAATGAAACGCGTTGGGCTTTAGTTTTACCTGGCTTTGTGTCAAGTGTTATCTCAAGGTGATGGACTGAAATCAGGTCCATAGTATTCGTTTCTAGGGGGTGGTGAGCTCTCACATTGTGCACCAACTTGGTCTGGCAGTGCTCCGAACCCAACCTATTTGGAGAAATGTGCTAGTAAGTTTTTAGGGAGCAGGAGCGGGGGCATGTTTGGATGCTTAAAAGGTCTGAGGAACTCTGTGAGAAGAGGAGGCTGAGGGGGGACCACATTACCCTCTACAACTCCCTGAAAGGAGGGTGTAGAGAGGTGGGGGTTGGTCTTTTCTCCCAAGGGAATAATGACAGGAGCAGAGGAAATGGTCTGAAGTTGGGGCAGGTGAGGTTTAGATGAGATATGAGGAAGAATGACTTTCCTAGAGGGTGGCCAGTCACTGGACCAGCCTGCCCAGGGAGGTGGTGGAGTCCCCATCCCTGGAGGGATCTAAGAAACGTGTAGATGTGGCACTTCAGGGCATGCTCTAGTGCCCGAGATTGTTGGGTGTGGTGATTGTTGTGGTGATGGAATGTTGGGTTTTTTTTGTTTTGTTTTGGTGTTGTGGGAGTTTGGGGTTTTTTGGGGGGGTTTTGTTTTGTTCTGTCTTTTAAATGGTTGGACTCGATGATCTCAAAGGTCCCTTCCAACCATGAAGAATCTGTGATTCTGTAACAGGCGTACAAATACATGCATACAAGCAGAGAAAAGTCGCTGAAATGTGAGCAGTGTCACACGCGTAGTGTACGCTGAATAAATACCAAATACACAGAGTTAAGTCCAGAAACTGTCTAGTGCGTTGCCAAAAGAAGCAGTGCACTTATATCTGGTGATGTGGGATGTATAGTTATGTCATTACAACGTACTTATTGCCAGCTGGATGTGATAGATAGCCGTATAAGTACATCTTGTTTATTAACTCATACTTACGGTATAAGGCCATATAAACACCATATATTTGTAGCCACATAAAATCTCTCCTACTTATCAGCTCATCATCTCACTTCCTATCTCAGCAGAAAATGTCTTCTCTTTTACTGAATCTTCTTGGCTCGCGCTTCTTTAATTTAGAGGAATGATTCTGCCCTTTAGCTCCCCGAGATGCAACGTTGGGGATAGAGCTCGTACGGGAACGCTCGGTGTGAAAGAGATCACAGAAAACAAATCTGGGAGGGTCGTTGGGAAGTTCTGTTGTTGATGGCAACGCTCGTGTCGGACTTGTGGAAAGTTCCCCTTCCTACCCTGACAAACCGCCCCGTAAGAGAAGAGGAGCAGAGCTAGCTCCCACCCGTCCCACCACCCACCAGGGATGGAGCAACCCCAGGGCATCAGCCACCTCCGTGCCTGCAACTCCAAGGCAGCAGTGTTTATGTAGTTCATGGTAATCTTTTCATATCAGTTGCTGTTTTGAAGCCCTTTCTGAAGGGTTTAGGCTATCATCCCCATTTTGGGGGGGGGGGTGGTGAGGAGGGAAACTGAGGCACGGGAGCTTGCTAAGGTCTCAAAGCAGGTCTGATAACAGAATTGGAATTAAGGTTTCTGAGTGGCCGTGTTACCAAATAAACAGCGTACAGAATGGCTGACTCAGATGAAAGCTGCTTGTCTACTTTATTGATTTACTCAATTGTCTGTGACTTGATGCTGTAGGGCAGATGATGCTACTACTACCTCACAGTAAGGGGATGTTACAAAGGCTTTGCAGACTTATTTTGGCCTGGCCCCCTATTCAGGAGCATCCAAGCCAGCAGCAATTCATAACTTGTTCCTCCTAGGCAGATTGCTGTTAAAATCGTACCAGCTTCTTCTTTTCCGTAAGGAGTTGTGGATATGCAGCATGTTTCTTAGGAAAACTGTTCTGAAGCATTTTCAGAGAATTTAATCCCTTTCAACCCCATATTTAACCTGCTTTCCTAAAACGACAAGGCATACACAATGGCAGGAGCCATCGACCAGCAGTCTCTTCCTCTTGACCTTCAGTAAGGGTGAGCCCCTCAGGTGATGCCAACTCCAGCTGGCAGAGAGATAGAGACCTCAATGATATTCAGTTCTTGGGAGTTTGGTGTAACTGGCAGCAGGAGGGGAGGAATAAAAAAAAAAAAAAAAAAAGCCCTTGGGGGCAACCACCAGAGACTCCAGCATGACCTTCCCAGGTGTGGGCAGTTGGGTGGTAGGTAGGGGAGCACCTGAAGTATGATGGGTGTGGAAGGGAGCGTGGGCTGCTGCGAAGGGATATATCAAAATCTGGGGCTTGCAAGAAAACTAACCAGCTCTGCTCTCTTGGACTACCTTGTTCCCTCTCTAACCTCTCCTGTGGTACCTCTGGGAATCCCGAAATACAGTTGTCTGAGGAAGGGTGTGGGGAATGCCCAACAAACCAGAAACTTGCTGTAAGTTACTTGACATCTTATTGAGACCCTACCACACTGGAGGCATGAGAACGTGGATCAAAACCTGCATGCTTTGAGGGACTTGGGGTTTTCCTTCCCAAGGATGTCATGTCTCTTCCACGATGCAAGTCACTGGGCCTTTGTTGTCTTCAACAGAGCCATGCCAGCTCCCCGTGGGCGAAGAGGCCTTCCATCTTCAGCCCGGAGGGCTTGTGTGGTACTGGTGGTTTATTATCTCACTGGTCCAGGACTGATGGCAGCTCCTGGGAAAGGGGCCACCTGGAGAAGTGAGATAACATGACGCACAATCCAGCTACAGGTGGTCCCAAACAAGATGCTCCGGTGTTGCAAATGTCTGTCTTGTCCCACTCTACATTCACTGCCTCACTTTACTGTAAGATGCTGAAGTGTGTAGCTAACCCTTGGCCACAGGCAGGTTATTTTGCTCCTGGATGGAAGTGGACAGTTGCTTGAGGGTCAGACCGCGCTTGGGTTTGTTTTGAAAATAAGAGGAGCAGCGGGGAAGGTCTTTCAGTCTGAAAGTCTTTCAGTCCTCTGCTGTTCCTCGAGCAGTGTAAGAAGGCAGCTGTCTTTCCCTAAAGGAAACCCTAGGAAGGAGCACGGTGGAGCTGAGATGACCTGGTCTCAGGAGGAAACGTTGGGGAGCTTTCAGCTCTCCCTGTGGTTGCTACAGCAGGTGTGCGGAGTGGTACTTGGGGTTGATAACGTTCCCAGAGAGATGCTGGTTCCTCTGCTGAGCCAAGCTGCAGGGTTCTTAGATGACTGGTAAAGCAGTGACGTGCTTCTGGAATTACACCGACTTGGGACTCCTCATTTTGCCATCTTTTACCCGGTTTTGGTTTTTTTGTTTGTTTTTTTTTCCCTACTCAGCTGCTGTCAACTCTGTTTTAATACGGATTTTTCTTGAGGGGGGGGGGGGGAACAACAAAAACTTTTCCAAGGTCATTAGCTGACAATTGCAGCCTGTTTCAAAATTGCTTGCGCTCTCTGCTAATTGCTCTACCAGACCTGTTCATTTGTTAATTTGATGCCATTAGGTAAGTGGCACATCTCTTGTTGCCGACAGAATAAGGGGAGGGCTGAGGATGCTGGTTTGGTCGGTTTCGTTGGATGGTTTGAGAGGAGGTGACACAGAGCAAGGCTGCTCTGTGCCTGCCATGGCAGGGGGGGACCATCCTCAGGGGAGGTGGGATGCTGTAGAGACATCTTGGGCTGCGTGTCACCCCTGCTGGGTGGTATAAAACCTGGGCTCTGGGGTGGAGGGGATGGGCTGGAATGAATGAATAGCTTTAGGTTGAGTGAATAGCTCGGCTTTAAAGCAATTATTGCAATTACCTAGATTGGCCCAAATTGACTGGGCTTGGATTCGCAAAGTGAAAGAGAAAAGATGTTTCTCAGGGTTAAATGAATGCTTTATTTGACAAAAAAAAAAAAAAAAAAAAAAAGACTCCTGTAAATAGGAGCGAAAGGTTGGAGCCACAGAACGGGTACCGATACCTGCCGTGACCCTCTCCTCTCCTCCAGGTGCCTCCTCCTCCTGGTGCCAGTTATGACACCATAACCTGGGACAAGGACTTGGGCCTCAGTCATTGACCTATTCCAGGAGATTTCCTTGGGAATGGGCAGCCATCCATCTCTCCTGCTGTTTGCCTGTGAAATGCAAAAGGAGGCGGGCGGGGGAAGAGGCACCACCAGGCTCTGCTCTCAGCCTGGTGAGGCCAAGCTCAGGAGGGAAGCACAGATCCCAGTATGTGGGGATACCCTGCTGGGCCCACCCCCTCAATACGCCTATGCTTGGCTGGTTAGTCTTATTTTTGGAGGAGAAAGACTTTGATTTCAACAGGAATGGGATTTGAACTGAGATTAACGCCTGAGGTGCTGCAGCAGAAGAGACGTCAGCTGCGTCTCTCAATCTGTGAAAGGTGCCAAATGCCCTGAAACTATTTATACAGTTAAAGAGTACGCCGCCAGCGCAACCCAAACTGTTTCAGGTTGGCTGAAACAGGATCTTTTCAGCAGCTTCACTTTATGCTTTCAAAAAAAAAAAAAAAATCGCTCTTCCCTGTATATCAGGTCTCCTTCCTTCAGCCTGCTGCACAGCTGTGCCAGGCAGAAACGCAAACCAGTGTTACTGGTTGATGGTATCCCTGTCTTAAGGACTTGCTTTTAATTGGCAAATGGCAGCCAATAATTTCTCTGGTGTGGGGAGGGAAAATTAATTAACTCAGTTGCTGCTGGGAAAAGGTTCATCTTCAGCTCCCTGTGCTGCCCTGGGTGTATGGGGAACGCGTGTCATGGTCAGAGCCAGGGGTCAGCCTGGGCTTCCAGCATCTCTGCCTCCCTCCAGTGCTGCCCCTTACCTCTGTGTCCAAAGAAAAGCCCCAGAACTAAGTATTGTGTTGCTCATCCCATGGGACCATCTACTAGCCCCTTTCTACCCTTCGCCTGTATCCTTCATCCTCCGCCTTCCCTTTATCCTTCATCCCAAAGAGGCCAGGAACATCTGGGACTCCAAACTTACTGCCTTCAGAGCCTTTGCTATTTTCCAGGGAGCGTTTGAACCCTGTGGTTTACCCACCAGGAGTGTGAATTGTTGCTGCCTGTGCCCCATCGCAGTGGCAGCAGGGTGTGACGTGAAGGGGCTGCATCCCCGTGCGGGACTGCAAACCTCTCCTCCTCCAGCTCTGCAATGGGCTTTGCTGATGGCAGCATGAGCAGAAAAAGGTGTCTTGTCAGCAGAAAGCAATGGTGACAACTTAAAAAATCCAACTTCAGAGCAGTTCTGCTGCTTTGGAATTGGGTAGAAAAGTTATCCCTGGTCGTTCTCAGTTCCTGGCTGGGATTTGCTGCACAACACTGGGGTGTTTTTTTTTTTTTATTTTACCCTAAGAAAACACTATTTTGGTGTGTGATCGAGGTGTTGGGCACAGCAATTGAAGCAGGTCCCAGGGTGAAGTGGTGGCACCAGATCCCACCTTGGACCTGTCCCAGGTCCACGCTTGGAAAGCTGGGAGCAGGGGACTGGCCAAGCACCTCTGGCGGGGACCTGGCTTCGAGCGAGTAACCCATGTTTTGGTGATGCTGAAGGAAAGCATGCAAAAACCCAATAATTCTCCCTAGACCGGGGCTTTTGCCAGCCCAGCTACGTTAGTCCCAAATCACACCTCATCGTGCCTGACAGTCACAGCTAGGCTGGAAAAACCTCTTCCTCTTGACCCAGCACCAGGAGCCAGAAGGTTTAGCGGGCTCTTCCTTGCTGCATTTTGAGAGTTTCTTAAGAAAACACTTTTTTTTTTCTTTTTTTTTTTTTTTTCCCCTTCTGTGGGTGATTTCACAAGTTGGGAGAAAAGCAGCTGTTGGCAGTTCACAGCTCAGATTTCCCCGAGAAGTGTAAAGTCTCGGCTGGACACCACGATGAGAGGTTTTATAGATTTCCCTCCCTCCCTCCCTCCAGGTTCACCAGGCAGCTAAACCCAACAGTAAAGCTACAGCGCGTTCCTCTGTGGTTAACTTCTCCTTGAGATAATCCATTCGCCTCTGTTCTTTGAAAACTTACTGAATAAGCCACTTGTTTCACACCAGTGGGGAAATAACACTTTGGGGGCCCCTTTTGTGCCTGTCTTATGTATAACAGAAGCGTGGAGTTTTATAAAGTCTAATAAATACCCAGCTCTGCCAGATGTTAGCTTGTGTTTTTTTTTATTTTTTTCCTCTCTCCCTACTAGAAAGGAGGTCAGAATTTTGAGCTCCAGACTTTAGCTGACTGCAAATAAAATGGGACTGTTCCGAAGAGACGTGTTGTGACAGGGTAAATGATGGCATTTTAGGCGGCGTTAAATATAGAAACGCCACTTTTGTTTGGCGTCTGATATTTGTCTCCTCGAGACAGCCCTTGGGAGATGGTGTCTGTTTATTGTCTGAGCACCATTTGGTTACCCTGCTCCGTCTGCCGAGGATGGCTACAAGGAAGAAGTCGTGGTAGCCTTTTCCGTGGTGCTTGAGAGATGGGGGCAGGTTGTCGCGGGGCTCCTGGGGGCTGACTCCACATCAGCCTGAGGTTGAGAAGCCCCCACTTGGAAGCTTCTTTGTCCTCTCTGGGAGCAACATCAGGGTCCTGAGGCTACAGCCAGGGCAGAGAGGATGGAGGGTCCACGGGAAGCAGGCGGAGAGGCTGGAGAGACAGACCCAAGGAGGAGATGGGATGCAGCCCAAGGCAGGAAAGCTAGGGTGAGGAAGAAAAACCTTTTTTCCTTAGGCTGGAACAGGCAAAACTCACTGGAGTGGACAGTTTTGGAGTTTGTTGGGTTATTTTGGCTAAGCCTAGCTCACTGATGGCTCTGCTTCCCTCTCCCGTTGGAAAAGAGTCTGCTCGGTCTCGTTTATAAAATGAAAAAGTGCCATTTTCTTTATGTTTTTTGCTCTCTGCGGCTTCTCAGGAGTGGTAACTGCACGGAAACTTGCCTGGTTTATAACTAAAGGAATCTTCATTTTAATACATACAAAATGACACCAATTTAAGCCTCATTTAGTTAGAAGCGGTGCAGTTTTCCATCAAATGCCTCTCCAAACAGAAGCTGGTTTTGCACTTAAAGTAGATTTTCAGCTGTAACTTTATCTTCCCCACTTTGGTCTCAGCTCCATTGAGCTTAATCGTGATTTTATACTATTACCTGTTCGGTTAATGAAAAATAGTTTTCTCCAAAGGTAAAGTGTTATAATTAAGGGCTCTGCATGGTCACAATAGCTTTTGTGCCTTCAACCTTTTTTTTTTTTTCATTTTTAAAATTGGTTCATTCTGTGCAGAGCAAAAGGCCTGAAATGCTTATGAGACAAAATAATTCTGCTCAGATGATGAGAAAAATAATTACCTTGGACTACGCGGCCACAGATAAAATTTTGCGACGGGTTCTTTTCCCCACCATGGGTCATCAGACAGATCTGATAAAACTGGTGCTGCCCAATAAGTTAATAGCAGCCTGGTTTTCATTCAGAATTATTCTGTGCTTATCAAGCAATAAGCTTGATGTCAATAATATCAAGCAATAATGAGACCCGTGCATGATGGGGCATGCGGTCTGGCCAGAGAGCCCAGTTGGAGTTTGTTTTGGTTTTGGTTTTGGGTTTTTTTTGCCTACGTGCTGAATTAATTTTGTAGTCTCTTCCTCATCCTCTAAATTAAAAAAAAAAAAAAAATCCTGCATGGAAAATTCCTGATCCGTGCTAATAAAAAATATGTTCTTGTGTATGTTCTTATGATGCAAATCCAGCTATATAAATATAGATGATTTGTAGCTACGCACAAATAAAGCGGGATTTTCAAAAGCAGCCTAACTACTCCCAGCCTAAACTTCTTGGAGTAAAAGCAGGGAGAGTTCATAATTAAATTCACCAGGAGCTGTGCTAGTCCCCTGCTGAGTGCTTTTAAACATTCCTCTCCTTAGATTCTACTGGGAGAGAAATACACTGTATTTATAGCCATCTTGTTTCAATATAAACATGTCAAACTGTAAATCTCAGACGCGGAGATGGGCTCAAGCTGAAAAATTCAGATCCAGATTTCTGACATCCTCTATTTCCAATCAGCTCAGCTGTGCGCTTCGGGTCTGAGGATCTGGGACTGGTTTCTCATCTAGGTCCAGCTTCCTTCCTTGTGTTCGGAGAGGGTTGGGTCATGGACCCCCTGTCCCACTGAGCTCTGGTCATACTGGTTGGGGGCTGATCTGCTGGAGAGCAGCTCTGAGTAGAAAGACCTGGGAGTCCTGGTGGACAATAGGATGACCATGAGGCCAGCAATGTGCCCTTGTGGCCAAGAAGGCCAATGGCATCCTGGGGGGCATCAGGACGAGTGTGACCAGCAGGTGGAGGGAGGTCATCCTGCCCCTCTGCTCTGCCCTGGGGAGGCCCCATCTGGAGCACTGGG
>JAOQGH010000040.1:14545214-14586897 GCA_025769975.1 Gallinago jamesoni | reverse complement strand
AAGGCCAGGCTGGATGGGGCTTTGAGCAACCTGCTCTAGTGGGAGGTGTCCCTGCCCATGGCAGGGGAGTTGGAACTTGATCTTTAAGGTCCCTTCCAACCCAAATGGTTCTGGGGTTCTGAAGAGGAGGATCAGGACCTGGGGCTGCTCAGTCCTGCGTTGCCCTGGGGGCAAGGCTTTCGTTGCCCTGGGGCTTTCGTGTGCTCTGACAAACAATGCTTTTTCAGAGGAAAAAAAACCTCCTAGAGCTGTAGATGCTAGTGCTCAGACACGAAGTGGTGGCAGTACCAGCTGTTCAGTAGGCAAACGGTGATTTCCATCTCAGCCATGGTTCACTGAGGGGTGCCCCTGGATGTAGTGTGCTTAATTTGAAATCACGGAAAGGACCCAGAGTCTCAGAGGTGTCAGTGCCAATTCTGCCACTTGTGCAGTGTTAAACACCTACATCAGGTACAGGCTTTGAGTGCAAAGATTTCCCCTGGCTGGATTCTGGCTCCGACATCCACCTTCAGCCTTTTTCTTAAAGGCATAGGAAAAGACAAAAGCAAATAATGGTTATGGGCACAAACTACTTAGTAGGGCCTGTTATGATAGGATAAGAGGTCATTGTTTTAAATAAAAGGGTAAGTTTTGACTAAATATAAGAAATTATTTACAATGAGGGTGGTGAAACACTGGAACAGGCTGCTCAGAGAGGTGGCAGATGCTCCGTCCCTGGAAACATTCAAGGTCAGGTTGGACCAGACTCTGAGCAATGTGTTCTTTGAAGTCATCCTTGCTCATTGCAGGGCAGGTGGACTTGATGACTTTTAAAGGTCCTCTTCCAACCCAAACTATGAATTTTATGTGCAATATAAAAATGAATACTAAAATAAAATATTCTAACAGTACCTAAGGTTCCTGTTCCTTGTGATTGCAGAGAATTATTTAACCTTCTTTGCTGGCCCTCTTGAAGGCATTAAGGAAGGTAACAACAGTGTTTTGGAGGAGGAGGAGGTCAGCTGAGATGGACTAGGGCTGCTCATGCTCTGGGAGCCTTCCAGACTGATGGGCCAGAAGCTCACAAGCTCACAGTAGCTTTGGAGAACGACCACTATTGGCCACCTCAACTAGATGATTTCTATTTTATTTGCTAAACAGAACATAAAAGAAAAGGTGGAATATACGGTAAAAATTAAAGCAGAAGATGCAGGCAAAAGGGAGTAGGAAGGGTTTTTTTTGATCTTTAGCTATTGGTTTTGATTAAAGCTGAAGCTGAGACCTAATGTCAGAGGCCCTTCCTGAGCCAGTTTCCTTTCAAGATCAGGACAAAGGGTCAGCCGTGTTGTGGTGGACCAGAGACTGAAGGAGGAGATGAATGTCATGGGCTGCGTGGTAGAGTTTGTGCTTTTCAGGTCACCTGTTCTCATGGGACTAGTGTCAGACAGGGTAGTCTTCAAAGTGGTGATGGAACCATCCTGTTGCTATTTTGCTCACTGATTTCCAGCATACCCAGTTTGGACTTGTCGTTCTGGTCCCTGCCCTTCCTGTTGATCAGGTGTAATGTAGACTCAGCCTTCTCTGAGCAGAGTCCCTGACCTTCCTGCTTAGGCAAATTAACCCCGCCAATACATTTCATTGACTTTTCGGTGCTAAATCACACAAGAGGCTGATTTTCATTTCTGTTGGACAACAGACAACGTGTGGCCGCACGTTTGGTCTCATTCCTGGTGCTCTCCCCATTGCACAGAGAGCTCTGTATTTTCACCTGGAGAAGAACCAGCCCAAAAACATTCTAGTTCTCCAGGAAATTAAGACTTGGAGCCAAACTTCTTACTGCAGTCTCTTTTCCAGCTTTTTTTGCCTTCCTCTGCTGCCTAATTGGAATCGCCTGTCAGTGCGCATTCCTAATAGACTCTTCTGAATGCTGTTCCTGAACTCTACATGGTAATGTAAAACCATTGCTATGTGCCGTCTCTAACAGATGGGAAATGTAATCTTCTGGGTCCTGTGACAGGGTCTGCTCGTTATTATATGAACAACGAGAGAAGAAATGTTAAAGGAGCAACATGCACTTATTTCCTGACACCTTGTTTAAAAGGCAACGGGCCCAATTCTTACTCGCTGCAAGTGCTGCTGGGAGCACTTTGGTGCAAGACACATCCAACACAAAAGGATTGCCTAATATGACTTTTTTTTTTAAAATACTCTGAATTTATCTCGCCTTAGGCCTTTTAATCTAGCTTGTCATTCAAGAAGCTTTGAATGCTGGCATGCGTTTATCAGAGAGTAGATGACAAGGTGATTCCCACCACTGAATGAATCTCAGGATGTTTGCTCTCAGAATCTCCTTAGGGTGAAGTTTTTGCTTCTGTCACAGACCTTAAGATGATCTGCAGGGCCTTCTCCAACTGCACCTGTGTGCGTAAGAGTTTTCTTTATTGAATTTTATTTTTTTTTAAGGTGTCTCTGTCTGCAAACCTGCCTCGTTCTTACTGTGTCTGTACCAGAAGACCTATAAAGGATACTTTTATTAGGGGAAGTGTCTTTGCTTTCCATCTTTGAGCATCTGGAATCTGTTGTTGGTGCTCAAACAGTCTGGTGAAACTAGATGGTCTGTAGCTTCTTTTAGACAGTTTATATATACTTATCAGGTCTATAATGTTAAAAGTGCCAGTGACTCAGACCAGCAAGACTTACTAAATATCAAGAAAAGAAGCCTTAATTAAACTAAAGAGACTAGACAACTAGAACACTAGTAGTGTGTTTGTGGTTTTGGGTTTTTTTTTTTTTGTTGATTTTTTTAATTGCCATGTTCTGCAGGTACTGAAGTAGGTTGAATGGCAGCCTTTGGAGGACTGAAAGAACCCAAGTTCCCAGTGGACAACACCTTCCCTCTTCTCCTTCATTGTGTCCTTGTCTGCCTCTGACCCGTCTCCTGGCAGCAAGCCAGACGTGAAGTCCCTGCTATCTGATCTTCTGCTATCCTCTTACCTTCCCTGCCCCTGGCATGCAGATCGTTATGCTATCTGACCCTGTTTGAAGTTCCAGTGTGATGGACTCCATTCCCCCATCAGGCCTGCCAGTCTAGCTGGTTTCAGCATTTCAGCAATCTTCTGTGTGGGTTGGTGCACTACCCGTAAGGAGTGGAGTTTCACGCTGGAGCTATTATGCCCTACTTATTTTTAATCCCTCTCCACCATCAGCACCTTTTGCCAAGAATTGGAGCTGAGCTTTGCAAGCGCTGCTTTGATCTTGCTTGCACCTTAGGTAACATCTGTATCAGCATTTGCATATTGATTCCTGGCAGAGGGGTTTGCAACCCTGATTGCATTTAAAAAGCGAGAGCTGTTTTCCAGTAATAATTCCTTTGTCCACAAGTACACACACACACACTTGAGTTTTGAACAGGCTTACAGTAGTTCCTTCCAATCCTGCAGCATGTCCTGGTTTTATGGGACCATGGATGACACTGGATTCTGATCAGGAGAATGGGAATTCATCCCAATTCTGTTTGAAGATCTTTTATAAACAAACGTGGCTAATTTGAAAGCCCAAGCATTTAAGTTATCAAAAGTGTTAGACTCATCATATTTCTTAGTCTCAGCCAAAGCCCACATAGTAAAGTTACTGCAAAGGTATCTGCAACTTGCTATTATGCCCAGGATGAAGCCATAAACATTGTTCCTTTGAGTCTTGTTTCCAGAGGGAGATAAAATGTATTATAAAAACTGCTCTTTTAGAGTGGTGCTGTCTGCAGCCAGATGTCTTAGTGACACAGTTGTGCTGTGACATGTCACATCTCCTACTAGTAATTAAAGAGTAAGGCTGTCAGGTCACTTTGGTACACTGAACTGCGTTTCACCTGAGAAGGTTTGGTACCTATCAGCCCATCAGCAGATCATTTTTAAAGATTTCCCTTCCTCCATTTCCTCATATTGCGGAGTCTTCATTTCTAGCTGCTACTGACAGAAGAACCTTGGGGAGGAAGGGATGGAGAAGGGCATAAACCCTAGCTGTTTGTATTTCATAGGTCTAATTACTGTACTTTAACAGGGAAATGTATACAGGCACGTGAATGTATATTAAAATTAGGCAAATACAGCACAAATGTATTTGTCTGTGCCCTTCCAAATGAGTTAAAACAACCGAAGTTTCAATGATTGATTTTTTTTTTTTTCTAGTGTATGCAGTTGCATCCTGGCTTATCGGTTTATTTGTCAACAGCTGAGCCAGTGGGGTTTTATCTATCCATAATTTCTGCAGAAAGCAGAAATTGTAGCAAATATACAGTAAATAATTATCCGTGAAAGTGCACAACAAATGGTACTACGGCCTTTCTGAGATCTATTTGTAACTTAGAGTGTTCAGAATGGAAGGGTGAGAGTATGGACCTACACATCCGTGCTGGCAAAGTTGGGATCAACACCCTGTCAAAGTTGAGGGACAGTGCAGATTTCTTTACTGCTTTGGCAGAAAAGCAATATACTTTTCCATTCAGGAATCTGAAATTTTTCTTAAAACTCTTCTAGGCTTTATCTGTTCCCGTCCCTTTTGGGTGGTGGATGTAAAGAAGGTCAGTGGTTTTCCATGTAACATAAAATGAAGCTGAGGAGCTCTTTGCTGCAGGATATTCTAATTGCTGAAAATTTATGGAACAAGTTTATGGAAAAGAAATCCATGCAGAATTATCAAACACCAGTGAAGCACCTCTGTCTGCCTTTGAAAGCCTGAGGCTTGGGCTGTGGATTGCAAAAGTGTTCTTGAAGTGTTGTAATGTCCTATATATCTGCTATAGGCCACTGATTGAGGCAGGTTACTGCTTTTCCCAGTACAGCCTTTCCATCCTTGGTCCCTGTGAAGGAACCCTGAGGTCTGTTTGTGATGCTGAGGTGACCGAGCTGTTGTGTCCAGCCAGCATGCACAGGTTACTATGCAAGAAAATATTTTAAATCTTGCATAGCCTCTTCTGGGGACAGGTTTAAGTTCTCTCTTGGATCAAGGCAGACAAGAACAGACTATTTGTAAGCGAGTTGCAAAATACAGCTTGCATTCCTGAGCTGATCTGTTGCATGTGTAAGAAAAATAGAATAAGAGTGATGAAAATCACTGCCTTGCCTGGTAATTTGTGATCAGACAAAAGGGTTAAGATCTTGGAAGGATGACGTGTTCATCCAGCTGCAGTGCATATGCAGACACACATAAAACATGTCAATGAGTATTTTATTCATATTGAGATATCAGCAAACTCCACGTGTTGCACACATAACAGGAGGGATCAATGTGCCCAACAGAGGTGCCTTCTTGTCACCCTTTAGGTTTGATTCTACCCCACTTAAAGCAGTAAGGATTTTGCTACTGACTTTGGCAGACCCAGGGTTTTCATTCCGAAATATCAAACTGTAGGAATTCTAGCATCTAGCTTTACGTGGTCCAGATGGGAAACGGAATGTTTCTTTTAGGGATATACAGAGGTGATGTATTCCTAATGGCTCATCAGCTTAAATTTCCTCTCACTTATTCTAACAGCAGGGAGAGGAAAAAGAACAATGGAGCAAAAGTAGTATGTTGAATTAATAATACAATTTATACACTTAAAGGAATTTAAAAAAAAATCTTTCCATAGAAATTACTTCAGAAATACATCAGAGGCACAAATTAGGCCCTCTGAGGTATGAGTAAATGTGAGGATGTAACACATGGTAATCGAATCATGTCATTTCATAGACATGGAGGTGATCAAAGCATTAATAAAAACTCCAAGGTCACCTTGAGTTGAGGATTCAGTTTCGAGTCTTAACCCTTTCTTTCAAACACTTATCTTTGGCTTGTGATGCTTGCAGTGTCTTGGGAAAATTTTGTCACCATGCATGAATCACTATTATTTCAGTGAAATATAAGGCTGAGTATGTGCCTATACATTGTACTTGGTGGAGCTGACCCAGCCTTTGTGGGACTTTGAGCAACCCCAGCTAAAAGGGTAATAAGGTCCAGTGAAGGGATGGATGAGGTTGATCCTGCAGGATTCCTATTCCTAGCCCAATTCTTTTCCTGCGTCAGACATAGACTATTGCAAATAGAGACAGCTAAACCCTCAGGATTTCCAGGTGGCAGAAAACTGGAGTTGTTCTTTTCCATTTTCTCGTAGTCTAAAAGAAGCCTTCCTCAGTACTGCATGTGAAGCAGAAAACCTAAGAAAAGTCTGTTTCAGACACATCAATACACAGTGTTTCCGAAATGAAATATGTTCCCCAGATGCTGCAGCTTCTCAGAGAAACTAATGATCCTGTCAGTTCTGCCACTGGTAGCAGCTGCTTGTGTCTCACGATTTTTGGTTGGGCTGGAGCCAGAACCACTCTGGCTTTTAGGGTCCCAGCTCTCCATTCGAGACTAGTCTACTTGGCTGTCCTGCTGTCACAGCACCACTAGCTTTGGGGCAACCTGCAGGAGGGATCTAGTCTAGAGCTGGGACAACAGCTGGTGAGACCATTTGAAACCTGTGACTCCAAAGTCTCATCCCATGGCCATGATGTGGAGATCGAGGCCCTTCTGCCCTTGAGTGATGTACTTGATGCCACGAGCCAGAGCTGGGAGCTCAAGAAACCCCATCTTAACCCTGACACAACTGATCTTGCGAGTTGTTGCCAAATCTGGAATGGCGCACTGGTTGTAGCCCCCAAACTTGGGTGGATTTCCCTAGTTCTGGGGCTTTCCACAGCATCCAGGTGCGGGTTTCTGCAGGGGGTTGTTGATGCAAAGATATTTTTTGAGAAAATATGAAGGGCTCCATCAGATGTAATTATAGTCCCTTGGCTATGAAGCGGTTCCTGATTTATACGGGGAGGAGTGAGACAAAGCAGGACTTCATGTTGGCCTGAATGCTTGACTAGAAGTCGGCAGGAAATACTTTGTTTTCTTGTGACAAATTTGGAGGAAAGTAGTAAATACTTCTAATTTTTATAGACTTAATTTAGTGAAGAACATTTTCTGGAAAATTGTGAGGACTTTTTTTGTTTGTTTGTTTTAAACTTTTGTTGATTTTGAGGGGAACCCCATGAAAATGTTGAATCAACATCTGCTCTGGGAAAACGGTTGTAAAATTGGGAGGCTTTCTGAATTAATCTTTTTTCATTTGAGGTTTTCATCTTAGTAGAAAATCCAATTTTCTGTTGTGAGAAAAATGTTGTCAATTGTTCTGGGTTTTGGGGTAGCTCTTCAGTTCCCCTGGGGTGGAATAGTACAAAGCAATCTTAATGTCTATCTGAAAAATGAACTGAGAATTTCTTTGGGATCAGGAGGTCGCCTGGCCAAGAAATCAAGGAGAGAAGGCCAGAGCAGGAGACTCTGCTGATTCCTGGCTGGGAAGATTGTGTCTCGGAGCCTGTTCTTTGTAGCTTGTTTCTCTCCGTGTGGCAAAAATCCAGGCGAACACATGGCAACTTAAGTATGCCCCCAGTGAATGATTACTACGTGTGGAACCATTATTTATATTTTCCAAATAATTTCAAACAAAACAACCCCTGGCGAATGAGAAAGGGAAGGGGAATTCATCACCAAATCCCCTTTAGTCCTGCTAGGTGATCCTGCTTGAGGGATAACATGATCTGCACAAGGATATGGTCCTTGCAAGAAACAGAATGAAGTACCTGCCTGCTGGTGACCTCGGTGGAAATTCCTGGTTCCTGGAGAAATATTGGTCTGTGCCCGTGGGGGAGGCTGTTACGTGCCCAGCCTGCTCTTCTTACACAGTACTAATGGTTGTTTGTAGACCCTTCCAGCCTTGGTGGCATAGAGGATGCAGAATCATGTCAGATATTAGTTACATTGTGAATAAATGCAGAGATGGAAACGCTGTTTTTTATCACCAGCTAGGTGGTGGATATTCAGTGTGCTCTCCCAAGTACTGCTTTTCATCTTGGTTTTGTTGCATCAATAAGGGCATTCATTAAGTGACTTTGCAGACTCCTTGCAGGTTCAATTCTCTTCTAAGATGCAGCTACTGATGTAGCTTATAAAGAAAGCATATAAAGTAGATTATTCTCCATAAAAGAGCATTAGGGGCATTCCTACATTTCCAAAGACTTTCCAGAACTCATCTTTGCCCTCGCATAGGTTATGTGTAAAGATAAAATGAAACATGATTATATAGTGTTGCATGTACAGCATGTACGTTCGCACCTACTTTATGCCATAGATTTTTACAGCTGTTAAATTTCCTCTTTATTATATTTGATTTGCTAAGATGAAGGCTTGTTTTATCAAAACTAATTACATGGTACGTATTTAATGTTCTGTCCCTAAGGTTTTCATAGTAATAAAATTGATTGTTACTGATTAAAATGGTTCTATTACATCAGCTTAATGTCACTTGAGGTGAATGCGGTATTAGAAAAATGGTCATTAAAAATATTGAATAGGAAACACAGAAGCAAAGATTAAATAATGCGAAGAGATTTTTTTGAATGGACACTTTAAAACAATTGATTATGATCAAGAATTTTAAAACATTTCACTTCTCAGGGAGAGGTATCTGAGATGTATACAAAATCAAGCCTATAAAATGGACTACAGTCCTCCAGTTCCCAGGTCTATATTCAATATGTAACCTTAAAAACCAGACTTTGTCTTAATTTCTTGTGTCATTGTAGTGTATGGAAAAGTGCAGGAAAATGTGAGCAGTCCTGCCGTGTGAAGGTGAAACTGTCTGTGGTGTGGCAAAAATGAAACTGATATTTGAAAAAAAAAATTGCTTAATCATGAAGATCCTTTATTTCTCTGTCAAAGCAAACAGAGGAGGTAATTAAGGCTTCTTATGGGGGAAAGCAGGGTAAGTGTACAGCCATGGGCTCTGCTGCAGTTTTTGGAAGGGTCTGATGATGACAGTGGGAGCCGTCTGTGGCTCTCTGGGTTGGGACACAGGGTAGGAGGAGCAAGAAGGGTGGGCACAGGGAAAGCATCACGTTGGAATTTGGAGAGAGACCAAAAGAACAAGTCAGTATAATCTGCTCTTTTAAGTTGAGAAGTCAAGCTTCTTGGGCTTTCTCCACTCCTTTTTACGTTAGAAAATATGGAGAGTATAAAAATTCTTTTTGCTTCTTTGCTATTATAGTGCAGCTCTTCCAGAGCTGTGTGTGGCTGCACATTCAGTGGGTCAGTACCCTCATGACTTGTTACAATATTGAGTATTTTTTCTTTAATTCCAACTTCCTGGAGTCATGTGACTAGTTGGAAGTCTGATTGCTCACTCTCTTTCAAAACCTGGAGATGTGAACTAGAAGGGTGGCACTCTATAAAATTTGCATGATTTTTAAGCTGCTCCTGTAGGTCAGTGTCTCACTTCAGAGCAGCTCCCCAGAACTTTCCACATCCTCTCCTGTGATGGAATTTTTTAGCAAACTGAGAACTATGTGATCATCACCTGTGCCTCCTCTCTTCCCGGTCTCTGACAATTTTATCAATAATTCCATATTGCTTTTTTTTTCTGTGTCAGCTGCTGAATGTGAGTACTTGATGTCATTTGTAGCTGACTGTCTTTTGCAAGAAGGCCAAAGTGTCCCACTGCACTTGGACTTAAACTAAACACCTTCAGAAGAGCAGAATTCAGTTGTGTGGTCAAAGCTGAATTTTGCAGAAGGGGCAGTGATTTTTTTTTTTCCCTTAGTTTGAGGGTTAGAAAAGATGGTGGAGCTGGAATGTGTTCCGCAAATCATGTCTGGGAAATCATGATGCAACAGCAGAAGAAAGATTTGGGAGGAGGAGGGGAGAAGGAAAAGTCCTGAAATCTGGAAGCTTAGAGAGGAAATCTGTAAATATATAGTAGCAATGGAAAAACAAGTGAAGTGGGTAGTTCACCTTTGAGATTTGAGTGACCTTTTCCTAGGAACATTAACTTAATCTGTTCATAAACTACTTAGGAAACACTCTAGACAAAAGTTATTCTTGATGTAAAAGAGCATCTTCTCGGGTTTAATAGCTCTTTAGGAGATGATGACCAAGGATTGGGGAGTGAGACTCTTAACCCCAATATTTTGAGTTGGCAACTGTAGCTGTACGATATACGCAAGGGAGGGATAAACTTCATTCCAAGCAATACGAATCCTTTCCTATAGGGATATGTTTTCAAAACTTTTAAATGCTATGGATGATCTTATTTGCTTCCCCAGTCAGTTTAAATCCGCATAATTACATAATTCCACCCAAAATATAGCTTTAGTACTGGGTAGCAGGACCTGATGCTCGACAGCTGTATAAATCTCAAGGTCATGAGTGTTTGAGAGAACCCTGGACCAGGCAAATGACCTCTCTTTCTGCTTCGTGTTGTCAGATGGTAACAGGGTTCAAGGGGGGGACATACAGGTATTTTGAGAATATTCATAGCATGTTTAGGCTTCTAATCAAGGTTCCTAGTTCAGAAGCCTAGACAGGCTATATATTACATGAAGAGAGGTAGACTCCTAGTTTAGCTCTCAAACCATCTCTGGAGCCTCCACTGACTGTAAAGCAGCCTAATCAAGGCATTCAGATTGGGTACCTAGAAGGAGGAGGTAAGGATGCCTGTCTCGGGGTCCTGAAAAGCTTATATTTGGGAGTTCCAGATAATATTTTCAATGTCTAACAAGCAGTGGCTCAGCTAGAATCCGGAAGGAACTGGCACGTTGTTTTCCAGCGACATCTGGCAATGCAACTTGTGGGAGGACTGCGGTGTCTCGTTGCACGTTTCACTGTCTACTGAATCTCAGTATCTTAGAGCATTCAAACCTGGGATACGGGTGTAATAGCCAATGAAAGTGGAGTTCCTCTTGTGTTTACTGAGTTTGGGGGGGGGGGGAAACAGACAGGAAGAGATTGCTGGGAAGCGGGGAGGCCAGCTGCTGGCAGTTAATTGCTAGCTGTGTGTGCACAGGAAAGGGCAAGAACCTTGTGCCTTTATGAAAACCTGCTCTTAGAGCCCTTAAATAAGGGGGAGAGGCAGGAAGTGGAAGGAGTGGCTCCAGCAATTCTTAGCTGGATGTTTATAGCAAAGAAAAGGGTAATTGTAGCCACAGATTGAACTGCAGTAAAATTGAGCTAATTATAGTTGGCTGACAGTCCATCTCTTGCATTTGTGATATACCCATTGCAGTAGGTAGCTGGAACCATAAGAATAGAGTGTATTTCCTTTTCTTTAAGTAGAATTTCCTCTAATGAAGATGCTACAATAGAGTCTGCCTAAAAGTGGAATGTTAGCTCCTCAGCTGATGTAAATCACTGTAATTCCACTGAAGTCGACACTGAAGATTTAACATCATGCTAATTGAAGTCAATTGAGCTAGCCTGATATATACCAGCTGAGGTAAATTCCCTAGAGCACTCTTTCTAGCTCTTACGAGTGTTTGGAGCCTGGGCTCTGGTTTGAGGCACAGAGGGACCCCAGCTGCGCAGTTCAAACCTGGCTCCTTATTTAGAGCTGACCTTTCCTAAATTTCAGTCGTGGTGCTGAGACTGGTGATTTCAATCCAGGTTCATCCCTACACTTAATTTGCAGGTCTGGGTTTTTTTTTTTTATCATCTTCCCGGTCCTTGTGGCACCATTCCCCCGTGTTTGCAGATTTTTGCTTTTTGGCCTGTGTTATCTAATTAGGTCTGATATATTTAGCTGTCGCAGAGCACAACAATCTGTAACTAGGCTTCTGTTATTATTGATGGTAATATTGTATGGAAGGATCCCCAGATGGTGTTAAACATAGTCTTATGTGTCCCTTCTCTAGTGGGTAAGCAAATGCTCAGTCTAGGGAAGACCTGCTGTCTCATTTGGTCTTTCTCTTCATTATGCAGATCTTTGAGCAAAAGCTGTAGTAATCGTGAACGCTCTCATTCTCTACAGCTGATGACAATTCATAGGACGTAGTATTTTTGGGAGAAGCAGATTTTGGTGTTTAGAGTGGGATTTCTGGAGGAGAAATGTTGCTTGAGGATACTCATGGTGGTCTTCTTTCCAAGAGTGTTATAAGTCTACGTAATTCACACTATTTAGCCTCCTGATTTTTCTGCCAAGGTCAGAGATCCTTACCCTCCTGTGTATTGGGGAAAATGCTGTTACCAGCAGGTGAAGCAGAAGCCAGATTAACTCTATTTTTTTTTTTTTAATGGAGCCAGAAGAGTGTGGGGAGTTGTACAGATTAATTGCTTTAAGAAAGCAACAAAGCCAGTTTCTAGTGATGCAGGGGTATAATCTGAGCATCAAACAGTCTATTTGCAGGTGGTATGAATGATGGCAGGGATGGAAGGGCCTCTGTGTTTGTTTTTTTTCCCCCTCTCTTTATGCTGGCTGGCTGTAGGTTGGTCTTGTTTATTATGCTTGTCAGTTCTGTCAAAGTAGGTATGATATACATAGCTCCAGTAGGATGAGACACGAGCCTAGTGAAAAGGAGACTTATTTAGGGTAAAGCAAAGAACTGAACTTGTGCTCTCAGACTATACTGAACCTCAAAACCAGATGCCCTCTTCTGGAGTGAATATTTTAATCAGTAGGCTTTTACTTGAAAAACATGTGAATTGCAATGACTGTACCCACCTTTGGCCCTCTATTAAGAAGCCAATGGCAAGAAAGAGAATCCAGTGAAACCTTTGTCTTGGGTAGGGAGGTGCCCAGTGGCTTCTGGGCTAGGTGGAAAGAACACCGAAATCACAGTTCTGGACACACAGAATTTAGCCGCTTTAGTCTCAATTTAGACATCAGAGATCTCAGTTATATTTAGCTCTCAATCTTTGAATCTTGTGGAAATAATTGAACTTCCAGCATCCTGTGCTGTAGCTTGGTCGTGAAGAACAGCTTTAAGGGTTGCGATGAATGTGCTCACAAACGCCCTCAGCCATAGGATGGATTTACGTTCCTGCCTCTTTGTGCAGTCGGTGAGAATATTGCCATGGATTTTACTCACGTGCAGGAAGTGTTCTGTGTCACCACGGCCTGTATTTTTAAGCTTTCTTTCAGGACATAAATACTAAGGATGTCACAGCATCTGATTCAAAGAGCCCCCGCTGTGGAGCACCTTGCACTGCTAATGAGGCCCCGTGTGATCTCTTGTCGCCGGAGGGGCTACCAGTTGCCACTGGGAAGAGGCCTAGAGAACCGGTGAGGAGCATAAAGCTTGTGAGAAGCAGTTTCCTGAGAACAGTAGCTCCACGAGGAACTTTGGGTTTAGGAGACACTGTTTTCCAGATGGACAATACTGCTGCGAGCAGCTGCAGAAATCTTCAAAGCCAGTATGGGAGGTGGAGATGAGAGGAAAGGAAGAAAAAAATTCTGCAAGCTGCTAAGACAATGAGAGAAACCAGTCATTAAAGTCATATAATGGTTGAAAGAATGGTAAGAGTGCTCCTCCCTAAAAATGCACCGAATGTTTTCTTCCTTGCTGCTTCGGGGAATTCCTGCCGTGTCTGCACCCTGACATTTCATCTCTCCTCAGGGCACGGTAGGTGTCCTGCAGAGACATTCTGTTCTTGATGCTGCTTTCAGAGCTACCAGAGGGCCTCATTGTGTCTGCTCCTATGGCTTCCCATCCCTGTAGGACTGGCTGCTGGAAATGGTATTCCAAAGCAGAAATCTGGTTGGCATCTTTCTAACCAGTTAAGAATTGAGTTTTGTTAGGCTGAGCAAAGATAGTCTGAAAATCAAAAGCATTTACATGCGCTGTTTTTCCTGATGTTAGCTGTTTTTTTAGATATTTCATTTTATATGGGAGAATTTTACCAGCGGCAAAGGCTGTCTCCATTGTCCCAGGCCTAGTTTACCTCTGATGGGCAAAATACAGGAGCAATGAGTAGAGGGCTGCTCTATAGACTCAAGGCACTGAGAATCTGTTGAGGTATGTTTTTTTGTGATAGGACACAGCACCGTGCAGGCACCAACCCTGTCTGGGGATGAGCGAGGACAGCTCAAGGATGCTGTCACGTCAGTGTGCAGGGCTGTGTTAATCAGCCTGATTGACAACTCATTAATGCAAATAGGTGTTGATAAATAATATTCAGTTGATCATGAGTTTTACAGAATACTTAACTCTAGAGTCTTCTCTTTTTTTGTGTGTGTGTGTGCTGGATTAGGACTTTGCAAAGCCTTCTAGGCAGTGCTGCAGGCCAGCAGCATGTATCTATATGGGCAAATCTGCAGATAGCTCAGGGCCTTTGAGGTGAGCTGGTACCAGCTCACCTGGAGAAGAATCTGGGCCTCTGTTGCTTGGGCTAGCTGATAACACCTCCCAAGAAGGGGCTCTTTGTATATGCGTAAAATGTATAAATGTATGTCAGTGTTTTATATGCTCTTACTCCAGGCTGTATGAAGCCCCTTGTAGGGGTTATACAGCCAGTTCTAAGGTTTACCCAGCAGGAATAGGAGGGACTGATACTGTTGGAAAGGGGCTTTGTCTTGCTGGCACAGCTGGTGCCTGACAAAACCCCAGGCTAGCAGCTCCAGCATGTTCTGGTATGAAAACGTCCCCCACGTTGGCCTATTTGGATAAGCTCTGGGATGAGGGACAGCATTAATTTTCCCTTCCGTTGTAACTCTGTGTGTTGTGGACAAAAGAGAAGTGCCTGCAAAGTCTGTTCTGTCTTTTTTTTTTTTTTTTTTTTTTTTTTTTTTTTTTTTTTTTGCCATGCCTTTCTCTTCCCACTGTGTTGTGACAGCCTGGCTTGGAGATGGATCCTGGCTTTATTACGAGGAGTCTGAAGTTTTCTTTGAAAGGCTGGAGTATGGCTCTGTACTGAAGCAGTTCCAAGCATCCAGCTGGAAGGAATATGTCCAAGGCTTTGCTACAACCCTTTGAGTCCATCCCTGCCCTTGCAGTCCCCAGTTGGAGATGGGTAAGCGAGTCATGTCTGTGGTCTAACTGGGAGAGCTGTCGGAAATGGCTAGCTTTGTTCTCTTCAGCAGAAACAAAGTGAAATCTATCAATGTCTATTGCCCTGGTGTAAAACTTTCACATCGTTTGCGATTTTGTTCTGAGCTTTGTCTGATCCACTTTGTGCTGAGAACAGTGACGAGCTACAAAACACCAAAGTGAGTGGGTGTCAAGTGCTGATTACCCACCAAACCTGAATACTTCTTCCCATTTCTTCTTTAGTTAATTTGAAACTGAAAGGAAGGACTTGGTGCAAGCCTGTCTGATTTCTGGTGCAGTTGTTAGGAAAGACAAATGAAGGTTGGAAAGTCCAGCTGTCTGGTGTCTGCCTCCGTGCTCTTCTTCTGCCTCATGTGGCAAGACATGGGTTTCCTGGAATTGCTGAGCCGAAAAAGGCAGTGTTTAGTCCAACTTGGGCTTTATTTTCAGAAGAGATTTATTTTACTGATAGGGCTCTACTCGCTTGCATCACTAGAGAAATCTGTAGCGTTGGCACCATTTAGGTTTGCTGATTCTTCTTGCTCAGGTTCTGGTGGAGCCCTGGCCAATATAAATGCTGTCCATGGCTCCAGCAGCAGTGTACTGTGGCTGACACATTCTCTTTAGCAGAGCCAAAAGATTACTCAAATCATGTGGGCTCTACTGGAGGGGCTGTCCTCACCCAGGTGGGCTCAGTCACTTCTAAGAAGAGATGGTGAAAACATCTCCTGACTCCATCTTGGCTGGTCCAGAGAGGCGCGGTGTTTCCTGAGAAATGAAACCACCCTGAAGTCTCTGCTTCTGTTTTCCATGCCTACTGGATACATTGGAGTAGATACAGGTGAAAAAATCCTCCTGTGCATTCAGTCCCATGCTCAGGCACAACTGAAATCTGTGCCGAGAGGCAATTTGGGTTAGGGAAAAGGATATGCCATTTTTCTCTACCTCTGCTTCTTGTCACATCTTGTTAAACGCGGTCATGTAGTACGTAATGAAGACATCTGTTCGTTTTGTAGGAAACTGTGAAAAAGTGAGTGCGTTTGCCTTGTGCCATCTGTTGCCATTCTGATAAACAGTTGAAAGCTCTGGCAAACATAAACAGAAACAGTGCACCGCGGTGTGAACCGCACCGGTTTCTTCCTTGGTGCTCTGCGTTGGAGCCTTTCCTTGCCACACGTTAAATATTTGGGGCTCTGCTCCCCTGTAAGGAGACGGGATGCTAGGCAAATGCCGTGGTTTGTTCTTCTGCTTCTTCTGTCCATGTCCCTCCCCTGGGCTCCATCAGGATGATGGTGAGACAGTATAAGGAGAGGCAGGAGCTCCTGAGCCGCTGGAATGATGTGAAATACCGTCCGTGCCACCTGGACAGCTCAACTTTCCCCTTCCAAATTTTATGCCTCTGAGTGGAAACTTGGCCGAACGAAGGAAATGATTTGGGGACTATACTCCCGATCAGGAGGGATTTAGATGTATTATACAGGATTATTATTTTTCCAGAAACCTGTCTTGCAAGCGCAGGTTCTGTGTTACAGGATGTGTTGAAAATAAGTAGCTTATAATGGATTTCTGGAGACTCTGTGAAGATGAAGCACTATTACTGTAAGGAAAGACCAAAAAAAAAAAAAAGTGCCTTTTTTTAAGGCTTATGCCGTCAGAGAAAAATGAGACAGTGCTGGAGAGGAAGGCATGGTGGCCAGTTAGAAACAGGCAGTGGAGAAAGAACGTGCAAACTTTTGAGTGTGGCTTTAAATGTGAGAGCATGTAGCAAATATTACTATATAAACTTATATATATATTTTTTTTCTTGAAGACCAGAGGTACTTGCACAGAAGTCTTTAGCATGTGTTACTTTGCATACAGCAGACTGAATCTACAGAAATAGTTTCTGTGAAAAGCCCTCTGTTAACTCCTTACACTACATACTTACTAAGTATAATGTTTTCCAGTGACGGTGCATTTTTGCTGTCACGTAGATGTTAACTGGCACAGTCTAAATTACCTTTCTGAGCTTTCTGCCTGAGTTGCATATAAAGTGGGCTATGCTGCGGGTTAAAAACAAAATGTGCTGTTCTAAGAATTATTAAAATTCATGTCTTACGAAAGACGTTTTTTGCGAAGAAGTTTGGTGCAGAACGTCTAAGCCTCCTCGGGCTCTTCTGACAAGGAAAACAGTGTGACTACGCAGTGGTAAAAGTATAAAGAAGCTAGGAAAAGATCATAGGAGAAATAGCAGATCTTCTTTTGAGACAGGCCGTGGAAATGTGGAATGAAAACATGCTCTGATGCATACTGACAGGGAGGGGAGACACAACTCACATCGCGACTACAGGTCTTCACAACCCAAGCATGGTTATTTTTAGTCGTGTTTCCTTGCGAAGGAAGTCATGTTTTCCTTTAAACAAGGGGGGGTATGCACCGTCCTTTTTAACTTCAAAAATCTACTGGTGTCTTCTAGCTGAGTTTGGCAGAGGTGGTAGTTTGCATCCTGACAGGTTTCCTGAGGATGGATGGGGAGGGGAGGTAGTTTGTTAGGCGTGAAGGAATTCGCGTGGGTAGAGGGTAGAATAACACCCGAGTTACAGGGAAACCTTGAGAGGGAAGGTCTAGCACCTTGTTAGACACAGGAGAATCTGGCTGTGAGGCACCAAATCATAGGAAAACAGGTTTCAACAGTTCCACTGCTTACGGAACAACTTTTGAGGAGGTGGGACCTCTGGCAAAAGCTGCTTTTTGGCAACTTCAGCAGACTCTGCTCCCTTAGGGACCAGGCAGGGAAGAGAAACATGAAGCACAGGCACGGCAGTGGGTTACACCAGCTCTTGGGGATAGAGCTGCCAGGAACTGGAGTTTATATTTCTGAGAAAATTTTGTAGCTTTTTGCGAGGAGGGGTGACAACTAGACAAGCTTGAGTAATATCCTTCATAGGTACATATATCATACTGTCTTAATTTTTATTTTAACTTCACAGTGGTTTTAAAGTGTATGAAAAAATACTGAACTTTCATTCTGACAAATATTTTGAGTCAAAATGCCATGGAAATTTCTTCAGAAAGAGTTTTGATGGAATTGTATATTTAAGAAAAACATACGTATTATGAAATAACATTGTGTTTTTGTTAAAGAAACCAAAAAAAAGTGTCAGAATTTATCACTTGGAGTCTAACCGATTTTAGTATCAAATGATCAATCAATCTGTACAATTACGGCTCTAACAGGGATTAGGTCACACTAAAGCTTATGAGTACTCAAGACTTAATTAGCTCACAATCAGCATGACTCTGTATTGACTTGATAATTCTTGAATCAAGCTCTGAAGTTTTGATGAGCAGATTGTGCTCAGCGCTGGGACACCTAAATGT
Source organism: Gallinago jamesoni (assembly GCA_025769975.1). Taxonomy (NCBI): domain Eukaryota; kingdom Metazoa; phylum Chordata; class Aves; order Charadriiformes; family Scolopacidae; genus Gallinago; species Gallinago jamesoni. Next base: position 14,568,700 of record JAOQGH010000040.1, on the reverse strand, counting down.
CAATGCCATCTCCCCAGCTGGGGCCCACTGTCATGACTCTCTCCTGGAGTCTGGGAAGGGTCGGCTGCTGTTCTTATAGTCATCAGAATGTGCCATTCCCTTGTTTTTTCACTCCCCCACCCCCTGTTTGGTAACAGTCTTTTGGCCTGGGCATGGATCTGAGATATGACTCGAAACATTCCCCATCCCCCAGGTTGAGGGATGGGGAACCCTTATTTGCCATGTGAATCACTAGGTTTGGAGGCTCTTCTCTTGCTCTTCTCTTTTTCATGGGAATAATTACCTTGACATTGTCATAGTCTCTCCAGAGACTTATGGTAGGGGCGCTTGTGGGACTATAACCTCTTTTGCAGACTCCTTGAAGAACTGTGTAGTAGTATCCATATGTGAGGCAGGAGCTCCTGGCTTTGACCAAACTCCAGCTTTGTCCCCTCTCTTCTGTCGTGGTCCTATATGAGGTACGAAACAAGGCTGTGTGAGGATTCCATGCTTCCAGTTTGGTCAAAGAGACTTCATTCTTTCTTGTTGAGCTGGACACATGGCCCTGCTGCATGTCTACACATTTAGATGAAGGAGAGATGAGTTGCAAGCTGTGTTGCTGTATTTCTATAACTGAGCTTAGAAAAAGCCCAGCCTCTGGGAGAGAAGGGGAATTTGTCTTCCCACATTCCAGACAAACACACTTATCTCTAAGCTAAAACTTAAAACTGGAGAATGTGGACCTGCCATGTTTTGGCTGGGACCTGGTGCATATCTGTTCTTTGTTTTTCTTAATTGAAGTATTCTTCCATACAACTGAAGTATATATATACACACAAATATATATATATGTAACAAAACCCAAAAGTTGTTTTTTACGCTGTTGCCTATCTGGGTTTTTATTTGCCCTCATTTTGCTTGTGGATGTGGGACTATTTGGTTTTGCTGAGTGACTTTTCAAGCCCCGCCCCCCCCGATCTGTTATGTGCAGCCATCAGTCTGTCTCTGGCTGAGAAACACAGCTGCAGAGGTATTGGGTTCTACAGGTGCAAGTTAGACTGGGAAACATCCAGTTTGTGAGTTGGAGTAGGGTAAATGAGATGGTGTCAATCAGCTCAACAACATCAAGACGTGGACAGTTCCAATAATGTGCCAAAGTGCTAACTTTATGTCCCTCAAAGTTAAGCCAACTTGATTAACAGAAACACAGGTGCCTTGGGACTCGAGGTGCCAAAGGGTTAGTTTGCAATGCCCTGGGAGTTTTTAACCTGAAGTATTTTATTTTTTTTAAATAAAAATCACAACTGGAGGAGTTAAACAAGACCAAGCTCCTAATCGTGTTGGCAGTGAGAGAGAATCCCTACCCTGAAGAGACGACTTTCTTGCTAGGCAGTAAACAAAGAGAGAATGAGCACAGGGAATGAGGGGAAGTAATTAGCGTGTCACATCTATCAGTGGAGATGGGATTCTTGAAGCTTCTGCCTTGTGCTTTTGCCTGTGTTCCCTAAGTGCTGTTTTACATCTGGGCCCACTTCTACATGTGCTGGTTACTGCTGCTTGTCTCTGGGATCAAATGGCGGGGCTCGGATCAGTTGAAGCTGTGGTCAGCCATCTAGCAACCGTAGAGGAGTGGTCAGCATTTGTTTTTTTTCTCCTCAGATGTTTCTTACATCTTACGGTGTTGGTGAGGATGTATTTATCTTCTGGTATTTGCCTTATAGATGAGAGGACAAGTCTGTAGAAGTAGCAATCTATCCTCTTTTTAAAAATCTCGATGCACTTACCACTTATGAAAAGAGGAGCTGGAAGAAAGATGAAGTTATAATCTAAGATAGCGGGATCCCTTATGATCTCCCAGTCCAGTCAACGTTCAGACAGAGTTAGGAAAACAAAACTGGGCAGGAGGATTGGCTGGTTTATAGGGCCTGTTTCCTCTCTTATGGCTGGACAGAAACCTGCTGGGTGTTGCTCACTAATTTAGCAGAGTAGTGGGTGCTGTAGCCAGGCTACCCTGCGGAGTGACCTTCTGGATTCCATTTGATGTTTAGTGTGTGGCAATCCTCTACCTTCCAAAGTCATTCCTGAATCATCTACTGCCCATCAGTCCTCTGTGTTCTTGTTCTGTGAAATCTCTATGGGACAGCAAGGGCAGAGATGGAGTGTATCTCCAGCTAGTTTAAAAAACCAAGAAGATAACTGACCAAAACTTTAGGTAAACTTCATGAATATGTAAAATGTTGAGCATACAATTAAATAGCACCTGCTTGTGCAAAATTATTGCTGTCTGTATTAGTGGCCTTGCTGGAATGGAAGGGGGCACATGGGGAATAATCTCTGCTGTATCTGAAAGTAAAAGCCTTTTGCCGTGCTGGTAGTAGAGGGCTGGATGTCACAACACTTGAGATCAGCACCTCACAGACCATTTACCCAGTCTGTACTTCATCAGTTTGTCTATGAAGATGTTATGGGAGACATTGTCAAAAGCCTTAGTGATGTCAAAATAAACATCTGCTGCTCTTCCCTCATCCACTGAGCCTGTCATCTCATTGTAAAAGGCTATCAGGTTGATCAGGCATGATTTACCCTTCTTAAATCCATGCTGCCTACTCCTAGTCTCATTCTTTCCTTTGTATGTTTGGAAATAGGTTGCAAGATGATTTGCTCCATCACCTTCTCAAGGATCAGGGTGAAGCTGATGGGCCTGTAGTTCCCCAGACCCTCTTTGCTGTCCTTCTTGAAGACAGGAACACCATTCATCCAGTCCACAGAAATCTCCTGTCTCCCCGTGATTATCAAGAGTGGCCTTGTAGTGACATCAACAACTTCCCCCAGCATGCATGGATGCATCCCATGGACTTTTTTGTCCAGTTTGTTTCAGTGTTCCCTTAAATTGATTGTCCTCTACAGAGGGTAAGTCTTCCTTGCTCCAGACTTCCCTGTTGGCCTCAGGGATTCCTCAGGGTTCCTCAGAGTGGGTCCTCAAGATCACTCTTTGCAGTAAAGACCCAAGTGAAGAAGGCATCAAGTTTCCCAGGCTGGGATCCCTTGTTCCCACTTCCATGAGCTCTGTGTCTTTCCTGCTGACAGGAAATAGAACGGAGGATAGTTCTGCATCTTAAAACAAGGTGTTTAACTGAAGGAAAATAGGTCATGATCTTTTGATCATCTTCTCGGTGAGAACTCTTTTATGTTGTGTTGCTGGCACTTGAGCATAAGTGACAGCAGACCAAAATGTCTGTTAGCCTAGTTATGTCTTACATGCAGAAAAGCAGCTATTAACACAAAAGAGAAACAGGACCCCTGTGGCTTGTCTTTTGCATTCGGTTATTCATTCCAGTAAACAATATGGGAAAGTTTTACCAGGTAACTTTGTTTCTGAGGCAACAAATCACAGCAAGGAGATCGATTGTGAGTTAGCTACAAGGGAGAGAGCAGGGGGGAAAAAAAAACAACACCCTTCAGCTATAATGTTTCCTAAAGTTAATACATTGCATCCAATGTGTAAATGATATGAGGTCTGAGGGCTGCTGAATTTCCAAATGCTTTGCTGCAGTATCTTGGGCTGGCAATTAATCAATTTTTTTTTTTCTTGTGCCTTTCAGAGTTTTCCTCTGAACAATGTTCCTCCTCTGAAGCTCATTAGCCATCAAAACCTGTCATGTCTACACATGTTTTCCTTGCACCTCATTAAGAGGTTATTGATTGTTGGCTTCTACCTCTTTCAGAATTTGCTTCAGAAAATTAATTTCAACCATGGGTGCAATTTAACTGAATGCTTTTGCCAATGCTTGATAATGACTTGCTTTGTTAAAATAATTTAAAAGTTTTCATCATAGTTATTTTATTTTTTTCCCCCTGCAAAACATGAATCATGTTCAGTTGAAGCAAAAATAGGGAGAAACCCAACCTTGATAAAAATGTATAATGTTATTGTAAGATAGATGGGAGCCTGGAGCAGTTTCAGAAATGCAAGAAAACTTCATAATTGCCGTTGATCGATTTGTAACAAGTGTATCTTGTGGCCACCAGATTTCTCTTGCTATATGAGATTTGTCAATATAGTCATTCCATTGAGGAAGAAACATAGACCAAGCAATTAACTTTTTTTTTTAGGATTGCTTTGGTAATTAGGGCCAATTTTTCACTGGTAGGTTATTAATTATTCAGGTCTCATGGGTTTCTTTTAATAGGAAACATTGGCAAATTCTTTTTGCAGTCATGAATGAACTTCTCCTAAGTCATCAGCCAGTGAAGTCAGTCAGATCTTCTTTTGCTCAGGAAGAAGAAAGAAGAAAAAAGGCTCTTTACATTTAACAGTTCCTTGATGTTACATGCATTCTGGTTACTGCCTGTAGTGAAGGGTAGGCTTGTCCTTACAAGCTGCTGCAACATTACCCACTCTACAGGGCAATGGTTGAAGTAGAGAGAGATGAAGGACCAGATTTGTTCAAGGTTTGTAACTGCTCTTGGAGGCTGATAATTACCTAATGAGAGTCTCAGAAGTGCGTTCATAATGGGAGGCATCAAGATGCTGTTGTTTCCATGCTGAAATAAAGTAGAAATGGAGCATCAAACCTTTTTGTGTGCTTTTGACATTGCAGTGAAATGATTAGAGCACCTCATCCTGCAAGATGTAGCACTAACTGTCTTCTTCCTGAGAAACCCTCTATTGGCTGACAAAGCTGCGTTAAGAGGTTTTCCTTGTTTAACCGGCCTCATTGCTGGCTCCTTGTTCCTGCCTTCTGCTTTTATCATGCAGTTTTTATAGACCCCCTCAGCAGTGTCAAAAACAACAGTGGAAAATGGATAAATGAACTAGTATGAGTCAAAATCAGCCCTCCGGAGGAGTACTGTAGGGATGGAGGGGCAGTGATTTCTTGAAAAGATTCATAGGCTCATTAAGGCTGGAAGGGATCTATGGAGACTGTCTAGTTCAAACCCCTTGCTCAAAGCAGGGAGCTTTGAGCAGTATTCTCACTGCCCTGTCTGATCAGGTTTGAATACCTTCAAGAATGGAGACTCCATGATGTCCTGTTTTAGGCTGGCCTGGCCCCTAAATGAATGACAGATGCTTCTCCGAGCAACCAGTTCCAGCATTTCACTATCCTCACAGTTAAATTTTTTTCTTATGTTTTTCTGGGGTTTCTTGTATTTCATCTTGTGCCTGGTCCCCCTTTACTGGGCACCACTGAGATTTCCCTGGCTCTGTCATCTTTATTCCTCCCTGACAGCTATTTATACACACTGTATTCTCTGTTTCTTGTCTAGGCTAGGCAATCTTGGCTTTCTCAACCTCACCTCATATGTAGGTGAGGGCTAGTGACATTTGAATCTGGCCTTGCTGTCAAAAGCAAGCTTGTGAAAAGTCACTCTAAGGATATCTGATAACTGGAGCTTGGGCTTCTGGTTTCTTAGAGCTCCCTGTTCAAGCCTTGCTGGTGTTTTTTTTTGACCTTTCATCCCCCTAGATAGAGAGACTAATAGGGGACCTGACTAGATGGGTCCTTCTGATTTCAAAGCCTCAGATGAAGTTTCCCCCTCTGTCATTTTGGTTGATACTCTCCCTGCTTTGTGCTTCTCTTCTCCCAGCCTCCAACAGTTAATGGTACCCCTCCACTGTTTTGGCAAGAATGGCTGGGTTGACCCATCTGTCTCACTTAACTAATTAGGGATTGATTGTGTGAGATTCAGGCTTCTAATTTATTTTAAATGAGGCAGGTTAACCTGCAATCTGTGGTATACTGAAAAATAACATTTTAAAGTAAACAACACAAATCCTTTCAACCACCAATAATAAAACCCCTCAAACCTACAGATGCATTGCTGTGGTAATTGGTCTGCATGTCACTGGAGGAGAGACATTTAAATGGCTTTCATTTAGGAAACGTGTTATCTATATGGTTTTAAAGCCATTTAAAATGAAAAGAAACTTTTTAAAAGAACATGCGGGCAAATGTTTTGTTTCATAGAACAGTTAGTCACCTGATTTTTTTGTATTCTAACTTCTTGTTGTGATGAGCTTCTCCCACCAATTCCTGCACATGGGTCTCTTTCCTTGTGGCTGGATCCTCGGGCATTCGCAGCCCGTGGGTACGTTTGCCTGAGGATAACTGATCATCTCTCCTGCTCCCAGAGTGGTCTTTGACTTGATGGAGTACTTGTCAAGCAGGACCAGTAGCCACCAGCTGCTCCTTCCTGTGAGTTTGGTTCTGGTCGTGGTGGCTTCTGTTCAGCTCATACCGGTGTGCTTAATGGCATTACCACCCGTCACCTCTCTGCTTCTGAGCTGTACAAGCTGAGACAGCCAGGTTCAACCTCCAGCCTTGCTGCAGCCAGTGGCAAAGCTACCCTCAGCCTTAGGGAGCTAAGAGTTTCCCTTGGTGCTCAATGAGGTATGCTGTACGATTGTGGAGACACCTAGCTACAACCTGTTTTTTCTGGCACCTGAAAGCTGGGAAGAACCAGACAGGCAGTACTCTGTGCTATGTGGAAAGTCAGCCCAGTTTCTCTCCGGCCTTTGGCAGCTTGGTGTGCTCCAGTGAGAAGCTCAGAGGCCTCGATGGATGATGATGATTGTATTTGTAATGCTACTGCATTAAGTGTACTATATGGATAAAGGCTGTGAGTGAAATCCTCCTTCCTTGTACCGGTTCCAGGTTTGCAAAGACATTCAGGGTGCATGCTTCTTTGTGTAGTTGGTGGGATTCTAGTACCCTAAATGTCTTTAAGGATTGAGGCCACTGCTAGGGATCTTTTCCTGCAAAATAAAAGAATAAGCTCAGGAACTGTGGGCAGGTTGGGCGTAAAGGACCTACTGTTATGACCACAAATAGCCACGGACCAACGTGCTCTCTCTTGAGAAGTATTATCCACAAGGCTGCTATGTTCCCAAGTCCCAGGTACCACTCTCTATACTCTTCATGAATGTGTTGAGTTCTCACTTAACAGCAGTTGAACTTACTTTGCTCTGTTGTTCCTGTTGGCAGGCTGTTTCAGACCCTAATTGCTGTAGTGGTTGGGAACCCTCTTTTAATTTCCAACCTAAATGTATTCATGGCCAATTTATATTCATTTGTTCTTGTGCCAGTATTAGCCATTAATTCAAATAGTTCTTTTGTCCTCTGATGTTCATCCTCAGGATAGATTTGTAGAGAGCAGTCTTCCCTCTTTCACCAGCTATTTTGCTAGTCTAAACAAGATGAGCTCCTCTGGTCTCCTCTTGTAAAACTGGTTCTTCATCCTGCCTAAGCTTATCCAGTTTAAAGTCAGCTGTACTCACACAGACACAAACCCAGAACTCTTTCTTAACTTGGCTATATGATGTTCCTGACTTAAGTGCATTTACTCTGTGGACCCGCTGGCAAACTATAACCATTCTCTTCATCTGTCCCTGTTTTTCATATTTATCTATGCAGAAGATAGCTGAATAATCTAGCCCTGTCCTTAAAAAGATTTCTGAAGGACACCAGCCATATGTCCTGCTGCAGCAAAAACTGCTGTATTTCATTTGTGTTGGGCTATGGCTAATGCAAAGACTTTGCTTTAGGCTGGTTTCTCTCATGTGGTGTTCTTGATCTCTCCCTCCTGTCTCCCTTCCTATTTTTTTTGGCAGGGAGAAGCCCCTAAGAGCGTAGTCAATGGGATGGTGTGTAAGAGCAAGCCCTGCTTTCTTTTTGACTTTGCTTCCTGTCTGCCAGCCCAGTTGTATTCAGCTGGAGGATCATACCGAATATTTCCAGCTGCTCTGACATCTCTTAGCTTTTCAGAAGTCTGAATTTCCTCTTTGCTGGCACAGATTTAAATGCTTTTCATTAGGCCTTGGTCTTCATCACACAAAATATCAGTGGTACATTCAGTTTTCGTGATGAAGAGAGACCCTACTGGGAGAACATGAGTGAAGTTCTGAGCTAGAACTGGTAGGCTTTGAGGGTTTTGTTCACTGGTGTTGGCAAGACTCTGGAACAGTTCCCTGCAGGTCTAATTATTTTTACTAGAAGAACTCCCATTGCAATGAATAGGAAGTTTGGACTGTTCCGTGATTTCAATGGACTTTATGTTGTTAGACTGGCATGTTGGAATAATTCATAATGTACCATGAGAGGGGACTGCACTGTGAGAGGAACGTGCTTGCTGGCTTCTCATATAAGTAGAGCTATGCTCTAGCAATAGTTCAATATCACAGTTTGACTGTGTATATTGTTTTAATTTGCGGTGGCTTGGCAGGGCAAGCAGTCACATTTGCTAGTGTTCGAAAAGAACAAGGGAAATTAAATATACAAGAGCATTAGAGTACGATTCAGCGTTTGACACAAAACCCACAAAATTAAAGCAATCCAGACATGCGCCTGCTTCTCTGCCTTTTATTTGCATCAGCATGCTGCTCAGCTTCAGCTCTGTGACATCTACCACTTTGAGGGGACAGGTCTATGAGCTTCTGATGAATAAGATTAATTTAAGAGTGATTTAAGGATGGACTCTGGTGGCAGTACTATGCTTCTAACTTGTTTATTCTTTTTTTTTTTTTTCTTTCAAAATCCTCCCTAACATCAGAGCCATGGGTAGGACTGGCTTTACTTGCCGAGTCTGGCTTACAGGAGGTCCGTGTGTCTGGGGGGGTCAGGATTAATATGGTAGACACCGGGAGAGAGCTTGTTCCTGATTCTGAGAGTGTGTTTTCTTGGTTAGCTTTAAGCAAGTAATTTCTATTTCTTATGCCTTGCCCTCCCTCTCACTTCCTTTGTTTCCAGGGCTTTGAGACCTGGTAGGAGTGTGCAGGAGTGGGATGTTCCCAAAATATCACCTGCCATTTGGTAACCCAAGCAACGGTTGGCGTGTTTGTGTCACAAGTACTGTGGCCATTTAATGTTTTCATGGACCTCATCTTTGGAAAGGTGTCTTTTCTCACCCTGCCAAAAGGTAGCCTATAAAGAAGTTAAGGTTGTTTGTGGTTTTTTTGGTAGGGAAGGTGATATTTTTCTGAGAACTGCTACACAAAAGAAGTTCAATTTCTATGCTGTTAGCTTTTCATTGAAACCTCCTAAATCTTAGTGTTAAAAAAGGAGGTCTTTGTTAAGTTGTTCAGGTCAAAACGTTTTTCACATGTTCACAGAAGTGTTCAAAAACTTCTCGAAGATGCTTAACCAGCTCTCCAATACACCACTGTTGGAGCCAGTGCGCAATAAAGGCAGAGTTCAAAAGACTTGGGAGCAAAACCTGTTCATGTTCCTAATCCATGTTCTTGGAGGTGGTATGTTCTCTCGCTTGTGAGTCAGTCCTAAAGTGTGGTACAGCAGCACAATGTTCTCCTCTTGCACAAGCTACACTTGGGCTGTGGGTCAAGGATGGCATTTGATCTTCAGAGCTGTGTCTCATCTGCTGTTAACGAAGGCAGGAGTATGTAGGAGCTGAGACTTGAGAAAGAAACGTTAGGGATCACACCGAAACACTGCGGGTCAAAGCTGATCAGAACATATTTTTCTGCCTTAAACTCCTTTTTTAGAAAATCGGGCAGAATAATGCTGCTTTTCTTGCAGGTTGAGTTTATCCTGTCTGCTCTGATTGCAGGCTCTTTGGGGCTCCCGTTAATCTCGTACAGAGATTGGCATTTATGGGGCCACAACAGTTTTGGGGGGGGGGGGGAATCAATAAAATATTAAATGATAATAATAGGAAGACTGTGTAAATGTCAAAAATCCTTGGCACAGCTCTTAGACTAGGATTTCATCCAGGCAGTAGAGATGTAACTGTCTGTGATCATTTAGATACAGAGCTGCTAAAGTCCAAGCACTACATATCCTGATTCTGTTGATCTGTGAAAGCTCTATAAACAGAGTAACAAAACACAAGACCCCAGAGTTTGTATCAGGGGAGTGCTTTAGAGGAGTCAAAAGTTGCTCTATGCTTTTGTTTCCACGGGTACTCGCCAGTTACTATGATGAGATGAGGATTGCTGGCTCAATAATTAATTTGCGGATTTACAAATAAAGGGTGTAACGCACCAGGGTACGCTTTCTCTATGAGAAAATGTTAGATGATGGCTTTCAGGTTACTTACTTGCTGCCTGTACGAAGTGAAGGCAGTTGCACTTTGGTGTGCCAGTCAATAACAGTCCCCTTCAGAGAGGGGAGGATGTAGGGAGGAGAAAGAAAATGAACAGAAAACTTCCTGCTGTCTGATCCTCTGTGTATCAGCTGCACCTGCAAAAGCCAAAGGAGAACAGTCTGCTCACAGAGCATCTAACAGGGCTGCCGACAACCAGGATCGTGAGAAAATAGCAATGGATTGTTTTAATCAATACAGAAGGACAGGTGATTGATTTTAGGGATAGCAAGGGGTTATTCAGCCAATTATTAGCCACCCTATCAAAGTTATCCGGTAAAACCCTGGATTATGCTGAACTTGGGTGTCCTGGCTCTTTGAGGAGAGGTCAGCTCAGGATTTTCCTCTTCCCCAGTGCTCTTTGCTGCTGACGTGCTGCCACAGTTCTTTTTCACAGGCAAAGGGATTCTCTTCTGCTGCAGCGTCTGCACAGAGGCTCTGGGAAGATCCATGGTGCCAGTGCACGACACCAGGCAGAGCCAGAGCTGTTCAGAAAATCGTCGTGCTAAGTTTCTCTACATTTAAAGGGGGTAGAGGGGATGACAAGGTGAGTCCGCTCACCTTGTGAGAGAAGATTATCGAGTTCATTTTACGTTTTGCCATCCTCCCCATCTTTGCCCATCCTCCAAAGTCTCCAGTCCTTCAAGAATGCTTAAAAGGCCCTGGTTGCTAAAGGAGATGGTACCTCTTCTCAGAAATACTCAACAGTGCAATTGTTATTGAGATAGTTGGTGAAATAAAGCAGGTGAAAATCCTGTTGCTGTAGTTTGAGGAGTTCTGGATCCCTGTCCTTATTCTTATGACTAACACAAGCCTTTTCTGTAAGCAGTTGAGTGTCCAGCTCCGACTGCAAAATAATTTATGGATATACTTTCTTTTTAATTTGTCTGCTGCCATTTCTGACTCATTACTGTGTCTAAACAGGAGACTGTATTTAGAAATAATATTTTGTCTTAAGGTAATGATTTGATTCTACTGATGCCCTGAATGAGATTATTCGCTACTCTACTGGAATTAAAATTTGTGAGACCTCTTAGAAAAGACCAAAACCCTTTCAGACTTTGATAAACCTATATAAAGAAAAGGTTCCTTCTGTGTTTAGGGCTGGCTGAATATTTTTGATCAGTCTCTTCTGAGCAAAAAGATTTTTGCCAAACTGATTATGTACATAGAAAAACCTACTGAAGAGAAAAAAGATGCTCTGCATTTGCAAGAAAGAAAATGCATTTAATCCTGTTTTACAGGTGACCTCAAAAAGGATAGGATTAAATTAATTATTCAGTATCTTTCAGTAAGTCTGTAGAAGAGCTAGGATCTCAAGTTTGATGCCCTCAGCCCAAATTCCAGAGTTTTAAACACAGAATCATCTTGTTCCTCCTTTATGCCTTTTAAGTTGGTTGGCTCCTATTTCCCCAGACCCCGTGACAATGCGATAGGTGGGGATGAACAGTCACAAGAATCTTAATTGTATACCCAGCTTTCCTGTTACTGACAAAAATTACTTCAAACTTTGTGCCTCTTTAACTATAAGATAAAGATAATGCTGTCACCTTAGCACTTTTGGAACAACGCAAAAAAATGTGCAGTTATTTTGCTTGCTGAACGCGTAGCGGGGCCAAGAGCTGCAGTTGTTACTTGCCATCATTAAAACCAGTGGATTATTTTCATGTTAATGCATCCCATTGGTGGGATTTAAAGCAAAGCCATCTGTGAAAGCCTACAGGAGCTGTGGTAAGGTTCTGCCCTAGCACAGTTCTTACTTCTGTTGCCTTCAGAGAAGTTCCTTTTTGGTACAGTCTTTGGCACATGTGCTGAAATACCAAGATGAATCGGAAGGTAAAAACAGTGGATGCGATGCCAATTTTTTGTTGTGTGCCTTGCGATGCTCTCTTTGAGGATTGCACAAGAAATCCTGGGCAACTGCATGAAGATCCAGGGAAGATGTGCTTGGAATTCTAATTTTGTTGTGTACACTCAGGCATCTCAAACCGTTGTCAAGGTGTTTCATTATAAAGTGTAAAAGTTTCTAATTAAACTTATAAATCAAGAACATGTGTACTGAGATATTTCCCACTGCTGGATGCAAAGAGTATTTATGTGATGTGTCAAAGAGCAGAAAGTGCTACAGAAGCCACAAGTAGTTCTGAAATACTTGTGGTCTACAGGGCAGTTGATAAAAATAATTGTTGATGAGCCTGGTCACAGACATGTATTTATTTTTACATACAACTTAGTGCATGCATGCGTAAGTGTGTCTTTGCAGAATGTAAGGAAGCGTGTTCTGTGTATCAGGTATCTACCCTCAGTTATGAGGTGTCCTTCATTTGGGGAAAAAAATAATAATAATTGCCATCAAGCTGTAATTCAAAGGTCTACCATTCTTGGACAAAACCCAGGAAGGAGTAATCAGACTAACCTGGCTCAATGTGGATGTAATTCCCAACTGCTTTCCTTGATTCAGTGTGAAATACAGTCTGTCAGGTTGTCTTATACTGCATTGAAACATTTTCTTGGAGATCAGGCTAAAATCAGAATACGGACTAAGTGGTACTGAGCATATGGAACATAAACTTGATCCTACCTGTTGCTGTTTTGCACTGGGAAGAGATGGTACTGCCACCAGGTCTGGCTGAGTATCCCTGTGTGTTTCCTTGTAGGACTAATTAATGTCCCTGGAGTGCACCCAGAAGCATCAGGCTGATATTGTGTGTTTATTTCAGTGGTTTTGGGGTTTGTTTTTTTTTTTTTGTATCGGAAGGATGGCATTTAACCTGCTGGTTAGTGGATCCTGTTGCTAGGACTAAACCTGAACCTCAATAATTAGTGTTGGACAGCTTCTTTTGGCCTCCTGCTCTGGGATGAAAGGTTCAAGTGTTCAAAATCCATTAACCAAACAGTCTTAAGGAGCCTTTGGACTTCTTGACCTTATCCAATCTCTAACAAACAAATTCTTAAGGCTAATCAATGAAACAGAAGAACTTTGAGGTCTTTATAGCTATCTGCTCTTTAGTGGTTTTAATCCAACTCTATAAGGGGAATGATTTTCTGTTTTTTTGACATAAAGGCTGATAGCCCTCTGAGCAATGTTTTATGCATCTTCCTAGCAAGCTGCTCTCCCAGATCTTATTTTTAAGACTACAACATTAAGTCATTCTGCTAGTAGGCACTGCTGGACCTGACAAATACTTTTAGGCTCCAAATGGCTGAATGTACTTGCCCAGTCCTGGCAGTAGGTGAGATTTTCACTTGCGCATCGGTAACAACATGAGAACTCTTTGTGAGCAGCACGTGCCATCTTCCTGCGAATATGTAAGCAAAAGGGACAGGAATTATGTGTAAACACTGTTAGGCTTGAAGCCCAAGAGAAGGGATGACTAAGTCGTATCTCTGCTATAAAGGCAGATGTAATGAAAAATCTCAGGTTTCTTGGGGACACGGAGAGGATCCCAGTGGTCTTGGCATTATGAGGAGGCCCATCAAACAGCATTAGCAGACTAATTAAGTGTGCAGCTTAAACTTAATTTTCCTGGTAGCATTAAGATGGATTAAATATTATTCATTTTGTGATGTCCTTGGTTAGTATTTTTCACTCCTCTTTCCACCTTTTCATTTTGTTTCAATCATTAACATTACTGTTTTTTTTTTTTGTTTGTTTAGGAAATGCTCCTGATCAGGATTTAAAAATAGGATTTTTCTGAGCAAGTCTTCATAACTTACAGCACCTGGGTTCCTATTTCTCAGAAGAAAAGCGCTCCTTTTAATGAAATAGGTTAATTATGTGGAGCGTGAAGATGGTGGGCAAGCAGAGAAAATTTGCTAATTTGCAAATGAGGAGGAGGACTTGTTTCATAAGGTGCGCGTTCTGCATTGCTCTGTTTCTTTTTCTGCCAGACGAACTAGGTGAGGCTGTGTGTTGGCACCAGTAGGAAAGTGCAGGATACCAAGCATGCTGACTTGTGCTTCTGCTTTGTTTCCTGATACGTCTGTCCATTTGCGGTGCAAATATGCCATACGGTCTTACACAGAATGGGAGCTGCAGCCTTGTGCTCTGGATCTTAATAGTTCCCTTTATGTCTGTACAGAAACCTGGAAATAAGTGAAAGACTCAGATGCTTGGGGGTAAGGAGTTCATTTTTCTCGCCTATTTTTTAAATTTTCTTCTCCTTCTGGGAATACGTCTTTGATTTTTTTGGTAATTATTGAAGTAGTCTTGAAGTGCTAATTCTTGCTCTGCAGGTAAACCCAGACCCTGCAAATGCATGTCCAGGCGCTGATGGTGCGTGCGGTGGGAGTTTGACTGATGTGTCTATTAACAGGGTATATGGGATCTGTTCTTTTAGACCTGAGCTCTGGCATTCTGTCTCAAGGATTTGGCGGTCTCTTCAGCCTATCGGGAGGTGAAACTCCTGGAGATCCTACTAAAACTTATGTGTTCGGTGACAGAAATAGTGGCCTGTTCAGATTTTGACTTGTGGGCATCTACAGGCTGCTATGCTCTTTAATTACACGATCACATACTGCCTTTCCATCGCAGTCCCTAGGTAGATTAGCACCTATAAAATATCTGAAAAAGAAGAAAATGCAGAATAATCTGAAACAGATAGTTGTGATTCATTTCACAAAGTGAAATGGATGCTCTGATAAAGGGTAGGGTAGTGGGGGCACTTCCAAGATAAACAAATAGGCCACATTTTAATTGCTTTTATGTGTCCTTGAAATTTTCCATTAGTCTTTACTGCACTAGGCATCCCCCAAGCATATGGTAGCACTTGATGTTCTTAAAGGTGTTTTCCAACCTAAAGGATTCTCTGATTCTAAATGTGTCATTCTTTGACATGAGTAAAACTGGCAACATTTTCTGGAGCATGATGCATCCTGGGATATGTGGGAGGACTTTTTTCATTGATTTTTTTTTTTTTTCTGTGTGGCTGTTTTCAACTTATTTTTCCGAATGGATGCTTATTGGTTTATTTCCAGTATCCCACTGGGGTTATTGGATCAGGAAGGTTGCTCTTCTGCAATTCCTTCATTGCTGTAATCAGTCTGTAGTAATACAGAGGGAACTGGTCAAGAGAAACTTTGGACAATTTCTGTGATTACTGCTTTTGCCTCATTTGCATTGAATTACTGAGTGCTTCGACTAAGTAATAGTATTGCTTTGTGCTTTCTAGTTGTAGAGGAAGGTAGAATTCTTCATACATAGGAAGGACCTATTTCCTAAAAGATGCTTCAGCATAGAGAAAGTACAGGCTCACAGCTGAGGTCATGCAAGAAGGATGGAGTCCATCAGAGGTGGTTATTAAAGGCTTCCTCCTTGGGTTTTGTAACAGCAATCTCTCCCTGATCCCCCTCTTCAGTGCACTCCTGTGGAATTTTGCTTTGTAACTTGAGGGACCAGGAACTGGGGAGAGATGAGTGCTTGCAAATAGGAGGTGATTGATGCTGGTGTGGGGATGGACTTGAACGAGTCATGTGAAGCCCGTAGACTGTTTTTTACCTTTTAAACCCTTGCTCCTGTAATGACAGTGTGAAAAATGAAAAGTTTCCTAGCACCCCTGTTCACAAAGGCTATTCACAAACCCAAAAGTAGTAAGGTAATATGTCTGATTTCAAAGAGATGGACAACTTAATTGGTGTATGAATTTAGGGCTAATAATGCATACTTTTTTTTTGGTAATATGTTATGTATACTTTGTGTGCTAGCTGGGTAATTTGTTTCTGCCTTCTACTTTAGGAGACAGCTGGACGGTGCTATTTATCTTATTTCTTGTGGCAGGCTTTTGTAAAGCTTGTGCTGTGCTGCTGATAGAGTACGTAACAGTCCTTGCAATTTTTACTAATCTGAATCCATTTTCCTTAAGAAGCACAGAACCACCTAGGTTGGAAGGGACCTTTTAAGATCATCTAGTTCAACCAATGAAAAATAAAAATCTCCCCAAAACCCCACCACAAATGAACAAAAACCACCCACACAAACCCCACACCACACCCAAAACAACCCCAACCCAACACTAATCCATATCCCTGAGCACCATGTCAACTTGTCTCTTGAACACCTCCAGGGATGGTGCCTCAACCACCTCCCTGGGCAGCCCATTCCAATGCCTGACAACCCTTTGAGTAAAGAAATATTTCCCAATATCTAACCTGAACCTCCCCTGGAGCAACTTGAAGCCATTACCCTTTGTCCCATCATCTGTGACGTGGGAGAAGAGACTGACCCCCGCCTCTCTGCACCCTCCTTTCAGGGAGTTGTAGAGAGTGAGAAGGTCTCCTCGGAGCCTCCTCTTCCGCAGACTGAACAACCCCAGCTCCCTCAGCCTCTCCTCATAAGATTTGTTCTCCAGCTCCGTTGCCCTTCTCTGGACCTGCTCCAGAATGAGGAATATGGCTTGAACGATGTGCATTTAGTTTGGGACTGGTATGTGAATGTTCCAAACAGAAGAGCTAATCAAAGAGTGAAGTTTACAGAATAATAATGTGGTTGGAACTGTTTGCTTCGTTTACTGATACGAGTCATGTTGAAAACAGGATTTTGTGAAGCAAATTGTCTGAGGGTGATATTTTCCCTCCGTCCACACTGCTGAAGTGTAAGTTGTGTGCTGGGTATTCTAAGGACTCTGAAGAGACTTAACAGGTGAAAACCTACTCAGTGGCCCATTAGATGGAGAAGGTTGTGATCCCAACCGTGCTCCACGCTACAGTAGGAGGGAACAGAGCAGGTGGGGCTTTGAGTAACCTGGTCTGGTGGGAGGTGTCCCTGCCCAGGACAGGGGTGGTGGAACTTGATGATCTTTAAGGTCCCTTCCAACTCTAACCATATGATGATGATTCTAAGATGTGGGGACTGCTGTGATTTTGTGGTTTGAATCCTCCTTCCCCTCAAAACAAAGGGAATATGAAACTCATCTTCCTCTCCCCAGGTGCCAAGCATGTTTCTTCTGTTTCGTCTCCTCATACATACACATATATTTGCCTGTGTTTATGTGTAAATAAAACCAAAAAGCTTATCCCTAGAAGACTCTGCTCTGCCTGCTGACAGAACGGAATGTCTGCCTGACAACTAGGAGTCATGTAATTTGATGTACTGCTGGCACGTGTTCCTTCCTTCAACTAGCAGCAAGGTACAAAAGACGTAAAAGTTAGAATGAAATGTCAACTTCATGTTTTTCCAGGAGGATGACTTTTAATTCTAAATTTTTTTTTTTGAAGTTACAAAGTAACCAGACCTTGTCTTCCCTGGTATTCCTCCTTCAGCCCAAGACACGAACTCCCGATGGAAGACAGGTTTGTGTCTGGCACAGCTCAGCTTTCCTGTAGTACGTTTTGTAACTTGCTGAACAAACAAAAAAGTTGAGCTATTATTATTAATAATTTCTATTACTTTTTACTTCATTTAATGGATTCATGGTGTCTTCCTCTGTGCAATGCAGCCTGTCTGTGTCAGCACTTTAATAAAGTTGTTTATTATTTATTATGTGTTAAATGCTGACAATATGACATTTAAAAGATGTAGGCTGAAAGAGAGGAATTCACACAGATGTGATTTATGCTTCTCGCAAGCTGCCTTTATAAGAATTCTGAGCTTTCATATCTGCAGATCTCAGGTTGGTGGGTTTTACAGGCTATTCAGCTAACTTAGCCCCATCTTTCAAACATCTGTTGCCTCCGAAAAGTTCTCGGTGTAAAGAGGAAACTGTTATTTATAAGAAGAAGCTGTCAAAGATCAGCTACGTTCGACAATCTAAAGCATCGCTTACGTACATCAGCACTAAACTATGCTCATTTGGATAGCATGAATGGCTAATTTTAGCTTAAAATTGGAAACAATTACGGGTTCAGGAAGAAAAGCAGGGCTGTGTGTCATTAGTAATTGATTTCTTTTGTGGAAGAGCTTGAAATGAGCAGTTAAGAAAAAAAACAGCCACCAACATCAAGTGATGCAACCTGTTGCGTGCAATATGCAGATGTTTCTCAGATTTGTGTCTGTGTCTCAGGTGGATGGATACTTCTGTTGTCATTCCCCCCTCTTCCCTCTGCCTCTCTATAATACTTTCTGCATCTTTTAGCTGCTTCTGTAGAAGTCTCGAGCTGGTGATGGCTCACACTGGGAGGAGGATTGTGCAACTCATGTGCCCAAGAGGAGAGTGGGATGCCCCTTGGTGTGGTCACTTGGTTAGATGTTGTCGCTGGCTTTCAGTTTCACAAGGCCTTACGAGTAAATAATTGTCCCACCTGTGCATCTTACAGTGAGCTACAGTAGGCCAGTCCTACAGCACAATGATGTTCTGTACACTGATGAGAAAATCTTAGAAGCTTGCGTACATCATCAGTAAGCATAGAACTAACTGCAGCAACATACTCCTGCTCCTTCTTTCCTTTTTTGTTTATTGGAATAGTTTGTGGTCTTTCAAGGGAATGGCCCTTGGCAATCTAGGGAATAGCTACTGGGTCTGGAGGTCTGGAATCCTGACTCTCAAATGAGTCAGGTCGAAGAAAATGCCTTGCACTCATTTATTTTTTTTTCATTGAATCTCTCCTCATCTACAAGGAGTCACCAGATCAGACGAGCTGCTTGGGACTTGAGTTGCCATCCTTTCTGCTGCCAGTGCTACAGTGTCCTTCTTAGGGTACTTAAAGGCTAGCAAAAGAAGGGAGAGTGGTGCCCACAGCGTTGACATTATAAAGGGTCACTTCACTGGCCACCAGCTCTAGGACTGCTTAGGGCTGGTAAAATAAAGCACACTGGCCTCAGTGGAGCCAGCAAGTGGGGAGAGGAATGAAGAAATGATTGTTGTGTCTGGAAACCAGAATTTCAAGAGACTCTGTTGGAGAATGTCAAGACTCTGTTGGATCCCTTCTCTGGGAAGGGTTATGTTTATGTGGTCTTTTGCGAACAGATGTGAACTGTGAGTCTGGGTTGATTAGTTTAAACTCAGTGTTGTGCTAATGTGATGATGTGGCTTTTGGATTAGAGCTAGATCATGTCCAGTTATTTTGGTGTCTGGACAGGGTGAGTGCGTATTTGTCTGCAGAAGATCGCATAGACTTGCCAGGTGGGATCTGGTTCCTCAAGCGTTGGGTAATTTGAGGCCATTTGAGATGTGCGAGGGTATCCGAGATGTCCGGTAAGGGGCTGACAGCAACAACACAAGACCTGCATCTGGCCCATGCCTGTCTGGAGAGGAAGCTAGCAGCCAAACAGAATTCCTGGGGTCATCTCAGAAGGGCTGAGCACCTATGTGAGCCACGTGCCTGCTTTGCTGTCCCGAGGGTTGAGAAGCAAACCTATGACAAGTGCCCATTTTTTTTTATATGGCTGCCTGGGAGAGAAGGCCTGTCCTTCAAGGGGCTTGGCTGAAATAGGATTTGCTATCCTTGTTTCTAAGAGAAATCCATCTAGAAAATGGGAGGCTTGCATATGACCAGGAAGCTTAAAGCCAGAGGTGTTCTGTGGAGCTATAGTTTCCGAAGGCATGCAGAGAAGTTGGCTGAAAAAGAAGGATTTCCAGTTAAGTGAAGACTTCTGTATTCGATTTGGGGTTCAAAGCTGGCAGGATTGCTAATTTCATGAGCAGCTGAGGGGTGAAAAGCCCCTTACTTCAAATCTTGGGGGATATCTGCCAAGTACATCTGCTTTGGGACTAGCACACCTAGGTAGCCAAGACAGCAGAACTATAAGGATTCCAGGGTTTGTTCAAGAGTCTTTTGTGGATTATGTCAACATTTGTCAAGACGTTTTTTAAAACAAAATTTTTCAACTCAGGAAACCCTTTTTGATGGCCTTATTTCAGCCAAAATTTTCCAAGAATCTCTGCTTTCAGAGTCTGAACCACACAGAGGAAACATTTGGCATGGTTATTTTCTTTCCTTAGGATTCTTTATGGCAAGAAAAATTACACAAATATTCCATTTATCTCAATTTTGAAATTTATGTGTAAGATTTATGTGTGCCCCTGACAGATTGTAGGCTGATCTCCAGTCACTAATCCTCACTTTCCTAAAGACAGAAAATATCTGCACAAAAATTCTTCTGGAAGAAGAAAATACGTGTTTGTGTTTAGGCACTGAATAGCTTTCTCTGATTAAGTTAAAACAGAGTCTTAACATTCAGATATATTGAACTTATCCAGACTGGTGTCTCAATAGCTCATGACTTTCTGGGTAGCTGCACAATGTTTTGTGTATTTCTGTAGTGAATAGCTTCTGACCACACCCAGTCAGGCCAAAATTTAGACCTAGGTTAACAAAATTAATATATTTTAAAATATTAAAGAATATTGAAATGTAGTTAATGTACGGTAAAGTAAACAAGTCTAAAAAAATAACTTTACTACCAGTTTTTCCCTCTGGAACCTCATGACTCTCAGGGCCCCACACCTGAATTGTAGACATTTCTTGTTTTCGGTATTCCTGGATTAAATGAAAAAAAAACCCCAAACTGCAGTCCCTTTTGTTCTGGATTCCTAAGGGAATGAGACTTATGATCTTCTTCTGCCTGTCAGTCAGTCTCTTAATAACTTTTGAATTCGTTGGCTGTTTTCAGTCACCTTTGACACAGGATAGCCACCCCTCAGATATTATGTTCCCACACATTTTGTGCCAATAAACGGCTAGGTCGAGGAGAAAGACTTTATTAGAAATGCCTCCAAGGGGATGACAAGGGCTGCCTGTTATCCCTCCCACAAGGGAGCAACCACCCGACCCCTCAGCAAGTTGGTGTGGACCTAGTTCCAGGTTCTCCATCACTGGGCTGTGACGGTGGGGGACCTGGACATGTGATTGCAGAGTGGATGTAGGAATACCTGGGGTTGTGGAAAGGGGGGACAATTAGAACCGTGTGGGTTTGAGAAGATGGGGAGACCAGGATGATGCAGTGCATGTGATGAAGGGACAGTGAGGAAGCTGGGCTTATTGTAGGCGTGTGCCTGAGATGGGGATGTTAAAGCCAAATCAGTAAGGATATTTTGTTCAATATCAATATGGAGCTAGGCTTAAGCTCAGACACAGAGGGGAAGGCGACGTGCATTTACAGTTTGTTTTGTGTATTTTGTATCCCAGCTCCTTGGTGGTTAGACAACTGATTATTGAGTGTTTGCTGACGATCTGTCTAATCTGAGTCCAGAGTTAGTGTATTTAACATCTTGATTTCTCTATTGAATAATATTGTGGCATCGGTCACATACAGTACTTTCTAACATCTTATTAACTAAACAAAATCACAGAGTACTTTTAACAACAAGTGGTTTGTTTGGCTGCATTAATGGCAATTCAAACTGGTTTTACTATCACTGCATACATATGAGACATCTCTTTCAGAAAGCCAGATTTATTCCCTTTGTGAGAAAAATCTTAGTAGAAACTCCCGTCACCCAGCATAGTCCTCTACTTCAGAAACTTTCTAAATTTCAGCAAGTTTTGCAGTAAACAAATGCAGCTCTTGGAATATTTCAGTGTGTTATGGAGCTAATGTGCCAGGTTTTCAAACCCTCTGCAACAATTCGAAGAAATTATTTGATGTTTTGCTTATGTTCTTAGTGCTTTGGGAAAGGAACATTTGCAAGGATTTACTGAAAGAGAGCACCAAACTTGGTGTCATTTTGTTTTGGAAAATGCTATCAGTATGGTTCTGTTTATTTATCTGTTTCGTTGCATGATGTGTTTTGATCAAGAGGACTCTAGGCAGAATAAAATGGAGAGTGTGAGATGGATCGAACAGCAACTGCTATTTGACATGCTCTTTCTACTGTCCTAGTTTATTAAACGTGGAGTGAAACAACTAAAGCATTAGTGATTAATGTATCTCACTATTTCATGAGATGAGCTCCTCGTTTTCAGTGGTAGTGGCTGTTGTTTTTGATATGAAATTGGTAGAGTATCTCATTAAACAAGAGGCAATTACAGGTATTAGCAATAATGATAGAATAATAATAATGATGATAATAAAAAAAGCAACCAAAAAAATACCCCCCATGGATGTAATTTTAGAAATGCATTATGCAAGGGGTTAATTTGAGAGCTGGTGGGGTTTTTTTTTTTCATGATTTGAAAGCTTTGCTGTAATTTTGTATGAAATTTGAGATCACTGAGTCTATAATATCTTATGAATAATTTACAACGCCAACAGTCTTTCTCTGGAAGAATACTAAATTAATTAAGGCCTGGAGGAATTTCCATGTGTTTAAGCCACGTGATATCTTCAAGGCTTTACTGCTTCAAAGTCACCGAGATGAACTCCTGGCTTTTCAGGTGTTACAGTCCCTGCTTTAGCCTGGAAAAACTAAAGGTCTTGAGTGTGTCTGTTTTTGTGGAACTCTATTAAAATGAGAGCACCTTACACACACTTTGTTCCCTCATTTTTTGGGGGGGATGTTGTGTTTAAAGGACCTGCCTTACCATCTCCCACACCCACAGGTATTTTGCTGGGTTGGATGGCACACGGCAGTCCCTGAGCCAGCTCTTTAGGGTGACTCATTTATCAGAGTTAAAGGACATGGAAGCCATCTCCCAACAACAGGAAAAACCCATAACTGAGCTTACCCCTGCTCTGGAAAAGCACAAAGCTTACTTCTAACCCCACCAGCCTGTGCAGAAAGAGATGTCTTTGAACCTGTTGGTCAACCTGCAGAGAATCAGTTGGAAGCCTCTTCTTTTCCCAACACTCAAGCCATAAGCATCTCCCACGGCTGATATTACAGTGATGGCTGGATATGGTGAAATAATGTGTGCCACACACGCGTTATTTACTTAAACAGCACAAAATAGCTGCTTTCCAGCTGCTCTCGATGCCCTTGAGTTGAAATGCAAATACAGAAGAAACATGTGCCACTATAACTAGCTGACAGCCGTTCCCCTTCCCTGAAAACCAGTCAAGCACAGCAGAGGAAACCAGTCCCCCCTCTCCCATGGCTCACCACTTCTGGCATTCTCTGCTTGCTTCCAGCTGCTGACCAACTACTCTGGGCAGGGAAATCTATTCTCGGTAAGAAACTCTTCAAAAGTACCTTGTTTAGGCTCCCATCCAGGACATCACTTATTGAACTAGCCTACTATTTGTATATCTCTAGGCCTGGGCTCTGAGCGCCTCACGGTTGTTATATTCTTCTTCTGTGCCATCCCCACTTCAGGGGTAACAAACTGGAGTAGAGGGTGCAGGGGTTGCTTTGCCAAAGATTTGTAAGGGCACTGGTGACACATTAAGGCACTGAATTTCTAGTCATACCGGTGTATTCCCCATTTCACACCCAAATCCTGCCGTTCCTTTAGCAGCCTTCCAATATCTGAAGGGGCTACAGGAGAGCTGGGGAGGGACTCTGTGTCAGGGAGTGCAGCGACAGGACAAGGGGTAATGGTTTTAAATTGGAAGAGGGGAGATTTAGATTAGACACCAGAAAGAAATTCTTTGCTGT
>JAOQGH010000040.1:14499455-14532417 GCA_025769975.1 Gallinago jamesoni | reverse complement strand
TGCAGGGGGGTCGGACTAGATGGCCTTTGGAGGTCCCTTCCGGCCCAGATGATTCTATGATTCTATGATTCTATGTTGGGCTGAGAGGAACAATAACCATGATAGAAACAGGTGGGAACTGTAATTGAGACTTGCAAGCTTTTGAGTTTTGAGGAGCTCAGGTGAGCGATGCAAATACACATTATTCCAACTAGGGCTATGTTAAGGGTTTGGAGGAAAAGGACAATAATTTGTCCCAATACTGATGAGTTATATGAGAGTCCTAGCGTGGAATGGAATGTTAAAGCTGCTATAAGCAACCGGTGTGACTCTTGTAGGTGATTCTGCATCATTTCACAGAGGATTAAAATTGGACTGAGACCGTCATGGGGGATAGAAGAGGAGGAAATATTCTTTGTAATCAGTGTTTTGCGACTATGGAGACTGGGCGCAAGCAGAAGCTCACCCAGAGGTGACAGTGCCATTGTCCTGGATGGTTGTGAGGATACGAGAATGGGTGGAGAGAAACTGCTGTGGCACTTACAGATCTTGTTTTCCTCCAGGAGACGCTGGTAGTTCATGCCTTGCTTCAGCACATCCCTAGTGTGGGCCAGAAACAAATGTTTGGTCCTAAAAGGCAATTCCTGATGTGTGATAAAATGTATTTCTCACTGATTGTCCTTTACCATACACCATCATCGTCATCACTGTAATGAAAACGCACTTATTAATCCAGGGACCCTTGGGAAAGCTGACCAGGCTCTTGTTTCCTTTGTGAGAGGTGTATCTTGTTACTCGGAGAAAACACCTGCGCATCAGCAACCCTATTGATTTACTCTGTTCAGTGAAGGCCTTTTTTTAACTTAGAATCAGTCATACTATCTAGACGTAAGTAGAAGTTTGAATGTTTGTTTTTTTTTTTCAGAAAATGGTGAAACTGCAAATGACCATATACTCATGGATTTTCACAGCCAGTAGGGACCATTACGTTCTCTAGCCTGACCTCTTGTATAGTTGAGGTAGGAAATTTGACCAAGCAACTTATTTATACAGTATTAAAGAAATAGTCTTTTTGTAAACTGCATTTTAACTAGTCATTGCTCAGGAAATCCGTGTTTGTTGGATTGCTTTTATGCATGCTGAAAAATTAGTTTCTTTCCCTTCTCGTTTCCAATTTCCAAATGCAGTCTTTGCATTTCCTCCAGATCCATCTACCTGGCTTCTGCAGTGCCAATGCGGTGGCGTGTACTTGGGCATCTCTTGGGAGTGAACCCAACTCCTCCTCGTGAGAAGCTGGGGGACAGAGAGAGGAACTGCCTGATCAAGAATTGGATGCCCTTTCCTGAATTAAATACTGACAAAAGGGTAAGTTGCTCATTTGAAATTATTTCTTCCTGCTAGTGGAGATGATAAAATGTGTGGTAGGTGTCCAGGAGAAAAAAAAATACTGATTTTTTCAGAGGCAATGTAGACTCCTGTTCTTAATCCAAGGAGGAATAACGGAGGATCCTTTAGAGTGTCTTCAAGACATCATCTGGGCAGGCGTTAGCATGGTCTGCCCACAGTCCTTGTCACCAAAGCTCTGTGAACATGGTGCTGAACTGCAAATAATAAGCTTCAATGACAGACAAGATACTTGAGGACAGGCCAAATGTGTCAGTGTTGTCCATATAGCAGCCCTTGGCTCCAAGCAGAGTTGGAGCCTGCTTGCACGTTGCTGTGTATTGCATCACCAAAAATCCCTCTTGAAACTGGAATGTCCTTTTTCCATCTGTGATCTGCCTGATCCTAATTGCGTATATTAGGACATTGTACAGCAACTGGGGATAACAGGGGAACCCTTGGAGAACGAGGAGGGTGCTTGAGAAATAGGTGCTCAGAGAGTGCTTGGCAGCTTTCCATTGATGAGTCCTGGCACTTTTTAGGAAACTCTTTCCCATAGAAAAGAAACGGAAAGAAAGTAAAAATGCCTGATTTTTATAAGCTGGAGGAGTAAAATCTGACAAGGTAAGGTTTAAGGTACTGTTTAGCACCTTAAAATAACTGTTGTAGCTACACTTGAAGTGTGATACATAGGCTGACTTCAAAGGGAAATGGTGTTATAGTCAGTATCTTCTGAGTGTCCATCAAAATATAGATGCTGGCCTTAGAGAATGAGATTTATGTATATTAAAATACACCGGAGTGACAGTTTTAATGTGCAATGTCTAACGAATGGTAAATAAAGGCCGAATGCTTATGCTTCTCCCTACTTAACAAGGGATCCATGCAAATAAGGTGTGCCAGCAACAGCTGAAAATGGAGCCCTTTGCAGACAGGTCCGTCGAATTTTGGCACCTTCACATAAAAAGCCCTACAAAGAGTGACAAATAGCAGCTGTCCAGGTGAACCAAAACGTAGCAGTACTTCTAGCTATAATCTGGCAACTCCAAGTCCCTCTGCAAAGCAAAATCCCAAGAAAACAATAAATTGCAGGACGTGCCAGCCTGGTATCAGCCTGGTATCTCACACTTGAGCAGAGTACACACAGCTGCAGTGGGATGCTGGTGACATTTTTTTCCTCCAGCAGTCTGGGATGAACATAAATTTGCTCATAAGCGTGACATTTCCCTAGAAGTTGGTAGTCCTTTTACCCTGCAATTTGAAAGATTGGGTTTTGAGTATTTTGGCATCTCCTGGCGCCTGAGTTGGTGTGATTGCTCAAAGGTGGAAAGCTTGGAGATGAAGCAGCCAGATTCCTCTCCTCCTTCTGGAGCTATAAATCAGCATTAGCCTGTTGCTGGCCTGAAGCCTGTGTTCTGCCCCACTCCCCCCTCCCCAACACCTTGTGCACCAGCGGATGTGGTAGTGTCACATCCACACATCCTGGATCAGAGCAGTTCTCCAAGACCTCATCACCCCTCTTGTCTTTCTAGTCCCAGGATGCTGCCAGATGATGGCACCGAAGGAGACCTACTCGCCACAGTTTTCAGCCTGCCTTGGGGGAGCAGAAGTGTGTTTGGTGCTGAACGCTGCAGAAGGGGAACACATTTTGTAAGTACGCTGATGAGCTAAGGCAAACCTGACCTAGGACTGGAGAGAGCCACCCCTCATGCATAGGGGTTATTCCATCAGTGTCTCCACATGGATGGGTTATTTTGCCTTAAAAAAGACCAACAAGAAGAAGAAGGAAAAAAAAAACCCACCCAGAATTCTAAAAATAAAAGACCAAATTTTATGTTTAGATATTACTGCTGGATTTATAGCTACTCAGTGCCATGAAGTGCCAGCCATGGAGGAAGAGCTGGTGCCTGCAGCAAAAATCTGTGTGGAGGAAGCTGTAGCAACACCTGTCACTGGTAAAGGATGTGATTTATAGGAGAGGCCCACAAGCTTGTCTGCTCCATCACACAATTCTCCTCCAGACAGCAGAGGTGAGGGGCGATCTAGTGATACTTAGCAGTGCATCTTGAAAGACAGAAATACCAACAGGTTATCTGCAAATTGTCCAATTTGTAAGCCTCCTCATCACTTTTTTTTTTTTTTTCCCCTCCTTGACCCTTTATACTCTGGAGGCCTGGTGTGTCGGAGAGTGAGCACACAGTCCACTGCCCCTAGTGATGAACACTAGAGTGGGCTTTAATGAGAACTGGAGTGGTGATGATGGCAGAGACCTGTGCTGCCAAAGTGACATTCACTCCCAACCCTTGCTTATGGAAAGAAGAGGGATGCCTGCGTCAGCTTGCATCCTTGGATATTTTAAGCCTGACATTCTCACCCTGTGTTTTACTACCTGAAGGTCTGGCATCCTCAATGTACTTCGAAAAAGGGACATCATTGCACAGGAATCACTGCAACAATCTCTTAGTTTTTTTTTTTTTTTTTGGGTGCTTATAATTCATATATTCATAGAATGGTTAGAGTTGGAAGGGACCTTAAAGATCATCCATTTCCAACCCCCCTGCCCTGGGCAGGGACACCTCCCACCAGACCAGGTTGCTCAAAGCCCCATCTTGAGCACGTCCAGGGATGTTCATGCTTCAAGAACTGGAAGGGTAACATAAATACAGAAGGTGTCTTAGGGCAATGAAAGTTAGTTCTTAGAGGTATTTGTGGCGCATGATTTAAAATAGGATGATTACCTTTTTTACTTGAAATTGTTTCTGTTGGCCATGAATATAGCAAATCCATTCCTAGTCTGGCTACTCCTTCTCCTTCAATTCCAAGAAGTCCGATTCTTGTTTTGAAAAGGTACATGTAATTAAAGGACACATAATTCAGCAGAAAGTCTTTTAAATGCATAACTGATTATCTACTTCCTGTAACTGCTGGTTTGTATATTGAAACTTAGATTGAGTTGGCAGACAATAAAAGATTATTTTTTAATTAGATATACTCATCCCTATCATTTGGGAATAGGGGATATTTTCCACCACTGCTATACTTCCTATCCTGGAACACATGCTAATCTCTTGCTCGATATCAATGTCGGTTTTTTCCCAAATGAGAAATAAACAGAAGCCTGCCTCTCTTGCAGAAACAGCGTGGCTAGACAGTGTTTGTCATTTCAGTTTGATAGGATGCTGGTAGCAGGATGTATATGTATGCATTGTGTGATATGCAGCAAGACTGTATACAGTTTAAAGTAATGAGATTTACTTACAATCCCCGAGAGTATTTTATGCTCATTCTTCGTTAGAAATTCTGCTTTTACAACTGAAGATTATCAACACAAAATTATGACCCACCCCAAACTCTTTTTTTTTTTTTCTTTTTTTCTTATGACAAACAAGGCAATAGTTAGCTGTCTTCAAAGGCATCTCATGTAACCTCTTGCCCTGCAAACTCCATGTAAAATCACAACATCTCTGGAGACCTTTCTTTGCTTGATATAATGATTTGCAGCCTACCTTTGGGTTAACATACACCATCATGGGCACCACCGTGTTTGGAGCTCTGGGGCAGTAGTGTGGTTGCAAAATAGGGTGTGTGTACAGCAGGTGCCAGGGGAGCAAGTCACATTCAAAGCACGGGCTTTGAAAATTTCAGGGCAAAATAACGGGTGGTTTTGCGTATATTTTTAGCTGTCCCTTTCATGTAGCTCAGCCACTTCTCAAGTCCTCTGAAGAGATCAGCGTGAAGCCATGTGTGCTCACGTTTCTAGTTAGAAAAGGAAGTCTTGTGATACGGGACGCATGGCAAAGCTGTCTCTGCAACTGAAGCTATGCTGAATTTCCCCCTGATTTTTGCTTAGCCTTCTCCTTTTCACACCTGCAGTCTCCTCTACTTCCTCCCCCAGACCTTACTCTGTCAGTTCTGAGGGTGTAATTCATGCCATCCACGATCATTTTCCTCTTGACTGCTGTAAATCTCCTTCTATTGCTTTTTTTTTTTTCTTCCTTCTTTGGGGCCTCTCTCTAAACAAAAGGGATGTGATTCTTCTCTCCCTCCCACTGGCTTTAACCTGTGGTACTTTGCCATGTCGTTATTCATGATTTAAACGAGGCTAAGCGAGAGAAGAATAGTGCACTGAGATTTTCATTATGCCAAAGCCAGGCTATTTTCTGCACGTGGGCTATGGTATTATATCACCCTGTCCCTTCACCACTTTCAAAGGCTTCCTTTCCTCCCCATCAAGCTCAATAGTATGCTAAGGAATTTCAGAGCTTGTTTTTGAACTTGCCTGACCCTGCTTCTCTGATCTCATATCCACTCCCACACACATTTATTTGGCTTTTCTAATCTGGCTGTCTTCCGTGGCTGCCCAGCTCTGAGCATCTGGGTGTTCGCTGTTATTTATGCTTCCCATTTGTCTGTTGCTTCAAGCCCCTGAGTCATTTTCCCTCTTTCTCTCTCACCTTTGTGGCTTTTCTTGCCCTTCCAGCCGGTGAGCAGGTGGTCCCACCACCCTCCCTTTCCATGTCCTTTCCATGGGCAGCTCCAGGGTGTGATTTAGCTAGGAATGGCAGCACGTGGGTATTCCCAGTCTGGTCAGCACCCAGGCACCTTTCTGTGATTAAACAGTGCTCATAAAGTGAGCTTAGTCAAAGCTGGTGTTTTTCAGGCTGCATTTTAATGCCATTGACTCAGGATTTATGCTCCTGGAACAAGATCCTCACGTGTGCAGGCGTAGGCTGCTTGTTCCTTTCCTCCTCCAGTAATTGCTTGGCTGCCCTTTATGTGAAGAAGAGAAAGTGAGAAGTGGTGAGCAGCTGAGTAACCTCTAGCTGCTACTGCATCTTCAGGAGGCCTTTCCGGCTGGCAGGTGTAACCTTTGGAGAAGACACATGCTCTCATCACTCTTCCTCTCCACCCACCGAGCTACAGCTGAGGTGATACGCCATCGGGTGATTCAGAGGAGAACCTCAGGGCAGGACTGCCTGAAATATCCAAGTATCAACTGCGCCGTTCATCTTTATATAACTTCCTTTCTATTAGGGGACGTGTTATAATAAGCCGTGGGTGTCCTGCTCGCTACCCGGAGCTGTAATTTGCATATGTGTGTATGTGACTCTTGGGAGGTGCGAGCATCTCCCTAGTGCTGGAGAAGATTGTGTGCAACTTTTTGCCTTCACAATAGGTCTCGCAGTGCCTTTTTGGCAAAAAGTGTAGAGAAGCTGTGCTGCCTTCTGAGCTTTAGCAGCTTTTGCGGGGCTGTGGAGAGCCTGCTCTGACCACGCAGCCCTCGCCCAGTGCACATTTTCCAACACATTTTGTGAGAGCTGTTGGAAGAGCTGACCAGGGATCTTGACCGTAGGGGAAACTGTGTCAGATCTTCTATACCCCTTTATGCAGAGAAGATCCAACCCTGGGACGTGCGTGACAGCCACTCCACTTGTCTCCTGTGGGATTGAGTATGGCTGGGAAGGAACAGGGTTGTGTTCCTGAAATCTCAAGGCACTTCTCTGGAGCTGCCAGGTTGCTCCCATGAAATCAGTTCATCACAAACTGCTGGCCTTCCTGGCCCTTGGGGCTGAGATCTCTTCTGCGGAGTGTTTCGTGAGAGGGTTCAAGCCCTTTCTTGAGGTCTGGAGAGGTCTGGTTCCCTTCCTGGGTGATACTTTAGGTGTTGCTCTGCTCACAACAGAGCAGGCAGCCTTGGTAAGGTCCTTCTTACCCTGTTGAAGTGCCAGTTTCCAGCTACTGTGGCCACACACTTTCTTCCTCTACAGAATTTTAATTTTAGAAATGAATTACCTCTGACTGGTTTCAGAGGCTTTGACTGCTGAGGCAGAGTAAAAATTTCAGACACATCTTCTGCATGTGCCCAGATTAAGCTATAAAGCACGTGTGGGGTGTCCAGCGTTTCCAGGAGCTGAGGGCCTTTGGTCTGTACGCTGGACAGATGGTCTGTATATGCACAATAAATGCCATGTGTTTCCAAGCACAGGCCATCTGTGAAATACAGGCAGAGCATGTCTGATGCTTCCTGAAAACCTGGGACAGAAATATGGCAACCCTATGGCTGATGCTCCGCTATGTGGCTGAGACCAGAATTTTCAATGAACTTCTTTGGACTTTCAGCTGCTGCTGATTTCAGCAGATGTTCCAGAGTAGATGCTGAGCGGGGCTTGGCTCCACGACTGGGTTATTTGGTAGGACAGATGTTGCACATGCAGGTCCTGAGTACAGCAAGGAAAGACAAGGAAGCTCTTCACTGGGAGATTGTTTGAAGACTGTGGTGCAATGTGGAAGGCTACAGAGTGCATCTGGGGTCAAGAAGATATTTTAGCATTAATTCAATGTGATGAAAGGGCTGTGTGGCTCTTTTAATGGAGTTCTACAGATAGGAAAAATGCACCTACTTGTACTGATAGCTGTTTTATTTATTCACTTATTAACCACCCTTGAAATTACAGTCTATTTTAAAGGTATCGCTATTTTCTTCTCCAGTGAATACCTGATTAATATCTTGCAAGCCATGCATGCTCTGCCAAAAGTGGGTGATGTGTTTCCCAGCTGATAGCTAAATAATTCTTTAAGTGAGTTGTTGTCTCAGTAGCTCTGGTAGGCTAGACTCCCCACCTGATGCACCCTCTCCATGCAGAACAAAATTTACTTAATTTCACTCTAATTTAGAATGGCATTAGCATAGACAGTCAGCAGTGGGAAATTGCCCAAAGCCTTTTCTGTTGAATTTTCCCTGTGGGGCGACTCATATTTTAAGCTCTCTCAGACGAAAAGGTCATCCCGTTTATTCCAAGCCTTTCTGAGACTAACCTGTAGCCAATATTTATACAGGAGAATGCTCTCATTAGCCCACTTCTGCTGCCTCTCAAGAATATTTTGAAAGTTTTTCAAATTTGCAGCTCTCTCATAACAACAAATGAAGAGAAGATAGCTTTTGGAGTAGACTGCCTGTTCTGGGAGGAGGAAAACACAAGTATCAGTGGTGAAAATGCCCATTGTCCCACTGAGGTCTTTACTGCCTCTGGAATTTCTGGTACAGGTTCCTAGGGACAATTCAACAGCACTGCACACCCAAGTTCACCTTGTCCTCCTCTCATTCCTCTCATCTCCCCTTTCTCTGGACTGTCCACCTACCAAATCTCGGTTTTGGTGTGCTGGCTCACATTGGTACCTGCAACCCCAAAAAGATGGAGGTGCTTTTGAAGGCATTGGGCTTTTTGAGCTTAGCTTCTCTCTCAGATGTGATCCTTGCCTTTTGTTTTCTTCAACCATCCTACCATTCTTTATCGCTATTATCTTTGCTGAAAAATCAGTGTAAAGTATCTGTCTAATATGGGGGCTGAAACCTTCAAGTCTTTATGTTCTTGCTCTGCTCCTCTCCCTATTGTTTATTTTATTCATAGGGGTGAAGAGCCCATTTTTGTTTACTTCTGTATCCTTTGCAAAGTGTCACTCCACTTGAGTTTTTGCATTTCTCATTTTAGTCTGAAGCTTCTAGACATCTAAAGTACTGTTGTCCTTGCTGAGTTGTCTTTTTTCCATCCTTTGTTGGCCCTTGGTTGACTGCTATTATCCTTCGTTGAGCTGGTTTACCCACTTAAATTTAGAGTAATTTTGACAGGATTTGTTTTTCCCTAGCTTAGGACATGTGCTGAAGGTAGTTTCTATACTTTTGGCTGAAAGGAATCTCAGGCCTTTGCCACATTCCTTTCAGTTCTTAGTCCAGCTGAGTTCACTAATTAGTTTCCTTAATTTCTCAAATTTTGCCCCTTTGAAATGTAGAGCCTTAATTACAGACCTATTTCTGTTTACTCTTCCATTTAATTTAAACTGAATCAACTTGTGATCGTCAGTCAAAGTTATTTTCTGTGATTGCTTCTTCTGTAATGTGCTTGCTATTTACCAAAATGAAGCCGAAAATAGCATCAGTGGTTCAGCACTCTGGTGAATTAATTTGTTGGCAATTACATCTAAGACTGCCTGGGCCATTCTGCCAGTAGTAGCTTCTGTCTCTGTGAAACTGTATTTATTTCCCTCAAATTTCATTTCTTAATGACATGGTGCATTGTCTGTGATATTAATGACGAGGTAAATCAAATGTTAAAAAAATCTAGAGAGGATCAGAGAGCACAACAGGCAGCATTTTTATGTCACTTTGTAATTCTTTAATGCTGTATGCATTTTTGGTACATCCCATCTCATAAAGGATACAGAATAGATGGAAAAGGTTTGGAGATGGGCAGGAAGAGTGTTATATGGAAGAGCTTCTGTCTGAGGCACAACTGACTGGAATAACTCTTCAAGCTAGAGATGAGATAATTGAAGTTATCTATACTGATGGACGAGATGTCATAAAAATGGTAAATAAGGGAGGAGTGTCCACTGTCCTCCCCCACATAAGAGAATAGAAGGGACTAAAGGAAATGGGCACAAACTTGAATGTAAGAAGTTCCACCTAAACATGAGTAGGAACTTCTTTGAGGGTGGCAGAGCCCTGGAAGAGGCTGCCCAGGGCGGTGGTGGAGTCTCCTCTGGAGACATTCCAAACCCACCTGTGCAACCTGCTCTGGGTGGCCCTGCTTTGGCAGGGGGTTGGACTAGATGATGGCCAACCCCATGAGATTCTGTGACTATGAGGAGAAACTGGCAGATGATTGGTTCAAAAGAGGCAAAAGGAAATGTTTCTTCACATGGTACCTGGTTCTTCTTGCCACAAGTTGCAATGCCTGTTTATATGGTTCAAACAAACAAACAGCTCTAGACAGACTAATGGAAGAAAAAAATCTAGTGAAGGCTACTGACAGCACCTCTGACGCAGCTTAAGTAGACAAAGTGTTTCTGATGAGACATCACTGCAGGCTTTCCCTCTTATGTTCTGCCCTGGACATACACCTTTGGCTATTGTCTGGGACAAGATCGACTTCTAGTCTGTAGTGCTGCTTCTATAATCCAACATCCAGTGATGAGCAAGGGCCTTCAGCGTAGCACAGATTATAAAGACTCCCAGCTCACGGGCAGGGAAACGTAGGAAGATTAAAAGCAATTTAGATTTGATTTTCCTCTCTTTGGATATTTGTACGGGCCTGAGTAATGCTCAATCCTGCACGGTGTGTGGTTGCCATTTCTGCTTAATTTCCAGGCACCTTTTTGGTTGGAAATGGTCTCAGTGCTTCCTCTGTGCTCTGATAGGCAGCGTGTCCCAGAGCGAAGTGCCAGGGAAGCACGGACTTCTGCACGGGGTCATCTAAGGAATAAAAGCAGGTGAGGTCAAACAATTAAGAAAATGTGGTTGGCTAATTAAATACGACCAAGTTAACGGCCTCATGCAGGGGGTAGCTGTGCCACAGTGTTTCCAGGTGGCAGAAGTCCCTGTGAGTCCACTGAGAAGCACTGGACTCTGCTACCAACTTTTATCCTGTTCCGTCTACATCTCTGTTCACAGAAGATGCTGCCAAAGCTGAGTTCATAACATGCAAACCTCTAACAGCTGCCTGGTGTTCCTTTAATCTTTCACATATGCTGCTTTCGGTCTTCTTACAGTAAAAAGCACAAGTTTTTTTAAAATCCTGCAGCTTCCTTGGAGGTCTAAGTTTTGACTTATGACCCCGTCCAGTCCAAAGGTAACCAGCAACGTGGAGTTGTTGTGTGTACTTTGGAGTTCCTTGAGCAAGGACTGGGATTCTCTGCCCTGCTTTTGGGAGTTGGCCCTAGCTTATACAGAGACATAGATCTGTCTTGGTGCACGTGGGGAGAGTGTTCTGTCTTTCCTGGATTGTTTCTTTCTCCAACCTTTTGTCTTGTCTGTTAAGGTCATTAGTTCCTCGGGCAAACTCTCTGCACTGTTTGTTCAGAGCCTAGAACAAAGAGATCATAGCTTGGCCCCTATACACTGCTGTAATGCTGCTATGAATGATCCTTTTTAAAAACTGCATGGATCATACTGGTGAACTCCCACTTTGACACTTCCAGACTGGTCATATGCACATCATTCTGATGATAGATTTTTTTTTTATGTGTGTGTGGTTACTTTGAAAAACACTAGTTTACTATGGGTTTAATACGAAAAGGAATATAAAGAAGTAGTGTTCCTACTATGTCTCTCATGAGATAATCCCCTTTGGATATTTTCCAAGCTTCCTTCTTCCTGAGGATTTGTTTTTAGAGTTTTTGTCCCCAAAAATCTTTGATCGTTGCGCCTACATTAGTCTGCTTTTGGAGCGTCTTCAATTAAAGCTCGTCAAAAGTTGCTAATTTTTTAATTCACAGATACATTTAATAAATACTTTAAAAATCCTTCCTACCCTTTCAACCCCCAGAATTCCTGTTTCCTATTAGCACATTCTTTTAAAAACCCTTTTAATCTTCTTCACCGTCACTGTATACCAGTGACCGATTGTTTCAGTGCCTTCTGGAAGCTGGGACTGGAATTCTTCATGTCTTGAACAGCATTCGAGGCTACCTTTCTGGGGCTGTCTCCCCCTTATTCTGACTCTTAGTCATAGCTATTTCATCCTTTCATCTGTACTTGCAATCTCAGGAAATACTCCTTCAATTTTCCTTTGATGAGAGTGTCACCAGGAGCTTGCTGCCTTCGTGTAGCCTACTACTGCCCGTCTCATTTAGTGGCTTCCGAACCTGGTTAGTATAGTGACTCACCAAAATATTTTGCATCTCTGTGTATGGGTTGAGAAGAGCCCTTTTTCATCAGAATGCATTTATATATAAATATGTATGTGCCATCCTGCTATCTTAGGTTTCTATTTACCTGCTCATGTGTCTGTCTGTCAAGCACTGTTCTTGATGGAAATGACTTCAAATCTCTCTGTTACTTTGAAGTGATTTCTAGACAGCTACTTATCAAAGAATATTAACGTTGATGGCAGATCTATTTCCCTATTTCTGCAATTAACAATTCCATCCATTGAAACTGCTTTTATGGGTCCATGACGGAGGCAACAAAATGAGAAAATTGTATCTGGGAATGCAGTAATACTTCATGTAGCAGAGGGCAGTAGGACCAAGTACAAGGGTCTGAACAAATGCAGTATTCCATTAAAGCACACAGGGAGAGAGGAATTTAACTCCACTGAATCCAGTTAGCTATTAACTTCAATGAGGCAAAGAATCCTCCCTCCCTTTCTCCTTTGCAAGATTCTCAACTAAGCAGATATTCTGAGAGCTGGTCCTGACAAAAGGCGCTGTGTAAGCTGTAGGAGCCTTACATAGAAAGGTTTTTTTTTTTTCCTTCTATTCCCTCTTTTCTTTGATGTGCCGTTGCTTTGTACATTCTGAAGTTTAGTAACTGTCGGGATTTTTGGACTTGGCGCTTTTGTCTTTGTAGATCAGGAGTGTTGATGGGTATTGTAAGTCAGGTTAATTTCAGCAGGACGATTATTTGACAAGGGCTATTTACTCTCTGGTTTTGGGTATCTAACATAGATGGCTGAATTAGGCATCAAGGCTCCTTGTTTGGTCACAGGAGTGAATCTGACCTGTTTCACGTGAAAGCTCGTCCAATTATCATCCTTGGACTATTGTGGGAAAACGAGGGAATGCACCTCCTGGAAAAATTATACAGGGACGGAGTTTGCATGGGAGAATAGAACTGTAATTCTTGCCTTTTCTGATGATTCTTGGAATAGACAGGCACTCAATCGAGTTCAGCAGCAGCTCCGCTCTGCGCACCAGTGCTCGCTGCCACGACTCATATCTGCTCTCACTCTGGTAATCCTTTCATATGATACATGAGATGTTCCTGGCCTGGATTCAAAGGGCAAAGGGGAGAAGGATAACAATGCAGGCTCTGGCTTTTGAGCGTTTTGTTTACAGGCACATCCTTTTAACCTTAGCAGTCTATACTGTTGAGTTAAGGGAAAGTCATTAATGTTACCCGTGGTAAGAGGATCAAGTAATAGTGCCATATGCTCTTATGCAGGGAAACGCAAATCATTGCCTAGAAGACTTTTCAAACTAAAAAAGCAAGATAGACTTATTTTTGCTTGTTTTGCCTTACTCTTACTACTTTACTGTCACTAAAGTACCTCAATGTACCAGTTGCACCTATAGCAGAGATCTAGAACCAAGAAAACCATTTCTTCCTTAAATGTTTCTTCCTCCACTGCCTGCCTTTGTTTTAAAACAAATTCTGCTTATCCCCTTGTTCGTGGAGTAAGAGGTCTGGGCGACCATTCCTTGGGCTGAGGAGATGCTTATCGTGACTTTCACCTCTGCAGCCTCAGATGCTCCCTAGAGACCACTGCCAGGCTGGGTGCCCGCACCCATCCGCAGGGTTGCAGAGCTCCCATAGGTATGAAGCCTTGTCAGCTCTTGGAGGGTATCATAAAGAGAGGAAAAAAAAAAACCAAAAAGAAGCAAAGGGCAAATTAGTAGCATTGGAGCCGGTGTGTTCTTTGCAAGAGGCTCAAATCTGTGTTGGCTCCCCCCTTAATCCACCCGAGCTGACGTGCATCAAGCATAAACCAGGGCAGAGCCTGGCCCCTGCACTGTGCAAACATTAACTAATTAATCCTCCTTGCAGCCATTGGAGACTGCAAAGGAGCTATTCTACTGCTCTTCATAGAGTAACTGAAGCAGAGAGGGTAAATGATTAAAGGACACAGATATAATGATTGTATGAACTTGAGTGCAGAAGGAATCTTAGACATTTTTGGAGCACTTTTCACATATTTTTTAGCAGTTCCAGTTGAGGAATGAACAGGAGGAGCTGTATAAACTATTTTGAGACAAGCTTCAGGGCCCTATCCTCGCATGTGCTACACTTATAAACCTGCAGAAATTCTGTTTGGTCCTCGGTGAGTTTACAGCAGCGCTGAAAATCAGAATCCGGCCCATCGTATTAATGTAAAATGTGAGGAAAAAAGTACCCAGCAACAAGCAGAGGGCAATAGGGAAAATAGGTTTGTTACAAGAAAATTGGTTCTGTTTGTTTTTTTCTACATTAATGCTGTCCAGACCTCCCTTGTGTATTCTCAAGGAAATGACTTCGTTATATCAGTGAAGTATATTGAAAATGAAATCAATGGTAGCATCAAATGTGCCCAGACATGACAAGACTTTTAAATAACACCAGAAGAATTCTATCTCCTTTCCTGTTTGTTCCATGTTAACTTAAGGAGATTGGTGCTGACTTTCTGGAATGGCTGCAGCGTGCTGTAAATGATGTATGAAAATGAAATGAAAAATCTCTGCCCAAGCAATCACTGCTGAGCCCAGTTAATAGCTATTTGTTCCTGTACACTCCGACATGAGATGGAGCCAGAGAAGCCAGCAGTGCAGAAATTGGAACAACTACCCAAAAATATCCTGGACGGGATGCCTGCCTATTCTTCACCCAGCCTTATTTTTTGCTGCTGGTGTCCTTTACGGGGTTGAAAGGGAAGAGACTCAAATGGTTATAGTTCTTCCTATAGAAGCCAAGTGGGAAAGTAACAGGTTGGACAGTGATGCTGCCTTCTCAGGTCTCATTTTTTCCTGCCTCTTTGTTTACTATCCTCTTCTCCATTTTTTTTTTATCCCGCTCTATCTGCATCGCAACATCAGCACCCCTGGGTGTTAGGGCTGTGCAGACAAGAGGGGCTTCTATCAAATGGGCATAATTATGTGGGTGCATGCGTAGGGCCGTGGTTAACACCTGCTCTGCCAGTGAACAGTCTCTGTAGAGGTAAAGAGGGCACTACAACACGAGTGGAAAGCCAATGCCCAGGCTAAGGATGCACTGGCTAGAAGTTGCCCTTCAGAGCTTTGGGTTTGACCTCCTCCTCAAGTGTCCTCAGGTGATGGACAACCAGTCATTTCGGGTAACATCCCTTTTTTTGGACATTTACTATGTAGCTCTCTGCTCCCCCTTGTTCCTTTTTTTTTTTTTTTTTTTCACGGATAGCTGGTGCAAGTGTAAACTAAAGCTAACAGAAATTAAAAAATAATACAAATTAAGTAAAATGCCTTTTGTATGATAATCCTTCACAGCCTAGAAGCAAAGGGAGATGGGGTTTAATTTAGGCCAGTCCTCTGCTGCATTTCAGATAAAGGATTTTTAATCTAGTTGTAGGTTGATAAAAATACCCCTGTCTGATCCTGCAGGCAACTTTTTTTTTGCCAATTTTCTTTGCAGAGAGGAAGAGAAGGGAAGAAATAATTGAAAGAACACTGCCGCATAGAAAATGACACTGACGGAATAATGCACTTTGGAACTGTGTACTCTGCCAGATCCTTGTTTTCTACTGTTTTTTTCTTCCCATTTACTTCAGAAATTTAAAGCTATTGGTAATCATTAGCATGATTAGGTGTTTTTTGGGGTTTTTCTTTGTCTTTTTTGAGCGCTAGCCAGGTAGCAGTCTTTTAAACACAGAATGATTTCTCTATTCTGGAGTGTTATTTCAACTTTCACAGTGCAGCTTGTTCCCTTCCACCCCAAGCAGAAATTTTTCAGGGTTAATTTATTCATCTAATTGCTGGGTGCACATGTGGCATTGCAGTCCACAGTGATTTTATGGACTTAAGGCTATGGTAATGACTTAATAAACATGCATGTGTACATGATTTGAAGGCAATATATTCTCTTGAATGTAACATCTCAGAAAACACGGCATGAAAAATAAAAGAGTAGCCAGAGGCATATCTCAGTGGAGGCATGAAATGCTGAGCTTTTAGTATTTTTTCCAAATTAAAGACTGTTTAGAAAAGGTATTACCTGTCCACTTTTCTGACAATTCATGTGTATTTGAATAATAATAAAAAAATCTCGCAACAGACCACTGCTTTTGGCTTCCTTTGCTTCCATGTTATTCTTTCAAGCCCTCCTTCATGCTCTTAAAGTTAGTGAGGGCATGTCCACAGGAAGGCAAAGTTGAGCTGAATGAAGAAAAGGAACAGAACAAGTTAGATGGACAGGTTTTAGGAAGGGCATGTTAAAAATCTCTGATACTTTCTATGAAAGGGTGGAGGAGGTTGGAGGGAAGGGAAGTTTCAAGGGCTGTTGATTGAGGCGCTGGTGAATTAAGCCCCATCAGCTTAAATAAAACCCAACACTAAAGCACCTGTGTTAAAGCGTATGAATTTACACTAATTAAATGTTAAAAGAAAGGGGTGGGAGGTGGTGGTGTTGAACTCCATAGCTGTTGGGCAATTTGTTATGCCTGAAAGCTAAAATGATTTTCTGTTGTTCCATTGGCAATTATTAATCCTGATGCAACTGGTCTGGATTCAACGTCCCTCTTGGGAATGGACCTCACACTGTCAAGGCTGGGAGCACGTGCCCAGGGATACTCACCCTGCATATGCCTCCTTCATACCTCCTCCCCTGCTCACTGCCAAAACCAGGGGACCAGCTGGGATGAGCCTTTGACTGACCCCATATGGCACTTTCTAGCAGTCTCGCAGTCTAACGCTGGCAGTAATGCATGAAGTGATAAGATTTTTTTTTAATTTTTTTTTCTGATGAGGCCAATTTCCATTTCCAAAAGCTTCCTCTTTTCTTTTTGAGTTGTCTCTTCATAACGACTGGGATGTTTGGTGAAAATGTTGGTTCGCTGATAGCTGGGAGAAAGGAGCTGCTTGCAATGAGAGCTGTTATGGGCATTAATGGTCGGGTAGTCAGTAATTTTGGGTGGGAGGGCTCCAGTTCCTCATCCTTTGCTTTCCCAAACATACAGTGCTATGCTTCATGAATCTCGTGGAATGGTTTATGGCAACCTCCGTCCAGACCATTAAACCATGGGAGCAGGTGCCAAGTGGTTGGCCAATAGCAGACATCAACTTCTCTGAGTCTTGGAAAGGTCAGAATAAGTGTTTTAGCCATTGCCTAGGCCTGCTACCTGCAATGTCAAATACTTCAGGATATTTTTTCCAGGAACTGGGCAGGTGACAAAGTTTTTGAGGGAGTTTAGATCTTTAGCTCAATTTTGAGTAATATTTGGCTCAGTTTTTAATTTCAGCCCTGGTTTGGATACCCCAGACTCACCTGCACTTAGAGTCTCTGCTTCCTTTAAGCTGTGATCGGAAAATGTCTCGCTCTAACACTTGGCCATCTCTTGTGATGGAAAAGTCCTCTTTGGTCAGTCACAGTGAAGCAAGTTCCTGCCATTTTTGGCCTTGGGCGGATGAGTCACCCAGAGGATACCTGTGAGTTCTTTAACAAGCTGTGGATTTGGATGCCATCTCAGCCTGCTTTGGCTCAGGAGGCCGTTCTGGGAGATGGCCAGTTTGGTCTATGAAGGTAGATGTAGGGAAGGCCCAGGGTCTTCAGATAAACCCATGGCTCATAGGAAGGAGCATCTGTTAGCAGGTATTTAAGAAACATGTAGACATGGCATTTTAGGGCATGCTCTAGTGCCTGAGGTTGTTGGTTTGTGTCTGTTTCTGGTTTGTTTGTGTGGATTTCTTTTTTTTTTTCTTTTGTGGTTGGACTTGATGAATGCTTTGCACAAGTCCAGGTAGAAGGTGTGATGAAGTAGTCTCCCTCTTTCACCTTTGCTGTCCTGGGTACTTCAAAGCCAGAGCACTGTCAGTGCATCTGGCCGTCCCTACAGACCTGCTGTAGGTCCTTGCTCATCTTCCTTAATGGTTACTCAGCAATGCTGGCTGTTTAATGGCCAACAGGGCCATGAGTTCCTTCTGTCTTTGGTGTGCAGCACTGTGCCTCCATTCAGACTGTAGTTCCTGTGCTTCTTGCTGCTTCCTAGCCTCATTATTTTCCACTTTGCTGCTGCTAGTTTTGCTAGTAAGACCCAATTAGTCAAAACTTCTTTGAAGTTGAAAAAGCAGGGAAAAGATGGGGCTGGAGGAGCGAGGTGCACAGCTTCAGGAAGGATGAACTTACTTCCACAGAGCAAGATCACATCAGCAAAGAACTGAAGGTGACTGCAAGCACGTTCTGGAGAATGTCATTCATTATTTGTACATACAACCAAGATGAAACTATTCCTCTTTGCCCTCTTGGGAGGTGCTATTTAAATGAGGAAAACGCAGGTCTTTTTTTTCAAAGAGCATACAGGCTAAGCAAACAAGGTAAGGACAGGAGAAAATAAATATTATCCTCACTACTGAGATCAAAAGCAAGGCTTAGAGATGCTAAAAAATTTGCCTGAGTTGATATAAGCACTCCATAGAAGAGCAGAGGTGGAACCTGAACCCAGATCCTCTGACTTGGTGAGCAGTGTCCTCTGAAATACTATGTGGTCAAGAAAATGGCAACATCATCAAAATCCAGCTGTTGCCTGCGAACTTTGACCCCCTAAAAAAAGGAACAGCATTAAAAAAAATCTGTTTATTCTTGTGATAGTATTTTTCTCATGTCAGAATTGTTTTTTCCCAGTTTTCTTTGTTATTTGATACTGTTACTGTATTTAGTAGCTAATTTAATAGTTATTTCT
Source organism: Gallinago jamesoni (assembly GCA_025769975.1). Lineage (NCBI taxonomy): Eukaryota > Metazoa > Chordata > Aves > Charadriiformes > Scolopacidae > Gallinago > Gallinago jamesoni. Next base: position 14,513,659 of record JAOQGH010000040.1, on the reverse strand, counting down.
GATAGCAAAGTATTTTGAGATTCCTGAACCTAAATGTTCCAGAATTCCTGTTCTCAAAGATATTCCCAAGTTAACTGCTTGTTCTGCTTTTGAATTAAAAGAAATTGGGATATGTTGTCACTTTTCACATTTTCAAGCGTTCTTCTGGTGGAGGATGAAGGGCAATGTACTTTGTACTAGTTTTTAAAGATTATCCCTTCCTTCATTGTTGTATCTTACCTAGTTAAAAGTAGGAGTGATATTCCTTGCATTGGAATGTATGCTTGCAATGCAGTTGCGTGGCTATCAGAATGACTCAGTTCTTATTTACGTGCAAAAACTATTATTTGCCTGATACGCTCTGGCATCATGAATATTACCCTTTATTAACCATCTTAAGTCCTCTGAATTAAAGAAAGAGCGTTTAGAGCATTACCGTGAACACATTTTTGTTGTTCATGCCAGTTTTAGCTTCTGCATCAGAAAGGAAAAAAATAGTTTATTTTTTCCTTGCGGTGTAAGGTTTTATTTTGCTGAGTGAGTGAAGGAGAGCTTGGTTCTTAACTGTTGGGATTTCTAAGAGCTGCTCGAAACAGAGCACACCCTGGATTAATTTTCCCCCACCCTGTTGTCACAGGCTGCGGGGTCGCAAAGCCTGCTCTGTTTAGGAAAAAGAAGTTGAGTAATTGCCCCCTGACAGACCTCCCTGTCAACTCTTCAGGATATCACTGCCGGGTTATTTGGTGGGAAAACACCTAAAGTCAACACAGAGAGGTACTGGAAACAGCATTCAGATGGTGGTGGGATATCCAACGCGTCAGATGGAAGCACATGAAAGATTCAAGCAGAAACAAGAGTAAGGAACCATTTAATGGAACCGTTTAATGACTGTGGAACAGTGTTTCTCTTTTGGCTACCAGGCTTTCCCTGCAGCAATTGCCCGCTGGCCAGTAGTGAACACGTCTGTTGTTGGTAGAAGTAAAGAATTTTCTGTTGACTTAAACTTGGCTCAGGCGTGAAAACCCTGCTTTGAGGCTGAGGGTAATTACTACTGCATAGCAAAGACATGTGGGATTAGTTCCAGGCTGGATAGGGAGAGAAGGTAGATGGTTCCCAGGTAGAAATTAAAATCGGACAGATCCTTCACAGTGGGTGTTTAGGTTGAGGTTCATTCCAGATGAGGATTTGGGTACTCAGAGGAGGACAGAGGTAAAATTAGGTCCTGCAGGCTAAACTGTAATCTAAATCAGCTGCTGCCTAGTCCTGAGAGTGTTTGGATTCAATATCCGTCTAAACATCTGGAGCAGCACTTCTGTGTGCCCAGGGCTGTCCTGCCTGATTGGGATCCAGGGACTTCACCTGAAAGTACATTGAGGACAACTCAAGCCCTCTCTTGATGTGCATGAGTGACTCCTTCAGCTGCTTGAGAAGGGGCAAAGGGCATGTTGGTTACATCCAAGGAGAGGCAACATCAGGATGGATGTTTTGAGAACTTCAGCTCTGAGCTTAGGTAACTAAGTTCTGCCTCCCTCCTGCTTCTGTGCCTGATCTGGGTCTGATCTTCAGTGTGAGACTGAGGAGCAGTTCATCCTGCGCTGGTGGTGGGTGATTAAAGAGGGACCATGATTACAAATGCTATTCCCATCACAAGGAATTGCGTATTTTTTGGTGATAGGAAGGATGCACTTGAAGTTCCTTGGCAATGCTAAACTGCTAGGCTGCAGTTCTGCCCGCGCTTTAATGAAAAAGTAGCAAAGTTGAAACCGAGTCTCACCACAAAAGAACTGGATAGCTATTTTTGATCGTTGCCCTCTTTTTTGTTTTGGTTCATAGAGCGTTGCTTTTATGCTTTCCCATTACACAGTTTTATGTTATTACTGTGGATGAATTAATCTTATGAGAACGGCTATGGCTGTCCTTTACTGATGGGCGAGGAGGGCAGGAAGAATGACTTCAGTGCTCTTTTAATTACTGCTCTCATTAATAACCCTCCAAACGAAGCACGTTTTTGCTCGGAGCTGTTTCCACAAGCCAAAATGTCCTTCTGGAACTGGTTTACACCTGAAAGGGTAATTGCTTCCTGACTCTATGCTTACGTATTTCCAAAACTCAACAGCATCTCATCCAGCTTCATCATACACCTCCTCCCTCTACAAAACTGGGCTTGCCCAAGTTAGAAAAGCTCCTTATTTAGCTCCATCTTAAGACACCTGCCTAGTAATAACCCAGGCATAGCCTGTAGCTGGGATTGCTTGTCCGCTGCACGCCTGCTATGGTCAGGACCAGAATTTTCATAGAATCATAGGGGGTTTGAAGGGACCCCTGGAGATCATCTAGTCCAACCCCGCCTGCCAAAGCAGGGCCACCCAGAGCAAGTTGCACAGGAACACACAGAAACAGGTGGGTTTGAATGTCTCCAGAGAAGGAGACTCCACCACCTCCCTGGGCAGCCTCTTCCAGGGCTCTGCCATCCTCACAGGAAAGAAGTTCCTCCTCATGTTTAGGTGGAACTTCTTATACTCAAGTTTGTGCCCATTTCCTCTTGTTCTGTCCCTGGGCACCACTGAGAAAAGACCGGTTCCATCCTCCTGGCACCCTCCCTTGAAGTATTTATAAGCATTGATTAGATCCCCCCTCAACCTTCTCTTCTCCAGACTAAAAAGACCCAAGTCCCTGAGCCTTTTCTCATAGGAGAGATGCTCCAGGCCCCTCATCACCTCTGTAGCCCTCTGCTGTCCCCTCTCCAGCAGTTCCCTGTCCTTTTGGAACTGGGGAGCCCAGAACTGGACCTAGTACTCCAGATGGGGCCTTCCCAGGGCAGAGCAGAGGAGCAGGAACACCTCACTTGACTTGTTAGTCACACTCTTCCTGATGCCCCCCAGGATGCCACTGGCCTTCTTGGCCACAAGGGCACATTGCTGGCCATTCCTTTGGTATATGTTTTGAAATAAATGGAACTGGCAAAATCCATGCAGACAGGTTCAAAATGGACCAGGACTGTGCATGAGCAAACCCCTCGGAGACGGTACTGCTGAAATTGCCGAGTGTTGTGACAGGATACACTCGTGCAGTGCCAAAGCGGGGATCGAAAAAGAAAAAAAACACCCCGACCCACCAGAAACCCTCTTTCCTCCAGCGGTCCCCAAGCAAACGTGGTTCTGGCAAGGGAGGAGGATAGAAATGATCCCCGCTTTGCGGTGCTGTTGCGGTGCTGCTGCTCCATAGGCACTTTGTGAGTGATGTGACAGCTTCCCCGACTGAAGTAATTCCAAGTACTGTAACATGAAGTGTCAAGGCAGACAGGAGAAAACATTTCAATCCTTTTCATTAGAACAAAGCGCTGTTCTCTTGACAGCTTTCAAATGCATATTGTTTAGCTATTATGTGCTAACCTTGACTATTATATTCCAAGCACAATAGCAGTGGGAGCTCTCTGCTTTTTTGTTCATTAGTGATCATGGTAAGAGGATTTCTTTTTTTATTTTTTTTTTTTTTTGCAGGGTCAGTAATACATTCAGTTATAAAGAAAAAAAAAAAGAAAAGAAATATTTACGTTGTAGTAGCAGCGAGAAGGAAATCTGAGGTCTCCTCTTATGTCTCAATTTTCAGGCGGGTCAGATGGTTCCCAGTATGGATTTTTTTTTACCCCAGTGTGGCTCGTACTTTTCGTCACAGAAATCAAAAGACTGCAAGTTTATTCTGCCTGGACTGCTTGTATGACTGGTGACAAGCCGCCGCTGAAGTGACTGCAGTGTTCGCAACTGAAAGCTTCAGGCAACCTACAGCAGGTAAACGGTTAATTAAAATGATTCTTCGAGGACACATTTAAGGGAACAGGGAGCCTTTCCAAACCTCTGCGGGGAGTTATTGATGGAAATTGCTGCTCGACAGTTTTCTCTCAGGGCTGCGCACAGCGTGGGTTACCTTAACCGTTTCTGACATTTCTTCCACCTGACCGTGAGGTTCCCGAGATGGGAAGATTAAATTGCTCCTGTAAGAATGAGACGTGACACAGGTGAAAGCTAAAGATAAAAATACAGAAATGTGTAAGCAGCACGTGAAATCTCCTGATAACTCTCCCGGTCCTGGCTCTTTCCTAGAACCAGGATCGTGCATCCTGGAGGACAGAAATACTCCCTGTTCTCTCAAAGGGCTTTATAGCCTCTGCTTGCCTAGATTTTTTGCCCCATTCTCCTGAACTAACTTTTCCAGTTTTCACCATCTCATTTATTCCTTATCTCCGCACACCCCTCCATCCCATTCTTCATTTTTGACCGGCAACCTCACTTTGCTCCACTTATGAAACATTCTCTCAAAGTAATTCAATTCCCATCACCATCCAAGTTCTTCTTCCTGTCCTATGCATCCCTTCATACCCATTCCTACCTTGCACCAGCTCCTAATCCCACTTTTTCCTGCCCCAAATTTGAACTTTAAGATTACCCTTTCCCACTGCCATCTCTTCCCCCCCAGTGGCTTCAGCTCTTCCCTCTCTGCTTGATTTTTTTTTCCCTCCTTCCTCGGTGCCAACGCCTGACAGAGAAGGAGTCGCTGATTATATGTCTTAATTGTAATTAAACTGGGCCAGAGCCCATTCTCTGGCACTAAGAGCAAGTGGCATAGCCTGGCTTGCATCCATCCAGCTAAACTCTCTTCCTCCCATAACAGGATGGCTTTATCCTTTCTGCCTCTTGGGAACAGCCCTTGGCAAATGCTACTCTCTGAACCCTGCCCAGACACAGTCTCTGAGAGTCCTCCATAGGACAAGCCAAAACTGCCAGGGAGCATGCTAATAATTACTAACACTATAGACTGTGCTACAGGCCTTGGTGCTGTTTAATTTATTCATAAAATGAAAAAAAAAAAAAAAGGGGGCAATGTCCTTGCTTTCAGTGCAGGTATAGACCCACGCCCCAGCTGTAGGGGTTGGTAGAGCTGCCTCAAGCTCAGTTTGGTCCATGCAAGGATGGCTGAGCATGAGCCTCTGGAAGCAGTTATCTTTCAAGCATAAACTTGCCTAAATATGGGCAGGGTTTTTAACATAGTGGGAAGTGTGGGAAGCATGTCCTTGGTTAAACTCCTGCCCTCCAGCCACCACTTGCCAAGTTCCTGCCTCCAAAGATAAGGTTCCAAACAAGGATTTCCTCGGAACTTTTAAATATGAGTGGAAAAAAAAAAAAAGTATTTTTTTCTGCTTCCCCCCAAGGTGAGGATCACAAAATTCAGCTGAAAGAGAACATCCACATGGGAAATCTTAGCTCCTTTGGTTAACAGTTAGAAAAATCTGCAGCAACTGAGAGCAGGGTTTTACGGTGTTTCAGTAGTAAGTAGTAAGCATTTCAGTAGTAAATGGTACTACCTCTATCTAACACACATAAGTGTAGTTATACATGCAGACTGGGGGGTTGGTGCTAACATAAATCCTTTGACAAATCATATTTATCTGAGACCAAACCAATCCTGAATCACAAGGACGATCCTAAGCTTTTGGGATGGGTTTGGGAAGGACGGTCTGAACTAGGTTAGTGTGAGATGCTTATCAATGCTTATAAATCCTTGAAGGGTGGGTGTCAAGAGGATGGAGCTGGTCTTTTCTCAGTGGTGCCCAGGGACAGGACAAGAGGAAATGGGCACAAACTCAAGTATAAGAGGTTCCACCTAAAGGTGAGGAGGACCTTCTTTCCTGTGAGAGTGGCAGAGCCCTGGAAGAGGCTGCCCAGGGAAGTGGTGGAGTCTCCTTCTCTGGAGACATTCCTGTGGGACCTGCTCTGGGTGGCCCTGCTTTGGCAGGCGGGGTTGGACTAGATGATCTCCAGAGGTCCCTTCCAACCCCATGGGATTCTGTGAGTTCCTATGAAAGCAGAGGTAGTGCTGGTCTGCTGGCTACCTGGTAAAGCAACGTAAACATTGGGCTTTGCTCTGCCCCAGGTGTCAATGCAATGTAGAAATCCTCCATGACCAGTGACTCTGATATTCACCCCTCTTGTTTTTATATCCTGAAAAGGTTTGAGATAAATAGCACGTGTATATCTAGGGGGGTGTGTGTGTATATGTCTGTGTGTTTATAGATTGCCAAAGTCCAACATCACTACATATTGAAATGATTAAAGTAGTAAGGTAGCTTATTGGTGTTGCCATGGGTTTGGAAGTGTTACATACAGCCAGTAGTAAAACTAATAAATAATTACTGGACTACTTAATTCCAATGTTATTTCTGAAATAGCCGTGTATATTTTCTGAAGATTTTGCTGAAATAATAGGCAGCCAATGTCTGTAATCTACCTGTTTACTTTTTTTCAAATATAGATGTGTGTAGGTTTGATCACTGGTTCTCTGCACTAACAATGAAGCAAAGTCTTGAAAACAGCTTTTCAGTCGGTGAGTGTTACCTGGAATTTGTCTCAGACTAAGATTTCAGATTTGACCCTGCAGACGGTAGTGTGTTCACCATCTCATGCTTCATTTAACCACCTCCTTGGGTACAGAATGGTCGAGGATGACTGAAACCCAGGACAGCCAAAGTGTTCTGCATGCCCTTTTGTCCCTAGTTCCCCTCGTTACCTTCTCCAAAGCTGCCACTCTGGGAGTTTATCCTCTATTTATGCAATGATAGCTGTGTGGGAGGTTGGAGTCAGCCCCACGCCTGGTTGTGTGGTCCAAGGAAGAACAGGTATGTTCTGCAGTACAGTCCATGTGCTAGGCTTGGGGTGGACGTGATCTTTGGTCATCCTATCTAGCGCGAGGATGCTTGCTTCCTGCAGTTTCCTCACCCTCCCAACAAAACCGTATCATCCATTATGTGAAACCAAAACAGCTGTTCAAATCACATGTGTATTAGCACACAGTGAGTCCATCCAAGGCAATGGAAAAGCTCTGACGGGCCCATCTTGTGTTAGAGATGTAAGTAATAGCGTCTTTGTGCGTTGTGCGGGAACTGACAAGACTGCCTTGCTGGGGAGGTTGGCAGAGAAGACTATTAACGCGCAGATAAAGGAATAGCCTTATCTCCTGGTGGTGTTCAAGTCACTGGCAAATTTCCCTTCCCCAGCAGAGACGGGAGTTGAGCTGAGATGCTTGCCTTTTTGTGGACAGATTTTTCTTTTCAACTCGGAGATAAAGATTTTTTGGAGGGGAAAAAGGCAGGGACTGTCGAGTCAGAAGATGGCTGTGAAAGCAGCAATTGCGTTGGTGGAGTTGAGTGCCTGGGACCCGTATGTAAATGCCTGGACAGGCAAGAAGAGATTTCCAAGCCAGCATCCTATCTGGAGACAACTGGAGGGAAAGGCAGGCTGCCAGAGCAGAGGTGTGAGGGCTGGGAGGAACAGGCCACGGGGCTCAGCACAGTGCAGAGGGCACCCAAATCTCAGACCTTTGATCTCAGACCTTTGATCTCTTCTTGGTGGTGTCCCTTAGGTGCCTCGGCAGGCTCAGGGAAGGATGGTTATCAAAACACCTCTCTGAAAGAGGGAGAAAATGGGAGCTAAACAACAGAGTCTGTACTTAAAACCGGATTCAAACTGGCGTCTAAAACATGTTCAGGTAGATCTAATGTCTTCTGCTGGTTTGCTGCCCTTCACACCTTTCCAAGCCGCCTGGGCAAACACGCAAAGGCTGCTTGTTGCCTCTGGGAGACGCTGCCTTTTCTTCCAACTGAGAAGAGCTCCGGGCTTTGCAACTTCACAGGTTTTGTCAGAATCCCTCCCGTTTACCCTCTCCTCCTGCCCTTTGTGGGCAGAAGCCCTGCACAGAGGACAGCAAGGTAAACAGCGGAACAGAGGAGGTTCAGGGAGGTTTCTCCACCGGGGAAAAGGAGGCCTCGTCCTGGAAGCCAAGTGTCCTCAGCTGGACCCCATTTTGGCTCACTCTTCTGCACTCAGGAAGGATTCAACATTTCCAGTGCAAGCCCAGGGTAAAAGCTGGAGGAGATCTTGGATTTCTATGGATTTTTGGCTCAGACCAAACTTCTTTTCACTCCACAAGGAAAGTGCACTGATATCCTGATTTATGCATCCCCCTTTTACTGGGGCTTCAGGGACACTTTCATGTCAAGAACCTTTCCAGCAGTATGTGCTCCTGCTGGCCCCACATGCTGGCCGATGTGTCTGGCCCTACAGCTGACAACAAGTGGTGTGGTGACAGGAGTACTCTTTGTATTTCTCTCCCTCTTTCTCTTCCTCACAGTTTCTCCCAGCCAGGCAATGCTGCCAGTGCCAGGGTGGGAGCTCACGGACCTCTTCTGTGAATTAGAACTTCTTTCTGACTGTGTTCCTGCATTTTAGTGAGTTGAATCAGCTCATGAGGAGATATGGCAGGCATTAGGGTTAGCATGAGGTGTGGACCGTGATGGGAGAAGAGTATACTTGGGGGACTTACTCTTTTTTGGTTGCTATTGAATAAGTTCACCACAGAATCCCATGGGGTTGGAAGGGACCTCTGGAGATCATCTAGTCCAACCCCCGGCCAAAGCAGGGCCACCCAGAGCAGGTCCCACAGGAACGTGTCCAGGTGGGGTTTGGAATGTCTCCAGAGAAGGAGACTCCACCACCTCCCTGGGCAGCCTCTTCCAGGGCTCTGCCACTCTCACAGGAAAGAAGGTCCTCCTCACCTTTAGGTGGAACTTCTCGTACTCAAGTTTGTGCCCATTTCCCCTTGTCCTGTCCCTGGGCACCACTGAGAAAAGACTGGCCCCATCATCTTGACACCCTCCCTTGAAGTGTTTATAAACTTCAAGATCAGATCCCCCCTCAGCGTCTCCTCATAAGGGAGATGGTCCAGGCGTCTCAGCATCTCTGTAGCCCTCTGCTGTCCCTTCTCCAGCAGTTCCCTGTCCTATTTGAACTGGGGAGCCCAGAACTGGACACCACGTCTCAAGTCACCCTAGTGACTGTAACGCCTCTCCCCAACATTCAAATAGAGCAAGAGAAAAGAAATGACAGCATTTTCTGGCTTTATTACAGCAGTCTAATATCTTACTTAACCTTGCCAGCTTCCTTGTGTGAGCTTTTGGTGCTGGGGGACCTGTTTTCTGCTGTGCCCTGCTGAAAGGCTTCGTGTGGCTGCTTTTTGCCTGGGTGACTACCTCTACCTCAGAGAGATGCTATTCCCACAGGAGTACCAGGGAAGCTTGGCACAATGGATGCTCAGAGCCTGGCATTGCTGATCATCTTGGGGTACTGAAGGCTTCTCTCCCCTCTCTGTGCCAGGGCTTGTGGGGCCTGGGACTGTGAGGTCTCAGAAGTAATTTGTGAACTTCTTTGCTTAAGGGGCAGGGCTGATGTATAGGAAAGAGCTTAGCTCTGGTGGAGAGCGCTTTCCCTTGGATACCGTCAGCCAGACAGCCCCATCCAACCAAGTGGAATTCCCCTCTGATTTTTAATTAACTGTCTTCCAAATTTAGGGTTTCCTTTTTTAGAGGATGTGAAGAAGCTACAAACCTAAATTTTCGGAAAAGTTATTTCTCTGACAAGACTCAGCAACAGAATACTACACATGGGATTCTGAAAAGACATGCAGATTCTCTGAAGGGAGATGGCTGATTTTGCCTCCTTCACTCTAGATCCAATATTCTTGTGAGGCACTTGAAAAACATTTCCCAGCACACCAAAAGGATCTTCAAGCATGTAACTGTTGTGGAAACCAGTGTAGGCTGAAGAATGGGAGTGGTGGAAATGATAGGGTTAACTGATACCATGTTCATAGAGATGCTTAGAGGAGGGAACTGGCTATAATGGAGTGACAAAACATCCATTGCCCAGGGACAAGCAGTTGCCCAGCAGGCAAGCTGGGAGACAGGGGTGACCCCAGCCTAGGCTGTGATGGGGCACAGTCCTGCAGGGTAAGAACATGGTGGGCAGAGCTTGATGGAGGCAACAAGGTCCCCCAGATGTTGCACCAGGCAAGAGGTGAACCAGATCCAGGTTCCACACAAGGAGGAAACATTCGCTGGATTGTCTTTTTTTTTTTTTTTTTTTTTAAACAGAGAATTTCGTAAGGCTTTTTGAATCTCTGTGACCTAATTTAAAATAATCAATAATCATGCTAGAATTAGTGTGCTTTGGATTTTATTCAGTGCTGTATATAGGTCTTTGGGACAAAATGTCATGGGATCTTTCTTTCAGAAATAGTATCATTAGAGCAAATTTTCTATCCACGCAGAAATTATCTGTTTCAAGTATTATCCAATAAACTAAAAGTTGATACTTTTGTTACCACATGTATTTTCCTAAAAACTCAGATTTACCCAGCGTAACAGACCAGCTTGTGTTGAATTGTCTCAAGGACTGAAGCACGTACATTTTTTTATTATAGTGTCATCTTTATGATCTATTTTCTTACCTTTTTTTTTGTCTGCTGTTCAGGGGAACGACGTGTGCCACGTACAATTTGAGGATGCTATGGGATGCAGCGAGATCAGAAGAGAAAGTCCACTGTTCACAGAGCTTTATCATCACAGGTAACATTGCTCCTTTTGCAAAGCGTTTGAAAGGCCAGGCTTGTAAGAGCAAGGCGTAGTCATTACTGTTTATTCTTGTGTTATTATCTCTGTTCCACACCACTGATCATGTTTTATAGATCAGTCAAATTTTGCATTATTAATAGAGAATAAAATTCAAAGGCTTAATTTCCGAAGAACAAACACTCTGTTCTTAGTGCAGTCATTAGATTGTCCCTCTAATTGCCTCGTTCACCTTTCCCCTTTTCATGGCACATCATTCCCCCCAGGCTTATGTTTCCCTCAGAAATGTTGGATTTTTTTGGTTTTTCAATGGACCAAGTTACCTAAAAAAAGACTAGCTTGTATAAGAGCAAGGAGAATGGCTGCCTCCCGACGTCAACACCTGGGAGGGATGGAGTCCCCTTGGTGAAAGGCACATAATGAAGTTGTGCTGCAAAGCAAAAACCATCTGAGAGCAGAAAGTAGGACAACCTTGTGAATATGAAGTTGGGGGCCTCCAAGGAGAGCCTTTGAGTTAATTATTGTGAGGCTTTCAGTCTCTAGGGCCTCTTGACCATGTCTTCCTTGTCTTCCTTCTTAACCTGCCAGGGCTTGCCCATGTGGACTTCCTCATCCTGCAGGTCCCTCAGGTTTCACCTACAGCTTTTCACCTACATGCCCTCAGCTTTGCAGTGCGATTAATAGGCTTGTGATATGGCTTGCACCAAATTAACTCACTCCCTTCCCCCTTCTTTGACTCTTCCATCAGAAGGTAGAGCAGATATCCCCTGGAGATGAGGCAGAGAGCTCTAGAAGCTTGGAAATGTCAGCTTAAAAAAAAACAGACTGGATTTGGAGAATAAGAGTGAAAAAAGAGCAGTTTGAGTGATCAGCTCCTCTCCAGTGCTACGCAGATTCCCCGGCTGCTCGAGAGTTTCAGGTTTGTGAAATCAGGGTGTTTAACCAGATGCCAAAGGCTGACTGGTGACTTCAGGTGCCTTAATACCGCAGTGCCTAAAAATGCTGTAGAGGGAATAAGAGAGATTAGGTATAGTGTATGGGAATTAAACAGCTTTGATGTGTCTTTAGGCACCTGACCATGGGAGCAGCCAAAAGCTCTAATTACCCAAAAGTTTGTCTCCACAAGTAGATAGGGAAGCTGAGCTAAAAGGCTTTCCTTTTAGAAGAAAGCAACGTTTTAACATGCGGTGATTCAACCATGTTTGTATAAAAAAAAAAAAAGGAGAAATTTTCCGTCTGCTTTTTGTTTTGCATAGAGAAACTTCAAAGACTTCCTTGCTGTTTATTTTTATAAATAAACGTATAAAAACATATATAAAACTGCACAAATACACAACGTTGAACAATGGAGGGGTGCATGTGTTCATATACACACACATGCATATGTTAAATTATAGTTTGGTGGTGGATCCAAATCTACTTACTTGTGTAGTAAACAAGATTTAAATTTCAGCCCTCAGCACAGGGCACATTTGTCTCCCCCCATCTCCAAAAAAAAAGTAACACTGCATTAAGAAATTACATTTTTTAATAATTTGTGAAACTTCCCATGTAGGAAGGACAGGAAAGGTCCCCTCCTGCTGGATGCAGGGTGGCTAAACATGCCTTTTGCCCTGCCGGGGCTGCAGCAATCCTCTTGCAAACCTCCCTGAGAATACTGCAGAAACCTTGTGTGCTGCCTCTTCGCATCCACTGGTAGCAATTTTTCGGTTTTAAGTACCATATCACTCCCTGGCACACGTATTTTCCTGGGCTGAATGCCTCGGTGGCTGTATGAGAAAGCTGTGCAAAGCCTGGTTGAACCCAGGACCTTCTGCATCTCGTACGTCTTCGGTGCAGGATGAAGCAAGGCAAATCCTAAGCCATCTCCTTGCATTTGGAGTGGTGACAACTCTTCGGCACATGGAAAGGGGCCAGCTACCAGACCAGCTCAGTTTTCCTTGTTTAATGTCTTAAGCACATTTTCAGACTTAACTGCTTGAGTGGCAGAACCCCCCCACCAGCAATTTCAAAAAGCAATTATTTTGAATCTGTTCGGAAAATATTTTTATCTGCAAAATTCTGCCCAACTACTACGTATTAGAAATGGTATGAATCACTCTGAAATATTAATTGATAAGATTCACGACCTTAAAAACATTGTTAAGAGTAAGATATAAGGCACAGTTTCATTCTGGCCAGGGGGGACACAGTATTTTAATGAAAGTGTTACTTCTCAAAAAGATGGTAGAAAAACCTTTTGTGGGAAATGTAAGTTCGCTATGTGATCGGTTGTGTATTATGCCCTTCACTTAACACATGAAAAAAATGTACCAGGTGAATTATAACTCTGCAGATCCCTACTGGAAAAGTCACGTTTCTAGAAAGAGTTTTTTTTTCATACCGCTGTGCTCTCCTGAGCCACTGTAGTGAAGGCACGAGTGGCAGCTCTGTTTCTTCTGATCTTGCTGCTACCAGCAGTTCGGTTTTCATAAAAAACAGCTATTGTCTGTAGTTACTGAGTGACATTTAGGAAAATTTCCATTTGCCTTTTCCTCTTGCGTGCAGTGACACTTCCAGCATCCTCCACCGGTTATCGCGGCGTCAGAGATGAAAGAGCCCCTCTGGCTCTCCTAATTCACTGCCCCTGCCTTTCTCCTGCTCAAAGCTTGTCCCGGGTTTGCAGAAGCGTTCACCTGATTAGCAGATGCAATTACTGACGTGTGTGTAAGGCTCACAGCTCAGGTTTGGAGCCTTCCCTCAACCTTTCCCTCCAGATCGAAGCTCCCACCTCCTCCCGCCCCAGATCAGCCTCCTGCCGCGGTCGCTGCGACACTGGCTGTTGACTTTGGCCCTTGAGCATGTCCCCACGGCCCAGAACTAGGGGTGGGCATCAGCCCTTTTTGCTGCATCTGGACTTTCTTAGGCTCAGAATCCGAGCCTCTGTGTTTTCACGTTAGCAGTCATTTGCGAATTCCTTTTAATTTTTTTTTTTTTTTTAATTTGCAGAGAGCAGTCGGATGCCATTAAAATTATACTGAATTAAATCGGAGAAAGTAATTTTGCCCTTAGTATTTCATTTCAGTGCGTAACTTGATTTTTAAGAAGCACTTTGTATTGCATGGCCGTTTGCATTTGCTTTATAAGCATAACATAAAGGTTTCCCTGGAGTCATGGAAAAATTACCTACTATGTCCCCTATCTAATTAACACCATGTATGTTGCCTAACTCCTTATAATTCACTCCTGTGCACAGTATATAGAACATGGTTGGAAAAATAATTTGAAGCAATGAGGAAAAAAACACCTTTTTTCGTAGATATACGATATGGCCAAATACACTTCCAATCAGATTAAAAAAGAAAGGACAGGGCCACAGAGATATTTGATGTTGAAAAGAGACACCTTGAAAAGGCTTAATTAAAAAGTGTGCTTGTGTTTTTTAAAGGGAAATGTGTTTAAAGCATAATAATGAAACTGAGAGCCCTGATCCGGCGTCGGATGGGTCACGGAGGAGCTGCTAAAAGCCCAGCGTGTTCTGGTGGGTCACAAGTTTCCAGAAGGGAGAGCGGTCGGACGACGTGTGGTTAATTGCAGGGCTGGGTCCTCTTGTGAGGATACGGCCAGATGAGCCGCTGCAATCCCAAGGGAATAATGACAGGAGCAGAGGGAATGGTATGAAGCTGGATCAAGGGAGATTTAGATTAGATATTAGGAAGAATGACTTTTCTGAGAGGGTGGTCAGGCACTGGAACAGCCTGCCCAGGGAGGTGGTGGAGTCACCATCCCT
>JAOQGH010000040.1:14482737-14499355 GCA_025769975.1 Gallinago jamesoni | reverse complement strand
TTGTTTTTTTTTAATGTGGTTGGACTCGATGATCTCAAAGGTCCCTTCCAACCACTAAGATTCTGTGATTCTGTAATCAAGTAAATCTGAGTATTGCCTCACAGCTGAGAGGGTGGTAAGACTTTAAACCATTCTAACTAGATTGCTAGTGCTGTCTGTGCGTTTTTTTCATTCCTTTTTTTTATTATTCTTTTTCTTTCTTTTTTTTTTTTAATTTTTTGATTTCTTCCTCCAGAGCCTGGAGGACTAATATGTTTTAGAAGGAGAGCAAGTGTCAGCGGACTCAATTCTTCCCAGGGCATCAGCAGGGAACCCAATTCCACAGGGAGAGGTTAACCCTTCACCCTCTGCAGAGCCACTGGAAGTTAATCAGCCCACGTGTGCATCCAGGGCAGCGCTAAAGGCAGGAGGCTGGCTTTTGCATCCTGCCTAAATTACAAACAGAGGCAGAGAGCCCGGGGCACTCACAAGGAGCCGAAGCAGTCCACGGTAGTCACGCAGGAGCATCCCTTGTCACATCAGCAAAAGGCACTTTGCTCATGCTGCAAAGCTGTCACCTTTTCTAGGACTTGTCACAGCAGGTCTTGGCTCTGACCTGCCCCACCTCTTTGCCCCCTTGACGGAAAAGTAATCCTTTCCTCCTCCATCTTCCCCTTGGAGGGTCAGCTCAGGTGGGACCCCCACGAGCCTCTTGCTTTCAGATGTTGTTCGCTGCTGGGCTCTCCTCTGCAGGGCTTGTCACCACTGGGACTATCTGGGGGGTTTACGGTCACTTTGCATTTCCTTACTAGAGGAAGAGAAGGAAAAGGTATAAATACATAGTCATCTTTTCTATACTTGCACTTAAAAAATAAATATTCCCTTTTTGTCCTTCTAAAAAGATGGGTTGCCATTTCCTGAAGGAGAAGGAGAGAGGGAGAGGGCTGATAAGAAAGGCAGCTAGGAAAACAAATGCTTTTGATTTAAAAAAAAAAAAAAGTATGTGTTTATTTTGTCCAGAAAAATGAAAATGTCCACCTCTTTCAGAAACCACTGATTTTCTGCTGGAAAGAAGGAAACAGGAGTGCCTCACTTGCTGATTGTTTTGGGGAAAGTAAGTAAATGCAATGCAAATTTTCTTCCCTCTGTCATTTGGTACTCGACCAGTTCTCTGTCCTTTTGCAGACTTTTAGGGAAGAGAGCCCACCTTCCTATCTCCTCTGCCCTGGAGTGGGACCACCACTCACCCATCTGTCATGGGATCCTTGTCTGACCACCCCATCGGGGTGCCAGGGGCTCTGCACAGCTCCTCCACATCTCTGTGCTCCCCTCCCATGTCTGTAGGGTCTGCTGGTGTGAGTTCACATCCCTCTGACTTCAGCTCAGCTCATCTGATTCTTATCACCTACTGCTTTGGCCCTGCCCAGGGCAGGGGATGTCCATGGAATGGGTGGAATTACTCCAGACTGATATGATGCTCATATACATGAGAGCAGAGACTGTGAATAAATACTGTCAGGCTTATGATTTCACTTGGAAAAGAGGACTTCAAAGGTGTCTGGTAGATGTCTTGCATAGGAAAGGGAAAGACTATGCAGTATTCAGAAAATTGGTTAGAGCAACAAAAAAATGAGGTGTAAAGTGTACGCTGGTGGCATAGTCATGGTGGTCTAATGGATGTAAGTCAGGCATTTTTGGGAGAAGTATGTTGCACCAGAAATTACTAACTTGGCTTTAGCAAAAGGCAGATAAAATAAATGTACCTACTCAAGCAAAGGCTACCTAAACTAGGAAGGTGGTTACCCCCATTATAGAGACAGGCAACCCCATATACATATGACTTGAGATCGAGCTGAAAATATTTCTGTCCCCTCCTACCCACAAAATCTGATTTTTTTCACTCAGGAGGAAGAAAATCTGTCCTGAACATCCATTTTCCTTTCCTTTGTCATTCCTTTTAATATCCAAAAAACCACGCCTCCCCTTTGCTTTCCTGTTTTAAGACGTGTAGGATTGAAGAGCATCCTTCTCCCTTTCCAACCCTGGTCCTGAACTTTTCCTGCATGGGTTAGGAGGTGTCTGCCTTGGGTGGGTTGGTCAATTGGGAGGTGCTGGAGGACTCTGCTTGAAGACTCACTTGACTTCAACACTGTGAAGAAGTCAAGTGAGCAGTGCGAGATGTTTATTAATTGGGAAGTGCATCTCTCACATGCCAAAATGGAACCCAGAGACAAATTAGTTCATGGTGCCGTGATGTAGGGGCTGCTGGCTGAAGCTCTTTCGCCTTTTTCTGAGAGCAGGGGATCAGTCACAAACCAAATTTCTTCCCGCATTAACCAAATTGTCTGTCGCGCTGGGTGTATCTCTTATTAAATCAAATCTTTCCAGCTTTAAACTGCAGCTGTCAGTTCTTGAATTAAATATATTGACTATTAAAATAGTCACCTGGGAAATGACATCAATATTCTGTTCCAAACATATAGTGGTTGTTTACCAGTCTCTGAGCTAATAAAAAGGTACACAAAAATACTGCAATTTGGGATTACATAAAATGCACCGAACGCCTTCTAAACTGAATTGAGATCTGCATGCCTGGTCACTGCAAATGGAGTTTTATGCCTGCAAAGTAGCTCTTCTTTTCAACTTCTCCTTTAGGGACACTAGTATATGAGCATATAGTGTGGCAGTAATACTGTTTAAATGAGCTGTGCTTATCAATATGGTCATAATTGCCTGATGAGCAGAGCTCACTAGGTATTGAAATTCTGGGAAGAAAAACATGTATTATTCTGAAATGTGACCAATTTACATTTCAAGATTTCCCACAGAGTGGGAGTAGAAGATAAATGAGAGAGGGACTAGTCAGCGTGAAAATCAAGACAACTTTTGATTTTCACCTTTTGAAGAATTTTTTTTTTTTTGAGGCCGGTGCAGACTGTTTCCCCATTTGTATTTTGGGCTAAGAGCATCCCTCAGCCCTGGTTTTCTAATCTAGACCAGGTCTGTGGCCGCCACACATCTGGATTTTCCTTCCATGGAAAGAAGCACCTGGTTGGGCTGTGTGCCCCTAACCCACTCTTTGGGACAGGTTGTGGAGTTGAATGCTTGTACAGAGAAGTGTTCCCATCTCACCCACCCGACAAACGGCTTAAATTCCTTGGGCTGCCCCGGGGCTTCAGAATTTAGGGTCCAGAAAGCTCAGAAAGCAAATTGCCAAGCACTCAGGGCAGAGTGCTGTAAGACTGAAGATGTTATAGGACTGGCTTCTCGCTGACCGCTCACCTTCTGGAGCTTGGGGAGATTGTGCCTGTTGACAGCCAGGTGACCTTTTTCGTGGGCACAGTTAAGCTGACCAGGACTGTGGTGACTTAGGGCTTCCGTTAACAAAACATTTCACCTTGAAAGGTTCCCTGAAGAATTTTGAAAAGAAACTAATTCGTTTTTAATATACCGAGTTTCCCTGACGATGCCTCGTCTCCCGCGGGACGTTCGGAGCAGCCCCCTGGAGCTGGTCCCTTTGGAGACAGGGATGGAGAGGGAGTCTCTCTTCCCACTTGTGCTTTGCACAGCTGTCGGGCTGGCCCTGGGCATGGAGGGCTTCTCCCACAGCACAGTCAGGCTGTCTAACCTTAAACCCTGTGAATCCTATAAAAATAAAAAGCCAAGCAATGAGTGAAGCTGCTCACCCTGCTTTCTAGCACCTTGAGTTCCCATGGGAGGGCTCCAGTTTCTGAAAAATAACACCTTTTTTTTTTTCTTTTTTTTTTTTTTTCCTTTGGTAGATCCTCTTTCTTGATACGGAAGGGTTAAAAAAACCAAATGCCTGGATTCAGGTAACCAGGAATTCAGTGTGCTGGGGAACCAGTTCAAATACTATAACCCGATCCCCCTTTCTGGTAAAAATCCACAGACAGCTTTTTGAGCTGTGCACGCTCAGCACGAATCCTCGCTGCAGTAACAGCCAGGAGCTGGGCTGGAGCTCAGTGCAGTGGGGGTTTAATTCCTCAAGCTGACATGGCTTTCCTGTGTGATTCTTGGCAGGTCCCCAAATCTCCTTGGGCCTTGTTCCCTGTCTTCAAAATCACACCTCTCGGACCCGCTGCCTCTCCAGGGAGCGAGCGAGCTGGGGAGAGGCCATTCCTTATGATGTGTTTGTGAGCTGGTGGGGCTTTCCTTGAAGGACAAGGCCCCCAGATGATCTCATAACACCAATTGCGAGATCAAGCAGGCAGATTATCTTAAATTGTCTGGCAGATGTTGGAGAGGCTCCAGCCACAAAGAGGTCAGGAGGTATACAGTGCTGAAAAGACTCACTGTCCTTTTGTAGATCGCCCTTGCGAGCAACCCATGATTTATTTATCGAGGAGCAGTGTCTGAGTCACCTTCTTCTCCACGCTGTGAAAACACTGAGAAAGTGAGTCATTTTTGAGGGACGGAGCCTCCAGCATCTCAGTTCTCACCCTGGAACAGGAGGTGGAGAGCCCGGCAGGTGGGCTTGGAAGAGAGGGAGTGGGAGAGGCAGCTCACTTCTCTCCAAGGATTGTTATCTAACTTTGGGAAAGTCACGTAGCCTCTTTCGGGTTTAGATCATAAACTGAGAAAGGTGGCCTGGCCTTGCTCAGAAAGCTTGGTTTGTTGTTTGTTTTTTTTTATAGGATGACACCGTGAAAGATGTGAGACTGTCAGCTTCTGTGGCGATGGGGTCCTTTCAGGAGCCTTGGACAAGGTGAGTGACAAAAATGCAGATGCAATAACTGACTCTTAAATGTGTAAAATGTGGCTGCAAAGGCAGCCAGAGTCATCTGCTCCCTGTGTTTGCAGTGGAGGAGAGAAGAGGCAATGACCTGAAATTATAGCAAGGAAAGACATAGCTTAAATGTTAGAAAAAAACCCCTCCTGGAAGTGGTGTTGAATGCTGGAATGGATTGTCTGGGGAGAGGGTGGACTCTCCAGCCCTGGGATTTTAAACCCGGTTAGACGCACATCTGTTTGGGATGGTTCAGGTGGAGCTGCTTCAGGCTGCTTTTTTTCTGGCCCTGTACAGAGAGGAGTTGACTGCGTTCCCCAAACAGGCTTCCCTTTAGCAGGACCCTCTACCGCTGACTGTCTGAGTGTATCAGAGTGCAGAAAAGACAAATATTTAATTTGCCCAATTATTTGCTTTGTTCGTTTCTGTCCTGCTGTTCTTTGAAAGCTCCCCTTTCACCAGTGGCACAGAGAAATGCTTTCCCCTGCCTGTGTGAAATTTGCCTCTCCATCCACCAAGCCCACCTTTGATGGTGGTGATGTTCCTTGCTGCCTTCCAGTCCACCTGCAGTTAGAGGACAGCTTCTGCCCTGCAGGCATCATGTGACTGGTTTTGGCTGCACACATTTGCTAATCAAGGTGTTTGATTAGGTTCGTCTAATCAAAGGTTCATCTTCTCTAGGTGGTAGGCTGTTCACTGAAGTCTTCAGGCTTTCTGGCTACTGCTGCCTGGTGGTTGGAAGAGAGAGATGTTTAGGAAGGCTGGGACCCTGGAGTCATCATAAAGCTTTAATCTCACAAATGGGAGCTTCCTGCTAATGAAGAGCAAAGAACACAGCATCGAGATGAAAGTCCATCTCTGTGGCCAGCTTTCTTTCACCGTTCTCATGGTGTGCACATCCCATGGAACGAGGGAGGCACCAATGGAGCTGCATGGGTGACCCTGCTCTGCTGAGTCCCCTCTGGGGACTTTAACTTTCCCATCCTTACCTCACCTCAGACTGTGAGGTGGTATCTCCAGACAGCCTTTTACCTTATGAAGGTCTCTAAATCACTAACCTCCTCCCTTGTAGGGTGCATGAGGGATGTCCAACCATCTCTCCTGTCTGCTGGCTGACTTAGCAGGAGGCCCACTGGGGCCTTAGAAATCCCAGTATCAGTGAGTTAAAGCCAGTCTTTCAAAAGGGAAAGCGGTGAGGCCTCACTGCATGTGCTAGAAAACACTCGTCCATGGGGATTTTGGAATAGGTTGCCCAGGGAGGTGGTGGAGTCTCCTTCTCTGGAGACATTCCAAACCCCACCTGGACATATTCCTGTGGGACTGCTCTGGGTGAACCTGCTTTGGCAGGGGGGTTGGACTAGATGATCTCCAGAGGTCCCTTCCAACCCCATGTGATTCTGTGACCTCTCACTCCTAGGAACAAAGAGCCCTGCAGGCAGGTTCTGGCCAGCACCACCAATAGCATCGCGTTGCTTGAATCCCAAGAAGTGAAGATGCCATCCTTGTTGTGTTCGTGCCACTGATACAAGTCGAGACATCAATCCTGATCTGCCTCTCTGTGTTGGATGTCTTCGTGAAGACAACTGGTAAGTTTGAGTACAGAAGATTTGCCCTCTCTGCATGATCAGCTGTCGCTGCCTGGGAAGAGGCTTGTGGGAGGCTGTGTGGTATTCCCTGCATGCTGGGCAGGGTTGGTTAGGAGAGCAAATAAAACTCAAGGAGATGTGTAAAGGATGGGACAGAAAGTCTTTAGGATACAATCTTGTGACTCTTTCACCATTTCACAGGCATCTTTCAGGAGAAGAGAGGAGAAAACCCATCTCTTTTCGCAGTTCAAGTAGACCATGTGAAGGATGCCGAGTGCCTTCTACATTAGTCACACGCAGAGCTGGTGGGTGTGAAACCTCTCGGGCAAGCACAAGGACACAAAGGTGGGAGCTGGCCCCTGGTGAATGATGCCCATAATTAGCAGTTGTGAGTTTCCACCAGAGCTCTGGGCGCCGGCAGCAGGGAGAGGGGGGAAAGCTGCAGGCTAATTTTAAGATGGAGGTTGATGGATTTTTGAATAGTCTCCTGAGTCGTACATTAAAAAAAGTACTGGAGAAAAGGAGGAGCTGTAGAGGGGATAAGAGAAATGCTAAGATGCAGCAAGCTGTCTTTGAAAGGAGTCTGGGAAAAATGAGAAGTGTGGGAGGGAGAAATGGAAGGCAACATGCTAAAAGAAAAAAAAAAAAAAAAAAAAAAAAAAGAGAAAAAGCGCCAAAATGTACCCCCATCCTTTATCAAACGGTGCGGGGAACATAAACCAGGCTTTGCTGCTCCCCCTCCTTGTTGAAAAGGAGGTTCCAGTAACTTTGAGAGGCAATGTGTGGCCAATTTATCCCTGCAGCCTCCCAGTGGCGCGGCACACCAGGGACCTGTGGGCATCACTGAGTCAGGGAGTCCAGCAGGAAGGATTAGAACTGGATAGGACTGGGGAGAGCATCTGTGGTTATATGCGAACAGATAAAAATAAGCATTATAAACTTGCCTGCTTCCAGGCACGGGCAACCTCAAACTCCTTGGGGCTAAGAAACTTCCCTTATAAATAGGTTATTCCGTAACCGTCTGTGGCATTAGCAACTGTCAGGGACAGGATACCGGGCTAGATGGGCCCCTGGCAATTCCTCTGGAGAAACTGTCTTTCCAAAATAAAGACCCTAAAAAAAATTCCCGTGTAACAAAGAAGAAATTATTGAGTTGTTTATGAAATAAATTAATTTGAATAGGGAGAACAGCGGTTCCTTTGTTTCCCCCTCCGTTTGAACCGTGGGTCTCAGAAGGGAAAATGAAACCGCTGCTCCAAGTAGCAGAACAGCATCCTCAACGCTTGCTTCTTCCAGAATAAAAGGCCTATATTTAGAGGACTCCAAGTATTAGAGGTATACTGAGCTGGCAACTGGTTTGGGCAGATTTCCAAACGCATCTGATTTTTTCCGCAGAAGTTTAGACATTTCAGTAACACGAGAAGTTGTGAAGAGAGCCGAAAATAGGGTATTGCTGTCTTTACAGCCCAACCTGCTGTACTTAATACAGTTTGGGGGGGGGGGAGAAGTGTTGGATAGGTTTTGATGCAGTCGATATTAAACTGCATCTGATTTTAGAATGGGTGTGTTTTCGTGCGTGTGCTCACACGGACATGTAAGTTCATCCACACTTTGAATGTGCGTTTTTATGGGTATATACAGGGTAAGGCATCCAGGCTCTTCTGTTAGGTTCATTGTTTGCTTAATTATGCATTCATTCATTGTCTTTTGACATCTGTCTGTCTATCTAGCTGTCTGTCTCCCTGCATGCCACGGGATTTATTTAGCACAGGTGTATTACAACAGAAAGCAGGCACTAAATCTGTGCAGAGCAGAGTGCTTTTCGATGTAAAAGCTCTAATAACTCTGTTTTAAAGGAGAAACACAGATGCACGAGGCTATGATAAAGGATGGTGAATGCTATGCCTCTGAATCACTGCAACAGCTGCAGAGCCCCCTGGTCAGTAGTTTGCAGATACCTCACCCTGATACAATGACCGTGCTAGGTACAAATTGCATCTTGCTTTAAGAAAAGGGAGTGCTTTTTATAGCTACCTTCCAGAGTATTGCAGTGGAAATAACAGCAATTTCTGCGGTGAGTCTTCCATCACCCCATGTAATCTGCCCTTCCCTCCATTTTTGATTGATCATGCATTTTGCATAGACCATTTGGGCCGGTGATTCCCGTGCTTGTTCTCTATCAATCTTTTCCCAGAGGAAAATTACAGCTGAAGTTTTTCTATTTCTGCACTAGTCTGGTGTGGTCTGAAGGTATTTATCCTACCTCTTTAGCTCTTTTCAGGGCTGCCTTAATTATGATGTGACCTTCCAGGTGAGGACTAAAGCTAACTTCATATAATTCGGTGTTTGTCCCTATGCTTTGTGATTCGTATTGGCTGGGCACAACCGAGACCTTCAATCAGCAATGGAAATTTTTAAGCCCAAAAGTTTAAGTGGCGTTTAGACAGCCTGAATCTGGGCTGCAGTATTTTCAACCTGCAGTAAGAGGAGCTCAGCATGCCATGGATACTGCCTCATATTAATAAACATGCAGGGACTTAAGGTTGGAAAAAGAGAACCCAAAGAGACCCCACATCAGACACATATAAGGGGGCAGCTCAAAAAACATCAAAGTGATTTGTGTGAAAATTGTTGGCTTGCGAGTGGCACAACTTTTTGGTCGTGCTGGAGTTTTCCTGATGCCACATTTCTAGTCTCAGCCACCTCACCTACGTGTCGGTGCATGTGTGGGCTGTCTTTGCTGCTGACTAGATGTTAGGTGTGGGATAAGGATAAGTCAGACAGTCTATCATCAGATATGATGTCATGAGTGCTGCCTGAAAGTCATTCATTCCTGAGTGGCAGGGCTTCCTGACGGAGTCCTTGGCTGATCTGACAGCCCTGACAGCTCTAGGAGCTGCTTGGAGAGGAGCCAACCTGTCAGATCTGGGAAAACTCAGGAAATTCAGCAATGCTTGGAAGTCCAGGCTGCTACAAAGTCAAAAGGAAGAGTATGGTGATGTGTTTGAGAGATGTGGTTATCTCCTGTGTGACTTGTGAACACTAGGGTGTCTAGAACCTACTTCTAAGGGACTTTGAAGAAGAAATGCTCAGAAAAGCAAGTCTGTTACGAGTGGCACACGTGTAATGCAGCTATGATTGTTAATGCCCCTATGACAAAGATTTTACCCTCTCATTAGAATCACAGAATCATAGAATGGTTAGAGTTTGAAGGGACCTTAAAGATCATGGAGTTCCAACCCCCCTGCCCTGGGCAGGGACACCTCCCACCAGACCAGGTTGCTCAAAGCCCCATCCAGCCTGGCCTTGAACCCCTCCAGGATTGAGATTAGTTAGGAACTATTATGGGGTCATTATTGACTAAATATTATCCTCATTTTATCATCCTCTTGGATATACAGGCTGACATTTCTAAAGTATTTATTAATTTTAGTTCAGTGCGTGAGCATAACATAGGAAATGTAGAAATGTAGTTTCTCTAATCTTGCATTAATTAAAGGATTTGTTTCAACCTATTTTGAAACACTTTGGTAGTGTTTTTTAAATATCATATATTAAAAAAAAAAGGGCAAACTGCTAGAAACAGCAGCTTAGAACAAACCTGCATGGCTAGGTGATTTGAGCAAATATGTAAATGAAAACATCTCCTTTAGACACGACAGAGATTAAGATGTGACCTTCAAAACTGTTTGGTGTCAACCAGTTCAGCAGACTCAGACCATTTAAGCTAAGCAATTGCCTGTGTATTGACTCCTACTTGAAGGGGACAGATAGACACCAGGGTAACTCCCTCTCCCAGAAATCCTGCTTTGTGAATTCTTGCCTTATTCATCTTTGTTAGGGTTTATTTTGTCGAGCATGTTCTTCTGGGATGTGGTCTGTTAGGCTCAGGAGAGGATTCCCTAACACCGCCATCTGCAGTTTTGCTTTTAGTGTCTTTTGTGCCTTTTGTGTCATTTTCCTAATTTATCCTTCATTATCTTCTAGTTTTGCTGTATTTAGTTGGGGTGGCCAGGTTTTTGTGGCGGAGGGGCTACAGGGGTGGTTTCTGTGAGAAGCTGCTAGAAGTTTGCCCCATGTCTGATAGAGCCAATGCCAGCCAGCTCCTAGGTGGACCTGCTGTTGGCCGAGGCCAAGCCCATCAGCGATGGTGGTAGCACCTCAGGGAAAACGTATTTGAGAAGGGGGAAAAAAAAAACTGTTGCGTGACTGCAGCCCGATGAAAGGAGTGAGAATATGTGAGAGAAACAACTCTGCAGACACCAAGGTCATTGAAGAAGTACGGGGAGGGGATGCTCCATGCACCAGAGCATATATCCCCTGCAGCTCATGGTGAAGACCATGGTGAGGCAGGCTGTCCCTGCAGCCCTTGGATGTTAATGGTGGAGCAGATGTCCACCTGAAGTCTGTGGAGGACCCCACAATAGAGCAGATGGGCAGCTGAATGAGACTGAGACCCATGGGAAGTCCATGCTGGACCGGGCTCCTGGCAGGACCTGTGGCCCCATGGAAAGAGTAGCTCAGGCGGGAGCAGGTTTGCTGGCAGAACTAGTGACCCCGTGGAGGACCCACACTGGAGCAGTCTGTTCCTGAAGGACTGCTCCCCGTGGAAGGGACCCACGGTGGAGCAGTTCATGAAGAGCTGCAGCCTGTGGGAAGGACTTGTGTTGGAGAAGTTCATGGAGGACTGTCTCCCGTGGAACGGACCCCATGCTGGAGCAGGGGAAGAGTGTGAGGAGGAAGGAGAAGAAGAGACAACATGGGGTGAACCCCCATTCCCTGTTGCCCTGAACCGCTGTAGGGGGGGAGGCAGAGAAATCAGGAGTGAAGTTGAGCCCAGGAAGAAGGGTGAATTCTCCCTGTCCTTATCTTGACCCACTGGCCTCCTGTTATATTTACTTTGCATCCTTTTGATTAATGTGACCATTTATTTAAAGGCCTGGTTCTGTCCCCCTTAAGCTACTCACTACTCTATGAAAGTGATGTTCTTGTATGACCTGTTTGCTATTGAATAATGTCTAAAACCAATCTTACTAGCCACCAAACGAAGCACTTCATGTTGATTTTTTTATAAAAAAAATCTCTGAAATACCAGCCTTACAAAATCAACCTGGGATCAGAAGACTGGACTGTGCTCTCTCTGTCTGTCTTACGCCAGTGATGAAGAAACCTGCAGCCATGACAATACTGTTGAAGAGGCAGGAGGTGAGCGGGATGGCCCTCACTCAACCAACCGCAGAGCTGGGAGGAGTAAACATTTCCTGGAGATGGGAAACCAAACAGACGCTGTGTAGAAGGGGTTGTGCCTAGGTCCCACTTCTGGGCTTGTAGAATCAGAATAGTGGAATGGTTTGAGTTAGAAGGGACCTTTAAAGGTCATCTAGTCCAACTTCCCCTGCAGTAAGCAGGAGCATCTTCAACTAGACCAGGTTGCACGGAGTCCCTCCACCCTGACCTTGAATGTTTCCTGGGAGAGGACATTTAGGACATTATGTGCTACTGTTAAGCTCAGAAGCAGGATCCCATCATGTGCCTCACATAGTGTTAACACTGGAGGAACTCAGTATGCATAAAACAAAAAATTAAGCTTGGGGAACAGCTCTGTTGAGTCAGAAAGTATTATTTTTCACAGATAGCCATTTTGTTGTTGTTGTTTGTTTACCTGAACATCCTGGAGACCCCAAAGACCTTCGTGATTTTCGAGATCCTAACTTGTTCTTTCTGCTTTACGAGAGGCAGGGTTTTAGGGTAGGCAGGGACCCCGGCGTGTCAACAGCACTGCTGAGGGGGCTTTCTGTGTTCTTGCAGGGCTGGCCACGAATAACTTCCAGAGAAACCTCAGCGTGGCACGGAGAAAGGGGTCAGCAATTGTGTGGGGTGTTGTCTGGGTTTGTGCTGTATCTTTGCTTGTTCAGTGCCCCCGTGCAGATGGACACACATTTCTGCACGTGTGCTGATCCCTGTGCCTACGTGCCTCCTGGAGAGGACTGCCAGGAGTAGTCCTTCTCCTTCAACCCTTTTGCCCGCCCACACTCCCATCCCCTCACACACAGTCGCCGCTGAGGCTGTGCCCCAGTGAACATCTGCGCAGGCACACGGTGTGTCCTGCTCCCTGCCTTACGCTCAAACGGCCCTGATTTGATCTTCGATAGCCCTCCTCAAGGCTTGAAACGGCATCCACGGCTTCCAGAAAATGGTCTATGGCATGCTGCAGAGCAGCTGGCCAAGGAGCCCCCTTCGCAGCAGTCTCCACGGGAAGAGAGATGCCTGCACTGACCTTGTGCTGATGAAATCCTTGGCTGATCCCGTCAAGGTTCAGCTCCCGGAGGATTAGTGGTGAAGCTAACGTCCTTTGGACTCCACGGGGCATGACTGGGAACAGCACGAACCGCGGAGTCCAGGAGAGGGAAGGACAATTAAATAAATACCCCCTTTTCCCGTGCACAAAGGGAGAATTGATACCCCGGTCGGAAAGTCAAGTGCTGCTACAGCAGTTCTTCATTATAGGCAAGCATTTATTGGCTTTAATGAAGTGTCAGAGAGGACACCAACGCAGATTTGTGGAACAGCTATTAAGACATCCTTTAAAACGATTTGTTATGTATGGCCGATGTAGCATGAGCAGTCCAGTGTCTTAAATAACAAATGGGAGCAAAGACGAGAAATGTCTTGCTGTGAGGTTTTATATCACAGTTTATAACTTTGCTCCCTGTAAAGGAGGCTGTAATCACTGAGCAGATCTGAAAGATCCTGATAAGGCACCGTACTCTGTATCCTTAGGGAGGCAAGCTGTTGTGCAGGGATACATTTAACCCTTTGATTTGATTTGATGAAAATTGAAACCGTCACCTCTGTTCATCTCACATCTCCAAGGGAAACAAGGATCTGGGTGATGGACGTGCCTTGTGATCTCTCTCCGAGAGCAGCAATATCAGGCTTTCTCCGATCTGACTACAGGAATGGACTTCCCACGACAGAGTGAGAAGCACAAGCCCTCGTGGCTGCAACATGAGACGGTGTGCTTGAATCCACTCGGAGTGAGAAAGGGACGGCATGATGGAAACATCACCTGTGCTGCTGTGCTGCCTGGCTGCTCTTCTGGAGTGCATTTGATGGAACAATCAGTATGGTGCTGCTGCAAAGATTAGTGGAATCAGCAAGAGTGGAAAATATTTTCTATTGACAGAATGGCTAAGCTAACTTTACAGTTGAAATCGTGCCTCTTGCATTTTTTTGGCTGCTTGGATATAAACCCCAGCCCTTCTCATTTTATTCTTTCCTAGTACCTTGTGACTCAAAGTGCATTTGATGAACAAGGCTGAATTGGGATGAGCAGGAATCTTCCCCAGCCTGAGTGCTGGAACAGTTGGTGCTTGCAGAGCACAGCTTTTTATCTTGTGGAATTAAGTGCAGTTCCCCATAAGCTCCCAGGCTCTTGGGCATGCTCCCTGTGGGGTCTGCCATGGGCTTGGAGATCTACCATGGGTGAGATCCTTCCTGGATGGCTGCTGGAGGTGGAGGGGCAGGCAGAACCAGGTCAAATCATTTTAAAAGCAAACTGCGAGCATCCAAAATGAAAGCTGTCAACCAGAGCCCGGCGAAGGTGGTTGGGACCTCTCAGCAGAAATTCAGTGCCCTGCTGCCTGGCACCAGGGGCTTCTGCTTGTTCTTGAGCCAGCAGATGCTGACTAGCTGTGCCCGCTGCTTAAGAGCAGCATTTTGCTGCATAAGCCGTCGTGTCGGCTTTACAGTCACGGTACTTTCTCCGTGGCAGGCAAAGGAGCTAGCCCTCGGTGAGGGATGTGGTCATGTCATGCTTCAAACATAAGCTGATTTTGCTCTGGAAGTGAGATACTGCATTCCCTGGCACGCTGAGCATCCTCTCCTCTGTGCACAAATACCGCTAGTTTTCTGCTTTGAACCCTCTGTGCATAGAATAATGTAAGTCTAGTCTTTTTTTTCCCCAAAATTTGTTCAGTGGGGGGTGGGGGGAGCGGGGGGACGACACATGGACACGACAGCCATTTCCAGCTTCTTCATAGACAAAACCTTTCTTTCTTTTCATCCTTTAGGGTTGTGGAAGTGACAAAGCCATGAAAGATGGGATATGAAAAATCCCTGCCAGCTTTCGTGCAATTATGAAGCTCTGGTTCCACAGAAGCTTTACCCCAAAAAATGTACAGACCAGGCACAAACAGCATTTCACTCCAGGCTGTTTGTCCCACCTGGCTCAGGACAGGGGGTCGTGACACCCAGGCCAGACAGACTATGGCTTGACTTTGAGCCAGGCTGCAGTTTCAGAGCTGGTAAGTGAAATCTCATTTCAACCACGGGTGGGAGGATGTTGCACAGAACGAGAGGAGACCTGGTGCACACCAAGTGTGTTTGCTGCACGCTCACGTGGGATTACAGCCACCCCTCTAAAATTATAGGGGGGATATTTGTTTGTATTGCCTGAGTAGACAACATTTACCGAGCTGAAGCCCCTTTTTACAGTAATGGACATAGGCTGAAAAGGTGACTGCTTCAGGATGTTACTGTTACGTGAAGCAAAGCAGTGGTAATGAAAATTGGTTTGCTTTTAATTAGAGCAGTCACTACTGGCAACCACTCCGGTGTTATCTAAGAACTCTTTGGCTGGTAACTGCATCTTGGTGAAAAGTAGATCCTCATTTTCAGTAGTTCTCTTGAGCTATTTTTAGTGTAATTCTTTTGCTTGTTATTAAGGGGTGGGAGGAAATCCAGTCAAACCATTGCTCAAGCTACAGCTTGATGCCTGGAAGGCATTTTGGTGAACAGTTTTCCACTATGATTTGTGCTGCATCAGGCCAGTCTGTTTTGCACTGCTAGACTGATTTTATCTGGTATTTAGCTGAGAAGGCAGGAGAATAGTGAAAAGCAAGGGCATAGCTTTGGACCTTATAAAACTGGTGGGGATAATGGGACCCTTGGTGTCTGATCCATCACAGTGGATGTATGATAGTGGTGTCCATGCTAATTAAGCTTTGTAAGAGCAGTTCTATTCAGGATTATTTACCAGCCCTGTGCTAGCTGGCAGCTTCTGGGACTTATATGAGCAGTGGTGTGTGGCACATATTCCATAGAACAAAAAAATTTTCTGCTTTGTCTCAGGCATAACTAGTGAGTTGACCTTGGTTTTTCCACATCATAGTGCTAGACAGTATCCGAACACCATTTTAAAAATAAACCCCCAGCAACCAAACTGTTCTCTGCAAGAAGTTAAATGTTTAAAGACATCCCCTGGTCAGCAATCATCCTAAATCAATATTGAAAGAGAGAAGTAATTCATTGAAAACACCATTCATTAATTAGAGTCTGGCATGGACCACAACAGCAAGGTCTCCGAAGACACGGAGATATTTATATTTGGGTACTGAAGGATATATGTGAAAAGGCTATTCACAGTTGTCAATGGTGGTTCATAAAGAAGGCTGGTTGCTGGTGTAATGCATTAATTATTGAGACAAATTTAGCTGGCTGGAACACTGCGTAAACCAGCAAATGATCTGAAACTTATGTGGAATTAATTGCATTTGCCTTTGCAAATGCTTCGTTTCTGAGCACCAGTTTCTGAGCTTCGGAGTTAGGAAACATGAAGGCAGCCCTAGGAAGACCTGACTGCCTTCAGGTTCCTCCTTGACCAGGTGGCATTTAAGAGAGTTATTTTTTTCTGCAACAGGTAAAATTTAACTGGATGATACTGTTGGAATTGCATACGTTTCCCATACATTACCCTTCTGTGAAGAGGTATTGCAGATACTCATAGAATGAGAACAGTCAAGTTTACCCTAACCCAAGTTACCCTAACCCAGACTATACGCCCAGCTTGCCAAGAGCTTGAAATTGTTGTGTGATATCTAGTAACACCTTATTACCTTTGCAAAGTGGCTGCATCTCCCATGATCTCGCATCCCTTGCCTTTGCCAGAATGGAAGTAGAGCAGTCCTGCTCTGGGAAGTTTTCTAAGGCTGCTTCGTGGTGTCGTGGATGAAACCATGGGGGTTTTACCTAAATGTTTTTGTTTGTTTGGGGGTTTGGTGTTTTTTTTTTTTTAACCTTTTTTATTTCTTTACATAAACCTGTATATTGTTTTTTGTTGATGGACCTCCTTGTAAAATAATCACAGAATCACAGAATCACCTAGGTTGGAAGGGACCTTTTAAGATCATCTAGTCCAACCAATAAAAAAAACCCAACCAAAACCAAACAAACAAAAAAAACCCCACCACATCCACACCACACAAAACACCACCCAACACTAATCCATATCCCCGAGCACCATGTC
>JAOQGH010000040.1:14449056-14475614 GCA_025769975.1 Gallinago jamesoni | reverse complement strand
GGCAACCTGGTCTAGTTGGGGGTGTCCCTGCTGACTGCGGGGGGGGTCGGACTAGATGGCCTTTGGAGGTCCCTTCCAGCCCAGATGATTCTATGATTATGTCAGTATTGTCATACAGAGGGAAAACCTCCTTACCCTCCAAAAAAGGCACTGCTTGAAAATTGCAGTCCTTCAGGTTGGCGTTATGTTATCTAAGTTCCTATTACTGCCCTTTGTGCATTAGTTGCTACATGATGCGAAGAGGAAAAACAGGGGAAAAAATGGAAATGTTTTAGCATTTCTTGCTTGAGACATTTATCATAATTTCTTATTACTTTGTGCAGAAGTTCTGCATGAAATTGCCTAACCTCCAGATGCTGTGCATTGTAGGTGTTGTAAATGCTATAGGGTCCACCGGAGAGCCCCGGCTGTTTTCATAGGGATAAATATAGGTGGAGGAATCATTTGTAATGAATATCATTCAACAAACTGCATTTGTCCGTGAAGAGATTGTAATTTTCTTGAGCTGTTTGCTGAATCATTTCTGGTAATCGTTCTTCACTGGTGCCTTTTTGGAGAGCAATTTGCTGGGAGCTTTTTTTATTCAAAGTTTGCAACTTGAGCTATTTTTATGAGGTGTGTCAGTTTGCTGGTAGGATCTGTTCCCTGGTTAGATAAATGTAACTCCTGAAGTTTGAATTTCTGCTTGGAGTAATCCCATTTATGAATATGAATTTTGGAACTTTGCAAAGCTGTCCTGAAACATTTATTTGAAATCTGTTTGAAATAGATTTGCCTTTTTTTTTCTTTTTTTTTTTTTTTCTCCCCAAATATTGGTAAAACATGGCAAACAAAAACACCGAGTTTAAGGCAAATTCATTACAGCATTCAAATGAACGTTACGGCTGCTCTAGGCTCCTGTGAGCAGGCTCTATGCTTTTGGTGCAATGGCCGATTCACAATCTGTAGCACATCATCTTGGGTCTAACAGTTTTTGGTAAATGGCATTATTGAAAAGGTAAAGATGAAAGAAAACCTGTCTGAGGTCAGGAGGAAGCAGAAAATGTTAACTCTGGTGATGAGCAGGTGCTTCATATGACATTCGGAATTACAGAGTGCTTGAACCCAATCTTGCTCAAACACAGCCTTTCTGCTGACTTGGGCAGAGCCTTTCCCGGTGTCCTTCATCTCAGCCAGCAGCAAATTCAGTTCTAAACTTACCTCAGCTGAAAGAGTCGACAGGCAAGAGATTAGGTGGCAATAAGGTCATCTGGGAAGAACACCCTGCCCCTAAATTCCCCATGAGAGACTGTTCAAACCTGAGGCTGTGATGGAGGCCTTAGTGGTGGATAAAAAACAGGAGAAGGCTCATAAGCAAAGGTTCATGTTTCTGTTGGCAGTGTCATACAAAGTTGTTCCAAAAAAGGGTTTATATTGATTGAGGATTGTTTTTCTTCAGGCTGGGCTTGGCTTTTCCACTTCATGTCCTGACGATGACGGCTGGTGGTGAAGGCAAGGGTGGGTGGAGCTGGTGGGAATTGGCAGGAGGATGGCTTTCTTTCTCCTCCCAGCTACTTGGTGCTGCTCCAAGCTGTATGGTGCTTCGGAGGAGAAATGTCCCCAAAGAGAAGAGACGTGAAGCTAGGGGCCGAGGTGGTGTCCGTGCAGACAATGTGGTCCTCTTTCTCCCCCCCGACATCAGATGGCAAATGGCTGCCTGCAAGAACTTCCCTTTCTATGGTGAAACAGCTGAAGGAAGGCAGCTGAAAATGAGACTTGCAGGTTTATTGAACTAGAAAGAAAACAAGGCCTTTTAATACTTGCCTCTGTGCCCAAGATTGTTGGTTTTTATCTGTTTGTGGGGTTTTTTTTTGTTTGTTTGGTGGATTTTGGGGGCTTTTTTGTGTGATTGGACTCTATGATCTCAAAGGTCCCTTTCCAACCATGAAGATTCTGTGGTTCTGTGATTCTGTGCTCTTCCAGCCACGGAGAGATAGAAGACCTTGTCTCTTGGTCACAAAAGAAGTATTGCCAAAGTCTCAAATAATCCCAGAAAAATCTGTTGAAATAAAAGTTAGCACAGCACAGAGCTGAGAAAATTAAAGGGTTCACAGAGTCTCTCATTCAATCGGGAGCAGGAGCTCCCTGAGAGCCCAGCCCCTCTCTGAATTAACCTAACAAAGACAAGATGCCCCTGGAGCATCCACCTGGAGACGGATGCGAGCCCTGCACCTTTCCAGGAGGAGTGAGCTTAGGGCACGGAGCAGTTAATGGAAAATCCTCGATTATAAGTGATCAGGACTCAGCCCGGAGCTCCTACTAGTGGATGCGCTGTCGGTCTTCCTCAAACCAAAGGTCTGTAGTTAAAAAGGCAGACAAATGAACTGCTTCAGCCCAGTAATGATTTCATAAATGCACGTGTCTGAGTAATGATTCCCTGTATTATGCCTTCCTCCCACTCGTATTAAGCCATCACGCCTGGATAATCTAACACTTTGAATTAAGCCCTCCTGGTTTATCCATTCTGTGCCGAGAAATTCTGCCAGTGTTCAGCAAATCGCTGACCCCTATCAAGTCCTTACAAGCACGAAATCATTCCCTTTATTTATATAAGCCATCCCACAGGCCAGATTTATAGGGCAGACAAAGTAAATGCACCTGTGCTGAGGCAGTGGCAATTTCCTCGCTGTCTGTCCGGGAAGAGCCTGCTTAAAGACAGTGACTTTCATGGTGCAGGTTGATGGGGTTTGGCTCCAGCACAGCACAGCTGGCCAGCAAGCAGGGGTGGGCAGGAACAAGACTGGATCTGAAGTGGCTTTTGTGGGGCTCTTCTGCTCCTAATAACATACATTTAAAAAAAAAATAATACAAAGATCCATTTTGAAGAAGGGCAGCGGGGGGGGCAACCCCACTCGTTGGCTGCATAAGGATTAACAAGGTAATTTACCGTAATATTAGAGGGGAGGAAGTCTTTTTATGGAGAGGGCTGAGGGGGAAGATGATTGGTTTTGCCCGCAGTTGTTTTCCCTGCCTCCCTGTTGTTCTTTTTTTCAGTTCTGTGGAACAGGCTCAGAAAGTGGTACGAATCGTATTATTTGTTAATGTGCCAGCCTGGTGAGTGGGGAATTTTTAGTGGTCTGCAAAGAGAACACACACAATTCCTGCTATTTGTTAATCACTTCTGTATGCATAACTTTCAAAGACTGTTTTAAATATTTAACCTCCTTTTTCTCCGAGGATTTGTTACATCTAACTCCTTCCTGAGCCCAAACCTGGTGGGAATAGAGAAGATAACAGTCACAAGAAATGAATTGAGATATCCAACTTTCCATTTGAAATCTGGAAAAAAAAATCACGGAGTCCTCCATCATGGGGAAGGAAAAAAAAAAGTTTTGTTTAAGTATGCAGCTTCACACAAATTCACCGTTTAGCATTACTAAGAAGTGGTGTCACTCCATGGCAAGTTACAACAGTGCTATCTGCAAGGGAATGGACCGGTCGCAGAATAAGCCCTGGCTTGTCACAAACTTTTGGTGAACCAATAAATGGCCAGTCTCGACGCATCGCATTGCAGCTATTATGCAAATCTACCAATAAATAGACAACCCGGCTTGCTTGGTTCTTAGTCACCTCTTATGTCTGCCCAGGAGGTAGGAAATGTCTTAATGGAATTAGCTACAGTCAGACTTCAACTCCTTTATTTTTTTTTTCCCTTCCCAATACAATATTAACTGCCTGTGATATTGTCAAGTTCCTTTTAGTTTTTACACAGTGTAACGGACTGTTAAGTGAGTCATTCCGCAGGGATAACAGAAGGCAGCATGTACTCTGTGGCAAAGCCCTGGCGAGATTTTTGGTTCCTGCCAGACCCTCAGTAGAAATCCTTGGAGTGAGTATGATCGCATGGGGATGTTTCTGCAGGGGGTGAATTGCAAAAAAAAACCCACTCAAATACCATAGTGATTTCTTTTTTTCAATTGAAAGCACTTCTTTCAGCTTGATAAAGTCGAGGGAGTACATTGGTTACTCATCCCTGTGGTTATTTGTCATGATATTTGTGTGTCCTTAATTTCCCACAAGTGTCAGATCTGTGGGATGGAAGTTATCATTTATGATTGATAAGGTTTTTTTTTAAAAAGGCTATCTTCCAATCAGGAAGGATAAGCCTAGTGACTGAAGTCTGCAATTACAAAATCTGTGTAGTGAATACCTAAAGGTTACAGCTTACAAACAGCCAGATGACGAGAAAATACTGCGTGATACTAATCAGTAATCATAGCCTGCTTAAGAATGACATTTCCAGGAATCAGGATCCATTTGCCAATGATTCACTAACTAAATTCAGGGCGTTTTCATCAGTTCAGTAAGTATCAAAAGCTGCTTCCCGTTGGCTACAGAGGAAGGAGGAAATCTGTCATCGAAGTTTTTCACACACAACTTGGTTTTCTTCAGTTAAATGTTGACATCAAAACTTTGCCAGAGTGAGACAGAGCTCCCTGTGTTGCGTACAGTGAAATGCTGGCCCCACTGAGTTTGGTGACAAAATTACCATTCATTTAACCTCATGTCAGAGGACTGGTTTTTTATTGATGCGCTGGGAAGCAATTAATTATTTAACCATCAGCCTGAAGAGCGTTTCAAAAGGATTTATTTAAGGTGCTGTTCTTGAAGAATCAGTTATCTTGTGGCCTGTGATACCTTATACAGTTCACTGTTCTTAAATACCCTCCACTCGATTAGCTCATGTTTTTATTCAAGAGAGGAGATGGATAGGTCTCTTCTGCTGGCAACGCTTTCAGAGTGTGTCAGGCCAAAGGGAAGCTAATTAGAGGGAAGTGAGAAAAAAAATGTGGAAATTACTGTTTGCAGAGGGCACTGTAGAGAGGAAACTTTGTTGTGAGCAGCTCTCTCTCACATTAAACATGCTGAAGCTGTACTCTTCCGGCCATAAGATTAATGATGCCGAGCCAAACATTATACCCGTGTCTCAAGGCTCACAAGCAAACTTCTTCTTTTATCATTTGTTTCTCATTTTGCCAGCCGCTAAGGTATTTACTTAGGAATTAGTATATATCCAGGTTTAAGTAGATTAAACTAAAACCATGCCACTGTTTACTGGATACATCTGCTGTCATTAGTGTAACTTGTTGCTGTTGGCGTGAAGCAGCTCAATAAAGTGACAGCGTAGTTTTCTGTGGAATCGGTGCCTGGTCCCCGGGGGGCTCCTCAGACAGATGTGAACAACCGCTGCCTGCAGAAAGAAGCCAGGGCTCCCTGTCACCCCTTCAGATGGTCCCTCCAGCAGAGGAGAAGGGAAGCATAGCACTTCCATTCATATTAGACCTGTCTTCTTTTTTTTTTTTCCTTCTGTAGTTATTCTTTATTTAGTTTAGTCCAACTCTACCCGTTAACGTCTATGAGCGCATCTGCTGAAGGCTGAAGGAGAGTCTGGAGGCACCATCTCCCCTGCTGTGCAGGTGGGTGTCACAAAGCAGCTGCTGGGCAATGCCAGTGCCCCAAAACTGAGATGGGTTGCAGAAAATCCTGTGATGCTCTTGGAAGTTATGAAAGGGTAAATTAACAGGGTCATTTGCCTTCTGTTCTCTTGAGTTTTGAGGTGATGCTTGGCAAATTTCTTTAGGAAGAAATTCTTTGCTGTGAGGGTGGTGAGGAACTGGAACAGGTTGCCCAGGGAAGCTGTGGCTGCCCCATCCCTGGAGGGGTTCAAGGCCAGGCTGGATGGGGCTTGGAGCAACCTGGTGTGGTGGGAGGTGTCCCTGCCCAGGGCAGGGGAGTTGTAACCAGATGATCTTTAAGGCCCCTTCCAACTCTAACCATTCTATCATTCTATTAAATGTATTAAAGTATTTTTTTTCCTGCAGCGACCTGGATTAGAAACTGGGCTGGATGAGGAAACCACACGGGCATATGAAAAACGTGAAGGTTTTCAAAGTATGAGGTCAACACACACTCACTTAAGGTAAATCAAAACCCGGTGGCCAGGTCATGTGTCTTACATTTTGAACTGGGAGTAGGATCTGGGACATGCCATCCTAGCCAGCTTCCCTAGCCATGAGACAGTGTTCTTCTCTCTTCCATGGGCAACCCAAGGCAGTACTGAAATATAAGCATCTGAACGACAGTTGTGGTTGTCCAAAGCTCCCCAGGATAGTCAGCAGAGGGGGAGATTTCTTCAGGGATTCACTGAAAGGGAGGATCTTGGGGATCACCCTCCAGTACCATTTCTTGCCAGAATTTTACAAAAATAATACAGATGTTTCCTTTTAACAGGAGAGTGGTTGGGTTTTCTAATGGCATGGGAGCTAGTGGAAGATCTGAGTCCTACCATGTCTGACTGACAACACAATTTTTGCACCTCTCTCTCAGCTCCATCTTGAACGAGCAGCTTGATGAAATAACACCATTTTGGATGGAAAGAGCTGTCATCTCTTGACTGCTTTTGGTCGGAGAGAGAATCAGTCTCACGTAGCTCGCGGAGTAGCGTGCATAAAGAATTTAATAACACAAGGCTTGTGGTGGAATCCAAGTCCTCTGCTCTCTGTTCTTTCTGAGATGAGAAGCACAATTATGTAGTTGAATGTTTCTGAGGGGCTTTCAGAAAAATGCCTGTCCTACCCAGGCTGGCTGGGGCATGTGTCACAAGGTGTGCAGGGCTCTGGAGACCTGTGCTGTGCAAACATACGGTGATGCATCTCTTCGCCCAGAGTACCTGAGATGGGGAAGCTTTCTCTTTCATGATGGCTAAACAACTATTCAAGCACTTTTGCCTATCTGGTCGTCAAAGTACAGTAGAGGCTGACCTAGTAAGAGTAGAAAAATGTTCTGGTGATATAAAGTAGTGGGGCTGAAGGTGCCTCTTCTCTCAACTAAATAAGACAAAGGCAAGAAAAAAATGAGGTGGTGGAAAAAAGAAATATGGACCCCTGCTTGGAGTCTCAAGGTAGACCACTAGCAGACCTCGAATTAATCCTAGCAGATCTGGAACTAATCCCAGCAGCCCTTGATGGCCTCACAGGTCCAGAGGCCACAGGATGGAGCTGTCTCTTACTTGCCTGTTTCAACCAATGGTGTGTTGTGCCTCTTATTTCCAAGAATCTTCCTCACTACCTCCTCCTTGGTTGGCAGAATGGATAAGCTATGAAGGGGAGCCAGAGAGCAGAGTCTGCAGCGAGTATGTGTTTGTGTGGTTGAACACACTTGCAATGTATAAATGTAATAAAGGGAAAATGCTACATAAATTCACTTACTGCCTGTTTTGCTCCAGTGTCGTGGCCAAGAACAATCACCCAAACTCATCCATGTGTGGAAATTGTAATATTGGAAAGGGCTCCGGTGTTTGCAACTCGTGATGCTTCTTTAAAACAACTAACTTTTCTCTGCCAGTGGATGCAGAAATAGCTCTTCACATTATGGATTGGAGCAAGGAGTTTTATTTGCTTAGTAGCGTAGCTGCACTGGTAGGCACCCCCCTGATCAGGAGAAATGTTTCTAACCCATCAGAACAACAAATTCCGCTGCAAAACCTACCTTGAGAGCATTCGAATGTAAAAGCAACTAGGTGTTCCCAGGAGCCAAAACATGATTATTTTAAAATGGCTGTAGTTAGGAGTGATTATTATTTATTATTTGAACATAGCAGCACCTTCGAGCTCCAGCCAGAATCAGGATTTCACCATAACAGGTGTAAAGGGTAGTAAAAAAGAGGTTTCTTCCTCCCTGAGAGGTCTGAGTTTAGGGTACTTTGGAGTGTTTGGACACCACCAGCATAAATGAGGAGCAGAAAGGGGTAGGAGGACTGGTCCAACCTCTGGCTGTACTGGGCTGGCCATGTTGTGTTGGACAAGCTGAGGAGCCTTACGGAGAGGAGGAAGCTGGTGATAACACTTAATGCCTGTTTCTGGGAAGGCAACAAATGGGGCTGGAGGACAACGAAAGCTAGATGTGTGGTGGGGCCTGGAGGGGTGTCAATGGCTCCGTGGCATGCCATGGTTTGTAAGAGAGAAAGGTGAGGAGGATGCCTGGGATGCCGTGGGAAAAAGGGAGTAGTGTGGGATAATGGGATGGGCAGAGGTGGCTGGAGAGTGACAATGGTGTTTTCTCATCCAGATGTACTGAATTAGAGGGGAAAAAAAAAGAAAGAAGTGAGATATATATATATATATATATATTATTTTTAATGGGAAGCTCTTTTCAGAAATAAAGCTAAGCTGTTTGTCTTGCCAGTTGCCAAGCTGGGACAGTTTTACATCCTCCCAGTTTTACATCCTGCCAATTTTACCTCCTGCCTGCAGCATCCTTTCCCAGCCAGCCCTGCCGGCAGAATGGTATGGAAGTGGGCATTGGTCCCGCTCTCTTTCTTCCCCAGCCTTGCTTCCCAGGAACCAGACCTCTACCCCTGTCTCCCTGAAACCAGGATTTACAGAGAGATCTGTGCTGTTGTGGAGACAAAGGCAGGTGCAAAACTTCTTCTGCACTTTCTCCGGAACTTGGCTGCAAATCCCTCCATTCTCTAGAAACCTGTTGGCCATTCATTTCCCCTCTCCCTGGAGAATAATGAACCTTCCGTGATAGTTAGATTTTTTTTTTTTCTCCCAACAGAAAATGGAAATTATTCACAAAACTATTTTTCTTCCACATAGATTTTATTTTTCTTCCATAAGAACATTTTGTGCTTAGAGCAGCATTCTCATGGAAAACTTTGTGGCCCCAGTGGTAGAAATGCAGTCAAGACAATTATTTTTGCAGTAGTATTTTAAATATATAAGGTCAAGAAGAGCTTTGTCTAGGTTAGGAATCAAGGAAAATGATGAGTAGTTAAAATCTGCATTCAATTCAAAGCTATGTCTTTTAGAGCTGTCTCTGTATAATGGCTCAGAAATGTCCAGGGAAGTTCTGTCATTTCTGGTTTCCATCTCAGACTGAAACTGAAACAAGCAAATAATCTGACAAGAAATCTTGTTCTTATGAAGAGATTTCCAGTTTCCTATGTTTTCACCCTCATGAGGTTTAGATAAAACATCCAGATTTTTCATTTTTTTAAACTGAAGCCAGACTCGAAACCTGCTGAGGTTTCCCCATCACTAATTAGAACACGAATGTGAAATTATTTGCTGTGAAGGTGAAGTGTAGTGTTCAATTAAAATCAGATGCATCAAGAACAACTCTCTCCTGCCTTGGAGAGTGTAGGGGGTTGGTGATCTGAAGGATAGTTTTTGTTTTGTCTCACTACTTTCCTAAATGATCCAAAAGGGTGCAACAGAAGGAAGGTTGTGGTTTTAAAAAATAAACCAAACTTGAATTCTGACTTAGTAAAAAAAAAAAAAAATTAAAAAAAAAAAATATCTGATTTTCTGTTTCATCATTTCATTTAATTCTCCCTGCGTATATAGGGAAAGGCATGCTATTTGTCCTCTCTCCAGCAAGGAGAGGTGCCAGGTAAGGACAGCTCTAATTAGCATGGATTAGCAGGATGCCACCTGGTGTGGAGCTTGTGTTGGGGGGAGTGTGTGTGTGTGTGTGTGTGTGTGTGTGTGTGCATGCACTGGGCTTGTTCACTACCAGCAATAGGGGTTCCTTGGCTGCAGCAGGAGCCACAACGCTTTGCCCAGTTGGACTGACCCCACTTCCCTTTAACCAAATGTGTTTTCCTCCCAGGGACTGCAATCAGAGGTCCCTATTGCTGAGAGCTGGTAGAGATGCTCCAGAGATGAAACCACCACGGTCCTCGCTTGACAACCGTTCTCGTTTCATTGAAAAAAACACATGATAACCTTCACTGACTGCACGGATGGTTTGCCTGAGGGAAAACCCAGCATCAATGCAGTAAGTCTACCTCAAAACCAACCGCTGGCAAATTGAGGCTGGCACCTTGTTCTCTCTCAGCTGCCTGCAAGCTGTACACCAAAAGCACAAGCAATATCGCTGAGCTCCTTCTGATGTCACCTTTCCCTGCTGATAGCTGGGTTGGATGGTCCCTCGACCGTGAGCCCCTTCAGATTTATTAAGCTACAACACAACTTCTTCTTCAAAGTTATGGGTTCTTCCAAGTTGTGGGTGATGGTCTGCTGTCTTTGTGATTTTTTTATTTTATTTTTTTTAACTTTGCAAAAAGTGAGGGTTTGGATATTTTATTTCTTAAAGCCAAGAAAGCTTCCTGAGGAGCAATATCTGGTGGCTGCGTGTTCACGCTAAGCTCCTTCGAGTTAAAAATAAGTAAGAAGAGTGTTTAAATGCAGAAAATTCTTACAACTTTAAAGGCTTTTCAACCCTTACCTTTTAAAAATTGCTAGTGGATGCGGTCAGGTAGGGTTCCTGAAATGCTTGGTCTGGAATGAACAAATATGGAATTTTGTAAGGCTGAAGGATTTGTACTTTTCAAAATCTGTGAATATTACACAGGAAAAGACGTCTGGTTTTTCTGTGTGCTACCAACATCACTAGCCTCCAAAAATAGCAAAAGAAATGCCCTTCTCTGTGCTCAGTCTAAAAATGCCATAAGTAGACCCAAATCACTTTATGATTATTACTTTTAGGGTGTCAATTAAAAAAACCACCCAAATCATAGCAAAATCAATGTCTGCCTCTCCCCAACAATCTGTGAGCTAAATTCCCCTGAAATTGGCAAACATTTGATCGCAGTGACACAAATTATTGTGAGCTTGGAGTGGTATCAATTACTCTCCGTTACTACCCGAGGGCTTTCTGCTACAGTGGCTAATCAGCCAAATCCTAAGGTGCCCTTAACATTTGTGGGTAAGGTCAAAAGCAATTAAGGAGTGGAGGATCTGTGGTGAAAGCAGCACAAACGCAATACTGGTGGGGCTTTTTTTTTTCTTTTTTCTTTTAAATCAGGGTCGTGTCATTCCAGCACCGCTGGAATGGATGAGAAGATGGGCTCTGCCCAGGCTCAGAGGTCTATGGAGAACCAGCTCTCCCTCCATCCCATCTGCACTGAGGAGGTATAACCCATGGCCACGACTCTACAAGGAGTAGAAGGTAATGAGCTCATTTGAGGTCTATCTAAAGCAGGTAGGTGCAGAGGGAAGCCAAATGACCTCACAGCTTTTGAAACCTCTGAAATACTTTTCTACAAGTTAGATATATTATTGTATATGTGGACAAACTGTTCTTGTACATAACTGCCTGCCACAGCGCATCTCCTATCTCTAACCTGATCTTCAGTTTCAGATTAGCTTCCTCATCGGACTGAGGTACTCTGTGTTCACCTCATTATAGAAATCTTCTCCTTGATAGAATAAGTTGAAGTCACGTCTCATTGTGATCAAGCCTTCTTGAGCTTCCTCTGGCAAACCTTGCCATTTTTTCCCAGTAATTTTATCAAATCCTTTTTGCAGTACAGATGTCAAACTGGTCACTGAAAACTGGATTCTCCAGAGATAGTATCTGCTGTCAACAAAGTTAGCTTTCTCAGACATACTTGTCCTGAAGAAGACAGCATCCAGTTTCTTTATGACCAGACTTATTTTCCATAAACTCATCTTGATTGCATTAATTATGCTGCTATCTGTTAATTATTTCCTGATTTTCTCCCATGTCAGATTTTGCGTGCAGTCAATTCCAGATGAACCAACGGGTAGTTACGCAAGTTTTTATCAGTGGTCTCCCTCTACGCTGGTGCGATAACATCTCCCAGGCTTTGTGACTCCTCTGATTTTCCAAGAGCTGTCATAAATTGAGGTCAGTGGCTCAGAAAGCTGCGTATTTTCTTAGAGTGCTGCGATCTGCATTATCTTGGCCTGCAGACAAATTTGGGAAAATTAAGTCTTCACGTATAAACCGCTCCTCACAGGGCTCCTTGCGACCAGCTTCGGCTATCTGAAAGCCAACATCCAGCCAGAACTTGTCAGACTGGCTCTCTGTGAAGTCAGTGGAGAGCAAGAAACACCGCCAGAGGTGGTTCCTGCTATCCCAGGGAAGCAGAGGCCTCTGCAGATGCCTGTCTGTCCCTACCAAGGAAAGAAAAATTCCAGTTGACTCAGAGCATGTGGCTGCTCGTTGATTTTTCTATACGCGAGAGGTAGGACGTGTGTTGACCTCATACTCTTACATCCTGTAGGCTGCACCCTCAGGATCTGTGATTCCCACCCTGTGACTGAGGCCATCATCAGATCACAACCCTTTCTTGGAGATTTCTTTCTCAGGTACGTTCTTACATGACTCACCCTGTCCTGCCAGCTATCAGTAGCCCTAGTCACTGATATTAACACCTTCCAGAACCAATTTTAGTTCCTCTAAAGCTAGATTTTGCTTCTTCACCATTTTTCTTTTTTTTTTTTTTTTAATTTTTATATATAAACCCACTTCGTTTAAATCCAGGGGCTTCTCAGTT
The DNA here is from genome assembly GCA_025769975.1 of Gallinago jamesoni. NCBI lineage: Eukaryota > Metazoa > Chordata > Aves > Charadriiformes > Scolopacidae > Gallinago > Gallinago jamesoni. The sequence goes on along the minus strand of JAOQGH010000040.1, from coordinate 14,463,265 downwards.
TGTAGAGGCTTCTGTGTGGGTTTCTGTCTGGTATCACACCACAAGGGCCTAGACAGAGGTGGGTTTGTGTGTGCTGGAGATGTCTGTTTTAAGAAATAACAGAAAACAGTGATTCCCAGCATGTTTTCTGTGAGCAGAGCATTATTCTGCTGTATATAAACCCACTGAGCAGGCAGTCCTGCGGTTGGATGAGGTCTCCCTTGCCTATCTCAGCCTGTCGTTGCCAGTCCCGGAGGAAGTTCTCCAGAGAAAGCGGCCTTTTGTCTCCTCCCGGGCCGGGTAGTTTGCATAATCTGGTTAAATGAAATGAATAATACACGCACGCACAAAGAACTGTGGGGAGAAAACGGTAGTATAAGTAGGGCTGACTGGTCTGTCCTAATCTGACAACAATATAATAAATCGTTTATTTGTGTACACTGGAACGACTCCTTGGGACTGCGGCCTATTCCTATTTCCCAACAACACTGTCATTAAAACAATGGGCACTGTAATTACTGTGATAAAAAGGCATTATTGCCTTGGTTCTTCGTCTGGCCCATGTGCAGAAGGAAGAGTTTTGTTTTTTTTTTTTTCTTTATAATCTCTCCGCAGAAGGAGCGCAGGGACCAGAAGGCTCCTTCTCCCACCGGCTCTGCCCGCACAAAAGATTTCTCCAGACTGGGGGCTGCAGGGTGAGAAGAGCCTTTGTCTTAAATGAAAGGGCCTAACACAGCCCTTCTGGCAAGCACTGGCTCGGGGTGAAAGTGGGGTCCTTTATGTACCAGCTAACTGCTGAATGGCAGACAGTACTGTAAAATCTGTGCTTCTCCATCACCTCGGCTGCCTGCGCATCGCCCGAGTGATGCTGAGCCCTACGAAGAGGCAGGGTGAAGCTGGAGCTTCACAAAAGAGCACGTCAGGGAGGAAAGCAGAAAATCTGCTTGCCCAGCAGAGCCGCCCCAGTGAGCACGATGAGGGTGGGTGAGATGATTAATCCCTCTGAAACAGTTGCCGCAGCTATTTCTGTAGCCGGGCCCTTTCGTTCTTCGCTTCTCCTCGGCGTCTTCGAAAAACTGCTGGTTTGGCAGCTCACTGGTTTGGGAGAATCACGGCGTCACAGAACTGCCGAGGTTGGAAGGGACCTTTCGGGTCACCGGGTCCAACCACCAACCTAACACTGGCAAAAAGCAGCGCTAAAACCATCTTGCCAACCACCATGTCTGCCCGGCTTCTAAACACCTCCAGGGATGACGATTCCACCACTGCCCTGGACAGCCCGTTCCAATGCCTGATAAGCCTTTCAGTGGGAAAAGTTTTCCCTAATAACTAACCTAAACCTCCCCTGGTGCAGCTTGAGGCCATTTTCCTCTTGTCTTAATAGTACTAGTAATAATAATTCCCTCTTTTCCTAATAGTGCTAGTAATAATAATTTCCTCTCGTCCTAATAATACTTGGTAATACCAGACTCTGCAGGAGGTAGCCCAGAGGTGAGGATTTTTGCACTTCTGGCCTTCATGAAAAACTATATTTCAAATGAGCCACCCAAGAGCTTGTGGGAAAATTTGTGAACGTGGCGGAGAGAGCCAAAATGCCATCTAGTTTTGGTCAGTGTCCCTCTGCTTCCATCAGCAGGGGCTGTCACCCCTGAGAAGTTGGGCTGCAGCCCTTTGCAGGCTCCCAAGTGCTCAAGAAGTTGCTTTAAATCCTCCAGGTTGCTTAAACGGGCACAATCTGGCTGCTGAAATTTTAGCTTCCGTAAAATCATGGAATCACAGAATCCTGCAGGTTGGAAAAGACCCTTGGGATCATTGAGTCCAACCATCAACCCCACTCTACAAAGTTCTCCCCTACACCATATCCCCCAACCCCACATCTAAATGACTCTTCAACACATTCAGGGATGGGGACTCAACCCCCCCCTCCCTGGGCAGACTATTCCAGGGTCTGACCATTCTTTCTGTGAAAAATTGTTTCCTAATGGCCCAGCCTAAATCCACCCTGTTGTAGCATGAGGCTGTTCCTTCTTGTTCTAAAGCACCTTCCCTCGGGCTTGTGAAGTACCAGCTCCATTAGGGGCAAGGAGAACTGCTGTCCCTGGCTGTAGAGGTCAAGGAGGAGAGGGCACGGAGGTGGCAAAATCCTCCCTGTCTGTCTGACACGAGTTACTGCTGGCTGGGGGTGGTGGTGAGGAGAGGTGGGCATGCAAGTTCTGTTAGGAAGAATATCAATAAGAGACGCTGAGATGACCGCTGCTGTTGCCAACACCCTCTCTTAGAAAAAAAACAAAAAAAACAAAAAAACATTTGCCCCATTGCAAGCACATCTGATGTAAATTGAGTGTGTCAGGCTGAGTGGAAACATCTACCCCCCCTTCCCTCCCCCCCTCCCCGGAGCTGCTCTCCCCTCATTTTGACAAGGTACAGAGAGAGAGCCCGCTCTCCACGTGCGGGCAGAGGGTACCCAACGCTGCATCAAAAAGCAGGAGCCATCCTGTTACAATCTGCTGCTTGTCAGGATCTGACATCCTTGTGAAATGTAATGATGGCTGAGAGAGCAACGCCTGCCTCAGTCACCGGTAAACAGCTCTCCTCATTAAAGAGATTGCTTTAGAAACGACAGCACCAAATTACGTTAATATTTTTGCAAAGCGCTCTCCAGCCAGAGATCCTAAAGCAAGGTTTGCCATTCATAGGCCAAAAAACCACATTTCTTCGCAAGCAGAGGAAAAGTGGCCTTGCAGCTGAAAAACTGATGCCATTAAAGAGGGTCCAATTGGGACAAAAATGGACCTATTTGGGTGTAAGACAGGGAACCATGAAGGAAGAGTTGGATTTTTTTTCCTAATGCTCATTTTTTTTCTTTAGAATATCATCTGAAACCTTTTTTGACCCATAGATTGTCGTCAGTTCCGAGTTTGTTCAATGCCTAATTCAATGTCATTAGCCATGACAGTAACTCATAGGGTTTGTTCCGCAATGAAATCTTCCTAATTGATTATAAACAGCTGGATCTGAAACTTGCTTGATCTGAAACTACATTCCTACTGTTCAGTGCCCTCCGCAACCTTGTTAAGGGAAAAGATTCAGCAATAGCCCTTGGGAAAGAGTCCTGAGTCATTCTGCCTCTCCCTTTGGTGTCTGGGTTTTCCTCGGAGACTTTCTGGTTAGGTTTTTGCCTTGATTTTGCTTATCTCTGAGATCTGCTGAGATTAGAGCCCAAGACAGGATGGCTGCAGTGAAATCGTTACTGATCCCACCCGCATCTTGCCCTGAGTCAGAGAGAAATTAACAGGGTAATGTGGGCTATATGTACTTCTCGACTGAGAGATCACCAAGACCAGTCTGTGCCAGAAATACCACTAGTAAGAACAGGCTATAGGCAGTCACAGGCAACATTTTGTAAGGTTTCCAAACGTCTTTTTTTTTTTTTTTTTTTAAGGGATGAAAATATTTGATCCTTTTTCTTGTCAGAGGGCTCACTCTGAGCTTCTTCTATAGGAGCGTTCAGGACTGAAGGTTCAGGTCCTCTCAAGGCTGTCTTCAGACCCTTCAAAAAAGACCTGGGCTCCTCTTTTGCAGAGCTCTGGCTGTACCAGCCCCTGGCACGGGAGCTGGGGTGGGAGGGGGGGTCCAACAGCCAGTTCTGTGTCTTTACTGTGATGGTGAAAGTGATTTCTGTTATGGACACGTGCTGCCAGTCCTGGGTGTCATATTTTCATTACATTGTTCAGTTGCTTATTTGGGAGAGGTGTTTCATTTTCTGAAGATTCTTAACACATCTATTCACCAGGTAGTTAAGTTCTTCTGGCAGGTGATACTTCCTCCTCTTCCTCTTCTTTTCCCCTCTAATGGCCCATCTAGATGGCTGCAGCCATGTTAATACAGTTTTTTTAAAAAAAATATAATATCTACTGCTGGATCTGAAAAGACATGGACACTCCTCTCTCTTGACCCTTTCAAATTAGTCATGCAAGTTTAGACTAGAACTTCAGATTAATTCTGTCACCACGTTTTTTACACAACATATTCTTGATTATTCTTACAACATGAATATCCCAGATTTCATATTCACAGGGATAGAATATGGATGCTACGTGTAGGAGTCATCATTGTGTTATACAGCAAAGAAAGACCCTTTTTTGATACCATGTCCACCAAAGCCTGGTCTATGGATGTAGTCACTACCTCCCCTCCCAGCTTTCCTTTGGGAAATGTTTGGTTATAATCGTGCCCAGGATTTTTGAAAAGGTAATGAAAAATTACCCCTATTGTTTCTGTAAACGGTAGGTGTTCATTTGTGTTAAATAGTTTTCAATTTATGTGGGTTTTTTTAATTTTTTTTGACTAGTTTGGTCTCCACCAACTTGCTGATGAGATGAGATCGTTTCCTTTGCAGTGGCATAGACACTTGCCCCAACAAAGAATTTTGATTTACTCCTTACAACATTTGTGTTCCTTCTGCCAGATGGTGACAACACATTGCCCTTGCTGTGTTACAACTGGTGTCTTCAGCAAGCACTGAGTGGGCGAAGCACTTGGTTCACGTTGGGGGAAGGCTGGAGTAGGGAGGAAATATGTATTTAAGGACATTGTCACTCCCAGGTTGTGATTTTCAGGATTGGTTTCCACCCGCAGGAGTTGTGCAAGTGTCCCGTTTTAGATGGGACAAAGAGGAGGTGAGACATCTCATTTTAGATGAGACAAACCTCCTCTTGGAGGAAATAATGGTTCTGCACACCTGCAAAACCTGCATTAGAGCAATGGCTTTTACTTTTAACCGTGACGTTTTCTTGGCACCAGGAGAGGCTGCGGAGCATCCCCCGTGGGGGACCAGCAGCCTGTGGGCTGCCAGGGTAAGGAACAGGGAGAGGGTGCTCTGTGAACCAGTCCTGGTCTCTTCTCCCAAGTCACAGGCAATAGGACAAGAGGAAATGGCCTCAAGTTGCACCAGGGGAGGTTCAGATTGGAGATTAGGAAAAATTTTTACACTGGAAAGGTTCTTAAGCTTTGGAATGGGCTGCCCAGGGAAGTGTTTGGGGCACCATCCCTGGAGGTTTTCAAAAGACGGGTTGACATGGTGCTTAGAGACGTGGCTTAGTGATGTGGGGGGTTTTGTTGTATGGTTTTCTTTTGTTTTTTTTTTTAATCAGAGTTGGGTTGATGGTTGGACTAGATGATCTTAAAGGTCCCTTCCAACCTAGAAGATTCTATTCTATGACTCCTAGCTACACGTGGTGTATTTCGTTGCATTCCCAGTGCATAGGGTTGCTTGCTTTGGTCTGTATTCACTGTTCCCCACCTTCCCACCTCTGCTCTCAGCATTAACGAGCTGTAATTAGGACCATACAATCAGCGCAACTATTCTGATCTTTTTGCCAACCAGCAGGTTTTGTAATGAGCTTTTTTTTACTTGGTTTGAAAACAGACACAGAGTCCTGATACATTTAATCTGACAAGGATGCCACAGCTGTCAAGAACTGTACGAAGGTGTGAATGAAAAGCTTATGCCGATGGAGGAATCCAGACTCATAGCTCTGATTTCCTTGGGCAGGTTCAACTGTAGCCTGCTGACAACAGTTAGACGTTACACAAGGGCATGGCTACCCCAGGTTGCTTTTCTTAATACTACGTGGTTGTTCTTTTCTGTTTATTCTGCCTTTAAGATGAAGGAAACAACCATCCAGAAGCAAGACGGTGACTTAGAAAATACAGCCTGTCTGAGCTGTGGAAGCTTTCCCTGTAGAAAGGCAGGATTAGGAGAGCTTGGATAACATTAATTAAGTTCCTGGAGAAAGAGCCTGACATTTTTCATTGCAACACCCGTTGGAAGATTTATTAACCCAAAATAAAAGGTGTCATTTACAATGTCTTTCTTGCAAGAACTTCCTAAAATTACTTCATGTTGATCCGTTCGTGCTAGCAACTTCAGTATGAAGTGGAAGAAACTTCTCCTGTTTAGGAAAAGACAATAGCAGAGCACTTGGCAAGTTACGGGCTTGAAAGTCATATAGTTTTAATGATGGTGTAGCTCCCTCCTGACTCCATGGAATAGTTAGAGTTGGAAGGGACCTTTGCGATCATCGAGTTAAATAGATGGATAGATGGAAGATGAAGTGCTGTGTGTCTGAATGAAACCACACATTCCAGGTTTACCCTCCAGTTCTTCTGCACCACCCATCTCCTCATTGAGGAATGGAAATCAGCCTGCCCCTCTTGATTTGAAAGCCCTTGTGTTTATCCCCTGTCTCTGGGTGAAATCCAGGCTAGTCTCTCCATGTCAGTGGGTGCAAGGGATACAGACTGAAATTCCAGTGTGCTGGAATTACCCGAAGCACCTCAGAACACTACAGTTTGGAAATCACAGAAGCATAATGTGGTTTTTCTTCATACTTTCCTGTATAGGGTGGCAAATGCCCATAAGGGCACAGCTCCCGCTGTCCCGATTCAGGACATGCGTGTAGGGGCAACGTGAACACGTAACATGTCTGTGGGTACGGTCACACGGGGTGAGAGGCAGAGGGTTGCTAATGCTTCCCACAGCTTGGAGCCTGGAGTGGTGAAAGCCCGGAAAGACCTGTGAAAATGGGAATGTAGGAGAATTTTCAAGTCCTCGGTTGAAGGCCAGATGGCTGTGACGTGGTTAAAAACTTCCCTGCAGCTCTCCAGGCTGTAATCGCCATCAAACACAGCAAATGCTGGTATTCTGGCTGGGTTGTTACATCTGTGTAACAGTAACATTCGTGTATATTTTTAAAATACCCAAATACTCTTTATGCACATCACAGAAAATAACAAACGTAAGGTTAACTCTACAACAGACTTCTAAGACAACTGAAATTTTGTGTATAAAAACACACCCACGCTCTATCATGGCTCCTTTAAAATAACATTATTTTTTCTACAAAGCCCAATTAAACCAACACGAATTCCACCAAGAATAGAAAGTTCCTTGTCCTCAGACAGCTAATATATCTCGCTTAGTCTTTTGAGAGCCCTAAAAGCAAAATTAAGTAGTTTGTTTTCGGCAGCGCTCTTCTACAAGGGAGAAAAAGAATAATTTATTTTTGATTCATAGGAGAAGTGGCTAAGCAAGGGATCACCAGCTGGTATTCCGATCACTATCTTTGTGGAATGTATTGTAGACTCTAATTAGGTAAGCCCTCTCACAAGTCTATAAAGTGCATGGTTTGGTGGTGGAACCTCTTGCCTCTGGATGGAGTTGGATCAAGCATGTCCCAAAGACAATTATGTGTGTAATAATTCTAACCAGAGCTTTTACTGTAAAACGCCAGATAAGGTTTCAAAACACATTCAAGGGAGGGATTAGAGAGGAATCCATCCTTTTCTGTTTCTGCTTAGTGTTGTTTTACAGAAATACACAGCAACGCCCAGTGAACTGTAGTCATTAGGACAAGTACAGCACTCGTCGAGGTGCTGTGGGCCAGGTCAGTCCTCAGCTCACACCAAGAGGGACTTCCTCCCTTCCTCCCTCCCTTCTCCCTTCCTCCCTTCCTTTCCCCCTGCCGCTGTCTTTTCTGTTCCCTTTCTCAATCCTTTTCTCCCTCCCTTCCCCAGTTTCACATAAATTCTGTAAAAAAAAAATAATTTCAGTGCATCACAGGCAGCGTGACCAAAGTGTCACAGCTATTGGGGATTTTGATGCATAGTAAAACGTCAGGTTCTGTGACCTTACTTTAGCCTTTTTTTTTTTTTTTTTGACTGGACAACCTTGGAATAATGTTAAGTTGGATTAAACCAGTACCTTTGGACTATCAGCATAAATAAGATGCACTATACATGTCAAAACAGGTTCTTGTGTAATACAGGTCTCTGTGGCTTCATTTACTAGTAACACCCTTCATAAGTCATAACAGGGAATGAAGCAATCTCTGTGATATGGAAATTTCTTCTCAAGTGCATAAATTATGTCTTAATGCTTCAATTGCTTGAAAAGTGGGACAGTCCCACAGGTCACCATTTCTGTTCCAGTGATAAGATTTGCAAATATTAACAATGATTTCTGTTTTGCGGGGAGGATTAACTTTACAGGCATGAGGGATCCAGTTTAGTTGAACGTGGGTAAGTAAAAGCCCTAAACGTAGTAAATTAGCAAAACCAAGTACTGAAGGCAGCTTCTTTACTTGATTTGGAGTGATTTTATAAACTTTCCCGATTCTGAAAGGTGAATTCGCGTGCTCAGCTCCCACGTCAGACCCTTGTGCCTTTACCTTCAGCCTGGTCCCCATGATGGGGGCAAGAGGCACATGGAATTGTACAAGGGAGATGCTGCACTGGGGACCTGCTCTCTTGTTCCATCAGTGCCGCAAGGTTGCCACGTGCTCTCTGACCAGTTGCCTCTCCTAAAACTTATGGGCATGTCCTTGCTCGTGAGCTGCCTTGGTTTTTAGAGACCTGGCTCCCGCATAGTCTCTGGGTGTTTTTTTACAATCGATTTCCCCTGGAATTACAGCGGTTCAGCACGTCTCACTGCTGAGGTGAGGGTAGTTCATCGAGAAGATTTCCAAACCTCCAGAAATAACATGTAGATTGGCTTCGCTGTACTCATTTCTCCTTGTTTGAGCACTAAAAAAACGCATTCAGGCAGCCTCTTAAAGATCATACAAATAACAGCCATTGAAATGGAAAGCAGCAAAATGATGAATATTGTATAATACGATGTTAAATTACAAATAAATAAAACATCTGGGGCCAGATGTTGCTGTTGGATTCCTGTGTGGAGCTTCCATTCCTTTCAGCAGTGTTGTGCGTGCACTTCTGAGAGCAGAGTTTGGCCCTTGATGTAGAGAAGAAGTGTTTTTAATGTAATATGAATGGAAGATGATTTCTCCATTAAAAACAAGGTAACTTTGTAGATGGGGAGATTAGCATGTTTTAGAAAAGCAGTTGAGGGTGTCTCTCCAACAACCTTCATAACAGGGATTTTTTTAAAGGTTAAAAAGATAGAAAACAACAGTGGAAAAAATGGAAGAAACCTCTACAGAGTACATATGGTGAGACAAGGGAGCAGGCAGTATAAGAAATGTACTTGAAGTAAGCCCAAGTGCTCAAACATCACTAGAGAGTTTTAAAAGACTGGTGATGATGCACATAGGAGGATAAAGTCATCTCAAAAAATGTCCAACCTCAGGTGGACTTGCCAAGTACAGAACTCTCATTTTTTTTCCTTTTTGAAAGGCTGCTGGGTCTTAAAGATTTTCTTAAAGCAGAATTTACTGTTACCCGTGGGGCAGTTACAGGGGAAAGTGGCCATTTACCCAGGGAAAAAAAAAATTCCCTTTCTCAGAGGCATACACTGCTTGGTGGCAGACAGGTTTGCAGGATTTGACCTTTAGTAGGATGTAGAATATCCTTTGAGGCCGGGGCTGGTTTCTCCCTAGGTTCACGTGTGATGCCCATGCCTGTGGTTGCAGGTGCTGCTTTGTGACTGATTTGTCAAGCAGCTGGCTCTCCTCTGCAGTACCTGCCCGGGCTTGTTTGCCGGGTTCCTCCCCAGAAAGCCTTTGAGAGAGGAGGCTGTTTATTTTGAAACGTTCTCCCGGGGGTGAACCTTTCAAAATACACATCTCATTTCCCAGCCCCCGAGTCTCGCTCCGGCACGTTGGGGTGCGGTGCATCCAGGCACCGTGCTGGTGGCCAACTTCTTGGATGACCTTTTCTACAAAGCCTTTTGGCCAGTCACCGGGCACCCCAGTGACAGGAACTGAAGTGCCAGACGGTAATTCGTTGCTTATTTGAACCTTTGGTTGAGGTGCCTTTGGTCTCTCGAGACAGTTGCCCTCTTGGCTCTCGTTGATTCCCTGTTTGGTGTAAAAGGGTGATGGGGAGTGTGGTGCCAAGGACCAGCTCCGGGCCGTGGTCCCCTCCATATCAAGCCTAGGGTAGGCATTACAAGACATTTGAAAACAAAGGGTTTCCATAGGGCAGCCCTGGTGCAATGTGCTCCCTGGGCATCCCTTGCCATGAGATGTCCATTGGGAAGGGTGGGCTGCGCCTTGCACCATCCAGCTCTTGAGCTGTGCCAGCAGCCCAGTACCCAGGGCTGCAATCCAGCTGGGGGAACCCTGGCAACTCCAGTCAGCTTGGGAGCTCCCACGTTACCAAATGAAGGCTTAAAATCTGCTGAACTGCATTGTGAAGGCAAGGCTGTCAGCAACCCCTGCCTTTGGAGAAGCAGTGAAGGAAAGAGGCATAAAAGGCTAATCTACCTTTGCTACAAGTAATTTATTGCAGCAGAACCCAAGCAATCAGTGACCAAGAGAGGACTACAGAGTATTTTATTTTTTTTTGGAGGCAAAGAAAAAGAAAACTCACGATTTGAGGGCATCCTTAAAGTTTTACAGTCCTATCTTTCTGCTACTCCTGACTTCTCTCTCTTCCTTGACCTGTACCAGCTTCTGCAAATTCAGTCTTCTGCCCAATGTCACCTGTCTGTAAAGCTCATTAAAAAGCTGAATGTTCTTGGCCTATGGGTATTAACTCCTCACTCAACCTACTTACAGATGGGAGTTTCCCAGGGCAGGGGCAAAAAGCCTTCCCATCCAAACAAACAAATTTGCAATCTGGAAATCCTCCTCCGTCGGGCACAGCACGGGGCAGGCGTTTGCTATGCGCTAGTTGGCGTTTCCTTGAGATGAAGGAAGAGCTACAAAAAAAAAAGAAAAAAAAAGAAAAAAAAAGAAAAAAAATTGCTTGATGGTGTTTTGTTCCCTGCTGTGTGAAATGACATCACTAGCACAACCCAGCCAGATGGGGCCGAGTGCTGCATCGGTGGAAATGCACCTTCGGATGGCCGCTTTCCATTAAACTAAACACAGATATTCCTTTTAAAATCGAGCTGCAGACTGAAGCCACCAGTTAAACACAGCTGGTCCTTCGCCTTGCCGTCCATCCCGTCCCTGTCCCCCCTCTAAGTTATTTTTCTTTTCAAGGGGTGGGCTCAATCAAGAAAAGGGAGAAGCGGTTGAGAAGTTATACGTGTGTCTTCTGCACCTCGGATTTTATGGGGCAAGCTCGCAGTTTCCCTTCCAGTTTTGTTCATCCAAATGTTACTTACGTAAAAGCCAAGTGCTAAAACCGGGGGAGAAAAATTGGCTGTGGCACCTTTTGGGTGTAAAAAAATAAATAAATTTGTGCTGGAGCTTTTAAAGGGGCCTTTAAAGATGGTGTCTCTCAATAACACCTGCACCGTATGGTTTGTATGCCAGCATTTCAATTTATGGTTTCCTTTGACTATGGCTCTGTGCTATCCTGTTTTTCATACCTGACAAGAACCCCCTCTGCCACATCTCTGGAGTTTTTGGGCTTCAGGGTGTTAATAATTAACATCTTATCCTTGTTTCAGTCCCGATGCCTGACAAGGAGAGCGCTGGCTTTTAGAAACCCTTTATCTGAGCTAAGTGGCAAGTGATGTTCCCATGCCGTGGGACTTTCCTGAGTCTCCAGTATTTTCTCCTCCCTTTCTGACCGGAAAGAAGAAATTCCAATTGTTTTCTGCTCATTAGAAATTTACAGACTTTCAGTCCCTGGGAGAGAGACTTTACCCATTGCAGTGCAGGTCTTTGGCTGGTGATTACGACCAACTGGCTTAATGGAAGATCTCCCCCCATTTCACTGTGGAGGAAGAGCTAATCCTTTTTTAAAACAATTGCACGTTTAAAAATGCATGTTTCAGTCGTCTTCAGCAGCCTCATGCTGACAGCATAGAGTTGTTCAGGACAATCAAAAAGAGAAGGTTGCGTTGTCAAAGACTTCAGCTATTTCCCCTGACTAATCTAGGAAGAGAATCCCAAACTCACTGAAGTGCCCTGAGCAGACGTTTTATAGCAGTCCAGGCTATTTCATCGCTGGAAGCAAGTCTGTAATAGCCTTTTAAGCATCATTCAGCCTGAATTATCTGCCTAAGATGTGTACATAAATCACGTTATATTACACAATATTTTTTCTTACCCCCTTTCTTGAATTTTACTCCTCCGGTGCGAGTTCTAGAAAAGAAGCAAATTAGATTTCCTTCAGTCACTCATAAAGGCTAGTGGGATGACTGAGTTATGCCAGGAATTTTTGGCCCCGTTTGTTGCATTCAGAGGAGTGAAATTCTATCTAATGAAGTGGGAGAGGTGTTACAGAAAGAGGAGGCAGTAACTTACTTCTTATTACTTTTCACCCTGCTTGATTTTCTGTCGTTTAACTGCCTCGACACAGTACAGGGATGTACATTACAAGGTACAGGGATGGTACAGGGATGACCCATTAACTGAGCCTCATTCTCCCAACCTCCCTCCTGAGGGAGGCTCATGTCCTAATGACAGGGCCGTTAGGAGGAGGATTTTAACCACCTTAATTCCTCTGAGCAATGATTTCCAGCCATTTCCTCTAGGCATGGTTCTGGAAAGGGGGGGGTTAAGCCCCACTGCGTCTTACTGGGGCACCTCCTGTGGGTGTCCCAGTAGTTGTGGTTGCACAACCCTACTGTTTGCACAGCAGAAATGGGATAAAAGACAGAAAACACGGCCAAGGCAGGGAACAGACATGAGACCCACCTGCCTGGCTGAATGCCGAAAGCTGCGGGACTGATCTCGCACGCCTGTCGTCTCTTGCTCTGGGAAATCTCTCCTTCTCATTCCCACAGGGACAAGTGATTCAGGAAAAGGCACCCTCTCGCCTGGAATTTCAAAGATTGGAGGAGCTGCGTGAAAACTGGCAGCTATTGGAGGAGAGACTTCTGAAATGAAAGGAGGTACCAGCTCCTTGGTATTGCAGCATCTTGGAATTGCTGCTTCTTAGGATGGAGATTATAAGGGAGAAGTCCTTATAATCTCAGCGTGGTGAGTAGGACCCGAAAGGTGATCATCCCTCTGTACTTGGCACTGGTGAGACCTCACCTCAAGTGCTGTGTCCAGTTTTGGGCCCTTTACCACAAAAAAGACCTTGAAGTACTGGAGTGGGTCCAGAGAAGGGCAACGGAGCTGGTGAGGGGTCTGGAGCACAAGTCTTATGAGGAGATGCTGAGAGAGCTGGGGGTGTTCAGTCTGGGGAAGAGGAGACTGAGGGGAGACCTTCTCATGCTCTATAACTACCTGAAGGGGGGGTGTAGGGAGGCAGGGGTTGGTCTCTTCTCCCAAGTCACAGGAGACAGGACAAGGGGCAACAGCCTCAAGTTGCCCCAGGGGAGGTTTAGATTGGATATTGGGAAACATTTCTTCACGGAGAGGGTTATCGGGCATTGGAATGGGCTGCCCAGGGAAGGGGTTGAGGCACCATCCCTGGAGTTGTTCAAAAGATGTGTTGACGTAATCCTTAGGAATAAGGTTTAGTGATTTTTTGTCAGCGTTAGGTTGATGGTTGGACTAGATGATCTTTAAGGTCCCTTCCAACCTAGACAATTCTATGATTCTATGATTCTAAGTCGTGATCGTGTAGGCTGGAGGGCAGAGGACACAAACCCAAGGGAAATGGCATCTTGTTAGTTCTCTCCCCCCCGCCCCAAGCAATTTATTAATGTTCTCTTTTTGGGTGTTGCCTATAGGATTTAGTCCCAATATATCTGTCTGCAGGTGTCATATGGTCCTGGAGTTGCCCAGTGGTTGGAAGGGAGATGATCGAGCAAGCCTCTGGTACCACCAATTCCAGCCTGTTTGCTGGTAGGGGATGGCTGTGCCCAGTGAGTCTTAGACACTTAACGAGTTGAACAGCTCTATCTGCCCCTATGCTGATGCTGGGCCAGAGCAGGAACCATCTGCACCCACAAGTACACAGGTAGAGCTGTCCAGATCTGGTGTAGGGAAGTCTGGTGAGTCTATTCCTAGCTAATTGTGAAGCATGGAAAGTGGTACATGGAGAAATTTTGGCAGTGAGGCTAAGAGACGGTGTTGTGTACAGCCATGGTCCCTCTGAAGCTGGTGCTGGGCCGTAGGGCTGTGGTCTCCAAACCCATTGCAGGACAAAGACACTTTGTTGCAGCGGTAGGATGGAATAGAGGAGAAGTGCAAGTCCATTGCCTGCCTCTTGAGCTGAGCTGTGTACCTGACCCTGTACTAATGGGGACACAGTAGTCTAAATGGATCAAAGTCCTACATGAGGGCCCAGGGGAACATGAGCATGTCCATAATGCATCTGCTAGTGTGCTAATTAATCCTGTCAAGATTGAACCTGAGGAAAGCATGCCACGGTTTGAAGGAGGCCACGTTAGTGAGGACTCCCACTCTGACAT
>JAOQGH010000040.1:14414410-14428800 GCA_025769975.1 Gallinago jamesoni | reverse complement strand
TCATAAACTTTCTTTTTGTTCCTGAGCTCCAGCCAAAGCTCTCTATTTAGCCAGGCTGGTCTTCTTCCCTTCCTGCTTTTTTTCCGGGTCTTAGGTATGGCTCTTTCCTGTGCTTTTAAGAGTGCCTCCTTGAAGTAAGACCAGCTTTCTTGGGCACCTTTGGCCCTCAGAACTGTCTCCCAAGGGACACTTTCAACCGCCCTCCTGAAGAAGCCAAAGTCTGCTCTTCGGAAGTCCAAGGCGGCAGTGTTGCTGCCCCCCGGCCTTGCTTCAGCAAGAATTGAAAATTTTATCATTTCATGATCACTCTGTCCAAGTCAACCCCCAACGTTTACATCCCCCACAAGACCCTCAGAGTTAACTATCAGCAGGTCCAGTAGGGCATCTTCCCTAGTTGGTTCTCTCACCAGCTGCGTTAGGAAGTTGTCTTCCACGCACTCCAAGAATCTCCAGGACTGTTGCCTCTCTGCAGCTGGACCATGAATAGACTGTGAAGCCCTCATGTTGGTATGGACGAGAGCCACCTCGGGCTTTTCCCATCAACACACCCTGGTCCCTCTGGATGCACTGGGAATGGAGTGTAGGTCTGAAAAGGGAGATTTTTCTTTTCTTTTCTTTTCTTTTCTTTTCTTTTCTTTTCTTTTCTTTTCTTTTCTTTTCTTTTCTTTTCTTTTCTTTTTCAAAACAAAATAGAATAAAAGGCTGTAAAACATCCAGTCTGCTACCAAATTGCTTTAAAAAATGTTCCTAACTTTGCAAAAGTTGCACGTATTGCTATTAGACATCCCTTTCTCTGTTACCTACTTACACCTCTTCAAAGCTGAATGGAAAAATTAATGCTGAACCTCCCTCCCCTCATAATCAAACATTATAACGCTGAGCAATTCAGAGCGAAGATTACACAGAACAGTCATTCCATAACAATACAATTATGATGAAATCATTTTCGCATCTGTGGTCTGAGATGAGATTAAATCTGCTTTAACGAGACATTGGATGGGCTTTTTTCTTCCATATTTTTTCTTCATGACACCATTACAATGCCAACTAAATTTTTTTTTTTTTAGTTGCCTCACTTTCTGATTTTTCCTTTACAATAAATCCAGAACCCATGCAGGGGAACTAAACTGAGAGTTTTGTACCACTTGTTTTTGTACTTAAATTGCTGATAGACTCCCTCTGTCTTAGTTTCACTCTGACAGTTGGTTTTGTGGGTTTTTTCCCCCCGAGAATTTCCTTTTTAATTTTTTTTTTTCCCAAAAGAATTATATTTCAGATTTCCTGCATCAGCAAGGCTAATGACAGCAGGGTCATCAGGACCGCAAGGCTGCCAGGCAACTCTGTCCTGCCAGGCTGTATTTATAGCAGCTCTACATCAGAAAGGCAACATGGAGCCACCAAGAGACCTAGAAGTGCCCGTCCTACTGTGTGGCCAAGCTGGTGGTTTGGAAGGCTGTGTCCCTGCAATGTGTCCGGGACCAGCACCACTTTCTGCCTCAGTTTCCCAGGACTGAGTGCATGACTTGGGGGAGCAGCACTGTGATTTTCAAGGTCACTCCCCAGTGTAAGGTCAGCCATCCATAGGTTGTCTGTTCTGCATGTCTTGGATCATGTAATATTCACAAATTATTTGCTCTCAAGGGGGCTTTGGTTGCTTTTTCTTTGTATTTTTAATTTTTTTTTTTTTAAACGAGCCTTATTTTGATGGCAAAATCTGGGCTGATCTCAGATTTCAAAGCAAACCTAAGGCTCTTTAGGGACCAATATAGTTTGAAAAGGCATAGGCTGTCTCAGTCTCAGCTGGGGACATTTCTTTGTCTTTGCTTCAGTTACCACCACTTCTTCTCAAAGGCAACCTCCTTCCTTTGATCCAAAATAGACTCTGGGAAACTGCTCACTCACGTATCACCTTCTGCGACATCCCTGGTGAGCTATCTGGCCAGCTTCACATGGGGGCTGGCCAGCTGCTTGCCCTTCCCTTTTGTGTTTTGAAGAGTCAGGTGGACAGATGGAAATGATCTTCATGGGGGGAACAAATCAGTTCCTTCACTAATCTCCTCAACTGTGAGGGCAGCTGGAGGCTTTAATTTGGTTACGCCTACAAGGGGTGGCTTCAGACACTCCTTATCCTCTGTTAGACCTACCTAGCTAAAGGCACTCCTGAAGCACCAAATTTGTTCATAACTTGCTCTGCACAGAGGGGAAAAAAAAAAAAAAAAAGTAGAAAAGGGAACTTCACTCATTGATCAAAGGGGACAGAAAAGGGATGGAGCTCATGTTACTGATCATCAGTAAACTTTTTGCATTTAGATCAAGAAGGTCCAATCGAGAGCTTGCCAAAGGAAGGGAAACCCCGCCGTCTCCATCTGAAGGCAGAAAGGAATTATGCTGAATATCTGGGAGCCCTTGAGTTAAATACATGTCGAGAGGAACTGATAAAGATAAAACACAATAATGGAAACTTGTCTCAGAAAGAGCAAGTAGGTCCCAACTGTCAACAACAATCTGAACCTATAACAAGCACTCTTGTTTGAAAATGAATTCAGCTGAAAATGAAAGATTAAACAAGTACAACAACGTAAGAATAAATTACACATAAATCTCTCTGGTTTTCAGGATCAAAGGAAGATTAAAGAACAAGTTATGGAAATGTGGTAGAGGCAGAGAGAACCTATTAAGTGACATCATTTAGCGAGTATATGAGTAATAGAGAGTTCACATCTAAGTTTAGAGGGAAAAGAATGAACCTGTAGCTTCTAAAAGGGACTTCAAAGGTATGCGTGGCATTAATGAATACATGACAAAGAAGATTTCTATAGCTCAAACCCAATGAAAATATGGCCCAGGAGCTGAGCTCCACAGCTGCCGGTATGAGAAACCTGCTTTCCATTGCAGTGGTGGAGAAGGACCCAGTTCTTCCAGTCCACCCTGTGATTTGGAGAGGGTGAAGGGGCACATCAGCTGCAGCATTCCTGTTCAGGACCCCCGAGCAAGGGTGCAGGTAGCTCTGTGGGAGCACGGGGTACTCCTGAGAGCAGCAGGGTCCATCGCTACCCATCCTCCAAGCTGTTCTTTCCCTTTCTGCCTCTCTGCTGGGCTCAGATCACAGCCTGTTCTCAAGTGAGGATGCTTAGCAGGGACTCCTCTTCTCTTGGGAAGCCACACTAAAATGCGTGTCTGTGTGCGTAAGGCTTTATGTGTGTTCTTTTGCAGTGACACTATGAAAACCAAGAGGCCTAATGCCAGACCCTTTGCTCTCCTATTTCATAACCTTCTGACTCTTATGATCTTAAAAAAAAAACAAAACAGAAAAAAAAAGGGATCCTCTTCTCCCTTCCAATACAAGTGAGATTGCTTCGAAGAAGCATCTTGTCCCAGCTCTTTCAAAGAGGCTACTGCAAACCCAAACCTTGAACCCATAAACCCAGAGTCCGTGTGTCTCAACAGTTCCCTGCTCCGTCCTCTGAAAGAGTGATTATACAGTATTAATAGTAGCTAATTCCCAGCCTCCTGGGATAATAAACTGCTTTTCTCTGCCACAGCTGATCCCTGGTCCAGGATGAGTTTTCAAAGGGAGCTATGTGAGAGAAGGGAGTGCAATGGGACAAAAAACCAGAGTGATGCTTCTTTGGCTTAGAGCTCACTGCCATCCAAACATCCTTCCCCTTCTGGGTGGGCTGGCGTGGAGATTTCTGATGCCCAGTGACTGGTCACGGTGCTTTTCCCTGGGGGAAAGGCAGTCTATCTCCTGTCTTTGGGGAAATGAACCATGTTCAGGCTAGGGGGCAAGAGGTGCCTGGATCATCTTGGAAGGTTAGGGGACTTCACCTCACCCCCATGTACATACTCCACCGTTATCATCACTACATCAGTGATGGGAGATCCAGAGTCTATTTGCTGGTCCTCATGAGCAAAGAGTGCATTGACATCCTGAATGTTTGTGGTGATTGCAACTACTCACCCACAATCGGAAATCTTTTTTTCAAGATTTATCTTTTTTGTCAGTGTAGGCTGTAGTTTTCTTCAGGAAAACCAGTCAGGAGAGTTTAGGGAAAGGAAACAATTTAAGCCTTTTCCAATATTTTCTCATACTGAAACCAGCTGGAAACTGAAAGAGACCAAGGTGGGAAAGGTATTTTTGCATGTGCAAAAGATGATACAGGAACAGCTGAGATGATATGAAAATAAAGGCAGTACAAGGTAGTTAGAAGGAAGATCTGGCTTTCGTTTGGCCTCCCAACCCAAGCAAACAGCAGCCTTTGATAGCTTTGAAAGTTATTCCTTGCTCACACCTCAGATGGGTGTGCATTGGCTAAGCACATTGCCTGCGGCCGATTTGATTTGTGTTCAAATGTTTGTGGTAGAGGAGGCGCACGCAAATCTATTTTTATGTATGTATTTATTACCAAGGCATGCAAAGCAGAGACTTTCAGCCCACACTACACACAATCTCAAAGCTGTGCCCGGCAGCGAAAAAGCCTCGTGGAGGTCCTCACCCAAGCCGTCGTGCGAGTTTCCCTGTGCGACCACCTTCTGCAACACCTGTACAAAGGTTCTCACACCAGTACCTGCACCCACGCTCTCTCTGAGGCAGAGGGAGGTGAGGTCCAAGTCTGGGGGCACGGGCAAAATTTAACCATCTCACAGGGGTGGTGGGGAGACCACGTCCCAGCAGAGAGCCAAGAGCTATCAGGCTGCTTTGACCCCCTTGTGCTTAATCCTCTTCTCATGCGGAAGACTGGTCTCAGGGAGGCAAGCTGTTAATTTAATGGACCCAGTATATGTCTCGTGAGACGAACCCTTCATTGCAGTGACTGTCTCCTTCATTCTTGTTTGGAGTCACACTGCTCCGGCTGTTAGGCAGTCAAACTGCATAAATAAATCATCTCCCGTGTCTTTCATCATTAGCAGAGTTGTCATAGTGCTTTTCATTTTTAGACCCTTCACCTTTTCAAATCACTCATTAAATATTAATAAATTAATCCCTCTCACATTCCTGTGATGCATTCAAGACATTTTCATGATGATTGGGTTATGTTCTGTTTCTCTTTGAATATCAAATACACCAAGTAGGTGTAGCATTCAATACAATTAGCTGGCAGTTAGAAACAGTGCTAGAAACCAAGCCTGGCAGGCTGATTTTTGCTACATGTGTTCAGCTAGCACTTAAGTACAGGGGGTAAAAAATAAAGAGCTGGTGGCACGAATGGTTTTTAAAAGGTTTGCCTTCTTCAACAGATAATTTGCTTGTTTCCTCTCAGTTTGCATGAGTCCTTCTTTTTTTGGGTGGAAGTTATTAAAACCATCACCAAGGTCAGCAAGCTGCGCTGGGCTGAATGCCCACCTATGGCTGGGCAAGATCCTGCAGTCAGGGCAGCATCTTTGGAGTAAGATCTGGCTGCTGAGGTGAGGACACTGCTGGTCCTGGAGCCAAGCACACCTTGCCAGCAGACTATGCTCTCTGCACTCAGGAGACCATTTTCCATAGGGCAGCAGAAGTAACAGGCTCCAGCCAAGCCCCATCTCCTTAGCTTTAGCATAAATCTCCATGAGAGCAAGTGTAGGGTGCTGCACTTGGGGAGAAATAACCCCCTGCACCAGGACAGGTTGGGGGCTGACCTGCTGGAGAGCAGCTCTGAGGAAAAAGACCTGGGAGTTCTTGTGGAAAACAGGATGACCATGAGGCAGCAATGTGCCCTTGTGGCCAAGAAGGCCAATGGCATTCCAATGCCACACTCAAGGGCATCAGGAAGAGTGTGACTAACAAGTCAAGTGAGGTGTTCCTGCTCCTCTGCTCTGCCCTGGGAAGGCCCCATCTGGAGTACTAGGTCCAGTTCTGGGCTCCCCAGTTCCAAAAGGACAGGGAACTGCTGGAGAGGGGACAGCAGAGGGCTACAGAGATGATGAGGGGTCTGGAGCATCTCTCTTATGAGGGGAGGCTGAGGGACTTGGGTCTTTTTAGTCTTGAGAAGAGAAGGCTGAGGGGGGATCTGATCAATGCTTACAAATACTTCAAGGGAGGGTGTTAGAAGGATGGGGCTGGTTTTTTTTCAGTGGTGCCCAGGGTCAGGACAAGAGGAAACGGGCACAAACTTGAGTATAAGAAGTTCCACCTAAACATGAGGAGTAACTTCTTTCCTGTGAGAGTGGTAGAGCCCTGGAAGAGGCTGCCCAGGGAGGTGGTGGAGTCTCCTTCTCTGGAGACATTCAAAACCCACCTGGACACGTTACTGTGCAATGTGCTCTAGGTAGACCCGCTCTGGCGGGTTGGGGTTGTACTAGATGATCTCCAGAGGTCCCTTCCAACCCCATATGATTCTATGACTTACAAATGATGCAGCAATAATTGGGAAAAGGTGCCTCATTTTGAGAGCTGGGGTGTTTACCTGAGGGTCAAATCAGTTGAAGTGAAGCACAGCCTTTTCTGGTGGTCTCACTCTCAAATAATGATTAAATCTGCTTGTGTCGCCTGGCAAATCCCTGGCTTGTTGTGAGAAAACGCTGAATATGTGGAGTGACAGGTTGACAGTGACTTCCCAGGGAAGTGTCACCACCACTGCCCATCCGTCCCTGGAGAGCTATGCAGCAGCCTTAGGTTCATGATTGAGCTTGAAGCAAAGTGAGGTCTAGGTTTTTTGATCCTTTCTGAAAAAAAACCAAACACCTTTGCCTGCTGCTTTTTTGCCATGTTGCTGTTTAGCCTTTCCATATGAAGGTGATGTCCTTCTCACGGTGCTGGTTAGCAGGTTGCTGGCCTGGCATTATCTCAGCAGTGATAAAACTCCGAGACAGCTTCATAGCAGGGTGACTTCATCAGCATCACAGTGCCTTGCCACCAGGAGCCCAACCAGTCCTCCAATGGGGAGCGGAGGGTATCATCGCTATAGGCACCGCAGTCCCCTCGGAGGCACTTTCCAAAGCTGGAGGGTCACTGTCCATTACTCAGGCTGAGTCTTACCATTTTCCCTCTTGCCCTGATGGAGGCCTTGGACTTTCCAGGAAGACTTGTCCCTGCCACCTGAGGGGAGGGTCCTACCAGGAACAGAAGTAGGCACATGTGGATGGCAATTGATGTGATCACAGAATCGCAGGATCTTCATGGTTGGAAGGGACCTTTGAGATCATTGAGTCCAATCACAAAAAAAAAAAAAAAAGAACACAAAAAAAACCCCAAAACCCAAGCAAAACCCCACAAACAGACACAAACCAACAATCTTGGCCACCAGAGCATGCCCTGAAGTGCCACGTCTACACTTTTCTTAAATCCCTCCAGGGATGGTGACTCCACCACCTCCCTGGGCAGGCTGGTCCAGTGCCTGACCACCCTCTCAGGAAAGTCATTCTTCCTCATATCTCACCTAAACCTCCCCTGACACAACTTCAGACCATTTCCTTTGGTCCTGTCATTATTCCCTTGGGAGAAGAGGCCAACCCCCACCTCTTTACACCCTCCTTTCAGGGAGTCATAGAGGGCAATGAGTATTGCTTTTTTCATAGGTGGAGATCAGGGAGCTGGGCTGCCTGCGGGGCACGTGGGACCGCCTGGGTCAGGCTGAGCTGCCTGGCTGCAAGCCCCTCGCTGGGACGAGCTGTCACATTCCCTTCACACTGAATGAAAAGCAGGCATGACCAAGGTGTGATATAGCTGCTCTCCTTCCGGCATCTGCTCTGGAGCGAGACGGATCAGTCTCTGCCAGTCTCTCTCAGCTAACTAGGCGGGGGGGGGGAGATAGGGGTGACTTGCTCCAAGCTAGGCAAGGCGAATCCTGAACGAGGTGGGCAGCACCCGCATCCCACTGTTGCTCACCTGGCTGTGTCCAAGCCCTTCTGCTTCTCAGCTGTGCCCTGCCGTCGGGGAAGGTGCTTCTCCCGGAGACAGGGGCTGAAAATGAAGAGGCTGCAGAGAATGCATAGGTGTGGGGAGGTAGAGGATGGAGGGGGGAACAGTTCCGGAAAAACCACAGCCAGGCTCCATCTCAGACTCTCCTGAATGCACAGCACTCCTAGAGTTTTATTTTGGTAAAGCAAAGCATAGCATAAACATGTGGAGATTGCTCTCTCGGCAGCCTAGTCTTCATTAATAGCCAAAAAAAAAAAACCCACCTTGTTGAGGATGGCTCCATTTATGGCCCGAGTTTCTGCTTGGTCAACATCCTTCACGTCCATGTCTGCATCATGTGGCCAGGAGCCACTCTGGATACACCCCCATGTCCAGCACACCGCGACTCACGAACACTCTGTATCACTGGGCACCCCCTCCCGTGACTGTCACCCAGTCCTGCAGGTCTCCTGAGGGCATCACCACCTCTCACTATCACCCCTTGTTGGCCTTCCCCAAGCTTTTCTTTCAAGTACCACCATGGCTCTCTCACACCCTCACCCATATCTACCTCTAATGACTTTCTGGCTGCTAATTGTTCTCTTGCAGCCCTGCCCCTTCCATCCCCATTCAAAACAAGGCTCGGGCACCAGGGAAGTTTTTACGGGGAGGTGCAGAGCAAAGCCCAAAGGGAAAGCAGTTGCAACAGGAGGTGGTTTCCCAAGCTGTGATGTTACAGGCAGCTGCTCTGTTGACAGCTCTGTCACAAGGAAACTCTTCTTGCCCTAAAGCTCCCCCATGCTCAGCGCTTCTAGACACGATGTTGTTGAAGCAGGTCGTGTTTTTCTGCTTTTAAAACAGCTGGTGGGTGCTGTACTTTAGGGGAACATTAACTGGAAAAGTCTTGAAACTGAAACATCATAAGGGAAAGAAGAGCTCTGTGCTTGCTTTGTGCTTCTTGCCCCTTTTTTCCCCCTTCAGTGCTCTCACACTGACAATTGGTGGCTATTAGAGCAAAATGCTGCTCTTCCTGTAGGGACTGACTCTGTTCAGCAAATATTAATGCAATCCCAACCCAGAAAAGCCATAGGAAACAATACCAACCCTTTGGTGGGAGCACCGGTCAGCAGCAGCACCAGGGCAGAGACCAGGCTGGAGACTTAACAAAGTTTGCAACACAGCTATAAAAAGTCATTAATGATGCAATTCAGCTGCCCAGAGCAGGTGTTTGACCTGCCCACCACTTAAAAGGGAGGCACAGCTTGAAGGGAGCACAATATTGGTCGCAGATGATTAACAGGGAGAGCAACAGCCCGGAGTAACTAAACCTCTTGGGTGACACAAAGGGACCAGGGGGCTCTGTCCTGCAGCCTGCACCGCTCTACAGCACCTGGCCTGGCTCGGCATCAGGTGCACACAGATGGGATGTGCTCGACTTTGGCAACAGGCTGTTGGGAGGGGGGAGTCCAAATTCATAGAACAATAGAATGGTTAGAGTTGGAAGGGACCTTAAAGATCATCTAGTTCCACACACACACACACACACACCCCCCCAGGGACAAGTCATTCACAAGTGACTCGGCGAAGTCAAGTTACCAAACTTCATGGGTATTTTACTGCCCCAAAGCTTGCCAGGTTCTGTCCATAAACGACTGCATCCAGCCCTGGAGTGGTTGGAAGGGGGAGGAGGAGATTTTCATCTTCTCTTTGGTCTGTAGCACCCTGACACCACCGGCAGCTTTTCATTGCTCCTCGTTGCTGCAACCACTGGAAGTAGCCCAGCAAGATGGTGTTGGGCAAAAAAAAAACCCCAGCTGAGCTGCCCCAGAGAGGCTGAGGGCTTGTGGGCTGCTGGTTTTTACAGCATGACTGAGCAAAGGAGTCAGGTTCTGCCCTTCTGCGAGGTGGAGTTCAGGGAAAGGACATCGGCACAAACAGGTCTTTCTGTATTGGAAACACGAGCACTTTTACAGCTCAGCTCTTCTGTAGTTGCAGGCTGGGGCTTCTGGATCATTTAAGTCGTGTGTCCTCTCACTCATAAGGACAATTTCAGTTGCAGAATAGCTTTTGCCACAGCAGCTTTTTGTTTTGTATATCCCCTTGGATTTTACTTCCTCGATCCCAGCAGTTTTTTGGAATCTTCATATAGCTGTTCTCCTGTACACATATGTACAAATATATGTATGTCTGTGCACACAACAAGACATGCAAAGTTCTGCAAAGGGTCTGCCATATCCCCCCAGCATGGGTGCAGGCCAGGATGCATCTGGCTGGCCAGCAGCCCTGCCAAAAATGACAGAGGACGCTGTAGCAAACTTGAGCTGACAACGTCCTCCAAACTACCTACTAAGCTCTGTTGGCTGGAATGTGGCCACCAGGTCAGAAGTTTCCTCCCTCCCCTACTTGGAACAGGGAAGATTCAGACGAGATATAAAGAAGAAAGTTTTTACAATGAGGGTGGTGAAACACTGGCATGGGTTGCCTGGAGAGATGGTAGGTGCCCCATCCCTGGAAACATTCATGGTCAGGTTGGACAGGGCTCTGAGCAGTATGAGCTGGTTGAAGATATTCCTGCCCATTGCAGGGGTGTTGGACTAGATGACCTTTAAAGGTCCCTTCCAACTCAAATTATTCTATGATTTTATGATTATGTCCAGGTTTTGGTCTCCCTGTTCATGAGGGCTGTAGGGAAGCTGGAAAGGGCACCGTGGGCATAGTCACAGGCTTTGAGTCCCCATGAGAAGACACTGAGGCAGACGGGCTTCATGTTTCTGGCTGGGAGGAGGCTAAGGACTAAGCTGATAGCAGCCTACTGCAAAGACAGAGTGATGAAGAAACCAAGTTGCTCTCAAGCACAGGGCAATGACCTTGACTGTGGCTTAGGCTGTTCGAGATGGACAGATCAAAAAAAAACGCTTCACCAGAAGAGTCTTGAAGTGCTGGACCTGGTCGTGGAAGATCAACCAGCATTGGTCTTCCCGCTCCAACCTCCATCCATGGAGTTTTTCACAGCTTAGTTGTACAAAGCCATGGCTGGCTTGACGCAGTGATGGCCACAGTCCTGCTCCAAGTGGGAGGTTGGACTAGAGACCTCCATAGGTTCCTTTGAGCCAACACCACTGTGAATACACATAGAGCACCACCACGACCACATCACACTGGTTGTGCTTTCCCTGACTTGTCGCTGTCAGGAAATAACTTTACTCCTTTTTTCCTTGCCCAGTTATAATCCTGTCTATGTGGGACATGAGTCACCTTTAGATTTGTTTCTACTGTGAGCGGTAGCACAATAGGGGCCCACATGCAACTGAAAACAGGTAAATCCTGCAAAGGAGCATGTCTCAGTTATTTTCCAGCGTATGAGTAACTCAGCAGAAAACAGAAATGGGGCTTCTTACCTCTGGCAAGATCTGCTATAACCACCCATCAGCTGTGTTTTCAGGTGTGGTTTCCCTGCAGGAGGGCACCTGCGACCATTTTCCCATCAGTCAAAGTCTTTTCCAGCCCATCAGTTTTCTATTTATCCACCAAATCATGGGTCTGTGTTGACTTTTTAGCAGAACCTGTGCCTTAAATACATTTGAAATGAGAGGCTAACTAACGTGGGCAGGTGTGTATGTGTGTGCATCTTTGTCCCAAGGTGTGTGGGGGGGAAGGGAAGGGAAAGGGAAAGGAAAGGTCTGACCAGCATCAAACAAAAATAGAATCATCATCTCCTTTCTTTGTAGAATAAATTGGAGCAGAAATCTGAGATGGTGCCGGCTGCCTGCAAACTGTACCTACTTTAAAAATAAAAGCTCACTGCCTGCAAGTTATCCTCTTCTCTGTTGTCTCCAGTACAACCTTCTTTCACCGGGAACCAGAAACAGAAACAAGCAAGCATCCCCTCACTGTCCCCTAAGATGTGGGTATTAAAAAAAAAATTCACTGTTTTGAACTGAACACAGCTAATGCTAATGACTGAGCAGGGTGAGGAAGTGGCCCCTTTGGTTCCTGCTGCCTTTAAGAAAAATCTTCTCCCTCTTCCATGAGGGAGCATGACTGCTCCCCTGCAAATAGAAATTAAACAAGCATCAAATAAGGACTAACCTTTAGGCGTCTTAAGAATGTGCCACTGAAAGATCCCAAGGAGCAGAACAACTTGGGTGAGTAATGAGCAGCAAAAACATGAAAGCAACTTTGCAGGAACAGGGAAGAAATGAGCAAGCCATGAAGCACTATCGCACTGAATAAATACTTTGCCCGTTGTCGTAATGGGATTCAGCTGACCAAGACCTTTATATGGGAAAGGAATCATGGCCTCATTGCAATCAAGAGACACATTGCCACCCGCATCTTAATAGAGTTCTGGTTTGGTGATGTTTATGTTGCAAAGAAGCCAAGATGCCTGTGAGCTGTCAAAACCCTTTAGAGCCAGTTGTCCCAGCAACCCCACAGTATCATCCCTTAATGCTCCATTATGCAAAGACACCCCTTTTATTTTTATTACAGCTAATTCACCAGATGGCTTCTCCTCCCCATCCTCCCCCCGCCCCCATCCTCTCCCCCCCCCCCCCTTCCCTCCTCCCTGCTTTGATGTAGAAAGGATGAGCAAGTGATTTTGCTGACTAACAGACTGAGGCACAGCTCGGTGCTATTTGCCAGGCACGTAACATGAAAAGGAGAGCGGGGACTTTTGGGCAAATCTAAGGTGTTTGTAAACAGTGTGAAAACCTTTAGGGACAGGTGGGAGGTGAAGCAGCCCCCTCCCCTCCCCTGCCGTGCAGGTGGGCTGTGGGTACCGCTCCTGCCAGCCCCGCAGGGAGTTGAAGGGGGAAGAAGGTTGGGGGGGGTGGGGGTTTCTACATATTGATGAGAGATTAGACCTGCTGGTGATGCCGAGAGCAAATTAATGAGAGAGCAGAGAGGCGCCTTACGAAAGGGAGGAGCAGAAGCGGCACAGATGGGGGATTCTGCCCCAGAAAAAACGCCGATGGGCACGCGGCTGGATGGCCGTGCTCCCCGGTGACCTGAGCCTCAGGTTGTGGGTGCCAGCCTCACGGCTTTCTTTTCACATGGCAAGGCTGTTAATTGCAAATTTCAACAGAAACAACAAACGACAAAAAAAGCAAGTGGTGGAGCCAGAAAGTTTCGCAGCCAGGAAGAATGCCATTAAGAAATTAAAATTCAAACTCCCTGCTAGCCTGCGAGCACAGCCTCAGCGCCTGGGAACAGCCATTTCCACACAAACCGTACCCTGCGCTGCAAAACCTTGCTGAAGCCAGAAAAGCAAACCCAACAGTCGCCTCCCAACCTTGTGAAGGGTTGTAAGTGCAAAAAACACCCAGCCCCAGCGCCCCCCAAAAGCGAGCAAATTAAATGCAAACATAAAACACAACTTTCTCCAGGCCTTGGAGGTGAGAAGCAGCCTGGGGAAGAGAGTATCCTCTGTTCTTCATGGTGCAGCCCTGTTTGTAAGGAACTTCCCAGCCCCGTGGGAAGAAGGACTGCGTCAGCTGGAGGGTGAAACCCAGATGCCCAGGAAAAGTGTGTGACCAGTCACTGGGGAGTGACACCTCCCCGGAATTATTCCCCCTGATCGCATCAGAGGGTGGTTGGAGGGCTTCTGGAGTCCGGAGGGCACCCTTGTGTTGTCTCCACCCCATGAAGGCAGCGGGGCCCAATGCCAAGGGCATCATGGTGCTTGCACCCATCTCCTCGTGGCACACACGAGGCAGAAAGGCACTCACTAATGAATGGGCCCGCGTTTTTTTCATGTCACAATGATCGGTGTGATTTTGAAGACATCTGCATACACAGTGCAAGAGCCTAATTCTGTGTGATGCTGAAAGCTGAAGCGCTGAATGAAGGGATTTACGTGATGTTGGACCGAAAGCGTCCCGCTTACTTATGCATCACTGCCTCCTGAGTGAACTCTCTGGTGTCTAATAAGCTGCAAGTCACGAGTGAAGGTTTTCCAGCTGTTGGGACATGTTCGCCTGCTTCAGACTCCCCTGTGCCTATTTAAGCTCACGGCTTGGCCTCCCCTTCGGTGCTGCTGCTAACAGGTTCTCCTCTCCTGCGGTGGCTGCTTGTTTTCATGAGAAATGGAGTGTAAAATTGCTGGGACCTCTGCTGCTCCAGTAGATCTGATTAAAATGAGTCAATGGGCTTCAGAATTTATTGGGAAGAGGGGAACGGCTGGCAGACACGTAAGAAAGCCATGGACTTAGCCCCACAGTCACATTGTTCTTGTCGGAATCCAAGCTGGGGTGCAGCCCGGGCTCAGGAGAGGAGCCAGAGCCTACGGGTGCAGGCATGGCACAACCTTCTCATGAAAAAAATGAACAAAACCACTAACCAACTGCATTCAACCAACTGCATGAAATCCCTTAAGATCTATGCCACTACCTCAACCAACAGGAAGAAGTCCTTGGCTTCAAATGGGATGAGATCATCCCCAAATGTATCTGCCACCTTTACTGCCTTGCTCTGGGACTGTCTGCAACACAGTGAACTCTTTTTTTTTTTTTTTTTTTTTTTTGTTGGGGGGGGGGGGGGGGGGGGGGGGGGGGGGGGGGGGGGGGGGGGG
>JAOQGH010000040.1:14387416-14414400 GCA_025769975.1 Gallinago jamesoni | reverse complement strand
AAAACAGTTAAAACTTTTTTTTTTTTTTTTTTTTTTTTTCTCCCCCCCCCCCCCCGTGAATTCCCCATGATTTGGATTCCCTATCTAATAGTTTCTAGTGCACCTTGTAAACCGAGGCAGGTGGGTAACCTTTTCCAGCTTTGCCACGAAGTGGGTTCCTTCCTGGAAAGGGGTGTGTGGAAGACCTCAGGGGAAAGAGACCTGGTAAGTAGGGTGTGCTGATCAAATAACTGCCCAGAACATTTGGCTTAGGATTTTGGAGGCAGCCCTTGCATTGGCAAAGAGGGTAAGGGGGATTTTTGTGCCTGGAGACCTGCCAGAGATCTGCGGGAAGGCACAAGCTGTGCTCTTCACAGTTGCTTTTGCATTGCTCAGGAGATCAGAGCCCTGTCTCTGAGGGCAGTAGGATCTCCCCACCACTGCCCACATCTGGGGAGCTCACAGAGAGGCCCACTGAAGTCCATAAGAGCTTCTCTGGACAAAGACAGGCTGAGAGAGCTGTGGTTGTTCAGCCTGGAGAAGAGAAGGCTCAGGGGAGACCTTAGAGCCCCTTCCGATATCTGAAGGGGCTACAGGAGAGCTGGGGAGGGACTGTTTACGAGGAAGTGTAGTGACAGGACAAGGGGCAATGGTTTTAAATTGGAAGAGGGGAGATTTAGATTAGACACCAGAAAGAAATTCTTTGCTGTGAGGGTGGTGAGGCACTGGAACAGGTTGCCCAGAGAAGCTGTGGCTGCCCCATCCCTGGAGGGGTTCAAGGCGAGGCTGGATGGGGCTTTGAGCAACGTGGTCTGGTGGGAGGTGCAGGTGCCCAGGGCAGGGGGTTGGAACTTGACGATCTTTAAGGTCCCTTCCAACCCAAACCATTCTATGAGTCTATGATTCTAAGAGACACCTCCACACTGAGAAAAAAAGGAACCTTGTTTAATCAGTAAAAATTCCATTTCACCCCAAGTAGAGGAGACCATGTGAAACCCTTCAACCCTTCTCAGGGACTTGCCTCATGAAGACACACCAAGTTCTTTCTCCCAGTAGTACCAACTTATTTGAAAGAGAGTTGCTGGATTTTCTCTTACAGTCAGTTTTTTTTTTCTCCTGGCAACACCTCTCCAGAGCGGCACATTTACACAAACAAAGTTAAACTGCTTGGTTTCCATTAGTAACATGAGCAGTAAAAATAGGGGACAGGTGTTTCTTAGGAGGTGTGAAAGATTAACAGGATTTTCTTGGATTGTGGATGACGCTGTCACTGCGGGTACCTACTTTTTTTTTTTTTCTCCACAAAGAATATGGTACATTTTCAGTAACATTCACTGGTGCTTAGTGAAATTCAGGCAGGTTTCTGCCTGCTGTGCCTGCAATCCCTGCAGGCAAAGAGAAATTGCAGCAAATAACCCCTTCCTTTGCCTGCGTAGACCCAGGCTCTTCCTTCAGAGACACCCTTGCGAACTCTCAGGGCCAATTAGCAGTTCGGAAATTGCATGGGGATGGAGGACCCCAACAGGACCATCTGAGTACCAGTGGAACCAATAAACAGAAAAAGAAGCAAACTGCTGTGTGAGGTCAGCTCAGCCCTTCAGCTGGGATTCCCCAAAGGGTTTTTAGTCATTCTGAAGAAAAGGTGACATTTCGTGTGACAAAACAGACCTGTAGGAGCCAACAAGTCCAGGATCTGTTGCCCCACCTCCCACCCTCCAGCCTCCCTGCACTGGAAGTCTGGAAGTCTCTTCCACATGCCTTTCTCTGAGCATCCTCTCATGATTTTTTACACCGAAAGGGTTATCAAGCCTTGGAATGGGCTGCCCAGGGAAGTGGTTGATGCACCATCCCTGGAGGTGTTCAGAAGACAGGTTGATGTGGTGGCTGGGGGACATGGTTTAGTGATGGTTTTTGGTCAGAGTTGGGTTGACGGTTGGACTAGATGATCTTGAAGGTCCCGTCCAACCTACTGAGGGTTTGCCACAGTGGCTAACAGGTGGAAAGGGCACGGAGACAGGGTGGTTTCATTTCTTTTCTTTCTCTCTTGCCAATGACCCCTCTGCCAGGAGGGCCGTGCCCGTGCTCTGCGTTTTCTGCAACATGAATCAGTGCCAGCAAGTGCTATTAAATGATCGTCTGGCATCAAATCGAACACACGGGCTGAAGGAAGCTACCAGGCCCCGTAATTGTGCCCAATCCTTACATATCTTGCTGAAAACCAGCTGAAAACATCACCACCATGTGTGAAAGCCGACCAGGTATTCCCCCCGCCCCCTCCTCTCCCGTGCTTCGTTTACCCCCTGCTTCTGTCAAACGGTGCATCATCAGCATCATATATGGCATTTGAACTTTTCTTTTTATAGCAAGCAATGTCAGCAGACTGCTTTTCCTGGTGAAAAAGATCCTCCTTGGCCGCCCTGGCACGCTGTACATTGCTCCCGTTGTATGAACCTCCCCACAGCGCTCACCTCTGCTCCCGGATCACAGCGAGATAAACGCCGTGCCTAAGGCCTGATTTATTCCAGCCAAAGGACAAATAGTTCGATATCGAAAGGGGCTTCGTGACAATTAACGTGACAGGCCAGGGGGATTAGTTTGTTGCGATTTTTTTTGGTGTGGCATAAGCAGGCAGGTGCTGTTATTGGGGCTGCTTCCCTCCCCCAGCATCCCTTCCCATTAAAGAGATAGTTATTGTACTGCTGTGAAAAGAGCAGCTGCTGTGCCCTGAATTTCCCTATCAGCCACTGTTTCTAGTGTTGGTATGAATCGGGGACACATTGTTGGGCTTTAATTAGCCCCGAGTCCCACCGTCTTAAGACTGCCCTGCTCTGACATGCACCCCAGGATGCTCACATTGAATGTGCATTAATCTCCTTGTGCCTGATGGCTAGGAGAAAACTTATCTAAAAAAAAAAATAAAATAGGGAAAATACACCTTTATAGTATTTTCAAAATGCTTGGCTTTATGCTAAGCAGTCAAATTAAATATAACCTTCACTCTTGACTGTAATGGCCAAGCTGTTCTCCAAATCCCATTACAATTTTTTAGATCGTTGCTGTTGTTGCTGACTACAGGGTTTAAACAGATGAAAACTAGTTTCCAAACCGGAGCCTAAACTTTGAGGGGAGGAACATTTTGACAGGTATTACTTGGAACATAGGACTGACGACTTCTCCTTCCAGGGATTTGTGTGAAGTTGGCCTGTGAGGCAGAATGGGCACAAAAGGCAAGGTGGGTTGCCAGCAAAACTAAGCATGACCGATCCCACAGAATTACTGTGGTCTCACTGCTATCATCAAAGGTTAATTTCAAACAAAGAAAATCCCAGAACCTGTGGAGTACCCAGAGGATCAAGTCCGTAGGCACATTTTTTTTGTCAAGATGGGATAATTTCTCAGCATCTTCCCTTATCACAGTCCTCTTTCCCCCTTTGCACTGTCCGATGAGAGGAGCAGACCCTGTTTCCTACCTGGCCTGTAGCCAACCACCTTTTTGTTGTGTACTTCTAAACCATGCAGATTTGGGCCAAGTCAGGGTAGAGAAAGGGCATGTCTGTAATAACAGCGCAGTGATTGAGCGAAGCCTTCTTGGTGGCCTGCTTCTTATTTTGGCCAAAAAAATATCACATCCTCCATAAGGCTCTAAAGGCTGAAACCAGTCGGTCCAGTAAAGCCATACTGGGATGAGTTAGCAAAGCAGTTATCCTGGCTGCTTCATAAAAAAATGAAGATTTTACAGCGTTTTCTGTAGCCTAACTGCACGAACACTCTTGAAGTTCTTAAACACATTGTGCCTACTCAGAACATCCCACCGATGCTATTTTTTCAGGCTTTATCTCAGATTGCCCCTAAAAAGCGTAAAAAACACTTGAGGAAAACCAAAATTGCCAGTGAGCTCTGAAGAGTTAATCTCTCTGCAACTTGTCTGCCAGCTGCTAGGAAGATCTTTGCAGCTAGGTGATGTTTTCACCTGCTGTTTCTCCATCCTGTAGCAAAAATGTGGAGTATTATGGTGGGGAAGTTTTGCCAGCCTGGACCCTCCCGTTGGGAACGCTCTCCTGCCAAGAGAGGGGTGTGTGTGCGTGCAGGGAGACCATGAGAAAAGTCTTTGCTAGAAACATTGCGGTGATTTCTCAGTGGGAGAAGTGCAGGCGACGCTCCAAGCAGCCTTGAACTTCAACCGAAATCCCAATGTTCGCTGCCGTTCCTTTTGATGGCTTACTTCTTCATTCCGTGTGGGTGCTAACGAGGAAATTCAAATTTATTACACCCAGAGCGAGGCGCATTCGGATCTGAAGAAGTGGTGCTGGTATGGATTCAACCACACCTGGTACACAGGAGACAAACTTGGCCCAGATCTGGTAAAATGCCAGCTACTGATGCTCTATTAGTCTTTAACTTGAAGATGCATGGATGTAATTTCACTACTTCTTTCAGGAAGATCAGTTCTAAACCTGATTTTTTCTTTCTACTCAGACCATACCTGCAAGAAATAATAACAGCAGAGCCATTGTCTTCCCGGTGGCTGGTGATCTCTATGGCACAGCCTCTATAGCCCCACAACAATAGCTGGCAGCAGATCACAGCACTTGATTTAAACTCCACTCCTTGTTCAATAGTCCAAAAATAAAAATAACACTGAGAGATGAATCAAACCTAGGGTTTCTTTTTTGTTTCTTTTTTTCTTTCCCTGAACATAAAGAGCAAAATGTGTTTTTTTTTTTAGTCTAGATGACTTGTCTTCCAAAGAGGTGAAAGCAGTAAGGAACTAGTTCTAAGTCCCCCCGAACAGTGACTCCCTTTGTAACATTTGATACGTGCACTGAAACATCCACTGAGCAGGAGATAATTTCCCCATCCTACAAATATATATATATATTTTATTTAAGATTAAAAAAATAATATTTTTTCAGATTAAAAAAAAATATAATCTAGACCTAAAGAGGATAAAAACATCAAAAGCAAAACACACTCAAGAAGCGAAAATCTGAAAAAGTCAGTACAAGCCTCAGAAATATTTCCCTTTGATTCAAAGCATCCCTAGTTTTGAAATAACTTTACTCTCACTAGAGTAATTAATTTTCTAGGCAGAAAGAGCAACCAGCATTTTTTGTTTTGAATACACTGCAGCTAATTCACTGTTTCAAAACCTATTTCTGGGAAGGAAAGAAAAAAAAAAAAAAGTAGGGGGGAGAACATAAAAGTTGAAAAATGCATCAAAACTGACCATTTCCCACAAAGCCAGTTTTCATTTCTGCGAATCAGCGTTTTTTTGTTTGGTTAGTTTTTATTTTTAACGAAACAAGGCACTACACAACTTTTCTGAGCAGCTCTATTCAAGCAGGACCGGAGGCCAGCGGGGACACCACTTTAATGTGATGATGTAGTTGCAGGGAACAAAATGATTCTCTTTCCCCCAGCCTGTGTATGCATAACAGAGAAATCATGAAAGGGGGGGGGGGGGGGGATTAATGTGGTAATGCCCAGTAGCTGCTGCATGTTTATGCAGATTGATGATCAGCAAGCCAAATCCTGGGGTGGAGCTCTGCCCACCCATCAGCCTCTTAAAAACTAAAGAATCACCCCAAGAAACTGGGAGAGGGGTAGTTTTTAAGCGGGTTGGAAAATATTTCGGTGGCAAATTGGAATAACCCCCATTCTCCTTCCGCACAGGGATGCGGTTTTTAACAAGGCAGCATTGCTCTCCCTAACAGCCGGGTGAGCAGGGGGAAATTACCCTGAGTCCTCTGGAAGTGACCATAGCTCAGCCCAGGATTAAGCAATACCCATTCAAGCGTTACGGTGCATCAGGATTCGTGAGGTTAAACTGACAGGGAAGAAAATGGGATCCTTCTTGCACGTTCCAGTGTTCCCAGTAACGTCTCGCCAAGCTGATGGGAGAGATATAAGTTCACTCTCCCCTCCACTTCACTGGTGCTGGGAGAGAGATTCACACCCAGGAGAAAAGGAGACATGGCATCAGTCATGACTTCTTGGCATAAATGAAAGAAAATTTTGACAGGCATAAAAATGTTATTTTCTCGTGAAAAGCTGCTGCTTCACTATGTGAATGGGGATGCTTCTTGGGAAAGTAAAAGAAGAGCAGAGAGGTCTCGGTCTGGTGCCAGTTTGTAGTAATTCCCAGTATTGCCCATTTCTTACTGCATAATGATCTCCAGCAAAGGAAATTATCAACTCTTATTTCTGGATCCACATCTTAAATATCAAAATAATTGGGCCAAGGAAAGGTCATCTCTTCTCACTGCTGCTAGCCACTCTCCTTCCCCACAGCCCTGGGCTCTTGTGAAAGCTTTTAGCACCTCGTAAGGACTCACATGGCTGGTAAGACCGGCGTCATCCCGGGGAAGAGGGCTGGGAGACTGTGGCATCTGCTGGAAACTTTGGAAAATGTGGGCTTTTGTGTGATGCTGGATGTTTGGTCTGGGAGCTGTGAACTGGAATAATCCACTTTTTAGCCATGCCCCCACCTATGGCTCTCCTTGTCAGCCTCCCTGCTCCCACTCTGCCTGCTCCAGCTTTCCCGATCCACAACAGCAGGTCCAGAGAAGTGATTCTGCCACTTTGCTCTGCTCTGGTGAGACCTCACCTGGAGCACTGTGTGCAGGTCTGGAGCCCTCAAGAGAAGAAGGACATAGACCTGATGGAGCGGGTCCAGAGGAGGGCCACTAAAATGATCAGGGGGTTGGAGCCCCTCTGCTCCGAGGACAGGCTAAGGGAGCTGGGGTTGTTCAGCCTGGAGAAGAGGAGGCTCCAGGGAGACCTAAGAGCGGCCTCCCAGTACATGAGGGGGCTACAGGAAGGCTGGGGAGAGCCTGTTTCCAAGGCCTGCAGGGACAGGACGAGGGACAATGGGTTTAAACTGAAGAAAAGCAGATTTAGATTGGGTCTTAGGAATAAGTTCTTTCCAATGAGGGTGGTGGAGCACTGGAAGAGGTTGCCCAGGGAGGTGGTTGAGGCCCCTTCCCTGCAGACATTCAAGGTGAGGCTCGAGGAGGTCCTGGGCAACCTGGTCTAGTTGGGGGTGTCCCTGCTGACTGTGGGGGGGTAGGACTAGATGACCTTTGCAGGTGCCTTCTGGGCCAGATGGTTCTATGGTTCTGTGGTTCTATGGTTTTGTTGCAGCCAGCTGAGAGGTGGTGGTTTAGTGATGGGACTAAAACACACAGCCGTTTCTTGAGACGCCACACTCCTGTGGGTTAAAACCATGCTATTACTTGGTCCTTAGGTGAGTGGCAACCACCGGGGCAGGGAGATCTCAGTTGAATCCGTTCGTCACTTGCCACAAAATTCAGCTTTGTGATCTGACATGGATGGAACTATGCTCCTTAGGGCAACTATCTCCTTTGTGCACCCAGCCGTGAGCCACCAGCCGCGTACATGGTGCTGGTCTATGGGGGAACCAGCAAGGCTCAGTCATTTGCATCAAAAACTAGTCTCAAGCTCTCATTCAGCCATTCTTTAACCTTAGCTCTGGCAAACATCTAACCTTCAGCTCCGTGCTTCTTTGGAGACCCTACAAGCCAAAACCATATTCATGGCCTGAAGAGCAACGTGCATGCAGCTGCCCCAGTGCCATCCTGGGTGACTGCAACAAAGCTGGTGAGGTGTCTGGAGAGTAAGTCTTATGAGGAGAGGCTGTGGGAGCTGGGGTTGTTCAGCCTGGAGAAGAAGAGGCTGAGGGGAGACCTTCTCACTCTCTACAACTTCCTGAAAGGAGGGTGTAGCCGGGGGGGTCAATCTCTTCACCCAAGTAGCGGCCTTCCAATATCTGAAGGGAGCTACAGAAGAGCTGGGGAGGGACTGTTTACGAGGAAGTGTAGTGACAGGACAAGGGGCAATGGTTTTAAATTGGATGAGGGGAGATTTAGATTAGACACCAGAAAGAAATTCTTTGCTGTGAGGGTGGTGAGGCACTGGAACAGGTTGCCCAGAGAAGCTGTGGCTGCCCCATCCCTGGAGGGGTTCAAGGCGAGGCTGGATGGGGCTTTGAGCAACGTGGTCTGGTGGGAGGTGTCCCTGCCCATGGCAGGGGGCTTGGAACTGGATGATCTTTAAGGTCCCTTCCAACCCAGACCATTCTATGATTCTATGACCTGTGATTTGTTGCTACCTGAACGGTGCGCAGGTTGTCAGTTTGGTGTGTCTTTATTTCTAAGTGCGTCATATTATACAAATCAATTGCTAATTCAATTAGACATGAAAAACATGCAAAAGGACATCTCCAGGAGCTGACTTAAAGCATGTTATGTATGGGTGATTGAGCAAAGAAAGTTAATCTGGGTCATAAGACTTTGATTTTTAATTCTTAATGTCACAGATTTCCATTCTTTTGAACTAAAATCTGACTTACTTACAATCTATTTTTCTGAGGGTGCAGCTTTATAGCTCCATTGACATTGTCACGTGTGGTTGTGCATACTGAGTTTGCTCTCCTATGCCTGACGAGTAAGAGCTTTTATGGATACACTGATCAATACAAGCTTAAGATCTATAAAGGGCTGTCTGGTAGTACTCATATGCAGGAGACATCCCGGTGAATTTATCTACAAAGTTGTTTATAGGAGGCAAAATCATGATTTTATTGCACTGTTCTTTCTGTTTCACCATTCTGTGAGAAACAACAGGTTTTGATCTTCTTTGTTCCTCTGAAGTTTCTGTACTAAATCTTACAAAAAAACCCTCCAGGTGAAGAACATGGAAGTTTGTGGTGCAAAACAAAGCCCCCATCATGATTTATATGGAAGGCACCGTAGGAACTCAATGGAAAACAATTGTCTGCACCTCTTGCAAACGAGATATAATAGAAGTATAAAGTGACTCCAGTCTGCTGCGTTGGCAAACTCACAGGGCAGATTTCTCCTGGAGATCCAGATTAGACCTGTTCAGGATATAGGAAACTCAGCCATGAAGAATCAGGTGCCAAAGATGTCAGCTGTAGATGACAATATGTGCATAAATCCAAAATAGGCTGCTGAGTTCCCTCTTGAGAGCATGAAAATCTGACATTTCTGTTCTGTGGACAGCCCTAAGAAAGAAACGGTGCTATAAATAGCATTTGTGTGAATGCACAGAGCTAGGAGAAAATGTGCAAGAAGCTTAAACTTGTCACTGAAACTCTGGACAGTTCTAGCCCCTGCTTGCCCTTGAACACATGGACTGCTGCCTGGCCCATGGAAGAGCCCTGGGGACAGTGGAACTGTGCCCCTCCTGAGTCAGCCAATTCCTGATTCCCTGCTGTAGCCTCAGGCAAGTTGCTTTGACCAGTCATTAGGTGTTGCACCCTGAGTTATCACCTGCATGCATGGAATGCATCCCCTCCTCGACACATCACTCCGTCTTAGAGACACTCCTTGGATTTGTCGGGAAGGAGGTTGGACCCAGCTCACCCTGTGCCATACCATGGCTCAGATCAGGAAAGTTATAGGGAGCTGGGGTCTAGCTGGATTTATTAACTCCGCTTCCCCAGCAGGCATCTTCACTTGGGAAGCCCAGGTCAGGCTGATTTCCAGACTGGAGCTGATTGCCATCTCAGCAAACATGAGCTGGCTCACAACTGGGTGCTTGTGAGGAGCTAAAGGGACCTGCAGAGAGTAACATGGAGTCTGGGAGGCTCTCCCTTATACAGCCGTGCACTATTTAGCTTTTCCCAAATAAAGCACAGAACCATGGAATCTGAGCAAAATTCAGGTTTGAAGGAACCTCAGGAAGTCCCTAGTCCAACCTCCTGCTCAAAAGAGAGCCAGCTGTGAGATAAAAAAAACTTTCATCTTTGTCTAGGTCACTAGACAGAGGGTGCTCCATAACCTAGGATGGGGATCCACACTTGGGTAGACTGGATTTTTTAGGAAATGCATGACGAGTTGCACAGAGATGTGAGTATCCTGGGAAGAAAGTTATTAAATCCAGATGAGGAAAAACCCCTAAAGGACGCAGGCTGTCTTCACGACTTTGAAGAAGGTCAGCAGTAGAAGAACTGCATACGGGGAGGTTTCCATTTTCAGAATGAGATCTTCTTTCAACGTAATTGAATGTACACTTAATGCAGGGAGTCGGAAATAAATGTGTTAGAGAGGTGAGTACAGCATGATCAACACTTCATGGAGCAGAACTACTCGGGGAATGTGAGGAGGTACTGCAGATAATGGTGATGGATTCCTTTGTCGCTCTCCTGGGCAGAAACGTCTGAGCTGCTACTCTGCTGCAAGGCGTGGAAGCACTTAGAGAGATAATCAGAACACAGTGATGACCCCCACAAGAAGAGCACGAGCTGCTAACAAGCCTTGCTGCTCCTTGGAGCTGCGTGCTCCCACTGCGCCTTCCTCAAAAGAAACCTCAGCGAATCCTTTTCTCCTGTACGTGACACCTTGCAATCCAAGGAAGGAGACAGGATTTGGATCAAAATCCCCTTTCAGTTGATTAAACAGCTTTTCTCTGTTTACACCTTGTATTGGGCCCTGTGTCCTCTGTTGAACATCTTCCAAAGGCAGCAAGCACCTCCTGGGCTCTGACCCTCTGGACCCAGGGGTTGTGTTGGAGGCTTGAGGCAAAGACCCTATGACAGACTCCCTGGTCAAACGGAGGTCATTGATCTTGGAAGGCAGAGCTGGAATGAAACTTTAAGAAGGCACCGCGTCCACCTCCCTCTCCCAATTTCGTTGGTAAAATGTGATTTAAAGTAAAATCACGATACTCGAGTCCATCAAAATCGATTGGTAAAACAATTAGCGGAGCTCCCCCTGGTGGGCCTGTGAGCCGAGATGGTGCAGAGGAGCCAAGCCTTGGGGGAAGGCAAGCCTAAAACTGTGCAAGAATTTTAATCTTTCACCTTTATATCGCTGTAATGTGTGGTGAGTGGGTCACCAGGTTCAGGAACTTTTTCCCAGCTCACTGCAAAAGTTTTAGTGGCTGCTTCTCTGCAGTATGTCATGCAAAGAAGGTTTGAAGAAGGGATGCACGGTTCCCCATCAATCACCCCTCTGCATAGGAGAGCAGTGTCAGTGCCTTCTTCCTCCCAGCAGCAGTTCAGTTCAGGAGATTTATTCCTTGGTTATATTTCCTTATTCATTGGCTGGCAAGTCCACACGTCAAAGATCACAGAATCACAGAATCACAGAATCTTAGTGGTTGGAAGGGACCTTTGATGGCATTGTTTATTCCTTTCTAGCTGCATAAAAAAAAAAAAAAGACGAAACAATTTCATAACCTGAAGAATTATCTATAATAACTCACCAGTGGAAGTGGTGATCTCACCCAATGGCCAGTTAAGTCAATAGCAAATTTGGCCTTCGGTGGTTAATTTACAGCTGCCTACCCAGCTGGCAACCCTGACGATTCTCTGCAACATCCTTCCCCAGTGCTGAATCAAAATGTGGTGCGCTTCTACGTTTTCCACTTACAAGGCTTCAGCTCTTTCATTTAGAAAGCCCCGATGATTAGATCAGGGCCTCCCAAATCCCGCCTGTCTTGCTTTAATTAATGTGGTTAGGAGAGGGAACCTTTTTTTGCAAGCTAACATCTAGCCTTATAAAGCTGGACATTTTTAGTACCACAGTGGGATTACAAAGTCCTTGACTCTAGACTTCTCCTCCCATCCTTCCCCAGCTGCTCTGCCACACTCAGGGCTCTCCATCTTCAGGGCATATCTCTCACTGGCCTGACTGCTTTGGGTCTGGCCTGCCAAGAGAGGCTATTGAAGGAGCAATTGTTATTTGGGGTTCATTGTATTTTATTAGCTTGTATGTTAGCACGCATTGTGCATGTCATTAAAGATCCTGCAGGAATCAGAATCTGAAATAGATTTGGTCTTGGAGGCAGTTTTCTCTTGGGCTGCAGTGTGACCACGTTTTGCTCTTATGGTGCTGCTGACCAAAATCAAACCTATTTATTTTTCCCAGCCTCTTTCCCACATCTTAGCACTCCCCACAGTGGCAAATGTCTTCTTCAGCTTCCTGGGGAGGGGGATAATTCTCCCACAATAGACATTGATCTCTCATTAGACTCCATCCTGTTAGTTAAAAGCTGTTTTTACTCGGACAATCTGGAACTCATTTCCAACCTTAAAAGGTTACACTGTTGGATACTCACCGAGGGTATAATTTTTAACCACTCTGTTTACTGAATGTACAAAAGCAGTTATTGGAAGTGTTTGTGTACAGTAATTTCTCCCTAGGCTCCCGAGAGCAGGAGCAGATGACCCAGCATTGCTAACTGTGGTCAAGTTTTTTTTTTTTCCTATTCCAAGGAGACGATATTATCCCATTTCACAGAAAGTCCATTCATGCCACGGTGGCCTGAGGTGACTGGCTTAGAATTGCACAGGCCAGTGTCCCAATCAGGGACTGTCCCACACTTCCCGTGACCTCCTCTCTGTCAGCCAGATGCAATGCCCTTCTGTTATACCCACTCTCAGGGAGATAAAGCAGTAATCCCTAGCGTTACAGTAAAATACTTCAGCATCATTGGGACACCTAAATGCCAAGAGTACACAATGAAGTATAGAGGTCCTGTTGCATGTGTACATATACATAATCCTTGCCTTGCAACTAACTGGCATAAAACTGTACTCGACCAAAACTTTAACTCAAGTCAATGTGTTTCTTACAGCTCTACTGTAGCTTAACCATAGAGTTTTTGGAAGGGGTTACTGGTGACAGTGCTGGGGAATGTTTTTTAACAATGCCAGC
Organism: Gallinago jamesoni; assembly: GCA_025769975.1. Taxonomy (NCBI): domain Eukaryota; kingdom Metazoa; phylum Chordata; class Aves; order Charadriiformes; family Scolopacidae; genus Gallinago; species Gallinago jamesoni. The sequence continues at coordinate 14,401,717 of JAOQGH010000040.1, read as the reverse complement.
TGCTTCACTTGGAGAATTTGTCTCCTGAAAGTGAAATGCCTCTTATCATGAAACATCTCTGGGTGGTGTCCATTATTGATTTGGAGCTGCTGATGGTTGCAGGAGCAGTCTCTGACTCTCCGCACTACTTAGGGCATTTATCCTTCAAGTTAATAAGCAGCAAAAGGCAAGGAAGAACTCAAGGACTGGGTCAATAGTATGACTGCTTAATATAACGCCTATCAGGGCAGCTCTGTTCCATTCCTTTTTCCTGGGATACTGTGGGGTTTTATTTGATACGTATTTTACCCCTTAGAAAGGCTCAAGACACATTCACCATGCACAGTGTCTGGATTTTCAAAAGGGGCAAGTTTGACTGATACAACACTGATTCACAAGGGAAGCAACACCCTTTCCTTGCAGAGGAATTCAGCTGCAAATAGTTCCCAAAATATAGATGGTACTAGGAACTCTAGGACCTTCCCCATCCTTTTATATCCTCAAGCACCAGGGACAGCCTCTGATCACTTGGCCAAGCACCTTCAGGCTAAAAATAACCCTTCTTAACTGGAGATCTCACTGCAGATGCTGCGAGAAAGCGACAGCTGAATTTGTCGATTGTCCATGGGAAATCTCCTTGGCAAAGTTTTGCTAATGGCCAAAGATGCCACACAATGTTCATCTCCCAGGATGACAGGGAGGGACAGCATGTGGGCAGAGAGAGCTGCTCACAGCTGGTTTGCAAATGCTTCCAGTTTGACCTCGCACTCCAGCAGATGAAGCATGGAGGTGGAAAACACAGAGGATGAAATGTTCCTTGGCCTATTTAGAAGCACAAATGCAGAATTAAAAAATGCCCATGAGATCATCTGCTATTCTGCCAGCCCTACAAATTATTTTGTTGCTGACTGACCAAGGAGAGCTTTGAGCCAGAGACAATGCTCCTGCGCAGGCAGCCAAAAGCTTCAAGGAGAATCAAAAGTATGACCTGAACAGCAGGGACCTTCCTTCTCCCAGGCTTGATGAAGCCTCAATGCTATTTCACTGATGGCATTGTCAAATTAAATCCCTGAAATTGCTTCTTCCACCTCCTGCCCTGGTAAAGAGGAGAAAGTTGTGAGAGGTCTTCCATGCATTTGTTCTTGGAAGGTAACATTGTGCTGCAGCCAGGAGAAGGGGAAAGTAGAGTTTGGAGGACCTTGGCAGTGTAGGTGCAATCCACTTCAAACAGTGAGCAGTGGCACCTCTGTTTTCTGAATCACAATCCCCACTTACTCTTGGAAGCACAGGGATGGACTGGAAATCACTAAGTATTTTTTCCTAAGAAAATTGATGCAAATGGGAAGTATTACGTTCATTTTAAAAAAATGATCTCTAGAAATTAATATTTTTATTTCAGGTCTGAGTTTCAAAGCAAGACATTATATTTTAGAAAAGCTTAAAAAGTCTTTTTTAGCTTAAGATTTGTGTTCAGAGCATGGGTAGAGACAGACCCAGATCTCTGGGACTCCCATTCCAATGCCTTTGGCTGCAATTTTCCTATCTGTTTAAGCTGATCTAAATCTGCATTGATATAGATAGGAGTGGGTCTGTGTTCCCACCTCCCGAGACTTGTCTTGCTTTTTGCCAGTAGTAGCATGAAATGGAACAGACAAATGGACTTGGGAAAATGAACCATTTGCAACTAAGACTAAAACCTATTTTTCAGAACTAATCCATCTGAATGCAGCACTTGCGAAGTGGACAAAGGATGGGTACTAAAGGCAAGAGTGTGGGTCCACCCTTCTGGGAGTCACGCGAAGTCAGTCATAATCATCTGAAGACCCTACACTTAAAGGACTGGTTACAGAGTGTGCAAACTTCTCCATACAAATTTATGGTCAGGAACTTCACAACAGCGAAAAACCAACTTGGATGGCAATGTGAAGTAGCTACTGAAGTCCCTGTGGTCCTGGAGGTACCACAAGTGGTTATTAGTGAACCTGCATTGCTTCTTCAGCATAGATAGAGGAAGGCCAGGGGGAGTATTTCTACTCCTGCTCCAACCACTGCCCCTGACTCAATGCAGCACAGATACATGTGAGTCATGTGCCTTGGTTTGTCTCTTATTTGTCTGCTTAGATCTCTTTAGTGTGCTTTTGGGTTCAGAAGCAGGAAAGCTTTGTCCATGTTTCTGTTGGTTTGTTGTTTTTTTTTTTTAATAATCTCACTTCTGTGACAAGTTCTAATGCAGATTTGAATAAAACCAAGGAATCTTACAGTAGAAAGTAAATCTGTCTCATGAAGTTTGAGGTTGTCTGTAAGGGGTTGTGCTTCAGGGTGGCTGTGCTGAGACTGCTGAGCTGCAGTGAGGTCCACAGCAGGGGTAATCTCACATGGCACCATGGACTTGCAGAGGGCTTGTGCTAGTTTCTGTTTGTGGGACATTTGGCTCCAAGCTGGTACTAGATTTCCCCAAAGGAACCAGTGTTCTCTCTGTTAAAAGGAAAAAAAATAATGATGCTAAGTGTCACAATAACTGATGCTGTGTCTCTCTAATTAACCAACCTCTTTTTCCAACTCTTTTTCCTGTGTCCTCTTGCCTGAGACCTTCTCCTGCTGTTTACCGAAGACTATGATAATGGAAGAGAAGAATAAACCTGCCAAAGCTGCGTGAGTCCCTTTGGGATTTCCCACTGTGCCAGAAGCTGCCGGGTTGCGGGCAAGAGAGGTGTGCTGGCCACGACGCCAGGGGGCTTCTACGCTCACCCTGCCGGTGGCTTTGTATTTCCACATGAGAAAAAGAGACAAATGGAGACCACATGGCTGGGGAAGCAGAGGATGTCAGACGGGAAGCAGGGCTGCCTCCTGAAGCACTCTGCAGGACTCTGCTTCTCTGCTCTCCTGCCTCTCCTCCAGTCGCACACTGGGTCAGGGTCCGGAGGTGGACGGGGTCTGGATGCCACCCGCCTCCCTCCTTCCTCCAACCCCTGTGTTTGCAGAGGGCACCTCCTCCAGCTGTCACTCCCTCCTCACCAAAGGCTTTTCCCAGCAGAGAGGTGAAATGCAAAGAGTTTTGCTGGTTCTGAACACACACTGCAGTGGGGTGGCTTTCTCTTCTTGGTCTGAGCAGCTAAGTGTCCCCACCACCACCCAAAGAGATCCGTGTCATAACTGCTTGACCTGAGTAAACAGGTTGAAGAAGCCCCTCTGAGGAGCCCAAAGCAAAGAAACTTAAAGAAAAACATCACTGCAGAGGGAAAGGACAACCTGCTGTCTTCTTGGTTTTCAAGATACCAGTAAGACCAGAAGGAGGAGGGGACAGGAGTCTGAATGGCTTCTCAGGGTCTGTGTGTGCCACTGCAGAGCACGTTACCAGCAATGAGCTTGCTTTGCAAAGCATCCTGGATCAAAACATCTGGTTAAGAATGGCTGAGACATAGTGTCCGTTTATCCAAGATCCTACTCTTGGGTTTAGCCCAGGTTTTAGCACCTTTCTTTACCTCCTCGGTTGGTAAATATTGTGCCTTTGATGGAAAAGCTGGGCAGGGGCTGGCAGATCTCATATCAAAAAACGTGTCTTCTCGGTAGTACTGTAAAAGGGTGAAATCAGTACTTCAGCAATGGGCTCAAAGCTCACAGTGAAGAGACCTAACTGGGACGTGAATTTTTTGGTCACTGAATTATTCTCATTGCTGCCGGACGGTTGAAGAGCCACAATCCCAAAACCCAGCAGTGAGCACTGCAGACAGATTTAAGACAAATCAGTTCCTGACCACAGCATTGTTTGGAGAAAAGGGGCGGTGCTTTCTTTTCCTTTCCTGAAGGAACAGAGCAGACTGAGGTGATGCTACAGCTGATTTGGTGTCCCCCAAACCCCAGGTCATTATGGTGTCATTTAGATTTGCAATCTCTTTTCTCCAGGGCTGTATTCTAGGAGTTGTTACAAACATTTCGCACAAAGTGTCTGGGCAGAACAGAGAGTCCAGGCTGTCACTGGCATCCATTGCCATAATAACCTTGTATGAGTAATGTAGTAAAGCCAACAGCTAAGCTGCCTGGTTCCAGTACCCCTCATTATAACACATTCCTCCCCAGAGAGAAGACAAAAAAAAAAAAAAAGTCGTTTATATTATGTCCAGACTGGCACAGGAACAGAGTATAGTACACTATTAATTGTGGGATTCTTTTTTTCCCCACCACATAATATAGATTTTCCTCCAGATAGCCAGATATCATTAGTTTGATTAATGTTACCACAGCTTGGAATAACTGTCTGGAAAGTTCAAACTGAGGCATTTGTCAAGAGAAAAAGATAAAGCACAGCTCACACTTCTTTATTCAAACCTGGGAATACACTGGCCAGAGAGTTTCACTGGTGTTGAGCTGGACAACTAAGAAAAGGGGTGGGAGAGGAGAGCTGGAACTGCACTGTACAGCCTGACTGGTAATGTCAGAGCAGTTCAGCCGTGCTCAGGGCTGATTTTATTTCAGTACCAAACCCCTAGGTTTTCTACCTAACAAAGATTGCCACATTTGCAGGGAGAACTAAGTCACACAGGCTGCCTCAGCTGGAGCCGTGCCCCTGCACTACTGGATGCGGAGGTGGTGGGATTGTGGACACTCATCCTCTTTGATTGCTTCAGAAGAAAAAGAAGCAGACGTAGAAGCTCCCAGTGGCTGGTTTATGAGTGGGTTGGTGCTCAGGGAACAAGAGTGTTGCTCGAGGACTGAACATGTGCTTTGTCATGCAGAAGGAATCAGCTTTACTCTGCTTGGGGACATCAGCTTTCTCAGAAGAAACAGCAAACTGTGAGCTGCATCAAGAGCCCTACTGGCTCTGTAACAAAGAGGGGCATCTGGCAAAGAAGTGAGATGAGAAAGTGAGACTCTGTCCTGCAAAGAGGGTCGGAGGCAGCATGCACTTATTGGTCACCTGGGTTTGGAGTCTCTTCCACCTCTTCGAGTTTGTCAACGCTAAGGTCTAGGACAAGGTATCTGTTGCCTCCTGGGATATGTGGGCTGAAACCAGACCACTAATTGATATAGTCTGTGAGCTCAACATCAGAAACGTCAGAATAATGGCAGAAGGAGCAGAACAGTCACTTGGTCATCACACAGCTCAGGAAATGGAGGAGAAGACAGAGGAACCTATTTTCTTTCTTTTGGCACACTGGAAAGGTTAAAGGAGCTCTGTGTGGTTTTTATTTCAGGGGGTTGTACAGAAGACAGGCCAGAGGAGGGGGTATCAGAGGCTATTTGGGCTCTGGTGAGGGGATGGTCACTGCAAATTACCAAAAATAGGAAACCCAAGAGGTGCTCATTTCTCAGGGTAAGATGTGAGCGGTGGTAGAGCCAGACCTTTAATGAAGGCAAATTCTCAGCTCTAGGAGTGTCATCCGTTTAAAGATAGTAGAATAAATAGGCTTTTCTTGGGAAAAATTAGGCCAATCTGGACAGGTAAGTCCATCAGGAGATGCCACTGATCTGGTTTGGCCTATTTTTTTACAAAGAAGTGCCATTGCTGATAATGAAGAAGAAACAGCTGTTGGTTTTGTACAAAGGCAGATACAGAACCACTTCTCTGTCGGTGCAATGGAAAGCTTGTAAACTTTATTTCTCATGGGACTTATGGGCCCTGTGTTCTCCTTGGCCTGAAGAGACCTCCTTACTAATGCAGGCATTAGCTGTATGGGACAAGTGGTCCCTAAACACCTGCTAAATATTTTGTTATTGACTTCTTACAGTATTTCATCAGATGAGACAGGTCTGAGCTGATAAACTGAGCTAAATAACCAGTTTCCAGTAACTGGCAAATGGAAGAATGACTTATTTGCCGCTCTTGCCTAAAAATATCTTTGAATGTTTTCTTTGTGAACAGGCAACAAGCATTCAGCATTTGCTTAGGTGTGACTGGGCAGGTGAGTCAGGAGGGTTTTTTTCCTGGCTCCTGTCTGTAGAATGGGACAAGTATTTCCGTAAGAGCACCAGAGCCCTCCCAACGTGTGTGTCAGTACTGCCATGTGCATGTGAATTCTGAATTCACAAACTGGGGTTTTTTTTTTTCCCTTTGCCATTTTGACAGCCACTGTTTGCAAGTCTTTTAGCTACCTAATAACCCAGATATTCTTCAAAATGAAGAACCAAATGCTTGTGGCTATTGTCAAAACAAGCTTCACAAATCCAAATGCACCCAACGCTTGCTCAGTGTTTTTCCCAGTCTCTTCACACATTCTGCTTTACAGGTCCACTTTTAGCAGCTCATATCCTGGGAACCTTTTCTCAGCCACGAGTGTCAGCGGTCAGCGTCTAGCCTGTCTTAAAAAATCGCAGCAAGATCTAGTCTGTCTTTCTTGCCGAGCGCCGAAAAGTTCATCGATGCTTTCTGTTGGAATTCCATCTGTCAGGCAACCACACGTCGTTTGCCTGTAGCGCTGCAGAGAGGGAAGGGTGACGGTGACAAACCCTTCTGCAGGCAGGGTGGGAAGTGCTGCTGAGGATTTTGCACAAGCACCAGAAATGCAGAACCGTCTGTCTCTCTTTTGGAGACACAAGTGAAGATCAAAATTTTTTTTTTAAATTTTTTTTTTGTGTGTGTGTGTTTTCATAGGGAAGAAAAGTTAATCCTTTTAACTCTCTGCCAACCCTCCAAATCAGGAAACTTTGAGAGCCTCCAAAATGAAGTCAAGGCAAGTTTAGAGATCTCTAACAGCTACTGTTAGCAATTGTAAGCTGCCAAAGATTGATATTCTTTCTACTAAACAGGTTGGGTATAATGAAAACACAGGGTAATAAGATAGGAAACTGTTATCTAGTCAGTACAAACTGTTAGATAAATCAATAAATTACAGGCTCGGGAACTTCTGTAGGCTGAATTATTGCTGAATTAGTTCTCTGGAGAACCACCTACAATTTTAAAGTTCATTTACTATTACAAGATATTGGGAAGCAGTCTGCAAGGAGAATGGAGCTACTTCATATATAACAGAAGGAAGTTAAAAGACAGGAAAGAAAAATTAAGGTTAGCAGAAGTACTGAGCCGTATCTATCTAATTTCTTACACTGTGTGACCTCCAGTGTGAGTGCAAAAGTCACGATTTGCAGAAGTGATTTGTGATTTTGGGATGCTCATAGGAATTGCCTTACGGGATCTCATTTTCAGAAAACACTGAATAAAACTTTTGAAAAATTAAGTTCCCATAGCAAGTGTCTCAATGAACATCCAGCGCCACTAGTCATGCCTGTGACCTTGCCCTTGCTGTCGCCCGCAAGTGCGAGATCACTTTGAACTCCCCACCTGCTTTCCAGCTGGAGGATTATACAGTGAAAAGAGCTGTAGTGAATGAAATAGTTCCTTCCTACTGACTTGATTTTAATTATACAATGTGTCCTAACATTTAGAAAATGTATTTAGATTTAAAAATAATAGTGGGGGGGAGCGTGGCAGAGGAAAATGTATGCCTGAGTTCATGAAGGGACAAAAGACATTTTCTCCAAGTGATGAACAGATGTGAAAATTGCAATAACACACATGGGCTCTTGGAACAAAGGGATCATCCAGATGAAGAATATTCTGTTGCTGCAGTAATCTTGTAATCCTTATGTGATGCTTTGATTACAAATTAATATAGAATCATAGAATCGTCTAGGTTGGAAGGGACCTTAAAGATCATCTAGTCCAACCATCAACCTAACTGACAAAAAAATAAATAAGAAATAGGAAATAAAAACTACTAAACCATATTCCTGAGGACCATGTCTACCCATCTTTTGAACGCCTCCACAGGGATGGTGCCTCAACCACATCCCTGGGCAGCCTATTCCAATGCTTGATAACCCTTTCCGTGAAGAAATGTTTCCTAATATCCAATCTAAATTTCCCCTAGTGCAACTTGAAGCCATTTCCCCTTATCCTATCTCCTGTGACTTGGGAGATGAGACTGACCCTGGCCTCTCTACAACCCGCTTCAGGTAGTTATAGAGTGCGACAAGGTCTCCCCTCAGCCTCCTCTTCTCCAGACTGAAATTATTATGATACCAATGAGACCTTCATCACTTGTGATACTGAGGTAAGATTAAGCAACCTGCTCAGAGTCATGGCAAATCTCTGGCAAGACTGGAGATGACCCCACATTTCCTGACTCTGTGATTTCATGAATTTCTGGGTACCAGCTTTTGCCTTTTTATCAGCCAAAGGGCTGTGAGGAAGGTGAGAGTGGAAGTGGAAGATCACATCCTCCAAGTGGAAGATCATCTACTCCAAGCTCAGAAGCCATGCATACCAAGAAAGAAGATGTCAGGCAAAAAAGCCAGGAGGCCTGCATGAGTGAACAAGGAGCTTCTGAACAAGCAAAAAAGGAGGCTGAACTCTCCAGCCAGCTGCCTCCAGATGTGGGGAGTGACTGACTTTCTTTTATGTGGCAGATATGAGGCAACTATGAGCTGGTATAATGGCAAATTTCCATATGGCAAAGCTCCTTGTTTGAAAAAGGCATCAAAAGGAAAAAATAAAAAAAATTCAGAACCATGTGGAAGGAAAAGGAAATGGCTGTTTGGAGCAGATCTGCCTTCAGGGGAGCAGCCGGGCTGAACCCCAGTCTTGCACCAGCTGAGGATTTTGACCCAGATCCCTTCACCTTGCAGCCAGCTGCTTGCCACCCCCAGTGCTCTCCAAGCAGCTCTGTTTGTTTGCTATCATCCCCACACCTTTTTGCAAGCATTATGGTTGTTTTGCTCTTTTTCAGCATTAAGTGGTAGTTTTCTGCTCTGGGCTGAGGAGCATCTCGATGCAAATGTGAAGCCAGAAGTTTTGACACATCATGGATGCTGACTGAAAGCAAGCTGAATCAATAAGAAAGAAACGTGAGACAGAAGAGTTTTATCACACTACAAAATTCACTTGCCATCACTCTCTGATAGATGAGATTTTCTTTTGGCCTCTTCCATATATCTGTGACATTAAGCATATCAGAAAAGCCACCCAAGATTGAGGTAACCCAGGATTATTTTTTTTTTCTCTCAAAAAGTGGCTGAGAGTGGGTGCCAGAGAAGCAATAAGAGGGCAGCAAGTATGCAGTGACAATCCCTACCTCCAGAGATCTAAAGCCTTACGAGACACAGTCCCCTGCCTGCCTATGACCAGCCACGTGCCTTCAAGACATGCCCAATCCCTTCTTTTGGTGACTCTCCTAAAAGCAGCCAAAAAGTCCTCACAGACCTCGAGGCCAGTATCCTCATCCTCACTGGCTAGGGAGTCCCATGAGTTGGCTGAGTATTATCATAGAATCATTTAGGTTGGGAAAGACCTTTAAGACCATCCAGTTCAACTGTAAAACTGTAAAAAACATGGCCAAGCCTACCACTAAACTATGTCCCTAAGTGTCACATCTACATGTTTTTTAAATACAGCCAGGGATAGTGACTCAGCCACTTCCCTGGGCTGTTCCATAGTCTTCATAACCATGAAGGTTGTTCCATAGTCTTCATAACCACTGGAAGCTCCTGGGGGGCAGTATTCATGTGCTGACTTCCATCACTGAAATGGAAACTCTACTGGGTGGGGGCAATTTTTGCAGGGTGTTTATAATGGGCATACTACATGATAATGCACAGGTGCAAAGTGTTGCAGCTTCTGGCTTCAAGTCCTGGACTGAAGAGGTCTAAACCATCCCTACACTGCTGATTTTCCTGGGACATGCTTTTGGATAGCTTGGCATTTACTTCACATGACCTGTCTGTGTGGCAGGACTTCAGGTTGCTTTTCTGGAGATGTCTTCTTATTCTAGACTGAGCTTCACCTGCATCCACAAAGAGCTTCACCAGCGGAAGGAATCTGAGGCCATGACAAAGGCTGGGAGTGCTGTGCAGTGGCAGGCTTTGGAGGAAAAGAATCACAGAATCCTCATGGTTGGAAAGGACCTTTGAGATCATTGAGTCCAACCACAAAAAACGTAACCAAACAAATAAAGAAAAAACCCCAAAAAACCCACCCACCCAAACAAAGCATGCCCTGAAGTGCCACGTCTACACATTTCTTAAATACCTCCAGGGATGGCGACTCCACCACCTCCCTGGGCAGGCTGTCCCAGTGCACAATGGTAATCACCAGAAAGGAAGGTCACTCTGACGAGGGATCTCTACCTCCCCACTTTTCGGGAAGCCCTCCCGCTGGCCGATAGCCATGCCTTGGCCCCTTTCCAGAGCTGCCACCTCTCAGCCAGGGGCAATTTTGTACAAAGCCTGAAGGGAGATGGGAAGCTCTGTAAATCCTCTGGCCCCAACTGCTTCCGTTGATCAGTAGCAGCGTGCTTTGTACGCCCCAATATCCATGTGATGGATGTTGTGCTGACTTCTGCACTGTGTGTGCCGGGGAACTGGGTATTGTCTGCTGGAAAGTAAATAACAGCAGATGAGCGAATGGGGCTGTGATGGCATTTCAGCCTCCATAATGTTTCCATCCACAAAATGCAGCAGTTATGCATCATTTTAATGGTAGGAATAGATAAGCAGTCAGCTATCCATATCCGGAAAATCAAAAAGGAAAGCAACATTAGAGGAAATAGATAGGCAGTGGGTGTTCAAGGGCAATGAGTCATTCTTGTCACAAATATGGCTCAGAATGAGGAATACTAATAATTAGGCAACATATTTCAAAAGTTCAGTTCTTTCCTCCTTTCCCAAATTATCTTTATGCCCTGGAGATATTTCAGAATGACAATGTCTGCAATGGGAGGTAGACACAAAGAAAATCCACTGCGGGAAGAAATGACCAAATAGCAGAGAAAAATAAAGTCGAGCTGTAAAGCTTCTTTTTCTGAAACTCAAGTGACTCCTGCAGAGGAAAGTGGCAATGATGCTGGTCAGCCAACAGAATAAACACACCAGAGGGAAGGACCTCAGCACCTCCCCTCAGAGTGAAGCCACCCGTGGCCACGGATCTCGGCACTTGCAGTAAACAGCAATAGCACCTGCTTTTTCCCTTTCCCCATGATACGCATTCCCCTGAGCTTGCTCTGTTCTAGTGACGTTCAGTGAATGAAGAGCCCTTCTCTCCCCCTGGGAGGAAGGCACGTGCCTCCCGCTTTTGGTACACTTCCTCTTTCCCAGAAGTGGGACCACTCAAAGCTCATGCCTTCTGCTCTGCCTTGCATTGGAAGCAAAGAAGGTTTTGACCCAAAATCAGGCTAGGTTGTACCCCAGCCTAAATCTTGGAGCTGAAATTTCCAAAGGACAGATCTGGACAAAGAATACATATTCCACTTTGAATCCAGGTGCTCTGGAGGTTGGAAGCAGAGATAAGCAACAAGCTCTGTCTTCATTTATGAGGATTTCTAGGAGAAATGTCTCTTTGGAACCTTAACGTCTCTGAGCATGACAGAGTTAACAGGTAGTCCTAGAAGCTGCGAATCACAGAGATGTTTGGGCCTGTGCTGGGAAGAGACTAATCCCTTTATGAAATGGAATAAGCCTTAAACCAGCAAACGTGAGTGATTGTGAAGCTGCAGGGTCAAACCCCTTCGTTTCCCAACCTTCCCTCGGCTGCGGAGTTCTGATTGCAGCAGCCTGACTTCAAACCCTGACAAACGTCACCGCTGACACTGCTATGTTGGGTGCACACCATCATTATAATCTGTATGCATTTAGCCATCCCAGCATGATAACAGGATGATTAGGAGAATAGTTAGAGAGTAAATTAAAAACTCACAGCAGTTTCCTGTGTGAAGCTACTAACTTACAGGCATTTTTTTTTTTTACAGCATTACTGAAAAATGCCATTAGTTATACCTGTGAATACATGTTAGATTTAAACCCCTGGTGAGAATTTTTATTAACATACAAAAATGTTGGGGCTCTTACGCTGCTTAAAATGTAATTAACCATCTTTGGAAGATTAAGGGTGCGTATTCATAAAAGAACTGCACTCTTGTGCATTTAATTCTTCTAATCTGCTTTATGTTGATGTTGGTGTGGAAGAATAATTGCTAGTTTGCCTTAATAGTTTGGGATTGTGCTGTAGGAAGAAATATTTATTGGATGTATTTCTAAACTTTGGTAGGTTTGCATTTTGATGGAAGATGCAGAAGTGCACTGAGAGATTAGAAAAACACTTGCTTCGTCTTCTGCTGCTGTTGCTAATGCCCTGTGGTGTTAAAGCTCTGTTTCAGACAGCTTCACACAGCTGACAAAAAGGAGGAAGGGACAGGCACACCCAGTGAACAACAAAGAACAATAAACTTCAAGTAATCTCTTTCTTCTGATTTAAAAACAGATGACATGTCGACCAAGTCACGTGGGAATATGGCAAGATTTTTTCAAGAAGCATGTGAAAACTGGACAAAACAAGGCAGAGAGAAAGACTTCTGATTTGATGAGTTGTAGTACAGGAGCTGAATTGTGAAATGCGCTCTGTAAAAAGAAATTAATGATTTTATGTTGTCATTAAAACATGCTATTGGAGTAGTCCATCCTCCCAGGGCTGTCACAGTCCTCACGCAACAGTGATCAGGCTTATTTGAGGTTAATACCTTCAGGGATGCAGAGTACTGCCCTTTTGGGTTATTTCCTTCCTAGCAACGTGATCCATGAAACCATTAGGTAACTCAGGCAGCTTCGCAGAAATTGTCTTTTCCCCGCCTCCCTCTCTTCTTGCAAACTAAGAAGAGGTAAAGGAAGAAGAAGGAAGACAGTGGGCTGAAGGCATTTGCTGATAGTCATGGCTGCATGACTTCATGCTGAAGCCTGCAGCCTGCTCCCAGGGGAGTCAGTGGGGCAGGAACCCCTACGGAAAAAACACAGGCTGAAGAGCCCATGCCCCTCCTACTTCTGTGGAGGGGACAGAGGGGATGGAGACCAGCTGGTGCTCCATGAAGACCAGCAGAGCAGGGAGTCTCCTCCTCACTTGAAGTGAGCAGGGGCTCTGCAAGGTCCTGGGGGAAAAGCAGTTTCCAACAGCAATTTTAGCAACTGGAAAACAATTGTAAAATAATTACCCTATGCTTTTATCAAAAGTAACTTATTTTAGTGGGGTCCCTTAGCATTCAGTTCTCAGCGGGGCCAGCATCACCTTGCAGCAGACTGTCGTGGTCAAATGGACCCTGCTGTAAGGGAGACTGGTGACAGTGTGACAGGAGGGAGCAGTGACACACAGCCCGAGAAGAGCTCCACGACTGCTTTGTGCTTGTTTTCATCATTTCCGAGTGAACACACAGGCTTTATTGAAAGTCGCTTGTTTTCATTACAGCTTCTTTTTGGCAGGCATGACAGCCAGCGTGGTGGGTTGTTCTGGGCCCTTCATCACGCTGAGCTCTTGAGGCAAAGCTGCTCTCCCCGTAAAGTTCCCTGTAAAGGAGGTGGCAGCCACACTTCTTGTGGCCATTGGTGGCCAGAGGTCCCTTCCAACCCCATATCAGTCTCTGATTCTATGAAATACCAAAGGTTGTTAAAGCATGAAGACTGCTTCAGACACATCTGACATTTTGTCCCAAGCTGGTATCCCCCAGTGCCCACCTGGACACATTCCTGTGCGACCTGCTCTGGGTGGCCCTGCTTTGGCAGGGGGGTTGGACTAGATGATCTCCGGAGGTCCTTTCCAACCCCATAGGATTCTTTGCATCTGTTTCAGTAGGTGCCAGCAGCCCTGGCACAGGGCAGAAAGGTGCTGTCAGATCAGAGTGGGCTTTAGCCAGATGCCCATCCTGGCTTGAAACTGGACTTTTCTGAGAGGTTACATCTTAAAATTCTACTGAAATTGCAAAAGAGTTAACTGCTCAAGCCCCTTAGGATTTTTGAGCAGGTGGAATATATATATATTGAAGCCAATGGAAAGGACACCAGACTCCCATCCCCAGCTCTGTTTAAGGTCCGCTAGCGTGGATAATCTTAAATAAAGTGAAGTTGAGAACGTGATTAATTCTGACTGCCATTCAGGATCGCGCTTATTTAGACACGAGAGTCCAGTGAGAAAGCCAGCCTTTCTTCTGTTCTAACACTTTACTGTCAATGCAGGACAATAAAATATGAATATTTTAGATTCATAGTGCATAGAAATAGGAAATAGGAGCTGTATTGTGCTTCACATGCATGGCTAGCTCAGTAATGCTGATCTCACTGAACTTTTGGGCCATTGCTTAAGGGTAGCTTTGTCTTGCTTCACGGAGATAGATACCCATATTTGTGTCTTCTACTCACAGGTCTATAGTCCTTTTGAAGCCTCTCACATTGCGTCCCATTTGCGTCTCAGCTTGGGCTCTCACATTGCGTCCCACAGAGCAGCACTGCCACCTCCATAGATGGGCCAGTCCCGGCCTCTCCTGCGTGGCTTTCCACCTACAAAAGCACTGCACC
>JAOQGH010000040.1:14363627-14376702 GCA_025769975.1 Gallinago jamesoni | reverse complement strand
GTCTGCAGGGAAGGGGCCTCAACCACCTCCCTGGGCAACCTCTTCCAGTGCTCCACCACCCTCATTGGAAAGAACTTCCAAATTCAAATTCCAAAGCCATGGTCTCCAAGCGCACTCACCGCTAGCCAAGGCCGCACTGGGGCAGCTGCGTCCCCTGGGGTGTCCCAGGCGATGGAGCGCATCACGGGCACCCGGCAACCGGCCATGCCCATGCCCTTCAGGTCTACCTCGACTCATCCAGAGCCTTTGTGTGTTTTAACAGGATTTGATGGCAAGGTGCACTTGGTTATTTACTGCCTGGAAGACAGGGTCAGGAAGAAGTGTCAGGGCCACCTTTTCCCACTGAGTCCTGAGGGTCAGAGAGGACCACCTTGGTTTTTACATCCTTCTCAGAGAGGAGTCTCAGGGCGTCTGGATCCAATCCTTGTGCCAGACTTGGTCCACGGTTTATGTCTGAAGGCCTAGATTTGCACAGTCAATCCTCTCTGTCACTCAGCTGAGGCTTCAAAGTTGAACATGCCATTAGACACATGCTGACGATCTGTTGTAGCAAAGAATCTCTGACTCTTGAGAAGTAATCTTGACGGGCATCCCATCTTGAGGTAGCCAGCTGCTGCAGGAGAGCTCAAAGGACTTTTGGGGTGTTGACTATTTAGGGGGCTAAGATGGTTGAGTTCTAGTCATATTTGCATATTGACCACAGTAGCAGCATTGCTCAAATTGCCCCTTGGCTACTGGGCGGTTGCCTGACTTCCAAAACCACCTTGGAGCTCCTCTGAAGATCCTGCAAGTGCCTTGGCTACTGCTCAACTTTGCAAAATTGTTTGGCCTGAACTATTTGAGACTGGCATCTTTATAGCTTTTATTCATGGCATGGACTTGTGCACCTTCAGGTTTTTTAAATGGTCTCGTGCTTGATCTTCACTTACAGTTTTTTTTTCTTAATTATCATAGTGCCTGGCTTTGCCTTCTGTGACTCAGGCCAGTGAAGACCGAGAAGAGTCATTGAGTACAATCCTTGAATACTAAGCAGCTTCCTTGGGTTCCTCTTCTCTCTAGTTTTTTGTGGGTTTTTTTTCACATGTTACCTGCCAAGCATGTCCCTCAGGAGGCCAAAGTCTGCTCTCCTGTAGTCCAGGATAGTGAGCTTGCTGCACACCCTCCTCACTGCACGTGTCTTTGCAGGTGTTTGCAGCTTCTTTTGCCTTGGATCCACAATCCTTCTGTGAGATGCTGAGAAGGGAAAGCTCCACCTGATGTTCACCCTGCAAACTTGTGAATTTAGTTAGTCCAGGCTGATACAAACCAAAGTATTCTGTGCTTTGAAACCTCTCACCAGGCCTTGTTGCCTGTGAAACAAAGAAAACATGCAGCTTTTTTATTAAAATAAATTACTAATAAGTCAATAATGAGTATCAGTGATTAAAATCCCCAGTATCACAGCCCCATCTATCCCAATGGGTTGGCTGAAAGATTTTCAAAGGACCTACAAAGTGTCTATCTATCTGTTCTACTGCAAAATATGTTACTGTGATGAACAGCACCCTGTGGCATATTAAACTCTTAATTATGGGCACAGGAGACATTTTATCTGAAAATTTAAAAGGCTGCAAAATGGCTACAGCTTCTGGGAGGCAATTCTTGCAAGCAAAATGTAGCTCAGTGTTAGTGACTCCTTTATCTACTGCCTTCAGTATTCTCTTGGCAGGGATTAGTGTGGAGAGGGGAGCCTCCATATTTCTTAGTTGTGTTATCATTATGCCAACGACTCTGGAATGCCATAATCCTATAGGGTAGTTCCGGCTCGAGGGAAAACACAAGGAAGTCACAGAGAGAAGAGAGATATCAGTTAATCCAGGCTTCATTTTCTATTGTAAATTTAGCCTTTTTTTCTTTTTTTAAATTTATGAAAAAATGGCAGGCTATGCGTGGTTTCCCAAGAAGTGGCTTGGCCTGCAGTGTCACTCCTGGGGAAGACTGGCCTCAGGGCTGCCTGTGATACATGCTGTGTGACACAACTAGGTAAGCCTGCCTGAAAGACTGTTGCGTTGGTACCATCAGGATCATAAGCTTGGTTACCAACCTTTCATGTCTCATAACTGTGGATTAGACGGCACATAACACAGGCACTAGCAACAGGATGCTGAGAGGAGTGGTGTCATGAGTTTTACACACAGATTCAGAGCTTCTGGAGAGAAGCAGAGGGAGTCTTTTAGTTCCTGTGGGTGACAGATGGACTAACTACTAGTTTCTAAATATCTGCAAAGGTATTTTGAATCCCAGTAGGTTTTGTGACACTAGATCTCTAGGAATATCTAGTGCTTCTTCTTCTGAGCCCTTCTTAGTTTCTCCAGCAGTGTTAACTGGAAAAATCTGTCTTTCCAGATGACTCAGAGCTCCGAGCCCCCATCACATTCACTAGTGCTAATTAGGCACCTTGTTGCAGAAAACAGGAAGAATTAGGCAGCAGAAGACCTTTGTAGGTCTTTTCATCCTGAAAGCCCACTTTTGTTCTCTTCTAAAGGTAGTATTTTAATGAGCTTGCTACAAAAAAAGCTCAAGGAAGGAGATCTCACACCTCTAAGGAAGGATCTCACACCGCCACCTGAAGAGCAGCACAAAGGAAACACAGACACTCCAGTCCATTCACCTTCACCAGGGGGTGCAGCTGAAGTGCCTCTATGCAAATGTATGTAGCATGGGGAACAAACAAGAGGAGTAAGAGTCATGTGCACACCTCCAGGGCTATGTACTCATTGCCATCAGGGAGACACGGTGGCATGGCTCCTATGACTGGAATGTTGGAATAGAGGGATACAGACTCTTCAGGAGGGTCAGGCAGGGGAGACAAGGAGAGGGTGTTGCACTCTATGTCAATAACCAGCTGGAGTGCATGGTGCTCTGATAGATGAAGAGCCAACAGAATGCTTATAGGTCAAAATTAAAGGGAATGGAGGGGCAGGTGATGTTACAGCTGTGGGGATTTGCTGCAGGCCACCCAACTAGGCCCTCTGTAGACAAATAGGAGTAACATTGCATTCACAGGTTCTGGTTGTCATGGGGGACTTCATCCACACCGATATCTGTTAGAGGGACAACACAGTGGGGCACAGGAAATCCAGGAAGTTCTTGGAATAGGTTGATAACAACTTTCCTCTCAAAATGGTTGAGGAGCCAACTAGAAGAGGAGCCATGCTGACCCTTGTTCTCACCAATGAGGAGGAGCTGGTGGGGAATGTCAATCTCAAGAGTAGCCTTGGCTGCAGTGATCAGGAAATGGTAGAATTCAGGCTCCTGGTCCAAGGCTACTTATATCAACATTGCAATACTTAAAGGGAGCTACAGGAGAGATTGGGAGGGATTTTTAATGAGGGAGTGAAGTGATAGGATGAGGTGTAATGGTTTTAAACAGGAAGAGGCAAGATTTAGAGTAGATATTAGGAAGAAATTCTTTGCTGTGAGGGTGGTGAGGCACTGGAACAGGTTGCCCAGAGAAGCTGTGGCTGCCCCATCCCTGGAGGGGTTCAAGGCGAGGCTGGATGGGGCTTTGAGCAACGTGGTCTGGTGGGAGGTGTCCCTGCCCAGGGCAGGGGGGTTGGAACCAGATGATCTTTAAGGTCTCTACCAACTCAAACCTTTCTATGATTCTATGTTCCCTAACATTTCCTTTGTGTGACTGAGAGCCCAGACATGAACAAGTTCTTTTTACACCAAATCCATAAATCACCACTCTGTATCTTACAGGATTTCTCAGTTGGGTATCTCAAATATTTACCATGCACTGTTACCTCAGGGCCTCGTGTGAACTTTGGTAAGAGAAAACGTGTTGGTGCAAGCCCTGTGAAGCAAGGGCACGGAACCACCAATGCAGGAACATTTGCCCTCCTTAAATTAAGAAACCTTAAGGACCACTTCAGAAAGAGCAAATGTTGTATGTGATTTTCTATGCTGACCATTTCTGGTCAGCCTAGAACTCAACCTTCTCAGAGGTTGAAAGGACGTGGTGTGAGCATTTATCTTCTGGAGGCACAACTATTTTTGCAGCCACAAAAACTCCCTCATGCTTACCAAGTACCAGATTCCCATCTGAATGTGATCAGTCTCCTTTCTGGACCTGTACGGCACATTCACAAGGAAACACTTCAGGATTAATTAGGGAAATGTTTCTGCTTGGATTCATTGCTTTGCCCAGAGACTGACGTTCCCGGTATGGATTGATTCACCCCTGAGGGGCAGCAGGGAGCGAGATGGCCGCTCCAGGGGTGAAAAACAGTCTATAGAGACACAGTGACAGGATGTACAGGTCCAGGTAGCCATGCCCAGATGAGTGGCCACTGGTGGACTGAGCTTTACATCATCTCCTCCAGAGCCACCACAAACCTGGAGCAGAAAAGGCAGGCCGACAACACCATTCCCGTTACTTTGCAGCATCGCATCTCCTAATTGTCACGTGCGGAAGGATATTCCCATCTAATTAGAAGGTTGTTAGGGAGGAAGACGCTGAAGCAATCAGGATTTCTAAGTAGAAAAATTCTACATAGAAATCCATATTTTCTACATAGAATATTTCTACATAGAAATCCATAGCCCCAAGTTCAGATGCTGCGGCATCCCGGAGCATCCCCAGCTCTGGTGTGCTCATCAGAAAACAGGGGCATCTAGTGGCAGCGTCAGAAATTTCAATAAACATCACCGTCCCATTGAAAAAGATGTGAGAATTTGCCTTTTTCCTTTCTTGGCTCTACAAAATAAAAATATTTTGTTCCATAATGTTACCCAAAGGAGGAGGGAGAGGAACAAATCCTTACTAGGTTTCATGGTCTTGGAGCAGCATTTCCGACCCACCTGTGACACTGCAGTGGTGTAACTAGATGAAGTGAAGCTTCACCTAAGTTCCACCTAAACATGAGGAGGACCTTCTTTCCTATGGGTGTGGCAGAGCCCTGGAAGAGGCTGCCCAGGGAGGTGGTGGAGTCTCCTTCTCTGGAGACATTCCAACCCCGCCTGGACACATTCTGGGTGGCCCTGCTTTGGCAGGGGGATCGGACTAGATGGTGTCCAGAGGTCCTTTCCAACCCCACGTGATTCTACGATTCTGCTGCTGATTTCTTCTGTGTCTGCTGCTCTGGAGAGCCGGACCTGCTGCTCTGGGACCCAAAACCTGTGCTGATTCATTGCAGGAGAAACATTGCATTTGTCCATGCTGGCCAAGGCATCTCAGCACCTGCAGTTGGCAAAGCTTTGCTGGGCTGTCTGCTCCCAGCCTTTGGCGCTTGTGCAGCGACTGCACACTGCAAACACTGTTGCTGCATGCAACATCTGTGCTGCCTGGGCTCTCCAGCCACCAGGGCTGGTGAAGTCTTGCACATGGTGATGGTCCTTCCTCTTCTGAGCTGTGTCCTGGCTGCAACCAAGCCCCTGGAGTTGTACACCACACATCAGCAAACTGGGGACAGGGAGGGAACGCAGGGACTAATGTGTGTTTTTCTTCCGTGGCTCCTGCTGCCCAGCTTTACCTGCTCAGCTGGTGGCCCTGTGGCACCACAGAATCAAGGTCATCAAATCCGTATCTCTCCAATTTGGCAAGCAGGATGTCATGGGGGACCGTGTCAAAGGCCTTACAGAAGTCCAGGTAGATCACATCCGTAGGTTGTCCCCTATCTACTGACCTAGTCACTCCATCATAGAAAGCCACTAGGTTAGCTAGGCAGGACCTGCCCCTAGTAAAGCCATGCTGGCTGTCATGAATCAACCCCCTGTCCTCCATGTGCCTAAGCATGGCATCTAGAAAGATCTGTTCCATGATCTTGCCAGGCACAGAGGTGAGGGTGACAGGTCAGCAGTTCCCAGGGTCCTCCTTTCTACCCTTTTCAAAAATGGGTGTGAAATTTCCTTTCTTCCAGTCTGCAGGGACTTCACCTGACCACCACGACTTTTCAAATATTATGGAAAGTGGCTTTGCAACTTCATCAGCCAATTCCTTCAGGACTCTGGGATGTATTTCAGCAGGTCCCAGAGCAAGGCAAGGCATCCTTCCCCCTTCTCTGGGAGGGAATCTCTGCTTTCTTTCTTTTTAAGCACTTTGCAGACCCCTAAGGGTTTGGGGTTTTTTTTGTTGTTTTTTTTCTTTTTGCCTGCTGGGCATCATCTCCCATAAGAGGGAGATGATGGGAAATGAGGGTGAGGAAATATTGTTTACTTTAATAGTAGGGATATGTTGCAACTCCAGGTGTAGTTCCCTTACACAAGGCTCTGAGGCAACACGTATTTAAAAAGCAGCCCTTGCACGCAGCACTTTTCAACACATACACCATCCCTGTCCTTCTGGAACTGGGGAGCCCAGAACTGGACCCAGTGCTCCAGATGGGGCCTCATCAGGGCAGAGCAGAGGGGCGGGATGACCTCTCTCCACCTGCTGGTCACACTCTTCCAGATGCCCCCCAGGATGCCATTGGCCTTCTTGGCCACAAGGGCACATTGCTGGCCATAGTCATCCTGTTGTCCACCAGGACTCCTAGGTCTTTCTCCTCAGAGCTGCTCTCCAGCAGGTCACCCCCAACCTGTCCTGGTGCAGGGGGTTATTTCTCCCCAGGTGCAGCACCCTGCATTTGCCTTTGTTGAAGTTTATCAGGTTCCTCTCTGCCCAGCTCTCCAGCCTGTCCAGATCCTAGTGGCTCCAGCCAGCTGTATGGATTCAGTTATCTTTTAATACCTTTAATTAAAAAAAAAAAAAAAAGAGAAAACAGCACATGAATTTGAAGGAGAAGCTGGCTTGTTCTGCTCAGTCCTTGTAAGAGGAGGAGCTGGAGAAGGTTAGTGCAAGCCCAGCAAGGGTCCCTTTCACTGGGATTAGTGGTGTGGGCAGTCCTCCCTTTCCAGACAGCTGTGACATCCACCGAGATGACACCAGGGACTTGCCACTGAGTGCATCCTGGGTGAAGAAAGCACTTGGAGGTTGGGTTTGCCTCCATCGGTTGTTCTGACTTCACCCTCATCTCTGCTGTTATTGATCTGACATAACACCCGGTGTCCTTACGAGGGGAGTACGTTAAGAAGCATTTTGGTGGCAAAGATTAGGAATCAATCACAATAAGCAGGGACTGCTTCTTGCTCCTTTCTCCTGTGCAAGAGCGAGCATGTTGTGGCCCTATTCAATATACAAGCATCCTCTGCAGTGCCTCAACACTGAAATTAATGTTCCAGGAAAGGCTCTATTTACTCTAGTGAGCTTAAAAAGCCCTCAAACCCATGAGGAGAGTGCCCTGGCGAAGAGCTCCACTTCTCCAAGGCCAAGCTGTTGATGGAGGCAGGTAATGGTCAGTGTCCAGGCCATGAAATAATGGAATTGTCAAAGTTGGAAGGGACCTCTAGAGATCATCCAGTCCAACTCCCCTGCCAAAGCAGGGTTGCCCAGAGCACATCACTCAGGATGGCATCCAGGTGGGGCTTGAAGATCTCCAGAGAAGGGGACTCCACACCCTCCATGGGCAGCCTCTTCCAGTGCTCCATCACCCTTACTGCAAAGAAGTTCTTCCTCAGATTTGAGTGGAACTTCCCATGTTCTAGCTTGAGCCCATTGCCCCTTGTCCTCTCACTGGGAACCACTGAGAAGAGTCCGGCTCCAACATCTTTCAACCCACCCTTTAGATACTTAGAAGTATTGATAAGGTCTCCCCTCAGCCTTCTTTTCTCCAGGATAAAGAGTCCCAGCTCTCTCAGCCTTTCCTCGTAAGGGAGGTGCTTCAATCCCTTAATCATCTTTGTTGCCCTACGCTGGACTCTCTCCTGTCCCTCTTGAAGTGGGGGGCCTAGAACTGGACGCAGTATTCCTGTTGTGGCCTCACCAGTGTAGAGAGGGAGAATGACCTTCCTCCACCTACTGGCCACACTCTTTCCTATGCAGCCCAGGATTCCATTGGCCCTCTGGGCAACAAGGGCACATCGCTGGCCCATGGAAAGTGTGCTATCTACCAGGACTCCCAGATCCTTCTCCTCAGTAGTGCTTCCCAGAAGATCCTTCCTAACCTGTTAAGTGCCTGGGGTTCTTCCTCCCCAGGTGCAGGATCCTACATTTGTCCTTGTTGAACCTCATGAAGTTCTTCTCTGCCCAGCTCTCCAGCCTGTTCAGGTTGCACTGGATGGTGGTGCAGCCCTCTGGAGTGTCAGCCAGCCCTCCTAATTTGGTATCATCAGTGAACTTGCTAAGGATACACTCTGTCCCCTCGCCCAGGTCATTTATGAATATGTTGAACAGGACTAGGCCAAGTATTGACCCCTGAGGGACACCACTGGTCACAGGCATGTCACGCTGCCATGTGGCCAAGGATGACTGCTCTCCCCAGCCACCTCCTGAGCTGAGCCAGGAGCTCAGCACTGGGGGAAGGGCAGCTAGCTACCATATATCACTCCCGATAATTAACTTTGGGACCACGCTTTTCTCCTGGCAATGGGCCACCGACATACTCAGTCACTAACGGCTCAGGCGACATCTCTGCCATGTGTTAAGCTGCAGGAGCCCATTTGTGTGTCTGAGCTGCAGCGATATGCTAATATTTCAAACATTTTGATCTATTACTTATCCCCCAGCTAAACAAAAAGGTCTTTTTCACCTACTTTTAATTTCTTTTCCCTTCTGCTGAGAGCAGCCGGCATCTGCCGTGGTGATGAACGACCTTGCACAAGCCCATGTAAAAGTCAACAGTTCTTGGCAATCCAATTCACTGGCGCCTGCTCTGCTTACTGCGGCAGGAGCCGCGGGCATTCTGCGCCTGTTCCTCATTGATCATTGTGGACAATGAAAAAAAACAACCAACCCACCTCTTCCCACTGGATTTGTTCAGGAGCTGCTGTGTACTTCTTGGGGTGTGAGATCGAGACCCAAGCAGAGAAGCTTGTCCTCTGCTATGAGTCTGCTCCATACGTTTTGTATTTCCAGCTCCTTGATAAAACACCCAAAGCTGTTATCTATCAAGGTCATTGCCCACTTTCCTCCTGGGAAGCTGATTCTGTTCCATCAATGTGATCATAGAATCGTCTAGTTTGGAAGGGACCTTAAAGATCATCTTGTCCAACCATCAACCTAACAAAAAAATAAATAAGAAATAAGAAATAAAAATTACTAAACCATATTCCTGAGGACCCGTCTTTTGAACACCTCCAAGGATGGTGCCTCAACCACTTCCCTGAGCAGCCTATTCCAGTGCTTGATAACCCTTTCTGTGAAGAAATGTTTCGTAATATCAAAACTAAACCTCCCCTGGTGCAAATTGAAGCCATTTCCCCTTGTCCTATCTCCTGTGACTTGGGAGAACAGACCAACCCCTGCCTCTCTACAGCCACCCTTCAGGTAGATACAGCATGATAAGGTCTCCCCTCCCTTGATGGGAGGGGCAAGGGCTGTGCGAGGACCTGTATGAAACAGTAGCCCGTGGAGACTAAAGATTTTGTCACTCTTAGCAAAAAGACTCATCTTATCCCCATGTGACAGAGGCACAAATGGGAAGCCCACTAAATCTGTGTGGCCCAGCAGCCACTTTCAGAGCTGGCTGTTTGATTGCTAAACTCTAATGAAACCGGGAGAGTGGAAAGGCTTCCGCCACTGACAGCAAGGAAAGGATTCTTACAGTCATAAAAGGCCAATGCACACTTAGCTGTGTCAGTTATGGAGAGGAAGCGAGGTCCCATGGTCTGGCCGTGTGCCTGGCGTGCAAGAGCTTTGCAGATATTTTTATCCTCAAAGTGATCTTCCTGATCACCCCATCTAACTTCTCACATGGCAGGGTCTAAAGGAGGCCTCCCCATCCTTCTTCAGCAAGCCTGTAGCTTTGGTTTACATTGACAGCTTATTTTCCAGAAAGACATAGTTCCTGAAAAAATTGAAATGTAGAGCCATTTTTGGTCCCTAGGAAGAGATGGTAATGGACCTTGTGACTCAGAGCCTTCAAAAAGGCTCCTTTCCAGGAGCCCCATCCTATCCCCTTTCTCACATGGGGATGGCTTGCTGCCCTGCTCCCCTGTATCCCATAGAATCATTTCGTTTGGAAAAGACGCTCGGGATCATTGACTCCAACCATCTGCCATACTCTAAAAAGTTCTCCCCTACACCATATCCCCCAACCCCACATCTAAACGGCTCAGAAATTAAGTATAGTGAGAGTGTTTGGATTAGGATAAGGGCCAATAAAGGTGATATTGCTGTGGGAGTCTGCTATAGACCTCCCAACCAAAGCAGCGTGGTGGATGAAGCATTCTATAAGCAACTGGGAGAAAATCCTATAAAATGACTATTAAAGCTTTGCTTGCCAACAAACCATTGCCCAGTTATAAGAAGGTCCAAAACTACTTGCACGAGTTGCATAACTGAAACAGGGCCAATGGGCCAAGGGGAGAAGATGGGCGAGAGTGGGTAGGAGCCCTTTTCACTTCCATCCTCCACATTTAGCTACACCAGTAGGATGGTTTGCAACATCGGCCCAGAAATCTTCTCCAGTGTTAAAAGTTGTGTTGTGCTAGCGCAGTGTGTAAGTTATTGCAGGTTTCTGCTCAGACAGGACTTTGTAATAATATAAGCAAAATTCTAATCAAAGTCCCATCCTTCACAGCCTTCCAGTTCCTTTCCCTGGCCGCAGAGATCAGCCAAGGCCATCGTTGACGTATTTAATCAGCCTAGGCATATTAACTACAAATTCCTGCAGTGATTTAAACACTTAGGTCTCATAGACTTGCCTGTAACTGGTGATTACTAATTTTTTACTTGGAAATTTATCAGGAGACTTGAATAATTGTTCATCTCTGGACTCAGGATGGCACTGGAATGAATTATATTCTTTTCCAAAGTTTTGATAGTGATCTGAAATATCCCCATCAGTGTCGTATAGGAATGCCTTACAAAAAAAATGTAAATGGAAACATCAACATGAGGTACAACACCATGATAACTTCAATTTAATGAAGAAGAACCCTGATATTTTTAGTCCCAGACCAGCAACTGAGCTTGCTCTCTGCACTGTGCTTTCTGCACAGACTTCACCATAGTCAAGGTCCTGTGGAGCTGCAGTGTTAATTTCTGGATGATAACTGTCCCTTTTACACATTGATGGTATCTTTTTCACCACTGGCTGGGCTTATGTTTCAAAAAATAAATGGTTCAGTGGAGATGCAAGGGGTATGCCCACCCCAAATGTGACAGCATTCATGTTTAGCGTTAAATCATTTGACCTCAAAAATGCACACACAGTCCCAATGGACTAAGCTTGCAAAGTCGTTAGTCATGTAAGGTGCTTTAATTTCAGAAGGTCCCTCTTGAGATACCTCTAGGACCTTACTTGGAGAGGAGAGGTGGTTAGACCTCTCCGATGGACATGCATAGTATACGTCAGGTTGGGTGACCAGCTATGGAAAGTGCAGCCCTGCACAAAACTTTCCCGTAGCAGAGAGCAGCATTACCAATAGCTAAACCAAAGTTTGGCCAAGGTCTCCTAGTTTAATCAAGCTTGAATTTTGCCAAGGTATGCGCATGCTAATAGCAGAAGAGAAGAGGAAAAAAAAAAAGAAAAAAAAAGGCAAGCAAAAAAAAAGAAAGAAAAAGGAGAATTCAGAGCATAGAGCTGGGCTTCAATCCCAGGAACAGTTCTGTCCAGAGCTAATTTTGTTGCAGAGTGATATAAGACTGTGTACAGAGGTCCTCTGGGGGAAAATAAAACCAGTCTTAGTGCACTATTGATAAAAATGTCTGTTCCTATATACACAGGTCTTAGAAACTTCTTCTAGTACAAAATTAGCTCTGCTTTTGTGTCATCACTTAAAACACTCAGCTCTGACAGCTGGCAAATAGCTGACCTGTATCTGCACAGCCTGCTGTAATTACATTGAAGAGATGAAAATGGTGGCTTTAGAGGCAGAATTTTGGAGAATATTTTAAGAATCATCCTGGCTAATCCAGGCATCCCATCCTATATATCCCTATATCCCACAAACAGCATGGGCTATCATGTATGAAAGAGTCCATAATTTCCATACCAGCCCTGCAGCAATAGGGAAGGTACCAAATATTCATAGAATCACAGAATCATAGAATTGTCTAGGTTGGATGGGACCTTCAAGATCATCAAGTCCAACCATCAACCCAACTCTGACAAAAAAAACATCACTAAGCCATGTCTCCCAGCACCATGTCAATCTGTCTTTTGAAAACCTCCAGGGATGGTGCCTCAACCACTTCCCTGGACAGCCCATTCCAAGGCTTGATAACCCTTTTGGTGAAGAAATATTTCCTAATATCCAGTCTAACCCTCCCCTGGCACAACTTGAGGCCGTTTCCTCTTGACCTATCTCCCTCTCTCATCACTCAGGCCCATGTCCCCCGATGATGTTTTTAAAATATAGCCCTGCCAATATGTTGGATTCTGAGGTTTGTGTAGGACAGCTGTTAATCATAAGGCAAGGATGCCTTTTCTGATGGATGTTTCTGTTATTGCAATTGAAGTTTTGTCTCTTGAAATTAAGAAACAGTAATTAAAGCGTTTAGCGCCAAGGGCTGATAGAATTGTTTTGACACTGGTTCTTAAAAAAACCTGAAGTACTCCATCTTCCTTCCTAGCACTGGGACTTCAAAAAAATAATTGAGAATTGTAAGTCTTCTGGGGCTGTGGTCAGATTGCATGAGTGGATTTGAGGTGATTTTTAAGGGGGAAGAAACATCTGGCACCTTTTAAAAAGTAATGTTTGTGAAGAAAACAGAGAAGAAAGACAATATTGACAAGATGTGGTAAACAAACAGCCATCATAAAGACAGGAAATATACTTTGGAAGATTTTGTTCACTGATACATTGAAAAGTTCGATACCCTTAGGAAAAGCTGTAAGAAGTGGACTAATGGGATCGCTGTAAAGGGGCAGGTTGGAGATAATCCTTCAGTCTCCAGTCAGTCATGGATTTCCTTCATGATCAAGACAAATGACATAACTCTGCCCTACTTTTTCCTTTGTAAAGTAGAGTAGTATTTCACTGAATTTCACTGAATTTTTTAGAGTTGGAAGGGACCATAGAGATCATCTAGTCCAACTCCCCTGCTGAA
>JAOQGH010000040.1:14308590-14361617 GCA_025769975.1 Gallinago jamesoni | reverse complement strand
CCTGGCAGAGGCTGCCCAGGGAGGTGGTGGAGTCTCCTTCTCTGGAGACATTCAAACCCACCTGGACACGTTCCTGTAGGACCTGCTCTGGGTGGACCTGCTTTGGCAGGGGGTTGGACTAGATGGTGTCCAGAGGTCCCTTCCAATCCCATAGCATTTCTGCTTAGTATCAGGTAATCCAAATATATCTTTGTTGGAGGTGGAAGATTATTTGCATGTTTGTTTGGTTTGTTTTAGTGCAATTTCTCTGGTAGCAGTGGAAAGTAAGTGAGAAAAAAAAAGAATTTGATCGAATTTGGGGTGAATGATTGCAATGCAAGCTCCTATTATCCTAAGCCATTCAGAGCCACAAGTGGACTAATCCATGCAAGTGAATGCTGTGACCATAATTGAATCAGTGGGCAGTTGTGCACGCTGGGAATTCATTTGGAGCACTTCTACGTAAGTACTTCGAAACAAAATTAAGGCCTAACTCTGGGCCCCTGAGAGAGAAAATTCTGGCTTGTATTCTGCCTAAATACACTGAAATTAATGCATAATGCAGCAAGTTCCTTCCTCTCTCTGCCTGTCCCTTTCTCTTTCTCACACACACATGCACTCACGCAGCTGAACTCCCACAAACTTCTGCAGGGGAATTAGAGCCTGCTCGTGTCACTCCCTTCTTTGTCACCAAAATAGTGCCATAGGTCTGGAATGTATTCTCTCTGTGTGGTGCTAAACTTTTTCCAGCTCAGGAATATCTTACTTTGGTAATATATAAATTTGAGTTTTCTATGTTCATCAATGATTTATTTATTTTTTTCCTTCCAAAAACTGAAATAAAGCAGCACTAGTCATAAATTGTAGCTTCCATGTTGGCAAATCTTTAGGAACTAAGCATGAAGAACCAAACTTTCTGTTATCAGGTCACATTAAGTCCAGGATTTCTCACAGGCAAATTGTGTCTTGAATGCTCTGCATGATTCACAAAAAAGGGCCTTTCTCCATATAAAGCATCAGCTCCCATTAAGCAGAAGAAATAAACCACTACATGCAAAGGATCCGAGTACGTGGCTTATGAATAATCAGAACAACTTTAGAAAAAATCACCTCAGAGCATGGCAAGCAGCAATAACATACGCAGATTGTTGTCTCTGATCCTCCAATGCAAGTGGCCTCCTCCCTGTGTGTGCCAATGAAATGAAAATGAGAATCAGTTAGTTAGAATCAGTTCAGACTCACTACAAGCAAATTAAGTAGAAAATGAAATATTTTAAGAGGCATCCTATGGTAAGTGAATTTGAATTAGCTGCAAACATGAATGATTTTCTTCCAGTTGCCAGACCACCCAGAATAGCTGCTTGGATTTAATTCCCCCTTTATATCACATGTGTCTTTCCTTTATTTCCTGGCATAGATAGATGCGTGATTAAACTATCACTTTTGATAATCCAAAAAACTGAGGAATGGGGATTACACTATAAATCATAAAAATCCTCCTCTCCACTTGGTTGAGAGTTTTAGACAGCTTTAAATTTTTTCTCTTGTGATTAGAGCAAATTGTGATAGAGATAAAACGCAAAGTATTATAGCTATTTTTTTTTAGAGTCCTGGATTTATGAGATCAGTTTATAGGGATAATTTTGACAACAGAGTCATTTAGGTTTTTTTTTACTTGCTATGAAGCTGTTAGATTAAAATGCATCTTAAATTGGTTATTTCTTCATGCTAACAGAAGTGAAAAGAAGTGAAAGTTGTGGCATCCCACCACATTCAACCTCCATTGGTGGGTCTGCTACAACTGCCCCCATAGTTATATCCTATGTGTCGGAGCCCTTGGGTGCTGGTGGCTGTTGAATTATGGCTCTGGAGATGGCAAAGAGACCTGTATACACGGTGATGGTGCCCACAGATCCGTGACATCCGTCCCTCTGCATGTGTGTCCCACGTCTGCCTGCTGCACTGGGACCACCATTTCAGCAAACGATGCTGTCACGTGGAGAGAGGCTTCGCGGTCTGATCCTCTGCAGTCCATGAGGAGTTTGTGGAGGATGTGCCTGAACATCTGTGCTCTTGGGCCCTGGTCCAAAAGGAAAGACTCACCCTGAGCTGGGTAGGATTTGAATCGAGTCCTAGACTGGCTTAGGACGGATCAGCAAATAGACACAGGGTAAATGTAAACCAGGTGAACGGGACCTGACATGCTCATGAGTCACTTAATTTGCTGCTGAATTAGAGTCACAGAAAGAAACTCCGATAGCTCTCCTGTGCCTGGTGAATTTTACAGGGTGAAATCACACAGCTTTCTTGCATTCCAGGGCTGGCGCAGAGTAGCCATCAGGTGTGTTTGCTCCCAGGTTTCTCACAGTCCTCCTCTAAACGGCGACGCAGATGGGTGTGCAGTCTCCAGACATGGCCCTGAAGGAAGCAGTCACAGATGCAGTCAGGTCATCCTCACCAGCCAGGAAAAGCTCTCATTCAGTCAGTTTAGACATAATTGCAGACTAGACATCTTGTGTCCCATGTAAAGTCTAATTGTGACACCATGACTGAGGCAGAAAAATGCAGCCTCAGGAGGCTGATCATCCAAAAGAAGGAAATACTTTGTACAATACTACATGTAATAGAATCATAGAATAGTTTAGGTTGGAAGAGACCTTTAAAGGTCATCTCGTCCAGCTCTCCTGCAATGAAGGGACATCTTCAACTAGATCAGGTTACTCAGAGCCTTGTCCAACCTGACCTTGAATGTTTCCGGGGATGGCTCATCTACCACCTCTCTGAGCAACCTATTCCAGTGTTTCACCACTCTCATTTCCTATACGTAGTCTAAGTCTACCCTCTTTCAGTTTAAAGACATTGTCCTTTGTCCTATTGCTAAAAAGTTTGTCCCCATCTCTCCTGAAGATCCCCTTTAAGAATTGAAAGTCCGTCATAAGGTCTCGCCGGAGCCTTCTCTTCTCCAGGCTGAACAACCCCAGCTTGCTCAACCTATCTTCACAGGAGAGGTGTTCTAGCCCTCTGATCATCTTCATGGCCCTCCACTGGACTCACTCTAACAGGTCCATGTCCTTCCTGTGCTGAGGACTCCAAAGCTGGACACAGTACTCCAGTTGTGGTCTCACCAGAGCAGAGTAGAGGGGTAGACTCAACTCCTGTGACCTGCTGGCCATGCTTCTTTTGATGCAGCCCAGGATGCGGTTGGTGCTCTGGGCTGTGAATGCACGTTGCTGGCTCATGTATCAACCAGTACATGGGCCAACCAACAGAACCCAGCAAGAAGCTATTAGGTGCTGCTACCAGCTTTCTCCTCCACTCCCCCACTTTGCTTGTTTCACCTGTAAGTAAATGCCAAGTATTTTTTGAGGTGGACTGCAGCCTCAAAAGCATTTATACAGTCACTTCACTTTTAACACATTTCAACCCTGAAACCAAGAAATGACTCACAGTTAAACAAAAATACTGCTGGTTCAGAGCCCTTAGTGCCAAAATAATGATGCAGTCCCTAAGTCACTAGTGCTCTGTTTGCAATAGTTATTCAGGTTTTGTTCAATTAGATTCATGGGATGATTAATCTCAGGAGGCTGTGAATTGGTAGCTTGGTTCAGATTAATAGATTGTAATAACTGTAATAATTGTAATAAGCATAACGCAAATGCAGCTATCAGTACCCTTCCTCTTACTGTTTTTTACTCTCACATCTTCCCTTTGGCCAGACCAGGTGGTCTCTTGACAACCCCATGTCTTGGTGGAGATGCAGAGCAAGCACTAGTGCAATGTGTGAAGGCATACCAATAGACGGATGCTCACCCACCCACTAAGAGCTGAAAATCACCCAGTGGAGGGTATGGGGGTCTCAAATCTGTCACTTGACTGTAAGCATCAGGACTGGAATAGGCTGCCTAGGGAGGTGGTTGAGTCTCCTTCTCTAGAGACACTCCAAACCTGCCTGGACACGTTCCTGTGCAACCTGCTCTGGGTGGATCTGCTTTGGCAGGGGGGGTTGGACTAGATGGTGTCGAGAGCTCCCTTCCAATCCCATGGGATTCTGTGATTCTGTGATTCTGGGACTGGACTGCCCTGCAATGGGACTGTATGGGACAGGGAAGGTATTGACCAATTTGTACCATAGAGCCACTTTGATCTGTAGGGAGTACTGAGTGAGAACGGTGTGGTGTTGCACTGGAGTTACTCTCTAATTATACAACATTTACACTTTCTGATACTTGTAGCTATCATTAAATCTATAATCAGCACATTCCCCACGTGTTTGAGAATCTCTCCCATGTTAATACAATATAATTAAAACAGCCCCTCTTTCAACTGTATCTGCGTTAAAAAGGAACACCAAAGAGACCATAATAGGTGAAGAGAGGTTAATAATAGGTCATGTGGTTAATCTTCCATTTACAAGGGCAAACAATAATTGCAGGACTGGGAAGGGAAAGGGCAGCCTGATTGCAATGTGATTATGGTGACCTTGTTAAGGAGCGATCCAAGTCATGATGGGGTCTCAATAAATAAAGATAATACATCCCTTAGCACCTCCCGGCGAATCCCGGGAGCGGTGTTAGCCCGCTGCAAACCAGTCTGTGAGGACGGTGACGGAACAGTGTTATTCTCCAGCCCCATCTCTGCACAGCATGATTGCTGGCTTCTCGTTCTGCTCACTGAGAAAAACAAAAAGCACAGGCTACTGGTAATAAATATATCATGTTGACTTCCAGAGGGCTCACGCAGCACAGCGTACTACAAATTACTGCAAACTTCAACGCGTTTGAGCATTGGAGATGGAGTAGAACACCATGATTCACCACGTTGTCAATGGCATAGGGGGAATTACCAGGGTGCTGCAAAAATACTGATTATCATCTAGACTGAAAAAAAACTCAAGTTTTTTCTTCTAGTTTTTTTTTTTTTTTAACCCCAAGTACAAACTCTGCTGTCCAGGAAAACATATCCTACAGATTATAACAGTTTCATTATCTCAGCAGAGAACTTGTTGTCTGTGCAGCAACTGGTCTGTGGAGAAATCACCAGGCTCCCAAATTTAAGTAGGGCAAGACTCTGACAGGGAACACGGTGAGTTTAACAGAGATGTCTGTATGTCCCATCATTCTCACATCCAGTAATAAACAGGCATTCAGGGAATAGTATAAGTCAGTACTGGAAGCAAATAGTCTTGTATTATAGATGTGAGACTGGTGCCTGCTAAACACTCATAAAATTGCTTGGGTCATTGTTACAGAAAGACTTCTGTTAGTCGTAATGATTTTGTTTGTTAATTGCGGACAGGGTTGATATGAAAAGCAGTGTCTCCAGACACATCAGGGCTGTGTAGGGCTCCTGGGTCTGACAGCTTGTTGGCTGGATATGAGCAGGATAAGAGCAATGACCAGAGCTGATCAAACTATCTTAATTTCTGGATTTAAAAAGTTTGCAAATATGTTATCTACTTTTTTTTTTTTTTTTTTAAGCTACATTTGCATTTACCTACATCTATATTTTGTTAAAGAGGAATGTCATGGTAACTGCCACATGCCCAAGGAAACCATTCCTCTGGGCTTAGATACACCTATAAATAAACTTCTGGCTTAGCTGTGCAAAGCCCTGCTCTTGGGTGTCCAGGAGGTAACGGGATATTTCTTCACCTGTCTGCAATGCTGGTTTCAGAGTTTGCTGTGCTAGGGTGGTTTTGGAAGACCACAGGCCACCATCTAAGGTTTCCAGAAATGGGAATAACTGGGAAGAGCACTTGAACCCTGAAGGTGTAATGGAAATCTGTGCCAGCTGTTTCTGTGTATGTGTGTGTGTGCAAAAATGCAGAAAGCAATTAAACTGACATTTTTCTCTGAGATCCAACTCATGAGGATTTCCTAAACCTCCAAAAAGTCTCAAGATCTAGAACAAGACCATGGTACAGCAGCCATGGAGAGGATGAGCCCCCCCAGTCTCTGTCTCTTTCAGGCACATGCAGTCCCACTCTCAAAGGGTCCAAGCCCTGGGTTTGCTCACCTCTGCAGCAGAGTAACTCCTGCAAGCACCTGGGGAGATGAGGAGAGAGGAGAAGGACCCAGCAAAGTCACAGGAGCCAGGCTGCTGCAGAGGACAGCCGTCACCTTGAGTGAATTTTCACTTTTTCTTCAATGACAAGAGCCAATGACAAGTTTTGACAAAGCTCATTTTGCAGAGATGGCTAAATCAAACCACAGAGCTTAAAGGGGGGCTCAAATACACCATTCTGGACCTTACCAGCCTTGAATTACATCTGAATTGAGGACCTATGTGATTGTATCTAATAAAATGTAACTGTTTATTTCTTGCTATAAATCAAGGATTTTGTCAGGGTTGCTAAGGGATACTATTAATTCTCTTTTATATTTGAAGGCTGAATAGTAAATAGTTCTCACTGGAAGGGACTTATCTGTGATTTTGCTTTGTAGAGGATGGTATTCTTAATTCAGCCCATGCTGCTGCTCAGTCCTTCTGTTGCTTCCCTGGGTTTAAGTGTGACAAAAGAGAAGACAATGGTTATGAAGTTTCCTTTATGTAAAATGCTGTACACACCAGTCCCACCCACCCCACCCCATTTCAAACACGTTTTGAGAAAAAGAAAAACAAGGGGATTATTCAGAGTAGCAAAGGGATGCAGTGGATGGCCATGCCTTCCGAGCAAGCCTGCTATTTTTAGTTGTAACACTCCCTAATGAAAGCCTCAGATAGTGCCCCTGGGTTTACCCAAGGATCTGGTGTATTAAAACAATCGTGAGCCTCAGCAAGGCTATGAAGGCAATAAGGAGTCTAGAGAAGCAAGCTGTGATGTGCTATCCAAACAGCCACATAAAGAGAAAGATGATTTAGAACAGTGCTTTGGCAAGCAGAAATATTTATTCTCTGCATTCTACGGAATAAAGTGATATGCTCAGTCCTCGAGCTGCTCACTCAAAGGATTTTCAAGTCTGGCCTTGGTCCCCTTGCAAGTGGATGTTGTGACATGATAAAATTTTGGAGAATAGAGGAATGTCATAGCACATTTGAATAACTACTAAAAATACTATATTTTTGGAGCACAAGCAGTTCAGAATTGTTGCTATGACTTCCAAGAACCCTATTAGCTGTTGTAAACACATCCCTCTCCACTGTGTCTTACTGCCTTTTCACCGCGTCTGACAAGTTGTGGCACCTTGAAGCCCACCTCCATCCATTTCACTGCAATCCCAAACTATCTTATTCCCTAGAAGGTCTACGGACCTGTATTAATGTGTCCTGACTATCCACTTCTGCTAGACATGGAAAGGCATGGAGAAGGTTCTGGAAGGTGAGACTGGGGTTGAAATAGAAGAGAAACAGAAGTGAAATAGAAGATGCTGAGGATTAGGGCTGCAAGGGAAACAGTGCATGAGTTGTTGAAAACGATAACCATCCTGAAAAAGAATAAAAGATGTAATTTATCTACCTTATGCTAGAGAGAGATGGACTTTGGTCACCTGGAACATTTTATCTTTTCCATTTCAAAAGGAGCCACAAATTTATTTAAAAAAAACAAAAACAAAACAAACTTTTTCTTTGGAAAGCCCAGATTTAGGACATTTAGCAAGTGTAGATCTTTTTCCTAAGCTGGGGTTAGCATATACACATTCAGGCTTGGCTCCCTGTGCAGATGACTATAGGGTCTCCAGGTTGGCACTGCTTTCCTTGGCAGGCCTTGGCTGTGCCTCTGGTACAGACCGAGGGTGCGCTGGGATTTGCTCTCATTTAGCAGGTCTCCTACAGGCAGGGGTGAGCCCCAAGGAAAAGAGGAGAATGGGACAAGGGTCACCTCAGACGAGCTGATGGACCAGGTCTCAGTGAAAGAGTCCCGTCATTTCTAAGCTTAAAACTGCCAGGAATTTGGTCTGTTCTCTCCATGGTCTCTAGACATTCAGCCTCAGTGAGATCTGCAATGTTTGTGGGAACGGGTCCTCCTGAGCATGTGAGTTGTTTTCCTTTGAGACAGGATCCTAGCTTTGCTGGTGGGGGGAGGGAGGAGGGAGAAGAAGAGGGGAAGAGTCCCTCATGTTTGTTCTACACAACGGTGGCATTACTCAATATTTGCACAAAGCGCTTTTCAATGGTTGAGCTTTTATTTATTAGGATGTATGTTCTCGGGCAGCCTGTGTACCTCGGAGGAACTTGAACGAATTAATCAACACACACTCTGTACCACTGATCAAATGCAGGATAGCAACAGATGGCCACATGCTAGCAATTTCCTGGCAGATGGGTCCTATCCACCATCTTTCACTTACCCAATTTAATGCTGAAAACCACAAGCAAACTAATTGAAAAATAGCATTGCACACACACAAACCCTCTTTTTCTTCTTTCATTCCCTTTGCACCAACTGAATATTAGGGAGTAGCTGATGTATTATCAGAGCCACACTGCTTGCATGGAGACTAATAAAAGCATAACTTTGATCTGTTTTGACAAACACAAGTAAAACTTTTGAGTATTTAATAATTACATTAGTCAAAGCCACTGATCATGACATGCCACAATGTGTTATTTAAAGAAAGGGAAACAGGTATTCATGTCACCAGGGTGGCTTCTTACGCAACCAGAGTGTGAAGGCATATTTACCCTACATTGTTCCACTTCCTCCATGGGAAAAGCAAACAACGAAAGCCTGGGCCAAAGGGAGCAGTGTCCTGTGCCCAGGTTCAACTCATCAGCCCTTGTTGGAGCAGCATTACCACTGGTACCATGGTACAGCCAACCATTTGCTTATACAATATCTGCAGAAGTTTTGTGGAGATATTGCCCACAAAAATGTTCCTTACCACCCAGCTTAGAATCACAGAATCAGAATAGAATGGTCCAGGCTGGAAGGGACCTCCAAAGGTCATCTAGTCTGACCCCCCCCACAGTCAGCAGGGACACCCCCAACTAGACCAGCACTGTGTCCTTCTATTGAGGGCTCCAGACTTGAACACAGTGCTCCAGGTGAGGTCTCACCAGAGCAGAGTAAAGCAGAAGAATCACCTCTCTGGACCTGCTAGCAATGCATCTTTTGATGCATCCTAGAATACAATTGCCCTTCTGGGCTGCAAGTGCCCATTGCCTGCTCCTTTCCAGCTTCTCATCTACCAGCACCCCCAAGTCCCTTTCCTCAGGGATGCTTTCTAATACTTCAGCCCCTAGTCTGTACTGATGGCGAGGATTGTTTTGGCCCAGGTGCAGAACCCTGCACTTCCTCTTGTTGAACCTCATGAACATCCTGAACCTCTGTTGAACCTCAGCTTGACTGATGCAAGTCAACTGACCAGGTGGGTAGCCCTAAGCCATTTCAGTGCAAAGTGAAATAGGGTTACTGCAAGCTCCATAGCAGGGTTTCAGGTGTTCTGCTTTTCTCTCTGCTGAAATGGTTCAGGCACTGTCACTTCACTGTTGCAGCTGGAGGGTGGTACCTTCTGAAGCAGTTACAGCTTTTCCTCTGGTGAACATCCACCTATAGCTTGGAATTACTGTGTTCTTGCAACAGATTGAGCCCTGATAGATACTGGGCAAAGACAGAAATCTCTGACTAAAGAGCTTTTTGTCCAAGTAGGAAACAAGAGACAGTAGCTAGAGACAGGCAGACTGCCTAGGAGGATGGGAGAAAGCAAGAAACAGGATGGCGGCTAATAGTCTCAGCATCTCTGAAGACCGACCAATGTCAAGCTGAGAACTCTGGCAAAAGGCCATCGTAGTTCAACGATGGAAAGAAGGCAGTAATGGGAAATAAAATGGAGGGGATAAAAGGAAAGTAGCTGGCAATCAATATAAATGATAAGTTAATGAGGTACAGAAAAATTATAAATGCATATAAAGGCATTGGAGAAAAATCCATCCCTAACAACAATATGAAGAGGTTTTAAGAAGGACTACCAGTAAGAAGAGAAAAACAAGAACTGAGATAGGCCAAGTATTATAAGGAATTTGGGAGGTAGATAATAATGGTCCAGAATGGAAATAAATGTCCCAAAAGCAATTTTTTTTGCTTAAGAGGAGCAGGAAGATGCAAGTGTACCACAAGTTTGACAAATTTCCTTCTGTTCTAGGCCAAGCAGTATCCAGTCATCTACTAAATTAAATTGTCAAGTGAGTAATTAAAATATTACAAACCTACCAAGAAATGTTATATCACACACACACAAAAAGCATTGAAGGAGTAAATTAATGTACGAATCAGCCATTAAAGCAATCTGTTCCGTTTGTTAACCTGGGCCTACTCTAACAAGTCAAATTCTAACACAGAAACATGCAAAACCTGGGAGCACAGAAAGCAGATTAAACCTATATGGAACATGCAGAAACTATGTGCTCTAAAGCACTAATTTTGGCGAGGTTGTCAGCTTCATAATGAAGAAGCTGCTCAAGTGCAAGCAGAAACACATCCTATACTCCAAAAGATGCCATGGCTAGAAGTTTCCTAATGCAATCTTTGCCTGCACAACCAGGAGAGGGGTGAGAAGGATCAGGGAAGACATTTGTCCTCCATGCAGGACATTGAAATCCAGGACATGGTGCAAAGCGCAGTGCTGGAATATATACACACTTTTGGTTGCTCCAAGTTTGAGGGCACTGTAGAAAACACAAATGAAGTGATGAGATAGCTCCTGAAAAGGCCTTTGTCTCCAAGTCTTAAAGAGCTGGATCCATTTAGATTATCAAAAAGAAGCATGAGAGGGGTCTTGATTGCAGGATGTAAATCCACTACTGGAGAGAAAACACAGATCACTAGAGCAGTGCATTAAATAGATGAAATGAAATTAAATGACTTTAGATACAATGGGAAGTCAGACAATGGAATTGGGTGGTTGCTCATGGGCTTAGTGTTTGTGTTTGTAACACCTGCAGGCAGTCAGAAAGGACGGAATTTGGAGGAGGATGATATGGTAGCTATGCAGATGGCAACCCACAATTCCTTGTACTGGGAGCAGGTAGTTCCGAAAAAGACCTCCAAAAGCACTCAGGTGAAGATGTAACATGGCAGCAAAGGAGAATGATCTATCAGAAAAGTGGCAAATAAAACCAAGAAAAGCCATGAAGTCTCAATAAAAGAAGGCCAAACTTTAAAGCAGTGGAGAAGAAGGAGTGGTGGAGAAGAGGGGTAGTGGAGAGAAATCCATCTCAAAGTCAAGGGCCAGGGAAATCACAATTTGCAGCAGCATTAAGAGCACCTAATCAAGAGAGAAATTATTAAAGAGTGCAGAAAAGGACATTGCAATTCCTTGGTTGTGGTTATGGGGAGTCAGACAGAAGTCTGAGCTCTGGAGCTGGAAAGGCAAGGCTGTATGTGAAAGGTGTTCTGCAGAATAGATGCGGGGAGAGGGAGCAAAGGAAGAAGGATGGAGACAGCGACATTCAGGAGATGAAAGAAGTGTCAGACAGGCTACTGTATGTTAAGCCCTTGCTTTCATCCCAATGCCACCAGCAGACAAGTTGCAGATGATGCTTCAATGCTGGGCACTGCCCCTTCCTAGTCTTTCGACTGCCTTGTGGATTTAGGTCTTCATAAAACACGTCTTAATTTACCTCTTCCATTCATTACTGGTGCATGCCAGAATACCTGAATTCCTGGGCAACGCGAGCACTCAGTGACAGGACATGTTCCACAGGGAGCTTGAAGGTTAATGCAATGAGCTTTGCAAGCAGATTTCCTCTCCTGGTGGGGACACTGAGAGAGAACGACCAGCATCATCTGTCCCCACGAGCACTGTTCCATTCCAGCTTTGAAAAAGAAAAATCAGCTGCAACATTTCTGAAAGCTTCTTCTGTTTCTTTCTTTTTATTTTTTCTTTTTTGTGAAAGCAGCTTGGGGAAGATATAAATATGTATATACATATATATAAAATCTTTTTTACATGACAAGAAAGAAAAATGTCATTGAAAATGTTGTGCTTTTGTCATGCATTTAAATTTCTGTTCACAAATTTAAAAAGTTTGCTTTAGCCCTTTTTTTAGAAGGACTGAAAATGGAAACAGTTCCATCAAAACTTCCATGTCATTAAAAAGTCTTTTTTCTTCTTTGTAAATGATTTCAATAGTATTTTTGAGTGGGATCATTACAGAAAC
The DNA here is from genome assembly GCA_025769975.1 of Gallinago jamesoni. Taxonomy (NCBI): domain Eukaryota; kingdom Metazoa; phylum Chordata; class Aves; order Charadriiformes; family Scolopacidae; genus Gallinago; species Gallinago jamesoni. Next base: position 14,349,539 of record JAOQGH010000040.1, on the reverse strand, counting down.
AAAACCAATCTGAGAAGGAACAGGAAAAAGTGGCTGATCTAGCCATTCTGCAGCATTCAGCATCAAACTCGAACACGGCCAAATTCCAAGATTGGTTTCATATTTATTTAAGGAGGAATCTTCTTCTCTCCTTTCTAGTCCCAAGAAACCCACAGTCTCTCTCTGCCAGCCACGTCTCCGGGGAGCTGCAAAGGAGCATGTTCCCACTGTGAGTGACAACCACTAATCCCAAACGTAATTGAGTAAATGTTCCTGAAGACATATGGATGAAAAGACACAGAAGAAATGGGTGGCTCTGAGACAGGAGAGGAATTAAAGCCAAAGGGATGGAGGCAAGAGCGGAAATTCTCCAGATGTGAAGAATAAACTCACAGCCTGCACGCTTTTATGAAATATCCATCTCAGTGGCTCGAAGGATATAGTGGGTTTTGGTTTGGGAGGTCAGCACATGTGGTCTTCTCGTAGAGCTGCCCTGTTCCACCCTGGCAGAGCCTAGTGACATCCCCTTTCCCATATGCTGCTTTCCCTTACACGGGGGAAAAAGGGACAGGTAGTGGTACGACTGATTGAACTGATGCCAGGGTCTGACCCTGTCTAGCTAATCAGGACTCCTTACCCAAAAAGCTGAATGAAACCCCAGGCTGGGTGGTGAAAATGCCTTCCTTATGCATTGCGCCACAGGGGTCAGCCAGTAATTCCTAGAAATGGTTAACTGCTGGTCAGGTTTGATCTCCTTGCACTAGAAATCAATTCAGATACCGACAATTTCTCAGAAAAGGGCACACCTCAGCACTGACAGGCTTCTTGCACTCCTGGACATGTCTCCAGTCTCTCCATCACTCCCTCCTCAGCTCTTAGGAAAATTGTGCTTAATGGCAAAGGCGGTGGAGGGAGTGGAGCCTGGAGCCTACAGATCTACCTTTCTATGTCACTGAAGAGGGACTCTAGCTAAAAGGAAAAAAGCTGTTAAACATCTGCAAGGGCAGAAGACACAAGCAGCAAAGCTTTTGAGGGAGATCATGGGATTCAGCCTCTAGGTCTGGCCACAGTCCATCTGAACACAGATGCGGATGCACGCATGAAGAATACAGAAGAATATGTAGCGTGGTTTAAGTTGCCTAGATGTAGGTGCCCAGTGTCACCTGAGGTGTTTTGGGGTATCTTATCTGACCCAGAATGGCGTGGACATCACATGTCATATCAATCAGCCTTCCCAGTATGTCTCAGGCACCCTGGGACATGTGAACTGGTTCTTCACACCTCAGTGGGCTGCCCTTAAGGGCCTTAAGGAGTGGGGGGACCCTCACCTGGGGTGCAGGTGCAGGGCAACTCATGCATGGGTGAATGTGTTAGTGGATTGTGGGCTGCAGCACAGGTACACATGGAGCTGGAGCACCTGGATCTCCACCAGAAGTGGTGTGAAGTAGGGGAAGCCACATTTCCAGGGGGGATGGATACAGCAAAACTGGAATCTGGGGGTTTGGTTATAGAGGGACGTTTAGAAGTCTGTAGTGGTATATTAACCTTGTGTGAATGTCTCCTATTATGTTTTATTTGTGGTTTACCCTCAATTCATTATTGATTAATTATACGCTTTTAACCATTAAAGGACTCTGATCTCAATTGTGATTTAAAATGCATGAGTTGATCAGTTTTTCCTCGCAACCCTTATCTTTACAGTCAGAGAAGCCTGGAGAGGGATTCAACCCACCCTGTAGTAGACACAGTGCATGCTTATGTCCCTTGTCTCTACTGATGACATTGACCCCAGCTGCCATGACCATAAAAGCAGTTTAGGTAGATAGTTCATACACAAACACCCAGATTGAGGTATCTTAGTCTCAAACCAAGCCATCCACCTTTAACCTTCTGAAAATTAGCTACTTGTTTGAAACTTGCTGCTGAGATTGTAGACAAGAGGTTTTGCTAGTGGGTCATTTATCCAATCCTAAAACAGGCATGTAAGCTCAGATTAATTGCCTTCTACAAGTGCCTGTTTCTCTCCACCAGGTACAAATAGGGGATTTATTTGACTAGATGCCTAGTCTAGTGGATAACCATAGGGTGGTGGCACCAGCCAAACACAGGATGCGATGAAGATTAAACAAGTGCACAGAGGGACACGCCACCATGATTCATCACGGCAAGCGGAACTTCAAAATTCCTCTCGTTTACTTAAAAGTCTCAGCGTCACTCCAGGTTCACTGCTGGTACTACTCCAAGGAGGGGGAGATGTGAAGGATCCTCATGAGTGTTCTGGGAACCAGAGGTGGGTGACAAGTGAGGGGGCTGGTGATAGCTTTGGCACATTAACAAATAAATTTCTTTTAAACCTCATTTGGCAAAGTCTGACCCTCCAATAAGCGCTGATGCCTGTTTCACATCATGTTGTATGTAAATAGTTAGGCTGTCCTACACTCTGTTGTAGCCTAGGGTAATGCCTTTTAAATGTACTTTCATTACTTTCAGGAATAAGTTAGAACATAATAGCATGTTTGTCTTTTGGGCAACATGATTAACCTTTCCTGGAACAACAGAGTCTGTATTTAATGGCAAAATCAATACATTATTTTCTTGCATTATATTTATATATGCCCTTTTGCCACAGCATCCAAGCATGGAGAAAGCTGATTTTTTCTCATAGAAGAGATTTTCAGTTCCTTACCACATCAAGTCTCTCTTTTCTTTTCAGACTTGCTTCTATATTTTGACCATCCTTTTTTTTTTGAGTCAGAAATACGTACCTAGCAATGAGTCTCTCATTTGCCGAGTACCACCAAACACTTTACCTCTATTCCTCTGCTTCCATTATGAGCACCAGATTTTATCATTCCCAGACTTATGCATTCCCACCAAAGCCATCACAAACAGTAAGGTCAGAAACCTCTAATAATACTTAGTAATCCTTTGCATAGTCTGAATATTTACTGGAAATACTCTGGTTCAATTTGCAAAGGAGGAGAAACATTTGCTAAGTCAGCAAACCAGTTTTAAAGCACTCAGTATAATTGCATGAAACCTGTTAAGTTCATCACACAACTTACTTCAAAAGTCTAAAATGCTGCTCTTCCCTAAGAAACTGCAGAGGAATTTAAAATGAGTTTTTTGCCCTAGTCAACCACTGCCTACATCTGACTAGAATTATTTAGGCTGTAGGGAATCACGCTATCTTCTATTCATGTTTAAAATGCACTAGAGAATTCTTTTCGGGCAAACACTACATTACTAAGAATATATTTTATATCAGTAAAATGACACGAAAAATCATTTTACATACAAGAATGAGCCTTTTGGACCCAAACAAAAGAGGAAAATAGTCATAATGACTTGTTTCGATTTGTTTAAAATAAAGCATGTCTATGTTTACATTTTAGAGTGATAGTTCAGTACAATATTTGCCTGAATTTAACTTTAAAATAATAAAAGAGATTATTCACAAAATTAAAATTATTCTGTTTGTTCTGAAAGAGCTTCCAAAAATTCCCTCAAACAACAAGCCAAGAGGACATCCAGGCTTTAGAAGTTGTTCACATTTTTCTTCATTTTATAATTTTGTAAGTACTTTTCATCCTGGGCAGATTGCTACAGATACTTTTCAGGGGTGCTGCTGATTTTGTCCTGATTGGACACCTGCAACCTTTTAAATGAGAGGGAGTAATGTACAGCAAACCTCTGCTGTTTGGGTGATAGTCCTTCTCACCCATCCATTCCTCCAGGGCCCTTCCAGCAGAATCTATACACCTGTTATGTGGTGCTCGAGAGCTCAAACATGGATGGAGTGGTTTGTATAGAAGTTTGAGAGGTTTTTGAGCTCTCTGTGGGACAGGTTTTATTCCTGAAGAGCTACCATTTCTGCTGTCTCTTTATTAAGAAGAAATATGAGGCGCACAAGCAAAACCAATCTGAAGATGCCTTTGGGATGGGAGAAGTAACTGTGAACTTTTTCCCATATCAAACAGTTTGATTATCCAGGCACCAATGAGATGGTGCATCCCTTCACTGGGGTTTATTTTTCCATACCTGACACTGAGAATTCGAGTTTTCAGCCTCATCTTGTGGTAATGCGATTCCCTAGCTTCATGCTCTTTGTACAGTCACATTGCCTTTCCAAGCACTGGAGTAGCATCGCCACATCTCCAACTCCACCTTAGTTCCAAATCTTCAGTATAAAATACACCTGAAAAAGAGTTGCAAGACTTCAGGTGAGAAATTTTCAGGGCTCGCATGTCCAGAGATTTAGTAGCCCAAACTCTGTCCTACTGGAGAGCATCACATTCCTTACAGCCCTGGCACTGTGCAAGAATTTCAAGGAAATTAGAAATTTATTCCCTGTTTGTGTGACTGAGCGTGCCTGGCTCATTCCACGATGAGACTCTTGCATAGCTATGAACATTCGCTATAACTTCATTCACCCCCCCATCCCCCCAAAATAAATAAGATAGGAGACAGATCTCTGATTTATTAAGATATTAAGGCAAGAAAAGGAATTAAAAACTAATTCCCCAGCTCATGAATTAGAACTGTCAAAGCTCCACCCCTAACACTTCATAACATTGCTGAATAAGTTTTCAAATGATAAAGAGAAAACCCCATTATTTCTAGTTCATAAATGGAAAAGCAATCTATTTGACACAAAGCCCATGATCTAAATTAATATTTCATCATTCAGTAGTTTTATTTCTTGGGAATAAATTGTTTTCTCTGTTAATGGACCTGGGCATGTTTCATCAGCTGCAGAACAAATATTTGCAGATTTACCCTGTAGGAGCTCTTGAAGTGCAGTACTTTCATTTACTACAAAAGTTTCGCCTCTACTCTCTAAAGATGGGATAAAACAAGGTAATATCTGAGCCTTGTTCTTGTACTGGGTCATTTGTCACAGATTTTCTGCCAAAGAGCACCGGAGGATGGCTCCCACCCAGTAAAGCCAGGATCCAGCTGTGGCCTAGGTAGCTGCAAAGACTGTAGCCTGCAGTCACAAACTGAGATGCTGTTTACTTTGTGCTATAGCAAAACATGGATGAGGGACATTCACCGAGTCCAACTTTTGCCTGGCTGGTGCTTTGTAGCAGCTTCAGTGCGGAGCTGGGGATGACAGAGCCCGAAGGCTGCTGGACTTGTAAAGGTCTGGGCATATCGGCACCATTTTTCTCCTCGGAAGCTAACTACATCTCCAAGAAAAGCCACCAAAAGGTTTGCTGCAGGAGGCAGAAAATCCCATGCCTGGACAAAAGCATAGACAAGTGCAGATCCACCTACTAACACCACCCCAAACCCAGGACCATTTGCCAGGCCCTGGGGCAGCAGAAAGAAGGTCCTAGACATTAAAGCATAAAGAGATGCTGTTATATAGGTCTCGTACTCTCCAAGGAGATCCCCATGTTCCCGTTGTAATAATCCCTGAGATGATAATTAAGTGGGCATAATGCCAGATAGTCATTTCATAGGTACCGTTTATGTGAGGGTGCAGGAGCAAAATGAGGCTCAAAATAATGATAGTATTGTGAAAATGCTGCTGTTACCCATCAGATGGTGAGTGTTATATTTAATACACAGCTATAATCCAGTAAGCACATAAGCTTCCATGGATTTAAAATAGAATATCTTCAGGGTTTTCATAATAAATTTACTACTTCAAAGAGACACTGACTAATGGCTTTCAGATATTATAGGGCAGACTCTTCCCTATAGGAAATCAATTAAAGTTGAATCTTATTGATTTTAGCACATTTCTCCATACAGCGTAAAACCAGGTTTTGAACTCTCCTTGGATATAACCTGATAGTCTATTCTCTTCCAAGGCTGAGGCAGAAGTAATTTCTAAATCAGAACATGAAAAAAAGGAAATATTAACCTATTAGTTTCCTCATTTTTAAAAATCAACACTCTTTCTTCCACGTAATCTACTTGAGGGGAAGCAAGATAAATTCCAGGTAACTCAGAAACACTGAAATCTGGATACAGGTATAATTTGTACATGCATAAACCTGAAAGCTGATATGGGACCAAAATGACAAACAGACATGGGGCTGGCTCTCTGCAGTGAGATGAAAGTAATTTCCAGACATCATTTGCAGATAGAGAGTGAAGAATAGGGTTGAATCTTCCCAAGCAAGTACTCTCGATGAGTTGCATTTCTATCAGTTTCATAAGTGGGTTTTTTCCTCTGTAGGTTAAACAACAACTCGGTCCAAAAAGCTTGATTGATTAAGTAGTGACTACTTCTAAGCTGTGAAGGTTCACCTCTGTTAAATTTTGATTGAGCTGGTCATCCAGTCTGAAAGAAAGAGGCACTTCTGCAGGGTAGTTCATCTGATCTGTGCCAGAGATCAATTTTAAGGGAAGTAATTCGTGTCATGCTAGACTCCATTTCTTTCCTTTGACCATTCAGGGATCACTGACGACTAATGCAGATATAGGTGTGCACTGCAGATATCTAAAACTGGGCAGATTAATGTCACCCTGTGTACTGGCATGGAGGGGAAACCTTAATCTCACTGACAATAGCATAATAAGATTTTGCAGCTTGAAGCTGAAGATATAAATTCAGATAAAGCATAAGGCAGAAAATCTCAACCATTGAGTTAATTAAAACAATTTACTTCAGAAGATTGTGAATTCATGATCACCTGAAGAGATTAAATCGAGTCTGAATATTCTCCAACCCAGCTACAAACTTTGGAAATGCAAAATTTGCTATGGGAGCGAGGGAGGGTGTCAGAAAGTCAGTGCAAACCGTTTCTTCTGAAGCTCAGGTTCGCTGTTCTTCCTGCTCCAGTTCACACAGAAAACCACATTAGAGCAAACACCACGCTGGCCTGATTTGGCTCCAGTGGCACATTCTAATCAACAGGGAGGGGAGGCTGAAACAACATCTCCAACACAGCCAGCAGTAGCCTTTGCTCCTGCCCTCATCCCTCCATGCAGCCTGGTGCTCCGGTTTCTCTCCTGGTTGAGGGCTCTGAGAAAATTACCCTGGCTATGCCCTCAAAATCTCTGCCTCTCTTTGGCTTATGACCACCTTGTTCTCTCTGTAAATGGAAAATCACCACTCTAAATTATCAATCTCCAGAAAGCTGTGTAAAATGCCGCCTAGAAATGCCACCTGAGTCTTATCTAAATGTTGTTAGAAGGACAGAGCAGTTGCAAGCACGACAAAAGCAGCAGCTCACTTGTAAGGCAGCATGGCCACATGTGAAGTTTAGCAGACCAGTACTCTTTAGAACAGAAAGTCACAAGCTGTGGGTACCTGCTGTGTATCTCTACACAGGGATGACCAGCACAAGAGGAACCAGAGGAACAGCCAGAGCAGTAAGCCAAGGTCTTTAAGACCAGCTAAGCTTTGCTTAGCACAAGTCCCAAGGACAAGCAAAGCAAAGATTATTTAAAACTCTTTTGTTCCCTCAGCTAAAGCAAAGATTATTTAAAACTCTTTTGTTCCCTCAGCTAACTGAGGGACTATTGGCTCCTTACCACGTATTAGAGCACTTCCAGGCCAATTTTGATTTACATCAGCAGAAAAGGCCTCTCTGGCCCATGTTGTCAGCTGACTATATGTGCTGGCAGAGGATGGATGGTTGATCCAGACACTGTCTCTGGCAGCTCTGAGGACAAAGCAGGAACAGATGCCACTTCCTTTTCCCAGAGGAGAGAGGACTGCAGATCCGTCTCGTTGCTCTCAAAACTTTGGACACAAAATCAGCATTGGAAATAAATTCCAGAAGCCATTAATCTGTCTCGCTTCTGACATGAAAGGATAAAATATAGATCTGTTAAAAAACCCACACCCTGCAAGCAGTATATTTTCATTTTCCAAATTACTGAAAGAGCAGAACATGAATCCTTGTCTGTCAGCCTGAGAAAATATTTTATTTTCCCTGTGAAGGAGAAGCAAATATAAGATAATGCCATAAGTAAATGGCAGAGAGAGTGCAGTTAGATGAACTGCAACGTGCTGCAACCTTCAAAGGAGCCCAAATATATCTATTGGTAATGAGAAGACTTCAACAGACTTTTTTTTTCTCTTTTCTTCTTGATCGAGTTATTAGATCATAACACTACAAGGAGTCCACACAGCAGGGCCAAGAGGTCTGCACTGCGCAGTCTCAGGGGAGACAGTAGGTAGGATGGTATGGAGTGATACACAAAGTCTTCTTTACTGGTCTATGTCTTTCATTTAAAGACCATAATTTATTTTTTTTCTCAAGAGCAATTAAACAATGTGGTTTTCCTGATATTACTGTGGTGCCTAAAACCAGGCAACCGCTTCTTTTTGAAGTCATCTAACTGTTATACTGAAGGGTGAAACAAAATGCAGGTTAAGGTGACAGAAGTTTGGATTTGAAAAAGCCTCTTAAAGAAAATTTTAGTTGTGGAGGCTGTGGATACATAAAATATACTGAAGCAAAGAATGGGGAAGCAAAGAATGGGAAAGCAAAGTATAAAAAAATTAATATATGAATCGTTTTCTCAATCAAGCGGCAAGTGAGAGACAGAGAGGTTTAATAAAAGAAAGGGAAGAAGAGTGTAGAGGAATAGGAAGGAGGTTGGCCACTATTTATCACATCTAGCTTCGGATCACTGCCACTGGCTGGAAGGCTACATGTCTGCAAGGAGACTGAAGGAGGACGGAGTGGATGTTGTGGCCAAAAGTGGATTTCTTTAAGACATAGCCCTAAACTTGTGTCCTCTGACTTTCAGAGCTGACCTCAACAGACACTTTGGGTGGCAGATATTCCCCCATAGCAATCTATGACTATTTGCATCTCAGCCTTAACAGAACCCACTCGACTGAAAGGACCTGGGGCGTTGGTGGACTGCTGGCTGAACAGGAGCCAGCACTGTGCCCAGGTGGCCAAGAAGGCCAACAGCATCTTGGCCTGGATCAGGATCAGTGTGGTAAGTAGGACTAATAAAGTGATCATCCTCCTGTACTCGGCACTGGTGAGGTCCCACCTCAAGTACTGTGTCCAGGTTTGGGCACCTCACTACAAGAAATACATTGAGGTGCTGACAGGTGTTCAGAGAAGGGCAATGAAGCTGGTGAGGGGTCTGGAGAACAAGTCTTCTGAGGAGAGGCTGAGGGAGATGGGGGTGTTCAGTCTAGAGAAAAGGAGGCTGAGGGAAGACCTTATCGCTCTCTACAGTTCCCTGAAATGAGGGTGTAGAGAGGTGTGGGTCAGTCTCTTCTCCCAAGTCACAGGCAATAGGACAAGAGGAAATGGCCTCAAGTCGCACAAGGTGAGGTTTAGATTGGATATTAGGAAAAATTTCTTGACCGAAAGGGTTATCAAGCATTGGAATGAGCTGCCCAGGGAAGTGATGGAGTCGTCATCCCTGGAGGTATTTATAAGACAGGTAGACATAATGCTTAGTGGTATGGTTTAGTGCTGGTTTCTGTCAGTGTTAGACTGATGGTTGAAGTCAATGATCTGAAAGGTCCCTTCCAACCTAGACGATTGTATGATTTGGTGGCTGCCCCAGAGCAGCTGGCTCAAATCAGCCATGGAGTAGTCTCCCCAGACATTTGGAATCAGCCAAACTATGCATTATTCTAGGTGCTCACATGATGTACATGAGAATGCTCTGCAGGCATATGCAGTGCCAGTAGGAGCAGTGGACAGCTTTTCTGCCCGTCTTCTTCCTTTGCACTTTGTGTTTCCCATCCTGTCTTCAGTAATCCCTATGCCAAGGACAAGAGGATCCTGCCGGGAGGTGATTGCATTATTTTTTTCTTCTTCTTGAATGTCCGCCATGCTGTGAAGACAGGAGCAGCTCAGTATATCTTCCTGCAAGGGATAAAATCAACATCTCTGAGATTCTCCTTCTGGCTGCCCTCCATACACAAATTTTGTCCTGAAGCATATGTAAATATTAATTTTTTTTCTTTTAGTAGGGCAGTGAATGCCCATCTTCCAATATATCATCCATATATATACCATCCTCCTCTGCTGCGTTCACCTCCCCTGCCCTTGGCCTAATGGTGTGACAGGAACATGGGAACAAGCTCTGTGTCTGCTGTTCTCTGAAACCAGCAGCCCTGATTTTGGAGGATACACAAGTGCCTTTGTTATGCAATGAAAACAAACAAGCAAAAATCTTCCAGGTCCATTGAGCAAGGAGAATGTCACAATTCTGTACAATTATGTATTGGGGAGATTTCCCAATATATGTAGTGAACTATTAAAGTGGAAGGATGGAAAGAGACTAATTTCCCTTAAATAAAATTGGGGGCTTCCTTTCTTTTGTAGCAAAATTACCTGTAGACAAGAAGAACAAGCATCAGCTTATAATTTACTGAAAGCCCTCAGTGCCTGTGGGGTCTCCTGTACAGGGGTAGTTGTGGTGGGATGTGGTGTAGGTCAGCCATCAGCAGTCACTCCAAGAGCCTAAGGACCAGAAGACTGGCTGGAGGGGGTGGGGATGTTGGAGTTTTGAAGGACCCAAAAGGTTGTTGTAAGGTAGAAGTCAGTAGTGTCTTCTTCACGGCAGCAATAGGGCAGGACAAACAGGGCTTAAGTCCCAATAGTTCCCTGCAGCTTTAGAGATGTTTGCAGCTGATGCTCGTCTCGGAGGGATCAGGGCTAAAATATCAGCCATTTTGTTCTAAGAAGAAAGATCAAATGATGCAGTTGTCCGGAGCACCTTATGGGATGCCTTTACAGCCTGCTCCTGATTGCCCAGGAACTAACAAGGAGGGAAGTGACTGATGGAAAAGAAAAAGAGTGAAGGCAAAACCCTGAGCAGTGAGAAGAGGTGGGCAAAGAGACGGTGCCTGTTTGCCAGGGAAAATGTCACCCAGCTGACCAGAGATGTGGGGTCAAAGGGTCCCTGTGCAGTCATTGGTGCATCATGGTGCGGACAGGACCCCATCCACTGTTGTCCACCTGGCATTGCTGGTCAGGCTGGGTGTTTCAACATCCCTGGCATGGCTAGCCCAGCCCTGGTAGTGGCTGATGGAGGAATCATGGACCCCTTAGCACATTCTCTTCTGCTGCTACCTCAACAACAGGTTGCAAACTAAGCACCCCAAAGAAACACCATTTGCTAAATGCACGTATAAAAACTCTTCTGCTAAGCTGCGATCTGGTAGGCAAAAATGCTTCTGCAAACAGGAAAGTCAGAAGGACTGTAAGTTTCACATAGAAAGCTCTTTAGCAGCTGAACAGTTAAAGATTATGCCCACTACCTCTTCCTGCCTTGCAAATTCCTCATTCATAATGTATGAATGAGATCATTAAAAGCAACATATTGGCTGATACCATCACAGCTGCTACCTAACCATAACACTTTATAGCAAGGAATAACATTACTTTTCTCTTACATATGTGTTCGGAAAGGGAAAGGGAAAGAGACTTGTAGCTGCAAGAAGAACAGCGCAAAATGTTTAACCTCACAGAAAAAAAACAACTTCATGTGTTGGGCAATTACAGATTTGCTGGTTGTGTTCTCAAAAATGAATAAAAAATATTAATCTCTTTTTGTCAACCCTTTTCACTCCTTGCATCTATCGCAATATGGCAGCATATTTTTTTCCCACACACAAAATCAATAACACATTAACTTCCCTAATAGAAAAAGATTAGCTCCTACAACGAACAGAAAACTTCATCTCCATCCAGGGAATTTTAAATTCTCCAACCCTTGACTGTTTAGAAACATAATGATGATTATTTTAAGGCAAGAATGCGATGGAATGTGTCAGGCTTATCAAAGGGAAAGAAAGATGTCTTACGGTTTCCAGGCATAAGCTCTGTGGTTGGTGTTTTCTTTTGCAGGCTGCTCTGGGTGCTGATCTGGTTAAATATATTAAAGTGCATTTAAGTTGACAAAGAGGAACTCTTTCAGCTGAAGACAGGCACTTTCCATTTTTCATGGCTTATCTGAGTCTTTGCAAGCTTTAGGCCTCCATATTTTTTTTTTTACATTTGAAGGAGAGGAATGAAAGGAATCTGCCATATAAAGCTGGCTTTTGATTTCCAAATATCTTACTTCATATCCTAACCTGAGAGAGATGCTTATTCTTTATAAATCATGAATAATCTCTAATAGCTTCCACTGCAGGTCCAAGAGTTTCCGGGGAAAAAAAAAAAAAACAAAACATGAAAAAAATAGACCAAGTCCAAACCATCATGAAAAATGAATTAGCTGCCTTTGAAAGAGCGGGCATTCCCTCTGGGCATGTAGCAACAACTTTAACTGTTAGCAGCTAATCCCCAGATGGCTGGTCTCACTCGAAACCACCTCGAGCCTGAATTTCCACATATATGCCCTATTCTGCTATGATGTTCTCTCCCTTCTCTTACACCAGGCTTTGCACCACAGTCACCCTCCCAACACCAGTCAAGATGTCTCTAGCTTGCACTAGTGCACTAGCAGAGTGGGGTGCTGCAGATTCATTATTCTTAAAGTTTGAGTCAAGTAGCTAAAGCTGGGATGAAAAACCTCCTTCCGTTGCAAATTCGTAATTCCTTTTTGAGCGTGGCACGTGAAACAGAGGGAGTGAGACGGTTCTTCCCAAAAAGTCTTCAGTCAGGATTTTAATTGTGCCTCAGAGGAATAAATGCAGGGATGTTGCCTTCCTCCCTCCCTCCACTTTCTTCCTCTGATAACAGCTTGATTTTTACTAGCATCACTTACGGCTTCTTTTTATAATTTCCAGGCTCCAACAGAAGTGCTCTACTACCCTTTCCTATTCAATAATGAATGGACACATTTGAAGCTGCAAGTATTTGTATTTAGGAGCTTATCCAGGCAAAAGATACAAGAGCCGTGACTTAACTAAATGACAGCCAGGGGACCAAGTAAATTACACACCCCTGTGCCATTCCTCTACCCTGCCTCCTGCATACCACACCCAAGAGAAAGAAGGTGAAAAAGTCTTGTATCTGTTCTGCTGTTTCTTCCCAGTCTCCAAACTCCTGCAGGAAAAGTCTTGGGGAGGTTACATCAAGCATACCCAGTTAATCTGGATGCATCTGAGCTTGTCACCTTTCACAGCCAGAGGAGAACAACAGCTATTTTGAAGGTGCAATCTATTTAATTACAAGGCAAGTGCCCAGAGCAGGTCATCTGAATCTCTTTCACTAGAAGTGCCTTTTCCTCTCCAGGGAGCTATGGCCACACAACAGGTGAGAAAGAGGTCTCTAAAGGGGACTGGCAAGTGTGTCCAGGGACAGAAGAGAGTGCTCACAAACTTGGCCAGAACCTCAACAGAAAACAATAAGGGTAGCCAATCTTGAACCTCCTTGCCAAATTTTCTTGAGTTTTCCTTGGGCGTGGAATAGTTAGTCTTTGAATAACCCTTAAAGCTAGAGTTTATTTTAAGCACGTAACAAGGAGTAGTTATTAAAGGTAGTTGGAAGAAAGCATTTATGGGTCCTCTGTGGGGTCACTGAGAAGTGGCTCTGAAGCACGACCGTATGCAGTCTCCAGAGCAGGACAGGCTCTCTCCTTCTTAAAGCCAGAGGGGACATATTCCAAAAGCTCTCGTAACTTCAGGTGCTTTAAAAATTCTCACTAATGCCTAAGTCACTAAAAGAGTGAAAAAGTGAAAAAATCGGGTACTTTTACATGTTTGATGTCCACAGTGGATCAGACCCAGAACCCTGTGCAGAACTTGGGGATGGTGAGGCCTCTCAGAGAAAGGTTCAAAGCACCTGAGCAAGAAGCTACCTCAAACCAGGCAATAAGGAAACAATGAGGAAAAGGACAAATCCTAAACCCCCTTCCCCTTGCTCAGGGCTACTGGAAGGTCACTTGTTCTCCAGAGACCCAGAAGGTCCCCCCAAGGCCTTCTTCCATTCAAAGCACAGCAGAGTTCCCTCTTTTCTTCTAGAACACAACCAGGAAAAATGCTTTTCCCTTGTGTTGCTGTCTAGACTTTATGTAATAGTCCTAATGAATGCACCTCCAAAGGTGGAGAACCAGCAACAATTATGCTCGTTAGCTGAGGTGGTCCAAAACCCTTCTTTTCCACCTTGCAGGCAGGAACCCAAGCCATGGGGACAGACCTACCCTCCAAAAACCTGGAGGTGAGGGAGTGTTGGCTGGCAGCCAAACCACTATTCTGTAAGTTGGGAATGTCAGTCTGTACCTGCTTGGGCAGAAGGAGGAATTATGTGGAGATCTCTCACCTAGAGAGTGGGCCAAGCACAAGCTTATGTCATGAAGCAGCCAATATCTGGAACCTGGGCTGTCCATGTGTGCTTAGCAAATGTCTACCAGCCGTAGGCGGGGTCTAAGGAAAAAAAATGGTTTTGAATCCTCATGGGCCTTCGGCGTAAAAGACACACCATGCTGATGGGCTCTGTCAACATCTTCCCTAAAGGACCTTTTTCATGACATTCAGCTAATTTAAAATATTAAAAAAGGGACACTTTGGGCTCAGTTGGCATCAAGGGTAGTGCAGGGGGACAGGGGTGTTCAGGTGCAAATCCAAGGATCCAATTCTTCCTATGCTTCATATCCATCTAGCCACATGTCTGGCTTTCATTCCCAATCCTAGAGGCGGTTCTCACTTCTTCAAAGAAAATGGAAGAATTTGGCACTGTAGAATATGGGTCAGTTGTCCTTAAAAATGAACCTCATAAAAAAACACAGCCATTTTGGAGTGCATAAGAGAATGTACAACAAGCACATACCATGCAGCTTTAGGTTTGTAAAGTGAAAGCTTTGAGAAACAACTTTTGTTTGCTTCAATTAAAAATACAAAACAATTACACCCACAGAAAAAAAGAGGGGTGAAACTCCCCTGCTGTCTCTTTGGAATTCAAAATCTTCCTTGGGAAGGAATTTTTTCCAGCCAAGTTTGAAATAGCCCAAACTGGAAACAACTGATGCACTGTGGGTGTAGTTTCAGTAGTGCCAGTGGGCGCCACTGCAAAAAAACATGGCTGATATCCATGCAAAAGTCCTTCCTTTTCTCTTCCCTCACTCAGGAAAGCATCAAGAGAGTTTGAAATGTAAAGCACATTCCTATGTGACAATGAAAGAAAAATCACTTACAAGAAGACGAGGAAGAATTGAAGTTACTCACTCAAACAAGTCAGGCTGACAAATTGCTTCTGCTGTCTCCATTCATCCACATAATGGCTCCCCCATTCCCTGGCCAGTTATAGAAGAATAATTATCTCTTTCAGATCAGCTGCCTGGGTTTCATCATAAATCAATTCTTTCCTCCTCTCGCACTCCCACTGCCTCCTTCCCCATTTTTATCAACACATCCTTCCCATAAGCCTTTCCAAGTCCAGCTTTTGACTGACTACATGAATCTGATGACCAAAGACTCCTGTGAACTCGCCATTTTTGTCACTCGACCCGAGCTGCTCTATGTGTGTATTTGTGACCAGCTTGCAGAGCTCAGAGCAGACCAAGCTGTTCAGTCAAGATAGAGGACACCATGAGACGAGTAAAGCTGAGCTGAGCCTGACTCCGCAAGGGGAGCTTCTGGCCTTATCAAAGCTCCACACATATCTCACACACTGATAAAAAATCCACAGCCCTTTGAGCAAAGCATTTATGCTTGTGTGTAGTCTCATTAGAGATGCAGAGGTCATTGCAGAACGAAGTGCATGAGAACAGCTCTACCTGAGGAATCAGCATGCAAGTTCAAATTCAGTGCTGATGCTGGTCGTTAGCAGGGTGATTGGATACAATCAAGTTTGGGATGGACTTGCCCAAAATGGGCAGAACTCTCTTAATTAGTAGGGAAGGAAATGAAGCCTGTTCCTTGCTTCTGCAGGACAGACACTGTCAGGGCCAGTAACGGTTCTCTGCTGGTCTCTTAGCTTTAGCTGACCCTTAACTGGGCTCCCCTTGGCACTAGTCAGTTCTATACCCGGCACCACCCAAGTAGTCCTAGGCTTCTGCCATCCCAACTTGCTCAGTGCTGGTAGAGAGATGCTTTGGCCTCCTCCTTCTGGCTGCTTTAATCCACCCGGACAACTGATACCTTCCCACTTCTGCTGCTCACCTCTCATTCCCATTAGCCTCAGATCTTCAGCAGCTGAACCTCAGCTCCGCTGGAGTAAATGGCAAAAATCACAGGCTCCCCAAAAGTCCTATTTTCATTGGAGCTGTCATCAGAACAAATAGCCAGAGGGCTGCTCGCACCAGTGATGGAGAGAGTGCCTTGATGCTGAAATGCCTTTTTGTGCACAGAACATTGGCTTTGTATGATTCCATACTAAAAGCTCTTATCCATTTTTCTATCTACTACTGTGTGAAGTTTTTTAGTATTATTACAGTATCTTGGATACTTTAAAGTTTAAAAAGGCCTTTTTTAATGCATTAAATGAGGTGGTTAAAATTCCATAATCTGCTGATGAGAAACAAGGGGGAAAATGCCCAGAGCAGTCACTGTGAATTTCCCTTCTTTTTTCTCTTATTTCTCGTTCAGGTTTCTTGACATATATATGGCAGATCAGAGATTATTTTTTTGTGTGCCTCCCTCCTTGACAAAACTGGATGGAGCAAGAACTCTTAGGGGGCCCTGTTGAAAATAATGCTGGATATACTCAGCAGAAAATTTCAGGTACCACTCTAACAGTTACTTAAAACCTGAAAGGCCAAATGGCCTCAACAATTTCAGTTTTTTTCCTCCTTTTATTTACACATTGTGGTCCTCAGAAATTTTAATAAAGCAAGCTTGACACCCTACTTGGGCAAGACCTATGAAAAATAAACTGGAGCCTTTGCTTCTTGAGGCTGAACAACCCCAATTGCCTGTCCTCAAAGCAGAGGCACTCCAGCACTCTGATCACCTTTGTGGCCCTCCTCTGGACCCGTTCCAACAGGACCATGCTCTCCTTAAGTTGAGAACTCCAACAGAGAAGAGAAGAGAAGAGAAGAGAAGAGAAGAGAAGAGAAGAGAAGAGAAGAGAAGAGAAGAGAAGACAAGACAAGACAAGACAAGACAAGACAAGACAAGACAAGACAAGACAAGACAAGACAAGACAAAAAACAAGACAAGACAAGACAAAAGACAAGACAAGACAAGACACATCAAAGCAGAGCTGTTAGATAATGCCAAATCCATTTGCAGCACCTTGGTTTCCTTTTCTCTCTCTTATTTCAGGTGGCTTCTTTCCACAGGATGTGGCAGGGGCAGAGCAGGCTAAACCAGCACCAAGCTGCGATCAAGTTGAATTCGCCCATTTCCTTAGAGAGCCTGGGAAAATTGCCTCCATGGAGAGGGGGGTTCAAAAGGACTTTGGGATGAAGCAGAGATGGAAGAGCTTCATGAGTCTGCAAGGCTCTCAACAGTCACTCAATAAGCTCCTCAACATTATATGCAGCTTCCTTCGTTCCCTAGTCTCTGCCATGCTTAATTAGGTGCCTCTGCAAGAACAACAGGTAGATTAATTGCGTTGGGACCTAAGGCATGACTAATTATATTATTCCTTTTTCTTTGCAGCTGGACTTTGCACCCTAAGTTGCACATGAGGGATAAATCACCAAGAGGATGGTCATGTTCCTTCCCTCCATTTTCCCTCTCCCTTGCCACACAAAGAGTGTTGCTGCCTTCAGAGAGGAAAAGCTGTACAGCCACAGCAGCAGCCAGGGTACTTCTCTCATCTCCCTGAGTCTTCTGAGAGAGTAGATTTCTCCAATTTTATTTCAGCTACCTATGAGGAGAGGGAAGGTAGTTCTCTGGATCTCAGCTGGGGAGCATGAAGTTCTTGCTCATCTTTCTCCCAGCCTCACACACTTCTCACTGGCACTTGCCAATTTCACGCACATCCCCATGTTTTGCCCTGTTAAGGGACATGCAAACTGCCAGCATGGCTGCCTGGCTTCAGGAATTTTCATCTGAAGCGTTCACAACCCAGGACTACCATGACCTTCCCTTATGTGGGGACTCAGGATGAGGTATGGCTTTTCAACTCAGGAAAGCTAGGTTTTATTGAACATACGCTAAATGCTTGGCTTCCGAAACAGCGAAAGTACAAAGGCACTCAGTAAAGCAGAGCAGAAAAAAAGAGGATTTATAGCCCCGTCTCTCTCACTGCATACCGCATCCTTCCTTCCAGACTTGCACTCAGCCAAGTCCCTCTGGCCCCTGGGAAGTGCTTTCCCTTGCATCTTTTAACCCTCTTGCTGCAGAAAACATGAGACTTGCTACCACTACCTTAGAGCCTTTAGTTGTTCAGGAATACAGCTCTGCTCCCGGTTGCTGTCTCCGTTTGGAGAGCTGAGATATGCAGCAGTCTTACAGGAGACACGCACAGCTTTGGGCATTTGTCGGGACACTGGCTTATCTTCTAGCAAAAAATGCCCGTCTCCATCAACTATATACAGGGATTTAGGCCTCCAGACTGAGGCGCCAAAATTCAGTGTTGTGCCAAGAGCAGAGGAGAAATATTCAAAAAAGGGAGGAAACACCACAATCTCTTATCTAGGATTGGTCCCTTGCCCCTCCTGCACAAAGCCAGTGGGTGCGATGCCACAAAGCTGTCTCTAATGATGGATAAAACTGGTTGTAGGGAAAATGAACTAGCCAGGAGGGGCACAGACAATTACAGAGGAAGGAATTTGGTGGATAAGGGCATGCTAATTAAGGTATAGCCAAAATTTTGGTGTTTGGATTTTGTGTGTCTTTTAAAAGCCTCTCAGAGTGTGGCCCTGAATGCAGAATTGGAGAGAATTTGCCATGCTCGTAGGCAGGGACAGGTCTCTGGCCCCCGGAGATGCCATCTTCCTTCTCCCTGGCTGTCTCAGCTATGGCAGGTGATGGCTCTCAAACCTTTGCAAATCTTTCTCCCGTATGAATTCCTGCTACAGACAACCATGACAGGTTGATCTGCAAGGGAGAGGTTTAACATCCATTGTATTTTTATTAAGAATTTTTCAGTTCTGAGTTTTAGCAGTAATATTGAGATCAAATCTGCAGTTTTTAAAATGTTTGAATGGGAAGAGGTTGATGAACATAAAGCTCTAGCGTGATGCCACATTGGAATATATGCAATTCCCTGAGGAGAAAGGATCCAGCTTTAGTCATGCAAAAGAGCTGATGTACAGCTGATACACAGCATTGATCCAAATAGCTACATATTCTAGGAGATAAAAGACTTGTCCAGTAAAAGACAAATAAATAAATCCATCTCATTCAAAAACGTAACAACAAAAAACCCAACTAATTTTGTTTACCCAGGTTTCTAATCAAGTTCACCCCATAACCTATGAAACAAAGCTCATATTAAAATCCTATTCTCTGCTCTACTGCAAGAGAACAATTGGGAAATAACTCTGTAACAGCATTAGATGTACCAGAATGAGACATATGGTCTTAATCACAGATAACAACAATATTTATGGGAGGGTGGGGTCTTGATATAAATTCCTCCTCAAAAAAACCCCAACAAATAAACCAAGACATTCTGCTTAGAGAATTAGTGAGACAGAAAGATAGATAGGATGTGAAAGAAAACCATCAGCAGTTTAGCTAAAGCTTTTGTACAAAGAATGAACCAAAGCCAAGTCAGGCACATTTGTGAAAACTGGGCTGTGCAGAAATAAATATATTGTGGATAAAAATGCAGACATGTCTACCAGTTTAAGAGAAATTGGTGTGTGTGCAAGATGCTGGATCTTCACATGCTAAGAGACCAGATGATGTGGCCTTCCTGCTCATAGCTGAGTGTGAAAAGAAGAAACACTCTTATTTCCCTTTCACATGTGAGGAGATGATGGGTGAAGAGGTGATGGCTATTTCTATAACAGGAAATAAAATAGGTTGCAGCCTCTTCCCTGGGTCTGAGGAAACAGCACAGTTGAAGCCCATGCATTTAATTTCCTTTCTTTCCAAAACACAGGTCCAGGCAGCATTTGAGTATGGGATGTCTCCTCCAGCGTGCAGCCCCAAACTGAAGCTGGCAGGGGCTTGGAGAGGCATCCTGCGGTAGGATGGACAATGCCAGGAAGCAAGTGAGGATGTGTCACGTGAAGTGCCCCATCACTGTCATTTTGGTGCACACTGATACCCTTATCAATATTTGAAACCTTTCACAACAGACTCAGTCCCAAAACAACAGCCAGCAGAAGACTGTTGATATTGCTGAAAACATCATGCTGCCTTTACGCAAAGCATTTTGCCTGGGGCAAGAGTATGGGATGTGGTGCCTGGCCTATACCCATGAGCAAGGGGAGGATGACGTTAAACTCAGCCCTGTTCCCTTGCTCCCACACAGCTTGGGGAAGGAAGCTTACATGCTTTATCATACCACTTTCATATTTTATTTAACCAAGAAGTCCATAAAGTCCCTTTAAATAGAAACAAATACTTGAATAATTTATCAAAGAATAATCTTCTGTTTCATTGGGAGACTGGCTCCTAAGCCTGCTGAAGTCAATATTGCCCACTACTGTGACCTAGTGAAAGTGCACGTGCTGCAAGGTACAAGGAAGAACAGCAACCACCTAAACATGAGGAGGAACTTCTTTACTTTGAGGGTGGCAGAGTCCTGGAACAGGCTGCCCGGGTAGGTGGTGGAGTCTTCTTCTCTGGAGACATTCCAAACCTGTCTGGACACGTTCCTGTGCAACCTGCTCTGGGTGGACCTGCTTTGGCAGGGGGTTGGACTAGATGATCTCCAGAGGTCCTTTCCAAACCCATAGCATTCTATGATTCTGTGAAACACATCAAGCCTGCTCCTGGGCTGCATCCAGAGCCTGAGGTCTCCACTGACCTTGAGAACAAACCCTTCCCACTTGCAACCTGCAGGCCCACAAAGGCTTGCAAGGGGTTCTTGGGTGCCCTGGCTGCAACCCAATATGTCAGGAAGGAATCACGATTCTTAAAGCATTTGCTGTCCAGCACCTTCCCTACTCCATCCCAGCTGCTGCTGGAGAAATGGAGGTGCTGCAGGGGGTGGGTGACAGGTTCCTCATTCCTGATCTGCCAGCCCCATGTCTCAGGATCTGATGTTTTCAGGGGCATTCAAAACTTGGACCACCTTAAAACTGCCACGCACAGGTGTGCAGTCTAGGTAGCAGGAGCAGATCATAGGGAAGGTTTATTTACCTATATAACATATACATTGTAGGTACCAATTAATCAGTGCTTTCAAATTGCTGTGATAACAAAAAGTGATAATACAATTAACCAAGGAAGTCAAATTTGCCAATTCTGGGCCCTCAGCACTGTCCCTGTTCCTTGAACAAATAAAGCTTTAAAGTCATGTTAATTCTGCACAGCTTCTTGGGGTTATATAGTACTCATTGTATGCTGTGTGACAAAAAAAACCCCAACTATTAAGGACAAAGTTTTATCACTGTGTCACGATTTGTGCTGAAACCTGATGCTGTTATCAAACAGTAGTTTTGCTAGATATTTTCCACAATCAGGTGAAAAATGTAAATATTCTTTCAGCATTGACTCCAGTTGCAAAATCTGCTTGTGCTGATTGAATCTGCAGTCTTCATTTTAGTTGTGAAATAAAGTCTTTCTTAAGAGACACAGTAGATATTTTACTTCAGGATAGAATGTACAATTTTTACCATCTCATAATTTATCTTGCTAAAGGTCAAAAATATGCAGATTTGGTAAAGTCTTGAAGAACCGTGCATAATCCAGAATGCTCCAAGGAATATGTACAGAATATTACTTCTGTCCCATTTGTGATCTTGGATAGACATATTTTTGCATTTCTTCTGACTGAAAAGTCAATGAAAGGGCATATTTTCTTGCTAATTAGACTCCTGGAGATTGCCTCAACTCTTCAAGAACTACCAAGCTATTTTTTTTTTACATCTTTCTTCTTCAATCATAGAGAAAGCTTTTGCGCCATTTTTTTTTTTTTACTTTAGTGAAGTGATTATTGAAACATCTAACGATTTTGCTTCTTTTCTTGTTGAAAAACCTATTATAAGATTACGATAAACAAGCTTGTAAATTAAATAGATGATCAGACAGCATTCTAGAAGAAAGTGATTAGTAAAGTGTTTTCCCAAATGGCTCAAAGATTGTGAGAAGAAAAATATTGGTCTATGATATGGCTTGAAAAATCTTAGCGTTTACCCAGTGTCCTGCACCAAAAAAAACCTGTGTACTTTTTAAAAAACTTTCTTGCTAAGACTTTGGGGATGAATGAAAGGATGGGGAGAGGTAAACCTGGACCCTCATGATAAAACTATACAACTTGTTATTGCAGCCATGAACAAAGGGGATCGGGGCACCATCGGGGTGAGCAGTGCTTGTGGCATTGCAATGTCTGCTCTGAGAGCACATGCAGCAAAGATGGACAAACAGATGTCATTTTTCAAAAGGTGCTTAGGCCTTTTAATACCTCATGTTGAGAAAGATACTTTGGAAGTAGCTAAGTTCCTTTATTAGAATCTTAAATGCCTTTCAAACCCTGGTCCTCAAGGGGCCTGCATCCTCCAGGCTAGTAGGGGAGTCTTGGCTCTGTCACTTTTGATGTCCCTGATTATGGTTTTCTTAGATGAGCTCTTGCAAATGAAGTTGCAGCCATCCGAGATATTACCAGCTTCTGCCAGTTGCTTCCCCTGACTGCTGACTGTGCTGGTCCCAAAGCTGGGGTGCTAGGTTGGGATATGCATCCACATCTCGGTTACCTCTGTTTGGGACTTCATCGGCAGAGCAATCTCCATCACCCCTGCCAGAGACACAGACCACTGGCAGAGGTGGGGGACAGATGTTGAGAGTGCTAAAACCATCAGGGCTCATCTGTAAGACCACCATGTCATTTTGGCATTGCAGGGCTCAGCACGGTGCTGAGCATTGCAGGTTTGTGCTGTGAGGGACGTGCCTGAGCTCATGCAGCAGGTCAGTGGCAGCCCCACGGAGGAAAGGCAAGCCTCCTGCCCCAAGTTCAGCAGGCCATCTGCTGCATCCACAGCCTTGCTTTAACTTCTCTTGTTTTGTACTCAAAAATACGGTTATTTGTATTCAGTGAAATAAATTGCATTATACGTGTCTCTGACAATACTTGTAAAACATCAAAACTCCTATTCATAAGCACATGATTGCCCTTTTATTCTCCCATTTGTATTTCTTTCTTCCTGCATTTGTCCTTCAGGCTTTAAAACGAATGGCAAAACCCCATTTCATTAAGATAGTAGCAAAAGTAACTAATGGCATATTTTGGCCAAACAAAGGCTGTGGAAAACATCTAGAACATTCAGAATATTAACACTGTCAAAACAGGAGTATAAAAAAGTAGGACAGAAGCCAGATGTGTTAAGCTTCTCACTTGTCCCTGGCTTTAAAATGGTTGAAGGTGGAAATTATACACAGACCGGAGGGAACCGTAGCACGGCAGTCTGCAGTGCATACTCTGCTGTGAGCTAAATCTGCTGGGAGACCTCCCCTGCTACCACAAGTCTTTCTCAGAAAACATCAGCATCCTTCTTCAAGCCACCTGAGCTGCATCATTCTGGTTTCCTGTTCCTGTGTGGGGCTTGAACTGAAGTGCAGCAGCCCGCCAGGCCACTCTGCGTCACTTAGTTTTGTTAGTCTGGGTTCACTGTGCAAAAACATATAGCTCTACCCCTCTGTCCTGGTTCTGGTGGGGATAGGGTTAATTTTCCCCAAGTAGGCTATGCTGTAGCTGGCTGGGGGAGGCTGGAGCATCCAGTGTCTGGTGAGTGGTGGTGCCTTAATCATGTTTGTACACTCCTCTCTCAGTGTTATTGGTGTTGTTTTCTTCTTCCTTTTGCTGTTCTGTTAAACTGCCTTTGTCTCAACCCAGGATTTTTGCCTTTTTCTTCCGATCCTCCAGCATGAGGTAGTTGAGAGAGTGGCAGCGTGACTCTTTGTTGCCATCTGAGGCCAAACCACAACGCCCTCCTTTCTTTCCTCCAATGTTTTTATACCAAAGACTCCCATTATTCACTGGGACCTCTTCACTGCGACCTCCTCTTCTGGATCCAGATGCCTTCAAACCTCCACCTCTGTCCCAGAATGGACAACACTGAGCGTGACATGCCCTTCTTCTTCAGCATCTTAACATGCTCAGTTCCTCCCATCTGCCAAAGGCCAAAAGAACACCTAAACTGGCACTTAGGGGCTTGTCAGGCTCCAGACAGGAGTCTGAAGGGCTGCTACTCCTTTTTGCATGTATTGATATTCATTTCTTTTGTCAAGGGAGGCAGGTGAAAGGTTGTGGTTATCACTAAGGCTGACACAGCCCGCAGAGCGAGGCATGGCACTCCCTGGATGTCAGACGGGGCAGTAGTCAATTCTGGGTCCTGTTGACTGTTTCCTTCCCAGACTTGGTGTCAATCATTTTTTGGACACTGCATTCAGGCTGGCTGAGGGGGCAAACCCAGAGGAGCAGACGCAGACACTATGTAATTTGGCCCACGGCCAGCCTTTTCTCTCAAAGGCTGTTTAGTCCCAGAGAAGAATAACTAGTATTTAAAATACCTTATTTTACCAGAAAGTACTATTGCCTTGAAGACTGTCACCACAGCCCTTTACTGACACTGGGCTGAGGCTGTCACTGTGCGTAGTAAGGAATGAACAAAATTATAGATCGTGGTGAGAGTATGTATTGATGGGAATGTTTTTTTATTTTGGTCAATATTTCGATGAGGTTCCTACCCACTGGCAGGAATGCAGACCAGAGAGGGGTTGGGCTGGTGCAGGAGAAGAAAGGAACATTGCCAAGCACTGAGTGATGCTTTACTGGGCTGTAATACCAGAAGCTTTTGCTTGCAACAATCAAACATCAGATATCTCTCTCAGGTTTTTATTTCACGAGTACCTATGGGAACCAGCTGGGCTGGCTGCCTAGAGAAAAGACAAAGCCAGCTAGTCAGAAAGTTTATGGTGATTTAAGAGAGATGCTGATCAGTGATTCACATTTGTGTGAATAATAAAATAAATACAGAGAATAGGAAGAGTTATGAGTGTATTTCTCTACTGCTTCTCAAGAAAAAAGAGGGCTGCTGTGTATGAGTTAAGTTTGAGAATTTCCCCACCATGGCAGACCCGCTTTATCGCAAAATAAAGAGCAATACCCTGGAGAGGTGAAGATGTACAGTACTGTCAATGTTAGAAATTTTGCACTGAGGACATTTGTATTACTGAATTGATTGGGAGGGGAAAAGCCTAACTTTTTCTCTGAAACATAAACAAGAAATACTCTCTCAGGAGCAAATGATGCAGTGCAAAAATTGGGAAGAAGGCCCCCTGGGAGTGCTCCAGCAGCGGCAGAGCTGCAAAGGCTTAACGCGTAAAATCCAGCCCGGGAGGGACAGGGTTGCAACAATTTGCTCGCTAGATACAACCTACAGCATTGTTGCTGGTCTAGGCCAAGAGATGAGCAGCCTCTCATTATCTCTCTTTTTTTTTTTTCTGCTGGAATTCAGTCAATTATGGGCAAATTCTGAGAAAAAGTTACTTGCTGGACCTTATTGTGAATATTTTGAAATGTGTTGTCTACATTCAGCGAGAGAAAGCCCATGATTTGACACCTGAAGTTTTATTTCCTACCCTTAAAGCAGAATGGGTCATTTTTCAGCAGACTCTTATCTTCTTCAAAAGCTTATTCTAGTTGCAGAATTAAATGCCCTGCCTCAGGAAACAGTGTTAGAGACTCTGAACTTCTTAAGTGTCTTCATAAAATTCAGAGGTTAGGAAGAGAGAGACCTGTTGATTTTCAGCCTGGCCTGAGGAAAAATCTTGTTTCTGTAACAGAATCAGAAGAGGAGTCAGGCAGACTGCCAGCGGAAAAGACCTCCTTTCTTGCAGGCTGGTTGAATTTCTGTTGGAGCCAGGAGACATTTGACGTGGAGCAAGTAGAGCCACAGCACAGGGAAGGAGGTTTCATCAAAGAGAACTTTGGGGGTCTAACCTGGAGCTCCTTTCTCTTTGGGGCCAGAGGTACCCGTGCTATTGAGGCTGGGCCATGTCAGGTCCAGCTGATCTAGAGAGCACCATGACCTTTTTTGAAGTCATATTGTCATTTATTCCCAATATCTTTTATAGCACTATGTGACACCCTGAACATCTTCAGACTGCTCAATTAGCCAATCTTACTTTCTTTCCAAATATCCTTCCATCTACGATTGCACTTCCTGATATCTTCTTTCTTTTTCAGTCATGAATTTGGGCATAACTTCTCCTGCCTTGATTTCTCTACCTGCCTTCTCTTTTTCTCTCTGCCTGCACCACCAACTTCTGCTGTCTTTTTACAATTTTCCTTGCTTTGAGATTTCTCACCAGAATCACTGATCATGAGAAGAGGATTTTTCCAAGCCTGGGATTTCGATCAGGGCAGACTCTTAATAATGGAAAATAGCTGCAGTATCCTAGTTCTGTTCACACAGCTCTTAAAATAGAAAGAAAGGACTCTTTGTAGGCTGAAGTTCAGATCCTTGTCTGATGCCATGCTAGAAAGACGTCTGACGTATGAGCCCGGTCAGATTTAGCTGCAGCGTTTAGAGATGCCACCATGCAGAACTGTCTGCCCTTCCCCTTGACTATAAAAGGTTATAGTCCTTTTACCAGAAATAGAATGAAACAGATGTCCTCATCTTAACCTCTTCATCCTCACCACTGTCCACAGTGTTAGTTTACGACACTGGTGATGGACAGGTTTGCACTATAAAACTGCTCTGTGATTTGAGGAAAAGACCTGCATTTTTTTTGTGCTGCAAGGCCATTAACTCAAGTAGAGTAGTACAGAGGGCACTTGGGAATTTATCAGTTTGACTCCCACCTGCACAGAGATGTCCACACACTGAAAAAGTGTGGCTTACCAGGACCTTTCTGGGGTGGTTTTTTTTTGCATTTCTTTAGTGAGCAGACCTGAATACAGCAGTTCCCTGTGAAATACAGGCGCAGGTTTCCACAGCCACATGCAGTTGCCTGTGCAGAGTGCAGAGGGCAGAATGGAAATGCATTTTAAATATGAATTGGACTTCGAGATGATGATTGAATTTTTCAGTGCAGCCCCACATGTCTGGCATTGCAGGTACAAGAAAGAAAATGCAAGCCGTTGTTGCATTCTATCTGCAGATAGATAGGGCAGTTGGCTGATGAAGTTGCTGAGTCACTTTCCATTATATTCAAAAAGTCATGGCAGCCTGGTGAAGTTCCCACTGACTGGAAAAGGGGAAACATAACCCCCATTTTCAAAAAGGGAAGAAAGGAAGACGCAGGGAACTACACGCCAGGCAGTCTCACCTCTATGCCCAGCAAGATCACAGAATCACAGAATCATGGAGCAGATCCTCCTGGAATCTCTCCTAAGACACATGGGAGATAAAGAGGTGATTGGTGACAGCCAACAAAGCCTCACCAAGGGCAAGTCATGCCTGAAAAATTTGGTGACACTCTGTGACAGGGTTACAGCATCAGTGGATAGGGAAGACCAACAGACATCATCTACCTGGACTTAGGCAAAGCATTGACACTGTCCCACATGACATCCTGGTCTCAAAATTGGAAAAGCATGGATTTGATGGATGAACTACTCCATGGATAAGAAACTGGGTAGATGGCCACATTCAAAGAGTAGCGGTCAATGTCCAAGTGGAAACCAGTGACGAGTGGTGGTCCTCAGGGGTCAGTACTAGGACCAGTGCTGTTGACCATCTTGGTTGGTGACATGGACCATAGGATTGAGTGCACCCTCAGCAAGTTTGCCGATGACACCAAGCTGTGTGGTGTGGTTGACAAGCTGGAGGGAAGGGGTGCCATCCAGATGGACCTGGACAGGCTTGAGAGGTGGGCCTGTGCAAACCTCATGAAGTTCAATCAGCCCAAGTGCAAGGTCCTGCACGTGGGTCATGGAAATCCCAGGCTCAAATACAGGCTGGATGAAGAATGGATTGAGAGCAGCCCTGAGGAGGAGTTGGAAGTGCTGGTGGATAAGAAGCTCAACACGAGCTGGCAACGTGCACTTATAGCCCACAAAGCCAACCACATCCTGGGCTGCATCAAAAGAAGTGTGGCCAGCTGGTTGAGGGACATGATTCTGCCCCTCTACTCTTCTCTGGAGACCCCACCTGGAGTGCTGCATCGAGCTTTGGAGTCCTCAGCACATGAAAGAGATGGACCTGTTGGAGCAAGCCCAGAAGAGGGCCATGAAGACGATCAGAGGGCTGGAGTTGGCATAATTGTTGGCCAGCTCCTGATAGCTGAAGGCTTTATCCAAAACTTGCTGACCCTGGGGGAAAGATATCTGTTGATTGCATTCCTGTCCCTCAACATGGACACAGCCTCTTGTCTAGCTTCAGAACTGATCATTTTTAACTAGGGGCAGGAGCTAATATTAGTGAACTTTTGTAGTGCCTGAAATGGGCAGCCTGGGAGGCATGCTAGGAAAACAGGGTTATTCAACATACAATCCATATAGATTTTCAGCTGCTTTTCTCAGCATTAGCCAAGGTTCGTGCATCATTGACTTCTAAAGTGCCTTGGAAAACAACAGTAGCATAAAAGAAGTGGTTCGTCCATCAGGTTTTCTCACAGTGGCAGAGCCACTGGTTTTAGATCAATAGAGCTACTAGGTGCTATAGCTGTGTTATAAGAGCGCAGAAGTTCCAAAGCTCTGTTAATGTGTTTACGTGGCTGCTACAGACAGGGCAAAGCCATCTGTGGCGCTAGTGCAAATGCTTTCCCATTCTTTGCATAAATTAGGAGAAACGTATTATTATTTCATGAAATGCTGTTTATGCAAGTTTTTGGCAGAGGAACAAAATTCAAAAAAATGTATTTACTTTTTAGTGCATGTGAAATGAAAAGTAATGATCGGGACAAAAATTCAACCCTGGAGCTATTTTTCAGGTTACAGGTGGGAAAATACATCATAATTTTACCTGTAATGAAGAAAATCCCTGGAGTTAATTATAATGGCACTTCCCCATGGTTGGAGTGAAGCTGTATGTGTCAGTACTTCTGCTCCTTTCAGGGCTCCTCAAAAGGTGCCATTTTAGGTGCTGAGGCACACACAAATGAAAGATTTAAGGGGAAAATCATTCTTAAAATTGTAATTATGGAATAAGATGAAAACCAAAATGTTGACCACACTAGTGCTGTTTTCTCCTCATTTGCATTCAAAAACATCTGCGCTGGAAAATGCATAGGCTAGCAAATTAAGGGGAAAAAATGCCATTAGCACATGACAGAACTTGTTTTATTTATTTGTTAGTGGATGTCTCATGTATGTGATAAGACAGGAGCAACACTGCACGTCTTTGGCCTTTGTCCAGCAAAACCCTGAATGATGTGCTTCACTTCAAGTATCTTAAGCATTCTTCACTTTAAGTGAATGAAACTATTCATGTGCTTGACACAGATTGAGAAAAGGGAGAGTGTGGAATCTGGTGTCACAGGGTTGGGGAAATCTAATGAGAACGGCAGCTGGAAGAGTCCCCAGTATGCATATACATGCATAAGTTTCAACCCCATACGTAACTGATATCTTCTTGAACTGATTGGACCATGTTCTCTTTAAAACGTCCTCCATTTCTGGGATTAAACACTTCAACACATAAAATAGGTGCAGCAGAACTGCGCACTTTAAGGTTTGCTCCTCCCCATTTGCTTAAGCAAGAAGAAGTAAGAAGATAAACATAGTAAATTTCTGCCTATGGATTTTGGAAATTTCATTCATTCATTCATTCATTCATTCATTTATTTATTCATAGTGGTTTGAAGTCATCAGTTAGGAGATACAAATAAGTACAAATAATTCTTTATGGCCTGCGTGATATGCACATTTCCTAACCAGCTGACTACTCTGTGCACTGCAGCAATCAGGGCAATGGAAGTTTAACAGGTTGGAGCCAGGTCTGTTCGTTGCTGTCAGATCAAGCCTCCATTGCTTTCCTGGAAAACACACACCTAATTTCAGCCATCCCTCGGGTAGGGCTTTCCCGTTTAAGGTCCACACTGGACTAAGATACACTTCAGCACAAGTCCTCATTGTCACATATGTGCTCTATACACATGCCTCTCATTTGTCTTGGAACAGCTCATGCTCTTTGCCTGGTGACTGAAGACACATAGAGAAGGGAGGAAGAAGAGGTGCAGCTACCTTACAGAGCCCTCAGATCCTAAAATCTCCTACATACCTTGCAGTCATTCATTCCCTGTGCCCTGACTCCAAAGTTAAACCTCATTGTCCAGTCTTGTCATCAAGATCCTTGGGGATCCTGAGTCACTGAGCTAGAAGGAAGCTTTCAGGCCAGTGAAGACATATGGTCCCATTTTTGTCAATGCAAAACTCTTCTACTCTTGAATGCAAGCAAACTGGATTGCCTCACATAGCGGAGCTGCTGGCAAAGACTTAGCCAAAAAAGACTGCTGTCACCTTAGCCAAGAGCACAAACAGAAAGGTTGGTCTCTTCTATCAGGACCAGTGCTCAGAATGGCCAGCAAGGAAAGCTACAGAATCCATTGTGGCTTACTGGGATTTTATGAGGTCCCTCAAAAATAGTTTGGTCAAATATCCACAGAAGACTTTTGGGGGATATTGTCTGTGGCAGACTGCTCCCAAAGGCAGCAAACAAATATGGGAAATGTTCTGGCTGGGACTTGCAAAGAAACTAAATGGCATGTGCTCCTGTAGCCTAGTAAGTGTCTATAAAGGTGGACAAAAAACAAGGTCAGCAGTCTTCTGTGCCCTACAGTTTTGGGTCTCGAGTCCACACTACAGGCTGGGTGTCCACACTCCTGCTCAAGCATGTTCACTACCAGAGACTGCCAGAAATGTGTGTGGAGAGGGAGCAACCCACACGAGAGAGGACAAACCCAGTAGATGTAGAGGGGCCAAAGAACAGGTTCCAAAAGAAACTCCAAAGAACTACAAGAACAAAGAATCTGCTCCAAAGAACTGGAGATGATTCTTTGTTCTGGTAGTTCCCAAAGAACTGGAGCTGATTGCTCCAGTAGGGCCTCAACCAGCCACTGGCATGTTGGTTCGCAGGGAAACTGAGGCCAGTGCAAGACCACCCTTCCCCATAGGTGCTTTATGGTGGTGACCATATGAATGCTTCTTCTACAGCAGCATATTATTCTTAGCTATCAGTTACATATGTTAGATAGTAAATACTTGCTTTGTGCTCTTCAGCTCTGTGCATTCTTCAGAGTCTCTGTGATCATAGTAAAGGTGGCCTAAAGTGACCCAGAGGGGGACAGAAAAACCTGCGTTTAAGAACCACCAGCCCAGCAGCCAACTGCTTTCTTAGGTGACAACCAGCCAGACTTTCTTGGTCCGGTCATTGTGACTGATGTGTTTATGTGCAAACATTTGGACTTGGAAATACCTGTCATGTTTTCCAGCTTCCTTTCCAGTCATCCTTTCAATCTGTTGTCACCTGCTAGATTTCCTCCTCAGCTTTGCTGGACACAGTCCACACGCAGCATAATAAGGAAAACACAGGTGGCACTGAGCCATGCCAACCCCCACCTCCTGTAGGGGTCACAATAAACAGGGGAAATGTTACTGTAACTGGCTTATCCCAGATCATCTGTTGGAGGCTGGACAGCTGGTCCAGTTTCTACCCATTTGTGCTGCTAATATGGCACAGAGAACAAACAAAGCTGCCCAAATAAAGTTGTCAAGGGCTCCCCATGACACAGGAGCTTTCTTAGGTGAATACAAGCTGGCACAGCCACGTTTCTGCCAGCCTATAAAATTCAGTATAGTGAGCAAGCCAGGGGGAGGATAAGGCAGGCTGTGTAGCACACTGGCACATCCTTGGAAGAGGCAGCAGTTGGAGGCAGGAAAATGAACATGCTTCTCCATTAGAAGCACTTGTTGATGGCTTGTGGCCCTGTTGAGTCCTTTGTGGGCACAGCAGAGCACAGACATTCAGGGCAGCACCCAGCCCAGCTCTAAATCACCTTCTGACAGGACTGTTCCCCAGACTAAGAGGTGATGAAAGCAGGATGGTATGAATCCCCCTGTTAACACTCTCCCTTAATCCATTCTAAGTTTTGCAGAGCTCCCTGGACTGGGACTGAGAGCAGGAAGGAGCTTTTCAGGATGCCTGTTTGCCCTGCACTCTGCTGAGCTGAGAGGGATCCCAAAGCAACACTGGAAACCAAACCCAAACCTTTTTACTCAGATAACCCTACCCCTGTAATACAAACATCTCCCCAGCTGAGGTGCAGTAAAGCCTTCTTTTCTTCCTTATTTCCTATTTTTACCCCCTATTACTGCCTCCTCTCCTCTCCTCTCCTCTCCTCTCCTCTCCTCTCCTCTCCTCTCCTCTCCTCTCCTCTCCTCTCCTCCCTCCATTGAGCAGTTGCCAAGGGCATTTTCTATGCAGCTTGGCCCTTAACATTTTGCCCTAAGGAAGCAGCCAGGACTCCAGCTGTCTAACTCCACTGCAGCTGGATGCTTACAGAGAGCTTCAGATTCCCAACCCCGAGATAAGCCAAGTTAGCAATGCTGAAAATACACTCAAACTGAGGCTTGTATCTGGGTCTCATAGCTGCCAAAACCACCCCCATTCTGTTGAAGCAGCTATTGAATTTGCTTCTAGAAGGAAAAAGACAGGAACATGCCAAGTGACACTAATTGTTAGGCAGCCCTGAGCAAGTATAATGCGTTCTTGCATATTATCTTGGAACACTTTTTCCCCTGTTCTGGAAGGCATTTTGAGGGAGAAATAGGGAAGTCGATCAAGGTAAATGCATAATCCATGAAAATCTCTGAAAAAACGTAGTTCTTCCAGGGGAACACTTTCAGTAGAAAAAGTTACCTGTGGGTTAGATATTTGTGGGGAAAGTATTAATAAGGGCTTACAGATTTGAGGAGGACAAAATCCCTCAAAACCATCATCAACTTACATGTTGAAGTTATTAACTCATCACAGGCAAAAGACTAGCTTTCCTTTGGAACACTTTCAGCACTGATTAGGAAGGAGGAGATGACATTGGGAGAAAGAGGGCTCCTACTTTTGAAATAGTGATAAACCACAGGGAATTCAACAGTACCATTTCTTTAAGCAAGTTTCAATTCTCTAAGCCATGCACAAAAGCTTCTTTTCATCATCATGAGTTTTGAAAAGAGATAACAACATAACCAAAAAGCCAGAATTTGCTCTGTATCAAATTCATGTGGTTGATTTGTGAAAAAAATATATAAAGTGCTGCCCAGCATACTTCTGCCAATGCCCTGGAGAAAAGTCCCATCGGGCAGATTACTTCTTCTAACAACAGACTAGCAAATTGAGGGCCGGTAGCCTTTTTTTCTGTCTCCTTTATCAAGTCTTGAGGAAATTCATGTAACACCTGTATCTGTATCTGCTTCTCCTTCCCAATTTAAGCAGTATGGTGTTCAGCCAGGAGGAATCCAGATGACTATTCAGGGACAAAAGAGCTGATCAACTTAAATAAAGATGGTAGAACTTGGTGATTAACTTGTCTCCTTTGTTTCTTGTAGTTGGAGAAGAAAAAGGAAAAGACAGCGGCAGAGTAATTATTCTTAACTGCACCAAGAGATTTCTGCACTCCTGAATTCATGACTGCTTTCAAGTTGCTTGGAGATCACCAGCTGGGAAATGCTTCCTAAATACAGGGCAGAACTATTTGAAGGCGGGAATACATGACACAGCAGCTGAAGAGTGTTGCATTCAGCTTGTTTGTGCTCATTGGTGCTTCTCGGGCTTTATTTAGAGAACTGTATGTATAAGTTTTGGTGGCTGTGGAACGTGGCTTATGGAGAGAGGCTGTCACATATGGCTTGCTGCGTAGCACCAAACTCCTACCCTGGCTGCTGGGTAATACAGATTTGCTGCAGATGTGTGTGGATGCACTGGGGTTTGGGTTTTACTTCTACCATTGACTCTTTTTTCCTGGGGAAAAGGACTTCTGAGAGAGCATTTAAAACATTTTGAAACCTGTGATTTAACACACCCAGCTGCTCCCAGTAAAGTCAGTGGGAGACTGATTGCAGCAGGGCTACAATTTCATCTTGGGAAAGCTTACATAGACATTTCACCTTATTGATTTTTGCATTTTCACTGGACAAAACTTGTTTAAAGGTAAGAATGTGTACGAGGTTCCAAGGTTTCATGACCTTCAACAAGGGAAAAGAAGAGGGAAGCAGGCTTCCAGATGAAGTATTAGACAACATCTGGTGTGATATCATTTGGGATTTCTAGTGTTCCCTGCTCGTAGCTGGTTCTGGTACCAGGAACTGGAGGCTGCTTCTGAGGGAGCAATGGCAGCAGAGAAGCTTTGCTACTCAACAAGTATTGACACCATTTAGTGCAGTGACTAGCTATCTCAAATCCAATTCCTTTCATACTGTAAAGCACATACTGATTTTCAGTGCTTTAACTGAAAGGTTGTTTTCCTGTTTATTTACACTCTCCCTGCTAGTAGGTGATAAAAAAAAAAAAAAAAAAAAGATAAAATAAAGAAAAGAGAAACAGCAGCAACATAGTTTCAAATCTTTTACAGTCAGATGCCGATGTAATTAGGAAAAGATCAAGGCCACCTTCTGCAGCTGGCCCCTATGCAAAATATACGAAAAGTTGTTGATCTATGTATCTGGATCCAGAGGACATTGAAAGGAAACAGTATACAGAGCTAATGAGCCAGCACATGTGAATTTTAGCCCTTGAAAAATTCACTACAGTAATTTTCCATCTCTAGCAGTGATGGTGACTTTGTTTTCTAGTTTGGGTTTGAAGAAAACAGGACACTGAATGCTGCTGTAAGATCTGGATAACATTTGACAAGAGCATAAAATAACACGTAATTCTGATTTGGCCTGGGCAATTTAACAGGGCCATAAGAGAAGGCAATCACTGGAGAATGATTTCATGGCCAATGGGCTAGAGGCAGCTGTGTTTCTTTCTGTTTAAGCTGTGGGTCATCACAGATGTACGACAAAATATGTTCCAGGACTTTGAAGATTTGAGAAGCCTTAAAGTGAAATTGTAGCAGCTGCTCATACCACAGACAAGTAAGAAGATCCTTTTACGGGCAAACTAGAGAAGAATTTTACCAAAAAGATGTATTTTTCCTGCAGTTTAAATGCATTGGGTACCTTTCTGCATCGTTTCCAGCCTTAGTTGAGATTTAAAATCACACTGCATATTTACACAGATATTGTTTTGTAAAAATGCTTTCTAAAAGCTTTTCCCAATTATGCTTTTATAAACACCTTTTAAAAGCAATAGCTAAGTGGGAGTAACATTTCTAAGGACTATTTTCCCTTTCTTTGCTCTGTGCTGTTCAACCAGCAATAGCTGCAACTGTGAGGAGCACTAGAGCCTCAGGGGACCATATGCTGCTACTAACAGGCATTTTCTGTATGTAAATTAGGAGGTTGTATGTAAATTAGGAGGTCTCAGATCTGTTACTTATTGCCTCTCATCACATGGTTCCTCTGGAGCAGGTGCCCAGTCCACTATCTACACATCAGTCCATGCAAGGCTGCTCCCATTCAAGAAAGCAAATGTTTATTTTTGCTCAATTTCACTTTGTCTCTTTGCACATTTCATCCTCCTTTATCCTGCTCTTGCTACCTGTTGCTTCAGTGACCTAGTATTTTTCTGTTGCTAGAGCAAATACTTCCTCAAACACGTTCAAAGCCAAGAGTGTGTTGGAATATTTTGCTGAATCAGGAATTCTTTGCATAGCAGTATCACACATTGTGCATACAGATGGAGTATTTGGATAGAGAATACTCTTTAGCTACTGCGACAGGTCAACTGTGAAAAATTAACTGATTTCTTTTAGGGAAAAGACTGCTTTATTTGTCTTGTGCTTAACTTGCAGAGCTTAACTATCCAGACCTTATCATGGATATTGAGCCTGTGTATTGTCCAGTACAATTAGACCCTTGGCAGAAATAGAAACTCCACTCTGATAAAATGCATGACACTGTGTAATCAATGCCTTAAGTATTACATGCAATTTCTCATCAGAAGCCTTGGCACTTACCTCAGGATTTGACTTATCATTTGTAAAAACAACATTCTCATGAGTGGTGAATGTTTTGCAAGTTAGGAGCTTTCAGGAACTGTGTTGTCTCCGTTTTTAAATCTTAGTGTGGATGTCTAACTCCCTCTTTCTTCTTTCTTCCAGCAGCGCAGATTCTACACTTCCCATCATCCCTGCAAGACAAAGTGTAACAAAATATAGATGTAGGCATGCTCTTTGCTGCTTGCAATGCAAACTGCTATGGAAGGGATTAGCACTCTGATCCACAGCTGGCTGAAGCCCACTGGAAACATTTCTATG
Organism: Gallinago jamesoni; assembly: GCA_025769975.1. Lineage (NCBI taxonomy): Eukaryota > Metazoa > Chordata > Aves > Charadriiformes > Scolopacidae > Gallinago > Gallinago jamesoni. The sequence goes on along the minus strand of JAOQGH010000040.1, from coordinate 14,313,358 downwards.
GGACTTAAGAGCCAAAAAAATATGTCTATACCGCCTGGTAAGATGGCCCCAGAAGAAGACTCTGTATACCAAATCTGTAAGGACGAGCAGAGGAGAGTACACTGTCTGGAGAGCTCAGGCTGCGCCTGAGCAGTCACCTTCAGCAACGCTTCAGCCGGGTGGAGAATGGGATGAACATGAACATGGTCAGCAGAGAGCCCCACCAGGAGCCGGCAGGCCCCATGGGAGCCATTAATGAGTCCTGGGCCTTGCCAGAGCAATGGCGGGAGATTTAAACAGGGGACAAGGGGAAACTCACTGTCAGTTGCTGAAGGGAGCTGCTGTGGACACAGTCCAATCCACAGCAGAGCATCAGAGCTCAGCACAAGGGGGTTTTCCTGACATAAGGACATGCCAGGGCAGCAGAGAGCCCCACCAGAAGCTGGCAGGTCCTATGGGAGCCATTGAGGAGGCCTGGGCTTTGCCAGAGAAATGGCGGGAGATGTAAACAGGGGACAACAGAAACTAACCGTCAGTTGCTGAGGGGAGCTGCTGTGGAGACAGTCCGACCCACAGCAGAGTGGCAGAGCTCAGCACATAGGGGGTTTTCCTGACATCCTGACATAAGGGCGGCAGAGACCCCCACCAGGAGCTGGCAGGTCCCATGGGAGACATTAATGAGTCCTGGGCCTTGCCAAAGCAATGGCGGGAAATTTAAACAGGGAGCAAGGGAAACTGTCAGTTGCTGAGGGGAGCTGCTGCGGGGCCAGTCTGGCCACAGCAGAGTGGCAGAGCTCGGCACACAGGGGGGTTTCCTGACATAAGGACATGCCAGGGCGGCAGAGAGCCCCACAAGGGGCTGGCAGATCCCATGGGAGGCATTGAGGAGCCTAGGCTTTGCCAGAGAAATAGCAGGAGATTTAAATGGAGGGGACAACGGAAACTAACCGTCAGTTGCTGAGAGGAGCTGCTGTGGAGACAGTCAGAACCACAGCAGAGTGGCAGAGTTCAGCACACAGGGGGTTTTTCTGACATGCCAGGGCGGCAGAGAGCCCCACCAGGAGCTGGCAGGTCCCATGGGTGACATTAATGAGTCCTGGGCCTTGCCAGAGCAATGGCAGGAGATTTAACTAGGGGACAACAGAAACTCACCGTCAGTTGCTGAGGGGAGCTGCTGTGGAGACAGTCCGACCCACCCCAGAGTGGCAGAGCTCGGCACACAGGGTGGTTTCCTGACATAAGGACATGCCAGGGCAGCAGAGAGCCCCACCAGGAGCTGGCAGGTCCCATGGGAGCCATTGAGGAGGCCTGGGCCTTGCCAGAGCAATGGCGGGAGATGTAAACAGGGGACAACGGAAACTGTCAGTTGCTGAGGGGAGCTGCTGTGAGGCCAGGATGGGGTCTCCGCACCACCCACCCCAGCGGTGGCTGATTCTTCCACCCAGGTGGAGCTGCATTAGTCCCAGTACCTCTGTCAGAGAGTACAAAACTGAGATCAGGGCTTCTAAATCCAAGATTAGACCTTCATCGATTGAAAAAAATCACACCAGACAATTACAGTTCTGTCAGGTCCCACATGGTCCTGATATGACAGGTGGTCCTGTCAGATGTGCAGTAAGGCCCTGGCAGCTGGAAACATATATCAAGCTTTCATAGATGCATCATCTGAGCTGGAATTCCCCTAACGTGGAGGCAACTTCAGGCCTTCCTGTGAACAATTATTTTTGTTTTTCTTCATATATTACAATATAGGTTGCTCTGTAGGCTAAGTTTCTCCAGTGAGTTCAGAGGGTTTCCAAAAGCGGCAAACACAAGAAGGCCAGGGAGAAAGAACAAAGTAAGATCCTTTTATTTGTCTAGGCAAAAATGGGTAACAGAAAGAAAGCAAGCTGCACATTCAAGCTCTCCAAGTGAGAAGACAATGACAAGAATTAGAAAGGGAATTGTCAGCAACAGCACAAAGAAGCTCCCAAATCATCCACTATGTGGCCTGACTCAAGATCAAATACATCGATATTCAAACAAAGAAGAGACTCTCGTTTACATTCAACAGGGATGACACTTAGCAGTCCTTTTGCTGATGCTCTCAAAGGAGCCTTAGTTGAGATAAAAGAGCTATACCTTGGGACTTAAACAGTAGCTATTTCTGTAAGGAGAGAGAAGTCGGGTGCAGATAACAAAGGGCTGGACTGGCTGAGGCGGAAAGAAATACCTGCAACGTGAAAGGACTCTTAAGTTTTCCTTTTGATCGTTAGTACCTTCCAGTATAATTTTATCTGTTTATGTGCTCCAGTGACCCCCAGTGCTGTAATGTCTAAATGCCTTACTGTTTTTTTGACGTTCACTCTCAAAGAACTCTTTTGAGGGCAGGGAGTAGTGGTCCCACAGTTAAAAACCAGCAGTGAAGGAACATGGAAGGTGATGCCATTTCCCTTATATGATAAAGTGATGCTCCAGTCACACAGGTTCATGTGGCGGAGCTCAGCAATACAAGGAAGAGTAGTCTGGAGGTGATAAGGGATGTGAGCTACTAAGGAGGTCTGTTACATCATACTGAGATGTTTATGACTGAGGAGAGTGCACAGATAGAGAATATGTGATCTTGAGAAACATATGCATGCTACCCATGGTCACTGATTGTGCTAAGATCTTGTTTGACATGCTCTTGGTTCATAACTATTCCTTACTACTGTAAATCTTTCAGGCCCAAAAATCGTTAGATACAAAGCTCTTTCCTAGCACTTGAAGATATAAACTTAAAAGTGACCTTAAGTAAGTAGAAAGCCTCATGGTTTCACATATTCTGGCACAGACCCTCATGTAATAGCCCTCTGGTGAGTAGCTTCTGCTGTGGCAAATCCCCTGTGCAGAGTAATAGGGATTAAACACAATTCTGCATGTTTCAAAACCCATGCAGTTGTCAGGAGAAGTTATCTGTCACCCTAATCCCTGCAGCTCTGTTTTCCCCTGATCAGAAAGGGGAGTGCCAAACTGGCATACTGATTCACGTACCAAAAAAGAGCCTGCCTATAAGCACAGATCATGATTTGCATACTTATTAGCCTTGACTGCCAGGGAGCATTCTAGTTCCTTTGTAAGCACAGAAACAGTAAAAATATGCTAATAGCAGCAAATAAAATTTGGCCTTTAGCCAGTCTGTCAATATTGAAATTACTTGCCTGTAAAATAGTGGGTAAACAACTTGCTGTATAGGATGATCAGAGGCATGATATGAACTTGTTGAAATTCAGTCGTTTTGTGCCTGAAAACTTCACAGATCAGAAAGCGAAACATAAGCTTACGTGCAAGACAGATGTCACACTGACTTTCCATGCTGTTATCTGTTTGCTGCCTTCTTTTCTGCTTTGCAAAGTAGCTCATTCAAGAAGCCAGGGGAATGGCATGAATTCCAGAGAGAATCACTTAAATCACTGTCGAAGTATGTCCTACATACATACACCATTTTTATTCTTCCATGTACTATAAAAAGACAAAAGGTCTCCTATCAGAAATTATATAAACTCAAGTCACCTCTTTGTTGCTACAGACAAGAAAAGATTTCCCCAAAGAAATGATCATGAAAACACATCAAAGGCATGAAGTTTCACGTGGGAAGCAGAGACTGCAACTTCATGTAGGTCGTTGATCCAAGCCAGTTGTGAAGGTGGAAACTTCTCTAGAAAGCCAGGAGCACAGGCAGAAGGGGGAGCCTTAGCTACAGAATCCAAGAAAGCAGAGCCCACCACCTCAGCTCTTCAGCAAACTCTCTCCAACTCTGGGGCACTTGAGCAGTCAGCACCCTATGCCCGCATTCCCCAGAAAGCTGATGCACACACTCACCCTTTGTTCAAACACACGCAGTTTATTGATAAATTTGCAAAAGTATAGGTCCCAGAACGAAAGGACTCTCTCTCTTTGGGACTCTCTCTCTGTGGCCACCTCGAGCTGCCGGTCCCACAGACCTATGCCTACTCCATGGTCACAAATGCGTTGCCCTTCTTCACTGCCAAGATCAGCTCAATGTAGAGGAATGTCCCAATGCTGTTGGTCAGCTTGAACTTGCAGAAGTGTGTTGAGGGCAACAAGGTGAGTCTGCACGGGACTTTGTCAAGCAGAACAATGCTGGCTGCTGTCATCAGCCCCTGGAGCCAGGAGACAGTTTTCTGCACGTCAAGGTAGGAGCCGCTGCAGAGGGTTTGTAGGAGGTTGGCTTCCTGCCTGGCCATCAGCTTGTCCTTAGGGTGGTGGAGGAAGCAGAGCATGTCAGCCAGCTTTACTGGTGGGCCACAGGTCCATCACAGTGGCCTTCAGGGCATGAGTGGAAAATCCTGTGCCAATCCGGATCCAAGTGCAGAGCTGCAGGCATTGGAGGTGGAAGTTGCCATGTGGGACGTGTCTGTCCAAGTGCCTGAAGAACTGCACCTCTGCCAGAGAACAGCTCTGTGGCCACCTCATGGTGCTGGTAACATGGGCCTCTGCCTAATAGATGCTCAGGAGGGTGCCCTGCCACATGCCAGACATCACCTCAAATGGAGAGGGATCTCTTGCAGGTGTTGGTCGGCCTGAGCTTGCAGAAGAGACTGGGGGCCAGCACTCTTAGCTGCCAATCGGATGACTGACCAGCCAGGAACTAGAGGAGGAAGCTTCCGCTTGCCAGCCATGCCTGACAGAGCCCTGGCACCCAGCTTGGGCTCTCACATTGCTTCCCACACAGCAGCACTGCCACCTCCATAGATGGGCCAGTCCCGGCCTCTCCTGCGTGGCTTTCCACCTACAAAAGCACTGCACC
>JAOQGH010000040.1:14277813-14300175 GCA_025769975.1 Gallinago jamesoni | reverse complement strand
GGTCTGCAAGCGCACTCGCCGCTAGCCAAGGCCGTACTGGGGCAGCTGCCTGCTGGCACCCTTTATAAAGCCACCCCTATTGTGACGCGTCCCCTGGGGTGTCCCAGGCGATGGATTGCGGGCACCCGGCAACCAGCCACGCCCATGCCCTTTGGCCCCACCTCTGCTCAGCCAGAGCCTTTGATTGAGTGTTTTAACAAGATTTGATGGGAAGGCGCAGCTGTGCAGCACCCAATACCCGTGTTCCCCAAAAATCTGATGCATGCACACGCCAGTCAGAAGTTTTGGTTATTTTCTCTTGACTGGAGTACAGGGTTCCCCTGATCTGAGTGTAAACTTCTGCAAACTCTTGTTTATCTGAATAGTGGGTCCCTACTCCAAAATCAAAGAGGAGAATCACCAGAATAAATAAGCAGGTTGCTTTTAGGTATAGTGGGTGGCTTTTAGACAAAAGCCATTACCCTGCGCAGTGTAACTGACAGAAGTGAGGCACACAAAGTAGTATCCAGAGGGGGATACACAGGTCATTATTGACAGAAAATCAGCACGAGCTCAGCAATCCCATCTGTGATCTAAGGATTCACGTACATCAACTTCCAGACACTGCAATTTATGTCACTTTCTTCTCAACAAGAAGTGTGTGTTTTCCAGAGACAGGAGCCATCCAGCTGACAAAGAGAATGTTATCCTTCAAGGAATGCCTTGTTTGGTGATGAGTTCACAGTACCTAATGCCAACACCTCCACAAATAGGAAGAACTTTGTTCTAAAGACAGAGTGTTTCCAGGGTTAGCAGCTGCAGAGGAAAGCATGGAAGAACTGTCCCCTCAAAACCTGAGAAGGATGAAATAATGTAGTTTCAAAAGGAATGTAAATCTTGTCATCACCTCTTGTTTTGGGTCCCCCATACGTTGTGTTCTGAATGATCCCAGTTTTTAATACCATACACCACGTTCTGCAATTTATATTTTTGCATAATCTCCATGCACACATATGCCAGAGGGAGAGAGCCTTGTTCTCTCTGTTTTTTTCCCCATCAGATGATTCCAAGTTTCACAGCCAAGGATAAGAAGTAAATTAACAGGATATTCCGTGATTTGCCACGAAAAATGCAGTGTGGTGATATCTAAAGCACAGCAGGCCCTCCTTGTTCTTCACAGAGATACTATGTGGGGTATCTCAGATAGCACAGGGTGGTAATTGTACAGAAAAGTTAACTTGCTAATAGCAATCACTTTATCTTGTTTGTCAGTGATTAGTTATGTAAATTTGTTCTCCCCTTCAGTTCCGTACCAGTGCATCAAGGTGACATGGCACATGTGCATAATTACTGCCGGTGTTATTTCCAGGCCTCCATCTACAAAATGCAAAGTGCCACTTATTAGAAAGTCCACACAATCAAAGAGGCTTCTTTAATTTCTCCATGCATGTTTGCTGTTCTCTTTTGATAGGCACAGCATGTAAGAAGTCAGTGGGAAGCAAGCACTGCATTCACAACGTGGCTTCTCCTTTGTTAATTAGCTAAATCAGGTGCATAATATTGTCTGTGTAACTCCTAGAGAGTCTGGGACTTTATTGCTCTTACAACACAGGGAAATCCTGCTTTATCCAAGTCTGTAAGATAATAAAAATTAAAAGGGAAAAATTATTGTTATTTATTGTTTGTACAGTTATTTATTGTACCACAGCACTTCACAAGCAAATAATATGAGACTTTCAACCCCCAAGGAAATAATAATCTATGGGCCAGATTCAAGCTGTGTCACTCTTTACTCCCTGTGTCACCCCCTTGACTCCAGATCGATTCAACAGAAGTAACAGCATCAGGATCTGGCTTTATTTAAGGAAAACTTCAGAGACATATAACCAGTATTAAATAAAATCATGTCACCTCAGCCATAACCCATTGAAACAAGAACGAAAAAAAAAACCAACAAAAAGCAACAAACAAAAAAACCCGCAAACAACCAAACTAAACGAACAAAACCCCCAAAAAACTAATAAACAAAAAAAACCAAAGCAAAGTGCTTTTAGTTGCAGCCACATTTTAGTCCTTGATATGTAGAGTCGTCATGGCTGGGAACATCTTGCAGAGTCAGACGGTCAGCTTGGTGCTCGTGTCCAGCTATCATAAACTTGAGCTGTTGCTGTCTTAAAATCTCATTTTAAAATCTCATGCTGTTGCTGATATTCTCAGTAAGAGGAGTGAGAGTCTCCAAGATGGGCGGTGGGACAAGGTGCTGTAGACCAGCAGCAGCTGTTGCTGTATTATGCAAGGACACAAATTCCAGCTGGGATCTGACTGTAGAAGTCAACCAGGAGATGGCAGCTGAACCCGTAGGGTTGAGACTGTCTCCTTTAGACCAAGTCCAAGTGCATATAACTGACAAGCCAGAAACAGCTTCTTTGGAACAGTTACTCAATGGCAAGGTTATTTAATCAGAGCCACAGTTCCATCACAGTTGATACTACACGCAGCAGAGAGGAGCAGCTTTTGGGGAAGTCCATCCTAACTTGATTTTTTTAGGAGGTGTGTGCACAGAGAATCAAAGCTCAATCCCACACCACGTTTCAGTGTGAGAAAGCAAGAGGCAGAAAAATTAGTGTGATAACAATAATATTGCACTCGCATGAACACAAAGGTGGCCTCACGAATGAAGTGGCCTCTGCTCTAAAATGGGCTAAAGATAAAGAGAGGGAAGAGCCAGGGAAGGGGCAACAGGCTTCTTTAAGAAAACACGCAGTGTCCTGTGTCCTAATCTGGAAAATCTGGGGCATATCTGAGTCCCTTGGTGCTTTTAGTTGCTAAAAAATGCTGAAGAGGAAGGAAAGTGTAATCAATCCAAGCAGGCAAACGAGGCATGATGCAGCTGACTGCCTCCCCATCAGTGATACGTCCTCTCTGTGAGGGATCTGAAGGTAAGATAAGACAAGATAAGGTAAGATAGGTGTTTTACTAACACAAATGTGGGCCACACTCAGTAAAGTGTCCAATTTGGTGCAGGGAGGGACAATAGACTGACTGGCAAAGTGGCTGGTACCAAGCAAACTGAATGCTTTGTTATAAGAATGAAGACAGGACAAGCTTCCCATCCAATAGGAGGGGATCCCGCTGTCTCCTGTTTCACAACGTTTGGCTGGTTCAGTCTCTGCTGGACTCTGAGCTTTGTGATCCCTGCTGCCCGGTGGGTAAATACAGTGCTGTGCTCCCACAAGAGGTGCTTTTCTCCTGTCCTTCCCAAGCAGCTCCGTAGCATCCCTCTATTCTGGGCTACGGCAACTGGCTGCAGCCCTCTGGGCCAAGCCCAGGCACGGCTCGGCGTCACCTGGCCATGTGCCCTCTCCTCAGACTCTATTTTGGAGACTGCCATAATAGCAGGCTTTGCCTACTTCTTCTTGTGGTCAGCCTCACGCTGAGGGGTTTTGTCAGCCCTAAAGGATGGAGCTATTCCCTGTTTCCTCCAGAGCTGGATGGAAAGGACTTCAATGCAGCTCTTAAACGTACAGGAACCTTACCCATCCCCAAATTCGCACGGGTTCCAGGGGCCCAGTTCTCTCTGGCAAACCTTCTGACTCAATGCTGCCCGTTGTTCCTTTGAAGTCAACGCGCTGGCTCAGGATTTACGTTGGCGTAGGAGGCGTCTGGGTGCAAACAAAGGGAAGGCACCACAAGATGCTCTACAAGACAATTTCCCTAAGAGTTTCAGTGAAAAGAAATCCCAGGACAGCCACGATCCAGAAATGTTGGGACAAAGCACACAGCCCCCGCTCTCAGCACCGCCTGGCTGGGCTGGTGCAGCATCTTGCCCAGCGTGCTAACATCAATGGAGAACAAAATTCTCACCCCCCCAACCCCTTTTCCTCCTTAGCTGCTCACTCCAGAGCAGTGAGCCAGAGGAGGCTGTCGGTGTCGGGAGCTGCCAAGAGCCAGGGAGCTGCAGGGGAGGGGGCTGCATAGGCAGCTCTTGACCCTCATGCTCTACCTCTCTCCCAGAGCAGGGAAAAAGGGGGAATTGAGGGCAAGGAGCAAATGAAAGCGGGGCCAAGGGCTTCAACAATGAAGTTGCCTTCCTCTTGCAGACCAATTCAGTTAGAAACATCTTAGTGGAGACGCGTTTCATTAACTCCCACTCAGCCAGACAGGACTAAAGGGGCATATATGACTTGCTGCCACATTACAAGTTAGGGGTCTTCACCTTCGTTGCTGGAAGGTTTCCAGTCAAGAGGAAGAGTAAAAGCTGAATAAATGGGCTGCTGCCAAAGGGCTGGTTTAATAACTGATCTGGAGAGTCGGCAAACCTTTGCTCAGACCTTGTACACCTTCTAACCCCAATTCCGCTCTGTCCCTACTAACGGAACTAATTGAAATATCAGGAGACGATCAGAGCCCTGAAGCTCTAAAATTCAGCAAAAATGCCTCTGCTTTTAGATGCAAACTTCTCCTGACCCTGTGTGCATCAGCAGGGAAACACATATGTATTTGAAAGCTTTAGAGAGTGTGTGCTTTTCCCTTTTTGTGTGTTTAAAGCTCTACAAAAATACTCCAGCCAAGATGAGGAATGCCTTGGAGAAACAGGATTTTTTGCTTGTTGAATGCAGTCTAGTGTTTTTCCCAAAGGCTCTGATTAGGCTATAATATTGAAAAGAAAAAAAAAAAAAAGACGACTAAGACCCTTAAGGTAGTCTGATAGAAAGCAAGGGCATACAAGAGCTGAGCAAACTGTCTTGTCCAAAATTTTTCACCCTCCTCTAGATGAATGGTTTTATTGTTCTCTGCAAAGTGCTTGCAGACAGACTTGCAGCAAAGCTGGGGAGTATTATTAGTAAGGTTTATTATAGCATCTCGCCTTGAATGGCTGCAGCGAAGGAATCCCCACTGGGTGACCGGGGGTGCGGATGGGAATAGAAGCTGTGTGATTCTTTGTGCACGGCGCAGCGTGAAAAACTTGCAGCACATCATTTGCCTGGGGAAGAACTGGGCTGCCTTCTGTCTTAGGGGACCTGTGATTTCCTGGGGTTTGTGGCTTGGATTACACTTCATGACCCTGTTTGCCAAACATATTTTTACCTTTTCAGAGCATGTATGGTGAAACTAACTTACGCTCCGGGCTCAAGCCTTAAACTGAATTGCTTAATAGGGAAGGTGTGCCAGGTAGCACGATTTTTGTGCCTCAACTACAGAAGCAAGTACTTCTAGGACATGGAGTACATCTAGAGCATTCATGGGTGTGAATGAATTTTCAAATAAATTTCAAAGAATATTTACATTTTTCCCTTTGCAGTGTCTTTAGGAGGGACTTCAAACTGGGCTGACTCTGTCCTTTCTCTGTTGGATGGAGCTTGCGCCAAACCTACTGTGTTCGCTCAGTGCTAAGCCAGTCATTAAATTGCTCAAAAAGTCAGGCCTGGTGTGGTAACTTGCTCACTAAGCTCTTGTGTAAGAAGAGAGTAATTGATATCACCTGAGTTTAAAAAGATAAGGACCAGATGAAGAGCAGACAGTCATATCAAGACTGAGGTGCTTCAGAGTACACCACAAGAACGAGGTTTAGAATCATAGAATGGCTTGGCTTGGAAGGGACCTTAAAGATCATCTGTTTCCAACCCCCCTGCCCTGGGCAGGGTCACCTCCCACCAGGTTGATCAAAGCCCCATCCAGCCTGGCCTTGAACCCCTCCAGGGATGGGGCAGCCACAGCTTCTCTGGGCAACCTGTTCCAGTGCCTCATCACCCTCACAGCAAAGAATTTCTTCATAATATCTAATCTAAATCTCCCCTCTTTCAGTTTAAAACCATTAGCCCTTACCCTACCACTTCAGTCCCTCATGAAAAGTCCCTCCCCATGTCTCCTATAGGCCCCCTTTATGTACTGGAAGGCCATTACAAGATATCCCCGAAAGCCTTCTCTTCTCCAGGCTGAACAACCCCAACTTTCTTAGCCTGTCTTCATAGCAGAGGAGCTCCAACCCTCTGATCATCTTTGCGGCCCTCCTCTGGACTTGCTCCAACAGATCCATCCCTGTCATGTGCTGAGGACTCCAAAATTGGACACAGTACTCCAGGTGGGGTCTCATTAGAATCACCTGCCGTGACCTGCTGGCCACGCTTCTTTTGATGCAGCCCAGGATGCAGTTGGCTTTCTGGGTTGCAAGCGCATGTTGCTGGCTCATGTTGAACTTCTCATCAACCAACACCTCCAAGTCCTTCTCTTCAGGGTTGCTCTCCAGCCGTTCTCCCCCAGCCTGTATTTATGCTTGGGATTGCCATGACCCACATGCAGGACCTTGTAGTTCAATCTGTAAGGACCCTTCTCCTAAGGTGGCCTTACCAAACTACTGTCTGTATCAGCCAAAAGCACAAAACTTTGAGGCCCCAGAGATGCTCCCAAGTCAGTTCTGGGTTCTGCATTTCCTCCTGACCGTGGTGCATTCAAGATGCGCGGACAAGACTCTTGCTGTCTCCATGGGAGGTTACAGCAGGATCAATGCCACCCCCACCAAGCTTCTTTCTTTTATGGAGAAATGGATGCGAAAGTTGTCTGTAATTTCCATACAGGCAGTTCAGTCATTGCAGCAGCTGCTTTCCTCTCCTTTCAGGTAAAAACACATAAATTTGATTATAACTGGTTCTGTCTTTCTTAGCCCTAAAAATCATTAACGAAAGGGACTAAGGCAAGAATGACATCCTGATGACCGAGCAGAACACCCAGACAGTCCTTTCCTTTTCTCTGTGACCTCCCTGTCTGCTCATAGATTTTATCATAACTACTTGTCTCAGGTTGAAGTGCTCCATTTCCTTCCTAAAATCTCTTTCTTGTGCTAGTAATCAGGGCAATATAAAATGTTCCTTCTTCCATCTGGAAGCCACAGGAAACATCAATTAACTGCATATATTTGAATCATAAATACATTAGGCTAGAAATTTCTACATATTCTAAAAATTAAATCCTGTAAGGGTTTTGAGCTGTGCAATATTTAATTAAACGCTGGCCCCAGAGCATGGGGATCAGAGTCACGTCCCGGGGCGACGGTGCAGCTTGCCACAAATCCACATAAGCCAGTCCCCACCAGAAGTGTAAGTATAAAGTGGTTTGTTGTTGTTTTTTGTTTTTTTCCCACAGAGTTAGCTCACTGTCTAGCTGGTGCAGCCACATCACAAGCACTTCATTTACAGCCTCTTCGGAAATGCAGAGGGTTTTATGGGACGCGTCCAGCAGCGCTGTCGAAAGGTAGAGGAAGCGCGCTCCCTACCGACTAGAAAACCCCAGAACCTGCCAGTGTGGCTTAAGCACGCCCGGTCTAAAAACAAACAGGGACAGTTTTTAAAATTGAAGCAGACTCCTCCCTTTGCATGCCTGCAATATGCCAGGATGCGCAAGGGTCCCCAGCCCAGCTCTCAGCTGGAGCAGCTCAGCTGCAGTCAACCCAATCATGCCTCACAGTGCAGCCCTTGGCCGGCCTCACCTTGCAGGGAGAAGGTGTAGGAGAAGGACGTGTGCCATTCCCACCCTTCCTGGAGGGAGCAGTGGCTTTACCTTTGGTTCTTGCCTTTGCTCCACAACCTCAAGGAAGCCACTGTATCTCGCTTTCCCCTTCTTTGCTGGGCAAGCTGGTCTAGTTGGAGGTGTTCCTGTGACTGCAGGGGGGGTGGACTAGATGACCTTTGAAGGTCCCTTCCAGCCCAGATGATTCTATGATTCTATGATTCTATGATTTGCAAAGCAGGACTCGGATGTCATTACTAGTGCACGATACTATACACACTCCTGAAGCTCCGACGACAAGCTGTACGTGAGCAAAGAGATTTCCCTTCCAGTGAGGGCAGCGCAGGGACCAGAAGATCAGTTTCCCACGTTGCTGCATCCCCTGGCTCTCTGGAGAGCGGCGGGGAGCTTAGAAGGAAGGGCTGACAGCTCTACCATCACTTCCCTGGCAAAGCCCTTCAGAGCTCCATCCTGCGCTGCTCGGAGTGCGACAGTGCAAACAGGAGAAATTGCACAGAGGGGAAAAATGGTCTCCTGGAGAGCGGGGTCAGCCACCTTTCAACTGGCATCAGGCCTGTCACTCGTAGGGCACCCAGCCAGGTATCACCTCCCTGCAGCCAAGGCCCCTGCTCCCCACACAGCTGAGCGCCAGAGGGTGAGAGGCATATGGTCCTGTGACAGCTAAGGAGCTGCTTGTGCACCACAGCAGAAGAGGGATACTATTTTTCCAGCCATCCCCTTAGGGAGCACCAAATAAATCAGAAAAATCTGATGGTGTGGCTGAGGGACAGCCTTGGATACAGAACCACAGAATCACATGGGGTTGGAAGGGACCTCTGGAGATCATCTGCCCTGCCAAAGCAGGGCCACCCAGAGCAGGTTGCACAGGAACGTGTCCAGGTGGGGTTTGGAATGTCTCCAGAGAAGGAGACTCCACCACCTCCCTGGGCAGCCTCTTCCAGGGCTCTGCCACCCTCACAGGAAAGAAGTTCCTCCTTATGTTTAGGTGGAACCACTTACATTCAAGTTTGTGCCCATTTCCTCTTGTCCTGTCCCTGGGCACATACCTGAGTGTACTCTCCTATATTCCATGCACTAGTGGAGCTCATCCTTTTCCACCACGTATCCAGGAACAGCATGGGGGCAACCTCACTCTGCAGCCAATTTCATCCTGGGGAATCTCAGTCCAGGGCTCTCCTGTGAATGCTGCTTCTGGGATTTCAAAGAAATGAATAATGAAAGGCACTAAAATGGAGAGTGGATTTGCTGAGTGTCGGTTCTGGAGATGGTCAGAGGTGGTAGTGATTAAAGTTGCATTAGTGATCTGAAATAAATATTAAGGGCATTATTAATGGCATCTGTTGACGACATAAAGGTAGGAGGCATCATCCATAGAGAAAAGAATTGGTGATGCTAAGAACTGAGTGAGCTTGAGGACTAGAATATTAACAAAAAATAGGATGAAATTCAGTAGCACAATCTTCAGTGCCTTGCAGGAAGGAACTGATGACAAAACCTTTTTTCTATAAGCTGGGAACTCATCTGCTAGAATTGAGCGGAGCGGAGAAAGACCTGTGCATATGAGGTGATTATGGGATGATTATATGCTGCCAACGTGATGTAGCTGTGTGAAAAGAAAATGTGGTCTTAAGCAGCGTCAGGAGAAATCCTAACTGTTGTACAAAAGTGACAGTTGAAATGTCATCCCTGTGGTACAACAGCAGTTCCTGCTGAAGGCAGAAGAGCTGCACTGGGAAAGATGCAGCAATGAAGGGGGAGGCAAAGCTGTCTTCTAAGGGGAGGCTCTGAGCGCACGACTCTATCTGTACCCAACACGGGCACCCAATGCCACATATGGAGAGGAGCTCTGTCCATCCCCAATGTGGTTTTGAGAGAGAATGGGAGCAAAACGGCCATTAGTAAAGTGAAACTGGAAGTTAGGAGGTCAGAGCTCCGCGAACGAGCTGATCTCGCAGATGTGTCCCCGTAGCAGCAGAAAGAGAGGAAAGGCGATACTGGAGTGCCATCATCTGCCCATTTACAGCATTTCAAGGATCTCAGGAGGGGTTTCAGTGCTGCGAGGATCAAGCAGGACTCCTTTTATCATCAGCTAAAAAAATAAAACGTGTGCGTGTGCTACATTTTGTGCCAAAGCAGTGCAAGGAATCCCAAATCTCCCCTGGCAGCACAGCCAGACGTGCAGATCTCCTGGGCAGCCACACTGAGAGGTGAAAAAGGAGCAGAAGGGACAATGTGTGCAGCCTCCTCTGCTGGCTGGAAGAGTCCGCATCACAGTCCAAACGCAGCAGAGAAATAATAGCAAAATATCTACGAGCTCCCCGTGAAGAAATCTAGGGGGGGTGGGGGGGGGTGGTGGGGAAGGGAGTGAAGAAGCCAAGCTCACTTCTGGACTCTATAACACCAACTTAAAAAGCATGCAGTGTCCGAGTTGGTTGTTTCATAGAATCATAGAATCATCTGGGCCGGAAGGGACCCTCAAAGGCCATCTAGTCCGACCCCACTGCAGTCACAGGGACACCTCCAACTAGACCAGGTTGCCCAGGGCCTCGTTGAGCCTCACCTTGAATGTCTGCAGGGAAGGGGCCTCAACCACCTCCCTGGGCAACCTCTTCCAGTGCTCCACCACCCTCATAGTAAAGAACTTGTTCCTAATGTCTAATCTAAATCTGCTCTTCTCCAGTTTATACCCGTTAGCCCTTGTTCTGCCTTGTTTTGCAGCAGACCATCACACCACCTGGTTGTGGTACCTTTCGTAGTGATGGTGGGGATAAGGCAGACTGGGTGTCTTGCTGCCTGTCATCCCTTTCATAGCTGTCTTACATGAGGCTCCGTGACATGTTAAAGAAAAACTGCAAGCATTTTCACTTGAAGTACCTGCTTTGGCTCATTAGGCCTCAACTGTATTGATTTCCTGCCTTGTTTTCGCTGCTAATTGTTCCAAATGGAGAGGGGCTGCCAAGGCTATAGCCCTGATGTGCAGCCTCCTAATTGCACACCTCAGAAGGGAATGGAAGGGCCATTTTTAAGATACTAAGTGGAACTGTGACACAACTCAAAACCAGACCTCTCTGTTTTCCATTTGCAAACATTTTGCAAGGCAGGTTGGTGCCAGGGCTTGCCAGCACCTGCAGCAACGCTGCCAGACAGCTTATTAACAGGCCAATTGTCTACGCAGTGGTTACACCGGAGCCTAGACGGCTCTGCAATCACAGCATCCATTTTCAACACCCTTTGCACATATTTATAATATTTCCTGCTGACAAAGTACACCTCTGCTCCTCTGTTAAATGCTGCGTCCACCATTTGGTGGAGAAAAGCATTGAGAACACAGAGAAGTGTCAACAGACCAAACCCCCTGAGACCCCAGGTCTTGTCACACTGCATGCAGCGCTTGACAGCCTTGGCAAGGGTGAAGTGGAGGAGCAGGAGAACTTGCAGCTGGTATAGTGCTATGTTTTGGATTTGGGATGAAAATAGTGTTGGTAAAGCACTGATGGTTTGGGTGGTTGCTAATCAATCAAGGCCTTTTCTTCTCCTCATATCCACCTGCCAGCCAGAAGGCTCTGGGAGGGCACAAGAAGTTGGGAGGGGAAAGAAACAGCTGACCCCAAATGACCACAGGGATATTCCATACCACATGACATCATTCTCAGCATATAAACTTGGGGGAAGAAGAAGGAAGGGGGGTACGTTTGGAGTTACAGTGTTTGCCTTCCCAAGTAACTGTTATGTGTGATGGAGCCCTGCTTTCCTGGAGATGGCTGAACGCCTGCCTGAAGCAGTGAATGAATTTTTTTTTTTTTTTGCTTTGCTTGTGTGTGTGGCTTTTGCTTTATTTATTAAGCTGTCACAGCGTATACAGAAATGAGAGGAAACCAGGCTAGCCAATTCTTAAATCTTCTGTTACTCTCCTTTTACACCAAAACATCCTCTTCCCCCTACTAGGCATTCCTGTAGATCCCTTCTCATCCACAACAGCCCCATGCTCTCTTTCAACTCTTACCTTCTTTGCCTGTTAATCTTTCTGTACCCTCACCTTCTCATCCAAGACAGTTCAGGTCATGATAGACATGAACAAAGTATGTGAACCTTGAATTCTGCTTTGACCATCCAAATGGTCAGGAAGCCAAAAATGTTCCACGGGTACTTGTCTCAGTCTTAGTTTGTCTGCCTCACCTACAATGACCAGCCATCACTATATTCCTGTCTGACCTGAGCAGTATCTCCACTGATGAGAGGCTACACAGGATCACATCCTGCTTTGCTTTCACCTCAGTCTACCTGAAGCTTCCCCAACACTTAAGAAAATGGCCTGCACTTGAGGAAAACTGAGCAAAACTGTTTCTTGGTGGTCACCACCAACAGCCCATAATACTGCAGAGTATGTAGAGTTCATCCAACAGCAGCATGGGTATAATGAGATGCATTTTACTGTTTCTCCTGTGACTACTGAGGGGAACACACACAGTTATTTTCCAAGTTAAATTTCTGTAGTTCAGTCCTGATGACTTCATCAAACTAAATCTCCCTGGGGTTTTACAGGTCTTTCTCCTTGCTTCCTGGCTCTTACAGGACATCTGCCTCCAGACTAACTAAAATAATCATACCAGAAAAAAAAAAATAAATACAGCCTTACCATGCC
Organism: Gallinago jamesoni; assembly: GCA_025769975.1. Lineage (NCBI taxonomy): Eukaryota > Metazoa > Chordata > Aves > Charadriiformes > Scolopacidae > Gallinago > Gallinago jamesoni. The sequence continues at coordinate 14,288,030 of JAOQGH010000040.1, read as the reverse complement.
CACCCTAAGCTCTGTCTTGCCTGGTGTCCTCCTCCGATGGTAGTCAATACAAATGCTTAGGGAAGGGCAAAAGAACAGAGCAAGCATGAAGTGATCCTTCCCTAGAGACTGTTCTAGTCATCTCTTGTCTATGGTGGCTCAGGTATTTCCTGCACCACAGATGGTTTCTTTGTGGTAGGACTCAGCTACCAAGGAGGAAGCTGTATCGAGTCCTGTTTCTTACATTAGTTACGCAGTTTGAGTAGAACAAGCATTTCACCTCCATTTCAGCTTTTTTTTTTTTTAACTGTGTTCCAAAGAGTGTGTTAATTTCAATAAGTTAACATTTTCCCGGATTTCTCCTCTTTACTTGACCTTGATTATATTTTCAGGTATACATCATTTTTGGAGAACCACAGAATCACATGGGGTTGGAAGGGACCTCTGGAGATCATCTAGTCCAACCTCCCTGCCAAAACAAGTCCACCTAGAGCAGGTTGCACAGGAACATGTCCAGGTGGGGTTTGAATATCTCCAGAGAAGGAGACTCCACCACCTCCCTGGGCAGCCTCTTCCAGGGCTCTGTCACCCTCAAAGCGAAGAAGTTCCTCTTCATGTTTAAGGGGAACTTCTTACATTCAATTTGTGTCCATTTCCTCTTGTCCTGTCACTGGGAAATGAGAAAATGAGTCACTGAGAAATGTAGCTTTAGATCCACCTGGAACATTTAGCAAATTTACGTCAACTGGAGTGAACTGTTTTGTCAAAACCGGTGTATAATTAATTGCTGATACACAGTCAGTCTCTAGGTGGGGCCTGATCTAGTTCCTCAGGAGAGAGCACGCCTCGCTCCATTAACATCATACAGCTGAGGGCATGGTGAACCACACTCGAGCAGAATTAACAGGCAATAAGTAGAGGGTTCAGTCCCCTTTCACAAGTCCCGTGGTACCCACTGCCCTGCAGTAGAGTCCACAGGAATCACTGTAAGACGCTAGCACACAGTCACGACCCGTGTCCCCTGTGAGCACTGCCAGACGTGCAATGTTTGATATTCCTGCTCAGGAATTCAAAGCAACTAAGGGCCGTTCCTGTTGCTAATACCCCCTGACAGTATGAGTGAGTAAAAGGGAAGATGGGTGACAGACTGGAAAGTCTAAGTAAAGAGCTGTCATGCAGAGAACACATTTTTGCTGTATCCGCTGACTTCGTTTTTTTGGGTTGTTCATGATCATTAGTGACATTACTCTCTGAACCTGATGTTTCCCATCCTACATTTTTATTTTTTTTTGCAAAAGAGATATCTGTTGTTCTTTCCATTGTTAAAATAGCTTTTCTCACCAGCTGAAAAATGCGGGGTTTTGCTGCAAGTTGGCTGAAAAAAAGGAATACTTATTGAAAGGATATGTCAGAGTTTCCATATCATTTTCCAAAACATATTTGTGTAAGGTGGTGCGTGCTCTGCACTTAGAGGACTTGGCAGCCTATCAGGTCTTTTTATTGTTAGTGTTAAGACTGGATAAGAGCATTTCTAAACTGTGAAGAATAGTTCTCTGCTGTTTCTGACAACCTTAAGATAATCTTTGGTTGCAAGTGAACAAAGCATTCTCTCGTTATTTTGAGTGCAATGACTGTCTTTTTTTTTTTTTGCTAAAGCTGTGAGAGAGTGGCCAAAGACGTTCAAAATACAGTGCAAGTACTCTTTAATGTATTTTTTTTTTTTAAATTCTCTTTTATCGGAAGTTAGGAGATAATTGGGTCTTACCTGCCATGAGTAACAGAGAAAAAAAACTCCATGAAAAGGTGAAATATTACAGTGAAACTGGCAACCAGACGCGTTCACTACAGAAGGGACCCAGTATCGCAATATTTGGGCAAAGAGTTGGGATCTCTACGTTAGCCCATGTTTACAGCTCAGCCCAACAGGTTGCTGAGACCCGTGGCTCTGATCCAGCAAAGCACATGTTTAACTCTGAGCGTGTGAGCACTCCCATTCACCTCATCTGTACTGCTCACACACTGCAAGATCAACAAATATTTGCGTGACTTGTTGGATGTGGCTCTTACTGAGCCAGAAGGAAAGACAGACAGGTGATTATGCAGTTCCTTGGGGAAGAATGTTTTAATTTCTTTTTTTTCTTCTTTTATATTTTTTTATATTTTTTTCTTGTTCCTTCCAAAGGATGGAATGTGTGAATGTGTAAATGACAACCCCAGTAAGTGCTCACTTAGTGCGTGTGGATGCTGCCACGGAGTCTCCTTTGGATGACAGTGAGAGCAGGCTTTAAGGATCGTCTCATCCATTTTTGTTAAAGTTTGCAGGGTTTTGTTTCCTTTATATATATTCCTTTTAATAGATATCAAGGCTGGGAGTTTTCATGGGTGCTTTTTGTGGCGCTCTGCCACTCTTACTATAAAGCAAGCCCTTCCTGTGCTTTGTTAGATGATCCTTATATAATGAGGAATTTTTTTTTTTTTTTCCCATTAATATAGGTGCCCACGTGCAACACATCTGTAGCCGGTGTGTGTATGTGTTTATGCACACAGGTATATTCTGAGCTGGGAGAAGCCTCTGTTGACTGCACACTTGATCTCCCCACTGAAATGAATGACGCCAGGCGCTGTAAGCCACGTTATTCCCATTCCTGCAGCAGGGTGAGCTTGCCAACGCTCACATTACAGGGACATCACTTGACCCATCTCCACTTACACCGTGCCCACAAAATACACTTCACGATTTTACTACAGAGCATATGATCGCCTCCGGGGGTCCAACGTATCACCTTTCACGAATTCCAAAAAGAACAACACCTTCTGGGCAGCAGCCAAAATAAGGACTGCTGAGGAATCTGATATTCGTTTCATGTTTATATCAGGAGTCAAGCAGTTAGATCTTCTGTCGCTTTGCTCAAGTTTCTTACCCCTGGGTTTTGGGTTGAGAAATCGGTTGCTCCAAGCAAAGCTGTGTGAGCTTATAGAAGAGTGTAAAGTTAGAATATAGCACAATATAGAACATTATTAGAAATCTTCTTCTGCAAGTGGTCATTCTGCTTAGAACTGAATACTGTCTATCTCTTTCACTTATCCGTCTGCTTATATCAGGGAAACCCCAAAATACATAAAACTGGATTTTAACATTTTTTTTTATTCATTTGTATGTGACAGAGTTCAGAGACTTGTTGGGATCTCCTGATTTCTATGTTTCATATGAAAAGGTGCTTTACACTCTTTGCAATTTACAATTTACTTTTTCTCCGTAGATACACCACGTTTCAGTGTTTGCCCTAAAGACTGAGGAGGAGTGCAAGACAGCAGTATCCCGATAATTGCTTTGCTATCTATTGCAGCTGCAGCTGACATAATAAGAAATTATTTATTCTGGGGTAGATACGAATTTTTTTCTCTAAGAGCTCAGTGATGTACAATTAAACTCATGGTTTCATGCGATAGTGAAGGTGGTAAGAAATGTCATATCGTTCCCATGAATTAGAAAGAAAAAAATGAAGCACTTCCCAATGGGCCAAGTCCAACCTATCAAATTTTAAATTAACCGCCCTTATACTGAAGAATTTATCACAGATTGTCCTTCCAAGATCTGTTGAAACTAAGATTTAAACGATCACATAAATAAGATCATGTGCACAGTCTTAACCCCTACATTTTAAAAGGCCTCAGATGAAGTCTAATTAGGCGCGTGGGCCACAAGTGAAATGGAAACCCCCAATCATTTTCAGTGGGGTCAAAATTCCAGTTAGAAACTCTGAGACTATGGTCCTTATAACAAACTCCTCATTTTAGTCACAAATTTTCTTTATTTATTCACTGCCTAGTCTTATATAACCTGGACATTCCTCTTACTGAAACATGTCTGATTGCCTTAATCGTGGCAAGTTCTTGATTCCAGAATGTCTGCTACAGTAAGTACCACAAGCCAATCAATCATACAGTGCATGAAAAACATTTTTACCGACTTGAAACATCTGATCAAATGAAATTTTGCTTATAAAACGTCCTCTGTGTTAACTTGAAAATGCTTTACTCTCTACATAGAAAGCACCAGTGACGCGTCAATTGCCAAAGTGGATAAGAAGGATGGTCATAACAGGGTTTTTTTGTTATTTTGTAGCAATTTGTTTGCATTACTCAGATTTCAATTTCCTCTTCGTTTCTTGTAACAACTCTGTTAATCTATTGTTAGTCTTCAGAGCTCTTAAACACTCTTTGTAATGATTTTGTTCAAAGGCAGCCCTACGTCAGTCAGTATAACTCAGTTCCAACAACTCTGTGGACAATATTCACTTTTAGCTGGTTTTGTATCTGGAGAGATACTATCATCATCTTACAGATGGGAAAACCAAGTCTCTGGTATTTCTCTTTCTCTGTTTTGCTTTGCTTTAATCTGCTATGTTCCCACATGTACAATCTGCAGTTTAGCAGCCAAAAATGTAGTTATTTCAGGAACAGTGAGGGTTGAATAGTGAGTACTATAAGGGGAAATTTAACCTGGAGCCGCCTTCTTCCTTGTCATCCCACCAGCCTCAGCTCCTCACATGGCCTGCTGCTTCTCTCCTATTACACCAACATTACTCATGTCTGACCTGTTCCCCACCTCAGGCTCCTTCAGCAGGTAGTTTCCACCATGAACTGGGGAATTTGTGGGCTATGCAACCACCCCATGAAGGAGAGAGTGAGTCAGCCAAGAAGTTTATCTATCTGAGGGAAAATTAATCTTCAAGATACCCTTTTAAAATGGGTAGATATGGGTTATCTGAATCACAGGTTATACCTATAAAAATATGGCATCAAAGGAGCTCCCTTAGCAAACATTCTCTCCACCTCTGCTCGCAGCCTTTATCTGACTGAGAAGCAAATTAAGTTGCAGGAGCAGGGACAAGCAAGAGAGCTGTTAGCACAACCCTGAGCGCCTCTGAATCACCGGGAGCCGAAACCCCTGAGGACCACCACCGCGTAAATGCTCAACAGCAACCGTAAAAATTCCAGATCAGATGTGCTGTGTTTCCCTTTTCAGAGTCTACACAGGAGGTCTTCAACAGTCTCGTAAGATCTCTGGGGCTAACGAATTCCCTGGACTAGATCTGTAGTTGGTGCAATGTGGACCAGCTTTCTTCACGTTAATGGAGATTAGGCACATAGGAATAATCAGACCTCCTAGGATACTTACTCCATTTCCTTGCCATTGCTGGTAACCTTGTAATCCAATCACTGACATAAGCTTATCACAATCCATTTTAAAAGTACTTACTTCATTTGGGACAATATTCAAATACTTTAAAGAAACTGGATTTTTTTTTTCTCTTTTATAAATTTCCACTATTTCAATTATTCTCTTCTGAGAGATTCCCTACATGCAGATTATGGTCTCTTAAAATGTTTTCCAACTACTTTCCCTTCTATTGTTTTTTCTTTTTTCTTTTTCTTTTTTTTTTTTTAATTTAGGAAACATTATCCCTAGCCCTTTAATTAACCACACTGCCCATCTGCTCTGAGCTCTCATCAAATAACACCATTCTCGCGGCTGTGCTCTTCATCTAGTGTTCAGGGCTATCACACTATCTGGCCTCCACCATAGCCAACCTTCTGTTCCAGGCCAAGGAATCATCTCTGCTTCCATTCCCATAACTGTGTTGCTCACAGGCACCCTGCTATTAAAAGCCTGCTTTCTTTATCAAATCATTTATTCTGCTCGTTAGCACGGTCAGGATGCAGCCTGGTTCTGAGGACTCTCTTAAGAAGCAGAGGCAGGTAAATTAATGCAATAATGGCTGCAAGTCAGTAGATGGCTCTATTACAAGCTGTTGCAACAACAGTTTGCGGGTCTGGGTGGGAGATCCTGCAGTCCTTCAGCTTTCTTTTTGGAAACTGGGGTCAAAAACATATCAGTTTCTGCTCTGCGTGTGTTAGCCGTAGATAAACTGCCCAGAGAATGCAGCCCATCAAATACAAAACAAATCAAATATAGCAAAACGTGGCAACCCCCATCTACTTTTCACTGAGTAAGTGCTGTGGCATCCCCGATTATTCGGTCGTAAGGATGACAAAATTAAAATTAATTACCCCCAGCTTCCCTCAGCTAATCCTTGCTGGTGTTGCCTAGGGTTTGAAGGTTTTTGGGGGAGGCTACGGCTTTTTAGTATCAAACTGGGGCCACTGATCTGTCTTTGTTGCATGATAATGTTTGATTGCCCTTAACCATAAGAATGGCCATACTGGATAAGATCCATATAGTCCAGTGTACTGTTTCCAACAGTGACCAACGGTGAACACTATGGAGGACTATAGGAACATGTCAAGTAGCTCCGAGATCCCACAGGTATCCCAGCCCTCAGCCACTCGTAGTTCAGGAATAGTCTAAATTGAGGTAGTCTTTACGTATTGAGTAATCTTCAACAGGTTTCTCTTCTGCAGCTTCGTCCTGCACCCATTTAAGCTTCTGCACGGTCAAAGCCTTACCCAGGAAGATATTCTGTGAAGTGGCCAAGCTAATACTTAACTATCTGAAAGGAGGGGTCACTGGCATTGGGCACATGGTGCATGTTTCGGTTCTTGTGAAAGAAGACATGGGAACACATGGGAAACATGGAAAAGCTGGCAAGAGGCCTTCCTTAAAAACTGGTTCGGGTCCTCTGGCTGTTGTGTTACGTGGACCTGTGAGACCTATAAGGCTTTGTGCTGAGCTACAATTAACGGGAAACGTTAGCAATAGCTCTCAGACCAGAAGGGTCTCCTGAAAGTCTGTGGCCCGGGTCTTTGGCTGGTGCTAATCAAGAATCATTAAACTGGGTTTCAGGGAACTGTATTGATTACAGTCAAAACTCGTCCCAGCTCACACGTCTCTCCTGGAAAGAACAAATAACAGGGGAAGTATTTTGTGGTCCAGATGAATGTTTCTCCCAGGTCAGAGAAGAAAGAGCTCGCTCTCCAACATCTTTTCAGTCCACACAGTAAATATCCCCTGTTTTGTTGGTGTTTTGGGATCACTCAGAGGAGATACTTCTTGGCTGGTGCACCCTCTGAAAGGCTGACTCTCCCAAATAAGCATTTCACCAGAGGAAAATGATCCTCTTCTGTGATGGTTCCCAAGAAACATCTGATTCATAGCCTGCAAAGAAACCAAAGTAGCCACGTACCCATGGCCGGCTGCGGACAGGAGTACAGGTGCAAAAGTGCGAGGCAGAAAAAACCCTAAAATTACTAAAGTAAATAAACATACGCTTCCACTTCCCACGTGTCACCTGGCTCACCACTTGCCCCCACATCTTTGTTTTATTCTCCATCCACTTGTCTTAGAGGCAAGGGAATAATTTTCTCTTTAGGTGGGTGCTGGTACCCATCAGAGAGGGGCTCAGGCTCTTGGCTGCCCTTAGGTGCCGCTGCAGCACAAGTAAATACATCTCGCTTTAGCTTCCTTGTCTTCTTCACGAGGGAAACCCAGCCTCTGCACAAGCTGCCACGCACATTAGGGTCCTGGGTGGAAAGCTCCAGGTTCATCACAATCACACCAAACTAGAGTCATAAAATCCTCACGGCTCCCCATGGAACAGGCTGCCATCTCAGGGTTCCAAATTGATAAGGTGTGACCGCTCCCAAGCTGTTCCTTTTACTGGGTGTTTCTTCAAGACCTAAGACATTTTGATTGTCTCTCCTTCCTAGAAATGGGCCCTCATGGTTCATCTGTCCCGTTCCTTGTATGGACAGCTTCATAGACATCCAGTTGCTTGGTCAAACACTTCCCTACCTTCAGCTTTGCGGGTCCTGCAGGTTGCAGGGCAAAGCACAGAGCTCTTTCAGGCTTTACAAAGGATGCTAAATGGAGTTGTCCTTCACTTTCACTAGTGCAAGAAACACACAGATCGAGGTGAAACGGTAAAAAAAAAAAAAAAAAAAAAAGCAGTAGACATCTCCGTGACAAAGTTCACCACTCCTGAGTCTTCTGTGGGTTTTGGTTAGTGATCCCAAGGTGGCCCTCACTGCAGCTCACGGCTTCTCCTGTGGATCAGGGGATCTCACTTTCTCCATCCTATGCAGCCAGCTCCTCAGCTGTGAAAATAGCTCCTTTGCTATAAAAGCTTGCCCCCTGTTTCTCTCTTCTACCCCAGTTTCCTCTCCCTCTTTACAATTTTTAAAGTGAGAACGTCCTGGTTTCTTTGCTTCCTCATCTGAACATTCTCTCTTTCTCTTCAGAGTACAGAGTTTCAGATCCCAGGCCAGATTCATCCTCTGACACTCTGAGGTCCCAGCAGAGCCCAGAAAACAGCTTATTTTCCACGCTGCGTGGCAGTGGTATCGGCAGGAAGAGTGCAAGCGTCCCAAGGATGCTTCCAGGGTGCAGCAGGCTCAACCACAACATTCAGTGATGCAGCAATTTCATCAAAATAACCCAAACTCATCAGTTATGCTGGGCCTCTCCACAGCACCCCAGTGACTGTGAAATTAATGAGGTTAAACCAGAATAAAACTCTGTCCCTGGGACAGGCAGTGACTTGCCCACAGCACTGGAAAAACAGAATTAGACCTATTTCGTGCCCAAGGATATGCAATTTTTGCCCTTGAAATCATTTCCTAGAAGGAAAGAGGTAAATTTGAGGCCCTTGCTTTCCTCTCACTATGGGAAAAATTCTGATGGTGTTTTGGCTGAGGGACACTTGTGAGTTAGGTCAAGATGGTTTAGGTGGGCATCTCCTGCGTTCCTGTGGAACTATTCCACATGGTATCTGGGTGGATCTAGATGGATGGCTGCTGCCACCCAGGACCAGGCTAGAGGAAAATCCAGGCAGCAGCAGTGGCCAGACCCAGACACATCAATCCATAAAGACCATGTCAGACATGTATGGCCAAAACTACCCTTACATAGTGCTCCTTCCCGTGTAACATTGCAACTAAAATAAAATAAAGTCCTAATTTTGTAGTCCACTTCCCCCCTCACCCAGCCAGGAAAAAAAAAAAAAAAAAAGAATCCACAATGAAATATAGCACATGAGAAAATACACAATATTCCACCCACCCTTCAACAGTGCTTGTAGGAGCACAGCCCTATCACAGCCAGCACCAGGCCAGAGTGACTTCATTAACTCAGAATATATACGGGGAGAAGTTTGATAAGCAAATAGTGGTGTTCCCAGCACACCAGCCAAGCCCTATGAAAACGAAAAACAATAAATTTATTGAAAACTTTTTTAAAATAGGAGGAAATTATTACTCATTTGAATTCTGTTCATGTTAAGGTCAATGGTCTTTTTTTTCAGATTCTGATTGTTAATATTAGATGAAAGGACATTTCCTTTACATTGTATTTATGAACTTTAATGGCACTAGGAGGATAACAGCCACATACATCGCACACCAGAAACATTTCTGAATTTTGCATTGTTCAAGAATTAGTTCATTACTCATTTTCCTTTGACCTTTAAGTTAAAGCCAGGGTTATTTAGATGCATTGGGTCTGATTCTGGTTTGGAATGCAAGAAGAAACGATACTTTATTTTTACCTGCTAAAAGTTTAGTGTGTGGGAATACGTGGTCTCCATTCTGTCAACGTGTCCTTAGACTATTCACATGGATAAAAATACGGTTTGAAAAGCAGCGGTCTGAAGGGATTCAGTTCTCTCACATTCTGTATGACAGATTCAAAACTTCCAAGGGGTTGTAGGATGAGGACAGAGCTTCAGTACCTTCCCTTGATTCTATCAGAACAATCCCTGTTTATGACCCTAAGGTTGAGCATGGCAGCGTTCAGCTGAATGTGCCTGGCTTTGCAGGCTAAAAAGTACCTGTGTTGCATAAATTTGTGGGTATTCAGAAGTAAATTTTTGATTGCTCAGGTGAGAGTTTTCAAAACACTGCATGAGCACAAAATTATGGGTGGCTTTCTGCTAACAGCAAGCATTATCTGACAACTGAAGGCAGCCCCAGAGCCTTTTGTGTGGTCTGTATTATGGGTTACTTATCCACAAAACAATATACTCCTGGTGACATTTCCATTGCCCAAGAAATTGCCACCTTCCACTCTGTTGGTGTCACTGCCATTTCATGTCCTCATTAATAACAGGCACAGAATCACAGAATCACATGGGGTTGGAAGGGACCTCTGGAGATCATCAGGGCCACCCAGAGCAGGTTGCACAGGAATGTGTCCCGGCGGGCTTGAATGTCTCCAGAGAAGGAGACTCCACCACCTCCCTGGGCAGCCTCTGCCAGGGCTCTGCCACCCTCACAGGAAA
>JAOQGH010000040.1:14246137-14258570 GCA_025769975.1 Gallinago jamesoni | reverse complement strand
CCTACATTCTCCCTACTCTTCCTCTTGCTGTTTACATATCGAAAAAACCCTTTTTTATTATTGTTGACTGTAGTGGCTCAGTTGCGTGTCAAGGTACATTTGTCTTAAGTACTGTGAAGTACACGTGAAGTTAAGCCATTGCTAAATGACACACCTTATCTGGATTCATAGGTAGGTAGCTAGGAAGGAAGGAAGGAAGGAAGGAAGGAAGGAAGGAAGGAAGGTAGATAGATAGATAGATAGATGATAGGGATTTTTCATCCTTTGGCTCTTCTCCAATGTCTGATTAGAGAAGATGAGATGGAAGGGACCTCAAAGGGATCTCAAGCCCCACTGCAGAGCATCAACAGAAAAAACCTTATGCAAGGTCACCCATGAGTCCAGGTGCCCCAGATCTCTGTCTCTGACCTGCAGCAGGTTTGTAGAGAGTCCAAAGCAGGGCATGATACAGTAACCCGCCTGTGGGCATTGCCAGCTTTTAGCAATCAACAGCTTCCTTAGATTTGCATTCAATAGACACTAAAGGATTTTTTTCATCATGAATGTTTCTATTCCTTTTCTGAAACCCATTGTATTCTTGGCTTCCATAACACCCTGGGCAAGGAGTTCCACAAATGCATTAGATGTGGTATGAAATGGTATTTCTACTTGTTTGAGTTTGCTGCTTGATCATTACTTTGCATGTCTCCCAGTTCTTCTATTGTAAGATCTGTCTTTATTTACCTTTTCTATGCCATTTGGGATTTAAAACATTTTTCTCAGATGTTGCCTTTCATCGTTGCTTTCTTTTCCACGAGGAAGATTCCAGTCTACTTGTTCAGTCTTTGCACAGAAGTTATTCCTCCCTAACTATCATGGCCTATTCTATCACAGTTACAGATATAGTCTGGTTCTGCTCTGTGCTTCTGAGATGGGGGGACCAGATCGTTTGAATGTTCTTGGATTTAAGTAATGGCTTAATAATATTTTTTTTTTCTGTATTGTTTTTCCAATAATTACAAACATCCTGTTTGCCTTTCTGATCACTCCTGACCACTGCTGGTGTGATAGTTTCATAGGACTCTCCCCAGTGGCTCCATTTTCCCTTTCCTGATTGGCAAGAGATATATTAGAAGCCATCATTACATATGCAATATTCAGATTGTTTTTATCTGAACTGCATTACTTTGCACTTTCCAGTACTGAATTCCATTTTCCATTTTATCATTCAGTCACTCGGTAATGCCAACTCTTCGCTGTCAGCTGTACTTTTGACAGTGGGGTCCTAACAGATTCGGAGGAAGCCCCTGTGTTGGCTCTTTATTCAACGTTTGATTCCTCTCTTTTAAAGAAAGACAATTTACAGAGGACCCCACCCACCCCTTTGCAGGCTCTCGGCAACCCACACCCTATAGCTGTTGTCCAAACAGAAGTCTTGCCACAGGCTTGCCGTTCTCCAATCTCTAGATGTTGAACTAATGAATTAAATCTCTTATATGTGTTCCTGGGAATAAGACTGGACTTCTCCTACCTTATAAGCAATATATACTGTGCTTCACTGACCCCGTGCAACAGGATTTCATCTCCGCATATCAAAGCACGCGCAAAGATGGGGGAGTATCAATGTCTCCAGGTGACAGCCAGGGAAACTGATACCCCTTTTAGCAATAACACTATGCAGTGTTCTAGAGTGGCCTGAATGCTATTTGTTGAATAAATTAGTTAATGAGTAACAGCAATAGTTGCTAATTAACATACTCAATGAATATTTATGCTGGCATTTCGCCAGTTGTGCATCTTATACAATGTGTCTTTCACTCTCATTTTCCCCTTTATTTATTTCATACCATGGGCCCCCGTCGGAAACAAACCTTATTCTGGCTCTGCCTCCCCAGCATCTGTTGCACAGAAAGCCCACTTCTTCTTCCCAGCCTGCAAGGGCGAGTCACAATCAAAACCCACCACCACCCCCAGTCTGACTGTGTCCCTACTTCCCAACGCAGCAGTCAGTCAACAGGCCCCTCTGCAGCACCCCTGGGGCTTACGGAGTCAAACCGTGCAGTGGAAAGAAGATCCCAGCTGATGGGATGAGACAGAACTGACCAGTAACCTGTGGGAATTCAAGGTTACACCTGCACATATTATTTTATTTTGCTGCTGCTGCTGTCGCAGACCAGCAATCAGAAGAGGTGTGCCTCCAAAAACATGTGTCCTGGGATATTTAAAGCTTCGGAAAGAAAACCCAACAGCTTGATTTCAACCTGGAATCCAGTCTGCAGCCTGCATTGCCCCAGGCCCATTACTGTACCCCACAGCCTGGATTAGCTCCAGTGCCTGGAATAGCCCCCAGCGTGTGTGTTACACTCATCTCACTAATCAGGCATTTCAACTCTGTACTCCCCCTGGGAGATGAGGTAAGAACTGGTGTCTGCAGTTCAAGAAATGAGGGAATCTGTTGGTATCATCTCTCCGCTTGAGATGTCCAACAGGTCTTTGGTCCGGAGAAGAGCACAATTCAGGCACAAAACCCGAGGGCTTGTGTCCAATACCACCCTTAGAGATGGGATGCTAAGCATTAGCCCTGTATTAATCTTGCCCAGGTTAGTAAAAAGCTAATGCTAACTTTTGTGTTAGCAGCACAAATATGAACAGTACAGCAATTGATGCTGGTTGTGAAGAGCAGCAGAAAATCTCGCTCCAGCAGCGACTGCAGCCTCACATCAGCAAATGATAAAATAGCAAATAAAAGTTTCATGATAAGAAATGCAAAGTCATGCTTACAGGGGTGGTGGGGGGGAACAACAAAACAAAAAACCCAGTCTAAGCATGTCTGTACGGTAATGGACATTACATTAGCTATCACCGCTCGGGAAAGGCACCCTGCAATCACTGTGGATGGTCCAGCACTCAGAAAGAAAAACTGAACACACGGGGAACTATTAGGAAAGAAACTGAGAAAACAAAAAGATGCCTTGTTGTGCAAGGACCAGAAAGGTTCACAGGAGATCAACGGGAATGATCAAAGCTACAGAAAGCCTTCCAATTAAAGAAGTATCATAGGGGCTAGGGCTGTTCAGCTAGAAAAGAGACCACTGATGTCAGATGCGAGAGGTACGTGAAATCAGGAATGGCCTGGAAAACGTGTCTCTCACAAGAGCAAGGGCTGGAGAGCCCTTGTGAGATGACGTGTCAGGTTTAAAGCAACACACCCGATCCACAACAACACTGTGACACCTGCTGCCGCAGGATGTCATGGAGGCCAAAAGTATGAATGGGTTCCAAAAGCAATTAGAAAATTCTTGAAATAAAAGTCCATCAAAGGCTCCTAGACTGCAGAGATGAAGCTACAGCCCTGTCTCAGGAAGTCCCTAAACTCCAGATTTCCAGAAACTGGAAGGATGAAGTGAAGGAAGTATCTTTGTACTTGCCCTGCTCTTGTGCTCTTGCACTGAGCATCCCCTACGGGCTGGTCAGAGACGGATATGGTCTAGGTGACCCCTGGGTCTGACTCAGCACTGCTGTTCCTGCAGCCTGGCTCTTTTCCAGCTGGACTAATTCACACCATGGATGCTTGGAGGCTGTATTTCTTCATACCCTGCTGTCATGTATTATTCAGGCTACTACCCAGATGAGGGGATTGTCTCTGCCGCTGACGATAGACCCTTGCTGGGATCAAGCCAAAGGGGCGTAAGTTTTCGGACACAATGACCGGAGCCAAGGAACTTGGTACTGTGAGGTCAAGGGTCCTGACATGTAGGTGCAAAGGAAAAATTTGCTCCTCAGAGATGGAGAGCAGCTCTGAGGAGAAAGACTCGGGAGTCCTGATGGACAACAGGATGACCACGAGCCAGCAACGTGCCCTTGTGGCCAAGAAGGCCAATGGCATCCTGGGGGGCATCAGGAAGAGTGTGACCAGCAGGTGGAGGGAGGTCATCCTGCCCCTCTGCTCTGCCCTGGGGAGGCCCCACCTGGAGCACTGGGTCCAGTTCTGGGCTCCCCAGTTCAAGAAGGACAGGGAACGGCTGGAGAGAGTCCAGAAAAGGGCCACAAAGATGATTAAGGGCCTGGAGCATCTCCCTTACGAGGAGAGGCTGAGTGACTTGGGTCTTTTTAGTCTTGAGAAGAGAAGACTGAGGGGGAATCTGATCAATGCTTACAAATACTTAAAGGGAAGGTACAAGGAGGACGGGGCTGGTCTTTTTTCAGTGCTGTCAAGTGAGGCCTGGGAAATGGGCACAAATTTGAGTATAAGAAGTTCCACCTAAATGTGAGGAGTAACTTCTTTACTGTGAGAGTGGCAGAGCCCTGGAAGAGGCTGCCCAGGGAGGTGGTGGAGTCTCCTTCTCTGGAGACATTCCAAACCCACCTGGACAAGTTCCTGTGCAACCTACTCTGGGTAGACCCTCTCTGGTGGGGGGGTTGGTCTAGATGATCTCCAGAAGTCCCTTCCAACCCCATATGATTCTGTGATTCTATGAAAAGTGATTGCAAGGACAATATCTAAAGCAGACCCTGGGTCTGCTGTGGCCAGACCAGCGCTGGCTATCACATCGCTCTGGCAGGACCTCATTGGGGTGTAGCAAATCACACTCAGATCCTTTTCTTCTCATGTCCAACCCGTGCCACACAGGGTAGGCTTATGGATGTGTAAGGGATTTTGGATCCACGCCATGGCCAGCGCTTAAACGCTTTCTGCCGACTTCACCTTCTAGTAGGGCATAACAGCTCCGGGCTTTGCACTCCAGTTCCTCATGAAACGAAAGAGGGGGCGAGTGTCGCTCCAGGCTCCTGCCAGCCTCTTCTCTGAGACTTCCCAGCCTTCCCATGGCAGATGCACAGAGCTGCAGGAGGTTCAGATAAGGCCTTGTTCCAAAAAAAAAAAAAAAAAAAAAAAAAAAAATCCCCCCCAACCCCAAACCACTTGAGCACCCAGGTAATGAGCAGCACCTGTGCACCTCTAGGCACACGGCGCTTCCCAGAGGAGCCCACAGAGCTGCTCCATGTGCTGGAAAATATGCCTGCACTTCAGCATTTTTGCTGTACCAGGGCATAAAACAGTGCAGAAAAGCCCTCCTTTGCCTCACATTGCAAAGCTACAGTATTTGTGAGCATCTTGCTTAAGCGCATCGTAGCCGTTTTGGAATTACTAAAAATCTCAGCACTACGAGGTTTGTCTGTGATAAGACTAATCTTTTCTTCTCATCATTATCATGCTAGGAAACATGCTGGAGGCCTGTATAATCTGACTCATTTTTCATTAACCATAATTGTGAGAACTTGTTTTCTGCATGCGTGTTTGGGCAGAGATTGTTTGCCAGCGACTTTATACAATTATTTTACTCCTATTTTACATAGAAGTATGCCAGAAATTAATGCCTTTTCTTGATTTAAAAAAAAAATAAAAAGGGAATTATCCCAGGGGAAAGAGAAAAGGAGAAGAAGAGAAAGTCCCTGTCGTACAGCCCGGCTCTGAAGAGTACAGTAACAGCCTTAGTGGCACAAATGACAAATTAGAGACACAGAATCACTGCTGCGACAGATGAAGCCCCAGCATACCAGCTCTTAATGGGGGGAAATAAGTAATGACACGGATTGCAGATGTACCTTCACCTCTATTACTCTCTAATTAACGCAGATGCAGTCCAGAGTTTGGACATCTTTTTTTTTTTTTTTTCCCTTCCACTTTTACCAAAATCCACACTGTCTATTCACTTATTACTTTTTTTCTTTTTTTTCAGGCTGTCAGAAGTTTTCCTTACCTCTAGGGTAGGATTCTGCTCCTATTAAACCAAAAAGAGACCTCACAGGAGGTGTGAGACAGGGGCAGGGGTTGGGATGGGAGCTGCAGAGGAGGATGTGGAGGTTGAAGAGGGAGTCACTCGGGAGCTACGCGGCTCAAAGAGCTGCAGCTGCAAAGCAAACCTGATGCTGATCCCAAACCTTCTAGATCCCGGCCTGATACGAGAAAAAGATAATTCATAGTCTTTCCACTAAACACCTTATCAGGAATGTTAAAGCATCTGGAGTGACTGAGTGCTAAGGAGGAGACATTGCTCATGAGAGAGGTTTATAAAGAGGAACACCTAAGAACATGAAACCAAAGATATTATGGCTAATGAAACAAAGGCATTTGATTAATTACTGACATTGCAGGAGTACATTTTTAAAAGCGATTACTATAACTAGAGATGTTGAATGTGATAATATGCACTAAACAACACACAATAGGGCTGGAGGAGATTTATGAGATTCCCCTGCACCTTGGCTGCAATAGGGTAAGTTCATCAAGTCCCAGGAGTTCACAAGAAGAGACCTGAAGAGCTGTGAGTCTTCTCTGAGCGCCTGGGGAGAGCCACATTAACTAACCAAGACTATCAGTGATACAGATCATGTACTAGGAGTCCCCTAGGAGGGGGAGAAGGCGGCAAGGCTGCTGGGCTCATGGCTTGTTCTCAGCACAGGAGGTACAGTGGCTTGGGTACAGAATGTCCAGGGAATGGTCTAACAGGGGGCACACAGGGCAATCAGTGCCCACACCTTGATGTGCCACTTCTTCCCAGCAGTCCCTACGGAAGGGTTTGGGGATGGTGGGACCTTCTGCAACAAACTGAGTTGTTCTGAAGGGCTTCACCATGGGAAGACCTCCAGCACATGTGAACTTAGCCATCTTCTGGTGTTTTCCGCCATCCTGGATGAGGCACGGTGGAGTCATACCTTGCCTTCCAGCACTTGGCCCTGCACAATTAGCTTGGGGAACACCATTACATGTAAGCCTCACCTGCTGAAGGAGGGGGAATGCATCTGGCTTTCATCTGCTGGTGCAAATGAAAGCCCCAAAGAGATGGAGAAAAACTGGTCCAGGGAGAGGAAGACCTCTGAAGAAGGGCTCTTGCAGCCTCCTGCTTCTAGAACAAGAGGTCTCCAAAAGATGAAGGCTTTTGTCACTTGTGCTATAGATGTAAGTGTTGGGAAAGGGGTGATTTTTCATCAACATCTTATACATTACCAGTTGCTGCACCTGGGTCAGATTAGTCAACGGCAGGTAGCGGAGCAGTCTGGAGAAATACCACTATCTGCTGCCCTCTTATTATCCTCTTCCACACACACCAGTCCCTGGCTGCTCTCAGAGAGCACTGTCCCATAGCCAAAACTCAGGTTACACAATGCATTGTTAATTTGTAAGCTAATTTTGCTCTCTTTGCTCTGTTTGGGCTCTGGCTCTGAGTCCCCGTTCGCAGTTAGAACTAGCCACGCATATTTAGACAGTGACGGCAAGGAGGGGAGAGCTCGGGACAGGCAGGCAGCCGAGTCTCTAACATTTCCACCTGCATTCAAGTTGAGGACAGGACTTAGAGACACTGTTCCTCTATGCATTCCACCTGGAAATACGGCTTTTGATTACAGGCAGGGCAGCAAACAAGTCATTTCTAAAAGAGCAAACAACCGGCGATCGCAAAAAGAAAAACAAATCCTATAGAGAAAAGGATCAGATAAATCAGGTACAAGAAGGCAAGTTGCAACAGTGAACCATGGGGATTTGTCTAAGGACCAAAAACTAATCCAGTGTTGGTTAGGTGCTCTTGGACAACTGCAATGTAAAGATCAGGAGCCAGATTCCCTGTTGGGGTAGGCAAGCAATGAAGTAAATTGCCCTCATCTGATTTATAGCATCAGAGACTCTCTGCCTTTAAAAGCATAGATCCGTCCAGAAGTGGAAGGGGCATCTTTTATGAGTCGTTGCATGACAGCAATCCCTTACGCACTAGAGAAATATCTCTGTGATTTCATTGGTAGACATATGCCCGTAGGGATATTTGAAAAGATGAAAAAAAATAACAATACCCCTAAGCTATCTGTAACAATTGCTAATTTCCAGCCACCTTCTTTTTTAATCATCGAGACTGGCATATGTTGACATTCCTTTATCATTGCTATTAAACAGATTTGACTATCTCTGTTAACTACCACCTTCATATGCCCCACAGCAATTTGTATGACAGCTCCATAACCTTAACTGCGTTGCCCTGCGCTAACAACAGCGTGTGTAATGCGATAGGTTCAGATAAAGGTGTTTGCAGGTGCCCTTAGCACAGTGGTGTTGGAGGAGAACTCTAGGTGCTGCCCTTGCCAGCAGAGGTCACTGCAGAATGGATGTGTCAACGTTCGCCCTAGAAACCATCTTAAGTCAAATAACGCAAAGTGGATTTCTCTCTTCCTTCTCAGACGCTCATCTGTGAACTCACGCTCATGAAGTCTTTTAGTCCTTTTTTTTTTTATAAACACCATGTGAAAATGTGCACCATATGGATTTCCCAGTGCTCCCAGGGTCACAAAAGGGTTGTCAGGGTAAGGACTAAAAGGGATGGGCATGAAAGATCAACTCTGCTGGACATTCAGTTTTGTCATGAGAGCTTTCATGAGGATCATCTTACCTGCTGTGTAACCCTGATATAAAATCTTTTACCATGAGGTCTTCTCCATCTTCAGGTGTTGCAGAGGAGATTTCGGGAAGTCATCCACCCTTGATTTAAAGAGAAACTGAGAATCAAACTTTACTCTAGTAAGTAGTGGTTAGTTATCTTCATTTTTTTTTTTTACGTGACTTCTGTTCTGGATGTGTCTAACATCAACAACCAACCACTGGATTTTATTATAGGTTTATTTTCTGCTTGAAACATCTGTTGCATTTTCCCCGTGCTCGTACTTGTAGACCACAAGCAAGTCACCCCTTAGCCTTCTTTCAAACAGACAAATTCCACTGAGTTCCCAGTCTCTCTACAACCACCATAAAGTTTTCCAGATCTCAGATTCCCCATGTACCTTTCCCTGGTGGTACCTTTCCAACCTGTCAACATCTTTTTTTTTTTTTTTTTTTTTTTGAAGTGCGAACTTGAAAACAGAATGGTAGCCCCTGTGCTTTTTGTGCATGGAAATAAATTCAGGTCACAGCTCCTCCTGCGCCTGATAAGGACATTTCTGCACAGCGGCGTTTATCTGGGTCCCGACACCCCTACATCTTTACAGCTCCCCCACCGTGCAAGGAACGGAGTCCTTTTCAGAGGGATCTTTGACCTTCTCCTCCCCGCCAACTCCAGCTCCATACACCGTAATGAAAATCTGGTCCTGAGCTCGGGGAAGAAAATCGCTCCCCTGATCCTTGGACCATTTGGCTTAGAACCAACCTCAAGGTTGAAGTTAGAGCCTCGAGGGAGGCTCCCCAGCTGCAGCAGCACAAAAAGGATGGAGCTGGGAGCAAGGGTGGAGCCTGCATTCCTCAATCTAAAAGGAGACTTCGTCTCTTCCTTGCCTCCCTTTTCTTTGAAATGTCTCTCAAGAGATGGTTAGAGAACAAAGGTGAGGAATGAATAAAGCACACATTATCAGCACTTTGCACGAGTCCTGCAGGGAAAGGAGGCAAGCTCTCTCCTTTTCTCCTCCCTTTCTTGTTCCTCCCTTGCCACAGTGACTCTCCCTGGCTTGGCATCCTCCTTGCAATTCTTTGCAGATCTCCCCTTGGGGTCACAGGAGATGCTGGCTCCCTTCTCCAAGAGCCTCACTGCTCTGCTGCTGCTGCTGCTTATTAGCATCCCGGTTAGAAATGCCCAGATTGGAAAGACACAAATGGCAGCGAGGGAGGGGAAGCACACAAGAATGGGAACAAAATGCTGCAACACAATGATAAATGAAAAGCCATAACTGGTGTGTGTGTGTACACCCCTGACTCACTGGGGAGCGAGGCAGAGCCATATCACTGACCACCATCAAGGAAAACCTGGAAGGACTAACGTTATATCCTACAACAATGACACTTTTTAAAATTAATATACTCTTTCTTTTCTGTGTCTTGAAGCAGGCTTTTGAGAACTGCATTGTCCAGTGTTGCACCATGCTTCCTTTTTATATATATTTTTTTTCTTTACATAGGATTTTAATGGAAATTACTTCCTTTCCAATCCATAGAGCTTGGCACACAGTTTCTCCAACTGTAACTCAATTAGTCCTGTGCAATGGAAAACCAAGCCCTACATCTTGTCCTAATTGGTCAGTTATAGGTATAGGCCAGAAATTTTTTTGGAATGCATTCTTTTATTAGCTGTTAAAGGGTTTGTGCCTTTTCAAAGCAAGTTCTGCAGCAGATGAGCATTGGCTAGCCTGGAATATGTCAGCATAGCTCCATGAATGATGTCAAGCCAAATCTGCATAAAGCCATTGGTATTAATTTGCATGATTTGGTTAATATAATCACAAAAAAAAAGATGGATGGGGATGGAATGTCCGTTGTTTTTCGCTGTGCATGGACGGGGTTCAAAACACACACGGAGTGGCAGTTTTGCATGCCATAGATAGATGATCTATGGAATTGCTTGCCAAAGGATGTTGTGGATGATGAAAGTTTATATAAGGGTTCAATAAGGGTTTATAAGTGACTGGACAAGTTCACAGCAGAGAAAGGCACTGAGGTTTCTGAACATACAGAAACCACACCTAGCTCAGGGAGTCCCTGACCTGAGAAGAGCTGGATGCTGGAAGAGTAATCAGAGTAATGTATCTTACAGGTTTGCCCTTTCCTTACTCTTCCCAAGGTGTTTGCTTATGATTACAGGCCCAAACGGGATGCTCGGCTAGATGGACCTGGTGTGATCTGATATGGCTACTCTTCTGTTTTGATGTTTGTGTTACAGATAGTGGTGGTAAGGAGGCTGTAGCTGTGTTTGTACTTCCTGAAGTGTTTAGTTCTTATGAGAAAAATTACCTAGATCTAGATATTTGTATTTGTTTCTACCACCACAGGATGCCTTGGGTTATGCATGGCTTTCAAGAAGCAGTGTTACTTATTGGCAATATTACTTAAATTTTCTGTGGATGAGTTGTGTCTTCTTTATTCACAATCTCATAAGAAAATCAGAACAGCAAAAAAAAAATAAAATAGGGGGGGGTGGAATTATAAACAAAGAAATGCAGTACATGTGTTATTTTGACCCAAAACAAGTCTCTGACAGCTTAGTACACACAGACATTTCAACAGGCATGTTGGCTTTATAATCCCTTTTTTGGCGTCAGCGTAAGTGATGAAAGGTAGCCATGTGTCCAGATAACTCCATATGAGTGATTAGAAAACCTGGTCATTTTTCCCATGGCATAGGCCATTACCTGCTTTTGTAAAGACAGCCTTCATCCAAGATGCTCGACGAATGCCAGCTTGATGCAGCATTATTAGTAATATGTCATATACCTGTGAACATGCAGCCCAGCCCTGCAAGGAGCAAGTGCCAGGGAAGAGGATGAAAAGCAGCCCCTGAAAGCTTGAATACTCCAGATGGGCAGACTGTCCCCAGGGAAGAGCTCTCCTCTTGTTTTTATCAGCAAGCAGAGGGAAACAGTTAAAAGAGACAGGCCTTGTTTGCATTAATATTTAGAGTGTTTTGGCCAAAACGCAGTTAAATAATGAATTTGAAGGTACTAAACACTGTTGTGTGAAGCTGGAGCTCAGGCTAAACAGAGGAAGAGAGGTGGCAGAAAGGCATCTTGGGGAAGCAGAGGCTCTGCTTGGCCCTGTATGCCAGCAAGGTCTCTCTGGAGGACTCCACAGAGATCAGACTCTAAGACTGCGACGAACCTGGCAGCAACCTCAGGAGGAAACACTGGTGCCAAATTAATGGCCAGTGGAGAGCTTTGATTGAAGCAGCTGAAGACTGCAGTTTAGCTGAGAAAATCCAGTGAGGGTTTCTCTATCCAGCAAGCCAGAATCACCTTGGCTGAATTAACCAGTGAAAGCAGCAGAGGCATCGCTTTCCTGAAAGGCTGGAGATCACCTGAACTTCCCCAATGCCAGTCAACAGGAGCAGCAAAGGAGGAACAGGCGCTGAATGAACACAACCATACGGGATGTTCAAACTACAGGTGGAGAACTGAGCTCAAAAACCACTGCCAAGATGCTGCTGGGGGTGGGAAACGGCAAATCTCACTTAGCAGCCGTAGATTAGATCTAGATGCAGATGCAGATATTGTTGGTTTATTAATGCACCTATTCTCAAACTGGGTGGCATGTCCCCCCGGGGGGGTGGAATGTATAGGGTTGAATAGTTTACTTCTGCGAGGGAGAAAGCAAGTCTGAAGCAAATCCTTCACCCCACTTCCCTGTGTGTTACTGCCTGGATCAGCCAGACATGCTCTTCCAGGACACCAAGACCCACAGCCCACATCCAACGTCCACGGGCCAGGCAGGGCAGAGGCCTGGAGCCCCCACCTCTGCATCTCCTGTCCTCCTCCAGGAGGACACATTCCTGACCCTGCACCAAGCACCCCTCTCCCCTGAATCAGGATATTTTCCACAGGGACCACTGTCAAAGTGCCAGTTTTTCCAAGTTGAGGATATTTCCTGGGGTGCATCAGGAAGAGTGTGACCAGCAGGTGGAGAGAGGTCATCCTGCCCCTCTGCTCTGCCCTGGGGAGG
>JAOQGH010000040.1:14227146-14244307 GCA_025769975.1 Gallinago jamesoni | reverse complement strand
CCCTTGGGAGAAGAGGCCAACCCCCACCTCTCTACACCCTCCTTTCAGGGAGTTGTAGAGGGCAAGGAGGTCTCCTCTCAGCCTCCTCTTAGCCTATTTTGAAGCAAGACGCTCTCAGCTATTTTGAAGCAGGACATTCAACAAGGTCTTAAAATAATAGGATTTAAATCTCACCACTGTTACGACTCTCACGTGTCGCCAAACATTGCTATTTCCCCATGTTTCAGTTCCTTCTGTGTGGAATGGGGGAATTTCACCCTCCTTCTCCCATTCTTTGCTGCTCCTGCCTGTTTAAACTGCAAGTGGTTTAGGCCAAGCATCGTTTCTCATGAGGTGTATGTGCAGTGCACACACCTAGGAATAAAAACGGGAGCTTAGGAGCCCTGTAAAACCGTCGAGCCCCGATGAGGATCCTGCTCACCCTGCAGGCTGTGTCTACCCAGTGGCAGCGCTTCGAGAGGCATTAATCTGATGTTTCCTCCTACCCACAGATCACTTTGACCCCGGGTGCTGCCAGACATCCATGGCTACGGCAAGTCTCCCTAATCACTAGCTGCTGGCAAGGACATAATCAGTCACCAGCCACATCTGAAGCCTGCCAGACACGTAGTGGAATATGTGCCCCTCTCAACCCATCTGCACAACAGGCTACAGATGCAAGCTGCTTTCCTCGGAGTGACATGGACAAGGGAGAAAGAAGGGAAAAGGAGAAAGCAGAGTAACTGAAATCCATATTCTCCACACTTCTTTAACGTGCTTCCTTCTCGTCTGTGTCCTGTTGTCTTGCTGTTGCTCCAGTTTTTCCTCCCCTTTTCATTTTTCCACAATTAGGCTACCACTGTGGTAATGGAGGTAGTGAATTTTTATTGCAGGGCAATAAAACATGACACTTTCCTAAAGTGTGGTCTTTTCCAACCGAAATGATTCTATGATTCTATGCCTGTCTCCCAAAATATAGCGGTTTTATTCAGCATATCCCCTACTTGACAGTTGAGATCATTTACTGCCAAGAGCGGGCAGTTCTGAGAGTCCCTCGATGTAATTCACCTTTCCTTCGCAAAGACAACTGATACTGCATTTTTGCTTGGGAATGCTCCTGATTTTAAATAAGGGTAAGAAGACTAACCTTGTTCTCCTTTATACTTTCCCGGCACTGCCTTGACCCTGCTGACCACGATGGAAGTGCTCCTGGGTGATGCTGGCCAGCAGTAGGTGAAATGGTAGTTGAGTAGCCTGAAATAATGAAATCTAGCTGGTATCTGTGAAAATGCTAGGTTCCGAGGCGTGCGGGTACGGCAAACTGCTGTCAAGAAGGCTACTAGGTAAGCAGCTGGCCATCATGGTGTAACAATATTAACACGGAAATGATGTCACCGTGACTCTTGTGGGGGATCATCCATATTTTGTACCAATACTTCAGGAAGAAAATTTGCTTCTTAAAATTTTTATCCTCCTGGCGCCAAACTACACGTGAATCCTCTTCTTTTAAAATAAGGTAGCTGGGTATGATTTTGCACACCAAGGCACATGAGGTGTTCAAGGAGGTGTTCAAGGCCAGGCTGGATGGGGCTTTGAGCAACCTGGCCTGGTGGGAGGTGTCCCTGCCCAGGGCAGGGGGGTTGGAACTGGATGATCTTTAAGGTCCCTTCCAACTCTAACCATCCTATGATTCTATGAGCGTGGCTGTATCACCTGAATAAATTCTAGCTCCATGGGACTGAGCTGGTAATACAAACCAAAGTGCGTTGGACCAGTTGGATCCAGGTAAAAAGAAGAAATAGACCCTCACTGTGTGCAACTTTTGAAAACAAAACGAAGGAAAGCCAGCAAAGGTTAACCAATCCACTCAATTTCTTATCAGTTGAAAGGTGGTCGATGAAGCCAAGGAGTCCAATTCTGGGATTTTGATTTTTTTTTTAGCACACATTTTTTTGTGAAATTCTGAATTCGGTCAGCAACAAGCTCCCCAGCTTATCTGGGAGCCCTACAGACTCCCCCCACGTGTGCGATGAATAACTGAAGATTGTGAACAGCAGAAGCCACGTTTCTTCTGAGTGAAGTCTGTCTGCACAGACACACCATATGAATGAAACCATTTTCAATTCACAACTCTTATTAATTTGGTGACAGAAGGGGAGAACACAAGACTGGTGGGTACAATGAGCTAATTGGATACAAGGCATGTGAAAACACTATACCTATCATGTACCTTGTTAGCATATGCAAATGAGATAATTATCCAGGCTGGTAGCAGTTAGGCACAGTAATGCACAGTCCATGTGAACTGTCCACAAATATTTTTGAGATCAAGAAATGAAAGTAAATTATTTAAACATCCTAATTGGTTGCCAAAAGGAAATTCATTCCGGCTAGAATTTAATTCAGTGTAAAGTAACATAACTTATTTGATCTCAATGAAGATCAAAAAAACACAACCATATACAGACAACCTTGGATCAGAACACATTGTTTGTATATATTTACTACACAAAGTTGTTATGCAAAAACAACCTAAGTGAGATGAAGGCTCTGTGAAATCATTCTTTACTATTTCTCATGTGCTGTTAGTGAAATGAACGCTGTCCTGTTCGTGCAAGGAGACACCAGATCTTCCTAAAATCTGGGTTTGCATATAGGGTTTGTACAAGTCAAGTGGATAGTCAGACGTTTCTCATTTCCTCAATTGCACTCAGTGATTTTGCACTTCAAGTGCTTTTTGCTTACACAAATTTAGGCCAGCCTCTCACCTTTCAAACTACTAATGGACCTCAGAGACATTTTCTAGGGAATTATTCAGGTAGACAACATTTTTTCTACTTGATTTGCTATGAAATGACAAGCACTGTTAAACCAAAGGTTAATCATTGATTAAGTTTAATGACACTAAAAGAAACAGGTCATGTGAGAATGCAATTGCACTTTCATTTTTGCTGTCACAAGTCATTTATAGCTTTTGATTCAAATTCCACCCCACGCAAGGAGTTGCTAACAACATCCTACTTCAAATTCTAATGTACTACAACTGCAGAGCAAGCATGTGAGCTGGCAGTAATCAGGGCATTTGTAAAGCATACACAGATTCTTTCATTCATCCTGGCCATTAAACTGTTTGAAAAGATTATTTTATTGTTCCGCATTAACAGGCAGTGCTTTTGACAACTTGTTTTACAGAGAAGTGCCCCATTTTATGTGCACGCAAGACTGTTATGTCATTTTCATGCATTTAAGAACCTCAAACTCATCATCACCTGCAGTTCCTCCCACTTTGGTATGGACTCAAACCAAAAAACAACAAATAAAGGAAACCAGCTTGAAAAGCGGGCATTTGTTTTCTCTGTGACCGATAGCTCTTGTGCCCCAAAATACACGAGGGGCTTAAAAGCAAACTGTAAGGCTCCATGATTCATTCAAGGATGGCTACATCAGCAGGGAGCTGCTCATAGCAGTAACGGAGCTTTCTTCTGATCTCATCCTCCTTTGTACCATTTGGTTCCAGGATGTGACTCTCCCTTTACACCAGCAACAAGGAGATCAGAATCAAATCTTCCACCTGCTGAGGGAGCCTTAATGGGCATTGTTAATCCAATATGCATCTATGCTTTGGCCTACTATCCAAAATAATTAGCCCTCTAACAAAGAAAGGAGCCTTTGAAAACTTAGACGTGGGCAGGAAATAAGCAATAGAAGTAGATCATGAGGCTTATAAGGCTACATAAAGCCTCTGTAAGCTTTCTTTTCTTCCTTTTCATCCATGTAATATGAAAAAGGACCTACTGCTCTAAGCTTTTGGGCACTTGCATCAGGACTCACATGTCTTATGCACAAATGTCAAAGAATTTTCAGAACTGATGCTGTTTGAAAGAAGGAACATAAAGACAGTGGTACTGGGCTTGACCTAAAAAGTCAGGGTTTCTGTTACAAAGAGCACCTATAGGCAAAGGGGAAGCATGCTTTCAAAGATCTAATGGTGGCACAAAAGAGATGAGATTGCCTTTAGTTGTAGATTGTACAGGAATTCAGGGATGAAGTCTTTGGAACTAGACCATTGCCAGATGATGCAAAGCTGTGGAGAATGGCTTGTCTCCGAAGCATAGCACTGGGTCTTCATGCAATGGGCAAACCACTGTGTGGTTTATTTAATGTGTGGTTTATTTAATGGGTGTTATTTGATGAAAATGGGCTGTTGGTATAGATCAATTCCAGAGTACCACCAGAGTTGATATCAAGAAATTGGCTTCAAAATGATAGCAGAACTGATTGGACAAAAGGAATGCCTTGAAGCATTAAGGTATTCCTCTTTTCAAAGAATGCAGCAAGCATTGTTCAAACATATAAAACACGAAGACAACTCTAGTTCTGCAATATTGACACGATTTTTTCCCTTTAAATCTAATTCAGGAGTGATCGTAAAAAAGTCTGCATTACAATTTTTCATTTTCCAGTGCTGCAGTGTTGGCGCGTTGCCATGGGCTTTTTGAAGAGTCACTCCACATCCACCTCTATTTTCACCCTTTCAACCCAGTTCTGTATTGTTACTGCTGACTGGTGGAGCTGCCTTTGAAAACATACAAAGCAGGTGATTTTCAATTGTGTAAAAGCCATGTTTGGCTTTAGGCACTTGAGTTCATGGGAATCGCCTTTCAAAGTGCCTGGTCCAAAGCACAGCGAAGTCAATGGAAAATCTCCAGGTGACTTCACTGGGCCTTGGATCCAGTCCAAACTCTGGAGCCTCGAAGTCTGGAAGTCTCAACTGGGCTTGAAGTTAGTCGTCCTAATTGTTCAAAAACAGAATGAGAATTGAATAAGAATTTTGCAAGGTCAACCTCCTCCACGCGTGCTGATTTTGCAATGACTCGAGAGGCTCTGCGAAGGGCTGCGCGGATTCAGCACCTTGCAAAATGAACTGCCACCTTAGGATAAACCCTCTTATAAAAGTCACAGCAGTAGATATCCCGTGGATTCATTACGTTGTCTCAGAGTCCTCCTCTGCCAAAATTCATCCAGCCCTGCAGTTTAGTCATCTTTAGCCACAAGTTGTGGTTGTGGCTCATCTGCTGAACTTCGAAAGCCACATGGAAATTTACTTCTAGGAGACTATTCCCTCTAGGAATCAGCTAAGAAAAATAAATTTAAAAAAACCCAAACAAAACCCAAACCAACAAAAATACAAAAAATTTAAATTAAAAGTGTGATCTGATCTTCAAAACAATTCTTTACCCATAAAGTTCCCACCCAAGGAACCAGTTATATGCGTGTTTCAAGGAACTATATTGTTTAAAGAAACTGTAAATGTCACACAGTTAAAAGAGAGAGATGCAGCTAGATTTAGTTAAACAATTGACTAATAACTCAGTCAACAATATTCTTATCCTAGGTAGTAGTTATCAGCTTAGACAGCTGTTACAATCTTTCACTGTAATACTTAAAAGGCAAACCACCAAATTCAATACCATATTGTTTGTGTAGTAGTGTTTGTTTAAAGGTAAATCACTCATAAAAGTGTAATTTCCTGCTGATACATAATGGTGGATAGCGGCAGGAAGTCGGTCCGGGCAGACTGAGACCCTGAGATATGCAGCGCTAAATTGCCAGCAGTCCTTTTACCCCAGCTCTAAACTGATTGTGTTTTTACACCCAGTCACACTTAAATTAGCACCAACACACTAGGCCTTCTTGCAGTCGCCTCTTTTTACTCTTTGTGCAACAGCACAAGATAAGAAAAACTACCGCAAGTGACACAATGAAGTCATGTTTCTCCAAATAACGACTCCGTTCTAGCCAGGGAGACCCTGCTGGGCAAAATGCCCTCCCCAGTCCATTTTTCTTATTGATTTGTTACAGAATCATACTTATATTTGGGTTTTCCTTCTGCTTGCACTCGGCTGACACGCTACCTCATAAGAATTTCATCCTTTTGGGAACAGCTAATTGAAGCTCCCAGATTCACAGTGTCTCATTCACTGGTGTCCGAGTGTCAGCAGCACGAAGAGAGGGCAGGTGTTGTCAGCTTGGGAAGAGCTGCTCGAGATTCATGTCAGAATAGCCAAAAATCCCAATTAACTTGTAAGCACTGACACCGTATCAGGCACAGGAGGAAACGCACCCCCAAAAGAAATCACCTATTGTTCCCATCTCTGTCCTTTGAGTTGAACGCTTTCTGCCCAGCTCTACCTGCCTAAATCTCAGGTTGCTGAGTGCAAGCCATCATCTCCATGTGATATATTTTAAATTACAATCAATAATTTAATAAGCAGGTAATTCACGCTGCACACTCTGTGTAACCTTTTTGGGGCAGAACGAATCGACATCCACCTCTCAGATGGTCCCTGGTGCCCAAGGCGGGTGGATATGTATTTCACTCCCCTGCGTGTCTCTAAAGAGAGATCCCGGGATGCCATCAAGATGCCAGAGCACTCCCCGTCTGCCCTAAGAAAGCACTGGATGGATAAAATCTTAGAGCCGACAGTTCAAGCCCGTGCAGCGGGGGGAAGGAAAGGACTTGCGTCGCATCTCTCACCCTTTCTCTGCCAAGATCCTAATTGCTCAGCCAACTTAAAGAGAGGAAGAACAACTCGTGTCATCTGCTCTCTCTTACCAGTCTGTACCTGAAAAGCCAGATCCAGCCAGACCTGGATCTAAGCCACAGTCTTCAGAGGAAGCTTTGACAGGGCGAGGATGTTGAGCCTTGTTTAGTAGGAAGGGCAAATTTTGTGGAATTTGTACTGAGACTCTCTTGTTCTTTTGGACAGGAGGGACTCCCGATACGTGCATTTGCAGATATGTTTTACAGAATTCCTTTTAGCAGTCCTCAGAAAGGAAATAGGAGTCCACAAAGATCACAGAAAAGTGAACTTCTCTGCTACATTTAAAATCATAAAACATTAATAGAAGGCTAAATTGGAAATCAGTTCCATCTTCCTCCATCTGCCAAGCTCTGCTTTCTCAGCAGCAAAGCATGTAGCTCAGGGAAATTCTCCCATCTCTCTCCATTTAGGTTTGATGTTATCGGCTTTTTCCTGTCACATACAAAAAAATTACCTTTAATTAGCTCAGTTTACAGCTATACTACCCAGTCTTGGAAACTTGTTTTGGGATACGAGGAACCAGTTGTCTTCTCAAGTGCCTTATGAATCATCAGCAGCAATAAATACATCAAAGTCCTGCGGCTCAGGAGGGCTGTCTGGCATACCTGAGGCCAGTACTTAGTCCTGGAGATGGAGCTCCATTGAACATGCCACAGTCCCATATCTAGTCCAGTTCAGCCATCACTGCCCTTAGGCTACCCCAGCACTGAGAGGAACAAGAGCAAAAAGCTGCCTTGCCTTCCTGCCTCAACAAGTGCATCCCAAATTACGACCTAGGTAGAAGACTTGTTTGCCTAAAAATGGCCCTTTTTCCCCCCACTTTTTGTTTCTTTTTTTAAACACGAGTGCTTAAGGAACATGGGTTTCCAGTGCCATGTGAGCTGCTCACATTCCCTAAAGTTCATGCTGTTAGAAATGAAGGGGGATTCATATCCTGATAAATTGGATGAAATCTTTTTGCACGTTGCATAGTTCACAATTAAATATAGCATTTATCAATGCCTTTTTCACCCAGAGGAAGGGAAGGCTGTCTATTAGTTTCCTCTTTATTAAACAGTTGCTAAAATAAAACATCTTTGTTTAATTAAATGCCTCTGCAGGATCAGTCAGATGCAAGTCCTATTTCTTCAAACAAAAGGATAACAAAGGAAACATGCAACTGCCATACAACCTTCTCGTTTGCTTTGAGGAGAGTAAGAGTTACAAGCCAGTCACACATCTCCCTCAGTGCTTCAAGGACAGAAGGAACAGCTGTCAGTCTGGGGGCAGCAGGATGGAGGAGGATCACATACTATGTAAGAGCAGAATGAGATTCGGAGTTAAATGGCCATCAGCAGGGGAATGGGTTGGAAAAGGCTATGAGGGTCATAGTTTTGTCACGGCAATTCTCTCTGCTGGACCTTCAGGTTTCTGCTGTGCTAGGTGGTTTCTCACCCAGAAAGTTCCCTCACCCAGTGAGATTTTACAATGACCCTGGTGTGGTGTGAGTGAAGATGCCATAATTTGGCATCACTTGTACAAAAATGGACCTCTTTGTTATGAGGATCGAGCTACTGCCCCGAGTCAAGGATTGGGTAAATGTCTGTCCTTTTTCAAATAAATATGATTTCTTATTATTGTTTGCCCTGTAACCCTGACTGAGAACAAGACATCTTGCTTTCAAAGGCAGACCCTGCCCCTACAGACTCGCCTTAGAAATCAGTGAGAGAGATGTGGCATGGCAAAGATAACATAAATGGGAAGGGAAGGCAAGGAAAAGGCAAAGAAAGAAGGAAAGGAATTAGGTTGTCAGAAATCACACAAGAAGTGAGTGGCAGTACCTGAATGCTGATTTTAGGATGCTAATGATAAAAGGTAGGAATATGGGCAACTAAGTAAGAAAATCTCCCCGGAATTCATCACTTAGCTGGTAATAAAATTCAGAGATTCAGAATAACACTCCGTGTTATTCATAATAACAGAATCCAGAATAACACACTCTGTGAATAGCATACAGAGACCCAAGCTTTTGCAGTCTGCACTCCCAAAAAAAGCGTAAGAATATCAGGCTTTTCTTTTCTCAGTTCTTCAGGTCTGAAATTATTTTCCCTTCAGTCATAGCAGGGATGATTTTGGGGAACAGCACCGAGTTACACCAGCATGGAATCCAGCATAGAGCAGAAAAGAAGCAAGCCACCTGCCTTGAAGTCATGGTGAGACTCTGCCTGTGCTGCTGCTGCGAGATGCATTTGCTAGCCTGTGAAATATTTCCACGTGAACCTAAATCTGTCCCCTCTTCCTTTCGTCCATATCTGAAACGGTACAGCACGGGCAAAGCCTCACACTGATCTCTGGCTGTGGCAGCCCGTGTGTTCAAAGCTCGCGGAGCCTGAATGTCTTCTCTAGCAGCAGGAGAGAAAATCTGGACAATGACTGCAGTTCATGGATTGGTAATCATCCAGGTTTTAAGGCCCAGAGAGGCTATCGTGATCTCACGATCTGATAGTCTGACTTTTGGCGTAACCCAGGGCAGAGAAATTCATGCAGAAGTTCCTGCACAACTCTGTGGTCTCACTTTGTGGTTGGTGGTGGTTTAGAAACTACGTCTTGCTCCGGTCTCCTGATGATGGAGAATCACCACATCCCTGGTCAGGTATTGCAGTGGTTTGCTACACTCAGTGAATCACCTCAACACAAATCCTCTTAAGCCTCGTGGGCCTCTTAGCTGCTTGCAAACCTGGAAACCAAGACATTTTGCAGATCCTATTTCAGGACAATGCAAATAAAAATCTCCCATTGGGTCTATTTCTCAGCCAAACGCATCCAACATAAATCAGAGCTGGTGCTCAGAATATATGGATATTCTCTAGAAAGTGCCACTGAAGAGGAAAACCTCCTTTTTACCTGCATCACAAATTTACAAGCTGGTGTATTATCCAACCCAGACATTGTTATTTAAGCCAGCGCTGGCCTCAGGGAGAAGGTCTGACTTTGCCAAGAGGCTCCTAAGGACATAGAAACCGAATTTCTCTTCCTATTTGAAAACATCTCTCACTGAAACACTTTGAGGGAAATCACAAACGCAGGAAACAGCAGCTACAGCACCGCATGTTTGTCTGTATAGAAGGAATGTGATGATATCATTTTGGAATGTGCTTTCTTTCTCAGGTTTTTTGTTTTGGTGGCAGGAATGTCACTTTCTTAAAAAGTAAAGCACATTCTTGGCTGTTCTCTCCTTCCCCCCGCTTCCAAATTTTGCCTACAAATCAATATTCCTATCTCCTGCCATGTGTTTTTCCCAACCTATCAGATGCCGTTCTCATGTTACTAGTGCAACCATCTGATGTCAGGCATCCCAACCGGCAATTATAAATAGCCAATTACTATTAGCTAGAGGGCTTATTTCTATAGATATAAGTTTCAAGATGTTCTTTGCTATTTTAACTTGAAAGCGTTATTTATTTGTGTTTGGCATGGAGGATTTGACCATTTAAAACATGTCCGTTTCCATCACGCTGTGGTAAAACCCCAAGTGAAACCTTAGCCCTCTGAAAGAAACCCTAAATACCTCATGTCATCCATTTTCAGAGGAACTCAAAGGCATGTGATGTCCTGTTCTCCACCAATCTGACTGTGCACCTCTCTTTTACAGCTCTGCCCGAAGAGTGTCCGTTTCCCAATGGACATACTTTTATAGCCAGGTAACGTTTGTTAGTGCAGATGAAGCCTGACCAAGACATGGAGTTTTCCTTTGCCATGTTTTTCTGCAGAACTGCCACTTTTTCCCCATTTACACCTAATCCATGTGTTATGAATGGGTTATATTATATATATATATAAAATATTTTATATATATATACATTATACTACATGCGCTATTACAGCATGCTTTTGTGCTTCTACTTCCAGTTGTTGGTAAGCCTAGCTTAAGTTTAGGCAATATGCTAAACCAGTACCTCAAGGCCGTCAAGGACCAGTACGCCAAAGGGACTGAGATGCTGAGGTCTGCACCTGCAATTACTCCTTGTCCTTCCAAGAGGCAAGCCCTGTCTCACTGTGCCAGGTTGTTGTCCCTGGGAGCACCTTCCATACCATGGAGGAAAGAAAATATAAAATTGCCCAGGAAACAAACCTTCAGACAGAAGAACCTAAGAGTTTAACACTCTTTATCTCATCTGAAGTTGCTTCCTGCTGTGGATCTCCATGTTTTGCAGCTGATTAGGACAGAAAATAATCCAGTGTCCCTTTCAGGAAACACCACCAGGGAAGCTCTACATGGTTGGAAGGTTCCCTTGTCCACATGGGGAAGATGAGTATGGCATTCCCAAAAGACAAAGATGGTGCCTCAGAAGCTTGTCCTGCAACAGTCTAGGACCTCTTCAAACAACAAGTGGATCCTTGCTGGTTGGCAGAACAGAATGAGGTTCTTGTACAACATAGAGCCGGACCCACAGTGTTTAAATGTTGATATTGAGAAGGGCAAGGTGTATCAAAACAGTGAGTTACAAAAATCCTACCGATCCTTAAAACCAACATGTTTTCTGAAGTGTCTGCTTCAGCAATGAACATCTCGTAAAAAATACAGCAATATGGTATTACAGCAGGACATGGCCAACACAGGAGTCAACTCAAATGCAAAAATGTTGATTCTTCTGCAAATGAAAGCGGAGTCTTAAAATCTTCTTCTCCTAGCATCTCTTATGTCTCAGAAATGGCACGGCGTGTTTCCTAGCTCTTTATTCTCATAAAACAATAACACTGACATCAGTCAAACTGCAATTTCTGATCAGGATCATCATATCTCCAGCAATGAACCCAGCACTACCCAAACCCAATTCACTGTCTTTGATCTAATGTTCTGTCTGATCTCCAGGGTCATTTCTAATGAATGCTACTGCGCTTTTTTATCATAAAAGTCTTTCTTTTTCTTGAAGAATGTTTGACAAAAGGCCAACGATCTGCAATCGGACAGAGAATCAAAATTATCTAATATAATCAATGACACTGCAAGATCAAATACTGTCTTTGCACTAACAGAGCCGTCTCTACAGAAGAGCTAAGCAGCCTGGCTGGGCAGATGTAATCCTGAAAGCATCAGCTAATATATTTTCTTAAGTCTTCTATACTAGCTACAAAAACGATTATGCAAAAACAGAGGCTTCCTACCGACTTAAATCAGGATTGTGTGTGGGTGTTAAGGGTGTGTCTTCGATGGAGCAGTTTGCGCGGCAAGGGCCAGAAATCCAGCTCAACATGCCTCTGTATTCTTTACCAATTAGATAAACCAGTAATAAGTTCATAATTGCAATTCCACAAGGTAATTTTGTGTGCCTGGGAGATGACAATACGCATGCAATTAAAAGGAAGAAAGCTTTTCATCCCTGCAGAGTAGGTTACTGCATACTCCCCTCTTCTCTATTTGCAGCCCAGGAGCAGGAGGGAGGGCAGGGCTCAGCGTGGAGGTACCAAGCAGGGGAAGACAGAGATAATCCTCAAGGCTGTGAATTCACTGAGTTCAGATCAACAGTAAATATGGAAATATGGAAAGCTGGGATACACTACTACCTTTTCTTAGCAGTTTTCAGCTTTTTGGTTGTGTGCAAGGAGCAACGTCTCGGGATAAGTTTCTTAGATCTGGTCTAACGAATAGGGTATGAAAAATCCCTTTTACTCTGGCCATTTTTGAAATAACAAAGAAGTTCAATTTCTGAATTATTACATTTAAGCTGTCTTTCAACTTTCCTTTTTCCCCTGACAGCTTTAAATCTCTCTGTGGGTGGAGGTCTAATGTCAGCACATGCAATTCTATACTTCAATCATTTTTTAACTACAAGATCAAAGCAAGTAGGTTTTTTATTACTCCAGTGTCCAGTTCTTCATAACTTAACTATTGAATGTCGGGCAACAGCTCTTCTCAATGCACTGTGTTAAAATAAATCTTTCCAGCTACACTCACATTCCCCTAAGAGAAGTAACGGAGAAAAAAATAATAATTTATCAATCATATGAAAATTGTTAGTAGTACAAATAAAATATAACTAACTTGTTTCTACATTTACTCTGGGGCTGTGCAAGCAGCGTACCGTCGAGGAAGAAAGCCAGTGGCAGACATCGTTAACATCCTCATCTTATTTTCATTTCTGATGCTTTTCCTCACTTTCCCTGCTCCAACACAGGAACTGAGGGAAATTAATGCCTGGCCCATAGCCAGGCTGTCTGGGTGAGTAGTCCCCTGGGGTATTACTCCGCTGGTCACAGCGACGCAGAGCCATTGCACGAGAATGAAGGCACCTTTTAGCCCCCTGATGTCAATCCCTCCCTACCTGTGCCTGAATCCTCTCTATGTTGCTGGTCTCTCTCCATCACACTGCCTGTGGGATTTCCTCCCATCCTTTTGCTAGTGTCTCACTCTCGTGGATGGATATCACAAGAACAGTTTTCTGGACCGGCCACACGCTTCATTTATTGACACCGCCAGCTTCGGGTTTGGGACAAAAACTGCAGGATGGGGCAAAATTTTCATCACTCCTGGGGGAAAGACTTCGCTTAACAACACTATGTGACTCGTTAACGTGTTCACTACTGCTCACAGGGAAGAGACTTAACCTCAGGTAGCTGTCTAGAGGAATTTTGACAGCATCTGACTGTGACTACAGCACTGACCCATGCCGTTCAGCTGCTCTGCGTGGCCGTGGATTTGCTGGGCTGCATTCCCACCCGGGCACAGCAGGCACAACGCTTGCACTTTGTTGTCAGATTGAAATCCTCCCAAATACTTCTCTGTCACAAGCTGTTCCAATTAAGAAGGCATGTAATAATAGCCCTAATTACATTTTACTTTGATGAGAGATCTAGGCATTTTTTTGGGGGGGAAAAAAAAAAAAAAGAAGAATTGCGTGTTGTATAGGGTTAGGAGAATCTTCATTTCAATTCTTTGCATATTTTGGCACAAGCCCTGTCTCCGCCCTTCGGCGGGCTCCAGGTCCTGCAGGGGCATGTGCATCTCTTCTGCTACGGCAACCCAGGTGCCAGATACCAGCAGAGCCACGCGGGGTTATTTTGTGCTGAATCACCCCAACTCTAAACCTGCCAGCTCTGACAGCCCCAGCACAAGAAGGAAAAAAATTACCTTGAGCGGTCCAGGGGCTTGGATGGAGGGGTCCTGCCGTAAAATGCTCCCTCAGAGCACTCAGGTTCCAGCCAGTGCTTAGAAGGAGATTTATATTTTCTTGATTACAACAGTAATAAGCCACAAACGCAAATTCAAAGAGTAAGAGCCAACCAAATCCATGTTCTCTTTGAGCGAGATAAAATCTCTACCTTTTACACGCCTATCTACTGATGTGTTCCTGGATAAAATGTGTAAT
This sequence comes from Gallinago jamesoni, assembly GCA_025769975.1. Lineage (NCBI taxonomy): Eukaryota > Metazoa > Chordata > Aves > Charadriiformes > Scolopacidae > Gallinago > Gallinago jamesoni. The sequence continues at coordinate 14,230,377 of JAOQGH010000040.1, read as the reverse complement.
TTTAATTAACTGAAAGTACCTGCCTTTTACACTGAACTTGGTGCTAAAAACAAAGAAAATCAGACAGCACAAATGCCATGTTGGCTGAGTGCATCTCTCTATTTTGCACTGAGAAATTGGTATGTGCTTTCCTCTCAATCAATACACATTTGTGTCTAAGTGGGGACCATAAAAATATCCACATCACTTTGCTAATTCTCTTGCCAAACAGGCGCAACCATTTATATGTCAAGCTTCTCTGATGCAGGTTCTGCAGATAAATTTCTTTCTATGATTGTAGAGGCTATAGCAAATGCAATTATCCCTAAAATAAGGATGCAAAAGAAGAAAACCTAAAACCAAGTATGTCAATACAGAACTGAAGTTAAGCACAAGGAAATTAGATTCTTCACTGTAATTATTCAATGCTATTCTAGTATGGAATATTTGTCTCTATTATTTAAACTATTAGGTCAAACCATCTCCATTTAACACACATATATAAGTACAGATGGAGGTACGCATAATATATTTATCTATGTACCTCAAGAATGCTGTGTTTTTGCTGGATCTCTCAGGATTATTTGGTCAGCATGGATCCCTTGATCATACTAAAGAAGAGTTTTAAGTCAAGAATTTATATTTACACTGAACCAAAAAAATCTGAGCTCTCAATTTCATTAGAGCTAACTTTTCATCTCCATCCAGACCCAGGTCTCAAACGCCCCTTCCTGGAAATCCTCTCTTGCCTCTGCTCAAGGCTTTTGCCATCTCACTCTCTCTTCTGAAACCACCCTGTTGTTTGGCTAGCGAGATGCGTTGTTTCTCTACCCAGATCAAGGATTTTGCCAAGTCCTCTTGCTTCTACTTCTGTAGCATATTTAGAATTCCTCCAGCCCTCTCTATCTCAAAATTCTTGGCCCTGCACAGCTGTTTTATTTTGGCTGCTAGAAGCCCATACTAACCTAACCAGATTTTGGCTGGTAACACAGACCTTTTTAACCGTGTCTGTTTTTCCCTGGGCATATCCTTGTTTACTGAGTCTGGTAGTGGTGGAACCAGTACAGTAAAAGGCAGCATATAAAGACACCGAGGAAAATCCATGCCGAGTCTTTAAACCAAATAAAAGTGCCACAAAACATAGCTGAGGACATGGCTTAGCCTAAGACTCAGGTTTTCTTTGATTTTTTTTTTTTTGAGGATACCTGTATCTGTCTACTGACTACAGCTTCTTTTTAATGTTTCCAAAATGTAAGCATACAATGCACAATTTTAATTTTTCATGCCTAGTTTGCACACAGGTGAATGCCCACAAGCAACTGTCTCTGGGTAATGGCAAACATGATGTAGAGACTATGGGATTCTCCCATTAAAGCTGACTGAATTGGGCTATTACAGCTAATAACGTCTGTTAATACATTAGGGGATTGCTAGTTCAATGGACACTGGCAGATAAATGTAGATGTTAGTATTGGTGATGGCAGCAATAAAAATATAACAGTACAAACACACTGTATTCTGCTGCAAATCACTTTTACCTCTATTATTTTCCCTAGTGTTTTAGGGAAAACTCAGCTTCAATTTTGGTAGCAAACCTTTAACAGATAACATTTATCCCATGACCTTTTTTTATCAGTATTATCTTCCTCCTCTGGTAGGTTAGATTAGATAGAGCACTTACTTCAACAGTTCTCCTATGCAGAAAATGCACAAGATGATTGCTTTCATTTAGGAGTTGCCTCAGTGGTTTACTAAAAGACAAAGTTCATCTTTACTTTTTTCCTTTTTTTTGTTTTAAAAAAAAACCAACCTTTTATAAATCCCATTTTGGCTGAACTTAGAAAATGTGACTATATACAATGGGAAAGGGCAGGCCGTTTTGGGGTGGATTTTTTTGTCTGAAAACAATGGCAGGATAAGGGAGGCACCGCTCATTACAAGGAATACACTTTAATCAAGTTGCCCAGTATTCGTCTTCCACCACTCTAGATGCCAATGTTTGTTTTCTGTCTGGGAGAAGAAACAGACAACACTTTTCATTTTAATAAAAATCTTTCAGAATGAAGCAAAGAGATGACTTAATTTGGAGGATCCACTTCTTGGTTTGCAAGTGGCTTGGGAGGTAAAGATGACTGGAGCATCTCCCATTACAGGGTTGCTGGAGGAGATTTAACACTTTCCAGCTCCCTTTGCTAGCAGAGAAGTGTGAGATGGATGGAGACGGTGTTCGATATAACCCTTTCTGCTTCAACAACGCTGCCATCACTGTCACATACAACTTGGCTTGTGTGGGAACTGCAAAATATGCTGCCATGACTAAAATTGCAGTCGGAAAGGTGGAAATCTGGTTTTATTAAACACACGTGGGCACCTGTTAAAATTACTGCTGCCACTAAAAACCAGGACTTGATCTTCAGTCTCACAACAGTCCCATTCTCTGGTACAACAGCATCCTGTGTTGCCAATTTTAAGGATATCATCACAAGGTTTCTGATATGTTTCTTTATCCTACGGTACTGAGTGCCTAAGTATACGAAGACAAATAATCATAATCATAAAAAAGACTCATATTTCACCTAAATAATTCATTTCAAGCCTCCAAGTTTGTGCAGAAAAACACAAAAGCCTTAAAGACTCCTAGTACAGGGAAACCAAAATGCTTATTGATTTTGAATCCTCATTATATCATGGCCAATCTCCGGGACTTTGGGGCTCAAGTGCTACATTTGTTATGCTGTTGGCTGACAGCAAATACTAACAACACTTGAGGGCTTCAAGCATCTTGTCCTGTCTGGATGTAGCATCTGATAAGCAGAGACTTACTTTATTATCTGTGACCAGCTAGAAATAACAGCCTGAGGAGTCCTGGTCTATTTTAGGACTGAATTCCTTTAAAGCCAGATCTCCCACCCTTTTCTCCCAGCAGCACTTAACTCCCCACAATCAAGGGACGAAAGGGTAAGAGGAAGGCTGAAGAGTTAGAAACATGAAACCTAAGTCCTCTTTCCCCAACATCACAAAATCACAGAATCACCTAGGTTGGAAGGGACCTTTAAGATCATCTCGTCCAACCAATGAAAAAAAAAACAAAAACAACAAAAAAAAACCCAAACAACAACAACAAAAAAGCCCAAACCCCCCCACCACCACACCCAAAACAACACCAACCCAACACTAATCCATACCCCCAAGCACCATGTCAACTCGTCTCTTGAACACCTCCAGGGATGGTGCCTCAACCACCTCCCTGGG
>JAOQGH010000040.1:14143512-14227046 GCA_025769975.1 Gallinago jamesoni | reverse complement strand
AAGAGAAGAGAAGAGAAGAGAAGAGAAGAGAAGAGAAGAGAAGAGAAGAGAAGAGAAGAGAAGAGAAGAGAAGAGATTTTTTAAAAAATAACATTCTGCTATGGAAGTAGCTGTGATCCCACCATGGCAGTGGCACCTCCAGAGCATCACCTTTCTAAAACCACCCATCAGTCCTTAAGCAAACCAGCTGAATCCTGCACAAGGCTCAGCCAAAAGTCCACTTCCTTTCTACAGCCCCTGCAGAGGGAAGGGAACACCAGGAGGGATGGTGGCCGTGCTGCCCTTAGTTCCAGTCCATGCTCTCACAGTGAGTTTAAGCTCCTTTGCACAGGCAACTTCTTTGTGTGGGAGTTCAAGCTTTCACTGTCCTTCCCTCCAGGGATGACTTCATTAGAGATGGGGCTGCCCTCTCAAGTTACTGGATTTGAGGAATCACATTGTTGTTATTTCCAGGCAAATCAAAGAGAACCAGAGGGACAGTAAATAGGGGGGTGGTGGGTAGGGGAGAAGCTGTGGGAAAAAAAGAGCTGAATCCTGATGCATCTATGAAAAGGACAAGACTTGCTCACCTTCACAGAAAGCTGGAGAGCCTGGTATGGGATCCCACATCACTATGTTCAGGGAGCAAGTCCTCTGAAAGCTTTTCCTTTGCAAGAAGTCAGCCAAAACTCTCCAATCAGATTGATAAAGATGACAGGCCAGATTGCAAATGGCCGGTTCCTTGACCCAAAAGTAGCTTTCTGCTCAGGATAAGCAGAGGTTTAAAAACCACCAGAAGATTTTATTAAGGGGTGAGACCAAAAGAAGAAAAAGTGGAGGGTGACAAAACAGCTGTGGTGTGGATTGAGGGCTGGTACCCATACTTTCTGCTTTACAAACCGGGTGAGCAGGGAAGACCTCAGTCAAGCTGATCACAAAGGTTACCAATGACTAGAACAAGCTTAGACCTCTGGGACAACCAGAAAAAAAACCCCAACCTGTGAAAAAAACCCTCAGTCTGACAGGTGCTTGAAATGTCATTGCTCAAACTTTGGTGCTGTGAAGCCTTTTCACTGTTAATCCCAAGCATGTCCAAGCCAGGAGAGACACCCCCAAATTCTGAGATTACATCCTAGCCCTTTTAAGCCAAGAGCAACTAAAATCCACAAGAAATAATAAATATTATGGATTTAGACTTTTCCTCGCTGTGCCTCAAAGTCCTCAGGAACTGTGTTTTAAAGCTTCTCTTTCCACTTAAAAATGCACTTTTGTGCTTCTAAACAGAACTGAAAATCCTGTAGTCATAGTGGCTGGGGCTCTGGAAAAAATATCGCTGAGCTCAATAACACGGTCACTAGAGTTGAGATCCTTGACTTTCAATGTCAGAGAGCAAAATGTTGAGGCCCGTCTTTGTGAAAAATTGTATTTTTTCAGGGGATGTTGAAGAAATGAAGAAAGCAGAATAGAGCCCCGGGTGCTTAATCCCCCTGTGATAAGCTGGGAAGGGGGGACGTGGTTAAACAAGCGCAGCACCTGGGCAGCTCAAGTCTGCTTGGACCCACGGCAGCATAGCCATCCATCCCAGCCATCGGGGTGCAGAGCAGACATCCACATGCACGGGGACGTGGCAACAGCTTGGGCTGTTCAGCAGGAGAAATCATATTTGAAACAGCACGTCAGGTTTTGATTAAACTGGCAATTAAGCAAGCAAGGAGGAGCAACGTGCCCCGGGGTCTGCAGAGATGATAAGCCAGTTTCAAGACGAATGGCCAAATCTTTAGGTGGTGCAAATGACTGCAACTTCGCTGCGTCACTCCCATGGGGGCTGTGGATCCGGCCCTCTCAGCCTGGGAGAGGACCAGCAAAATAAATGGGAATGAACTGCATCCAGCTGGGAAGAAGCCGTTGCGCAGGGAGGGAACAAATTGACACTTTTACAGTGTTTTCTAATGAAACACAGGGATTTGCAACACAGGGACAAGCAGCAATCCTCATCCGTGTCAGCTTCCTCCCTCAGTTGATGGTAGGCTTCTTCACCAGGACAGCTGGGCAAAAAGGGAGAGATGGGAAGAGGAGGACCTCATGTTACCCTCTGACCACCAGAAGCTGGTAAGGGTCTTCAACATTGTTTAGAAAGTTCATCCCCTCCAGATGTTTTTCTGAACTACAATAATACGATTCAGTGAACTGATGCATCTTATCTTTTCAATGGGTGTGGGACAAAGGCGAACTTAGCAACGCTATCATAATCTCCCCAAGTCGATGATCACCGACCAAAATGTCATTAATCTTATCTATAACAACCTCCTATTGAGTAGGAGGTCTCCAAGATGAAGAAATTAGGGTCGTTTGAGGTCAGAGGTCCTACTGGTCAAATTTTAGCTAAGAAAATTGTCACGGACAAATTAATACACTGGAAACATCAGAACTGATCAATATGTATAACCAAAGGACAGGCTGCTGACAGATAGTGATTGTGTAGACACACTTTGATGTCAGCAAACCTTTTCTGATCTGGTCCACATCTCCCAGTTGCAGACCAAAGGTCCAGAATTCAATTTAAAATACTATCAATACAGCACTAACGTGGACAGAAAAGAGCAGGTGATAAGCTTACTGTGGGGTGCAATGAAATGAGAAAATATCATGACCCTCAGAGGATGCAAACTACGACTCAGCCAGAAAAGAGTGAGCATTCAAGCATTCAGGAGAGACTGCAGTTGGAGAAGGAGAGCCCCGTGACATCAAGGGGAAGAGCAAGCCTGTGATCCTAGGAAAGCAGGAAAGTCCGAAAGAAATTCGGCCCAGCTCAGGAAAACGCAGGGGCTGGATCCATCTCATTCAGAGAGACACCCTGGAAAGGCACCAAGGCTAATTTTTTACCAGTGTCATCTGTGCTTAGCTCGGCAACAAATGACGGACTCACAAAAAAGGCCACATCCACAGTCAGCTCTGCTGGCCACCCCTCTGTCATGCCCCTGCTCCTGGCAGTCGGCATTTTTCAGCCACATCAGGCCTGTCTCCGCTCCCCTCGCTGTTTTGCTGTTAGTGTGATCCACCCAACCATCACGAAATCTGGCATACCGTGCGCCCCCTGCTAAATGCCAATCCCTTCATGCGAGCCTGAAGCTGAATCTCAGCCCTCGCATCTAGCAATGCAGATGAAATATGCAGTTTCATCTTAGTGTGCAATTAAACACTGGACAATCCTAGTTAACTTCGGATATCAAACACAGCTAGGGTGAAACATGAAGGTTTGCTCCCTATTGGAGTTAAGGTGTTGATTTTTATACAGACAAATATATCACCGCTGGGCATAGTTACACCACCTATCCTAACACGAGATTTATGAAGATAAAAGATTCCATCCCAGAATTGCAAATAAATAAATCACCCAGTAATTCGCTTGGCGTGCTTGGTCCTTTTCCCCCAAAGCAAAATGCAGGAGTGGGTGATTGATCTTCCTACCCAGTGATCAGCAAATTTAAGACTCTCTGTGGTGGCTTCAGCAAGGGCTGCCAAGATTTTCCAACATCTGCAACCTCCAGAGGAAAGTTGTGGACTCCAGAAAAGGTCAGAGCATCAAACAGCCACAAAATAGTTATAGGGCCAGCTAAAAAGCACAGAGAATATTCCTTGTTAGGCCCCCTCTAGGCAGCTAGAAGTTTCTCTTGCCTGGTCTGAAAATGCAGTAAGTCCAGGGTAGAGGGGTCAAATCAATAACGAGCTTTCCATGGCTCTGGCAGGGCTGAGGGGACCATAACGTGAGTCCAGAGCAGTGCTGGCCAGAAAAACCTGCCCTCCCAAGGAAACCGTGATGTGCAGGGACCTATTTTTACTATCACCTGGAACAAGAAGCTGAAATTTCTGAAGGATTGTGACTTTCAAACAACATTGTCTCAAGGGTCACCAAACCTTTCATTTCCATAGAACTAATTCTTTTTTTCCTTGAGTTATGCTAAAAAGTTCCATGTTGAACATAACAATAAACCAATAATATGACAACAATTTAATGTTACGGATGACAATAGCAGCATCCAAAAGGCTTATTTTCATACTTTCCTGCCAAAAAAGGGACAAGTTCCCACAAAATATTTTGATCTTCTATTAATGGGACATTCTCCAGCCAAAAAAAATATTAAAATATCATTCTATTGGCAGTTGTGTGCAGTACTGTAACATACAGTTTTCTACACCTCAGCCCCACAGTGGTAAAAAACCCTTCAACTTTAACAGAGGAGGAGGCTCGAAGCATCACTGTCCCAACTGTCCCCATTTGCCACCTGGATGACTCCTCTCCTGCTCAGGAAAATCAGCCTCTGAGTTTCCATCAGGCTGATGTTCTCTCCTCTTCAAAGCCGTGACCGTTCTTGGGAGCATTGGAGGTTAGAACCCAAATCTTTGTCTTTGCTTCACTTCAAGCCGTAGGAAAATTGCCAAATTCAGGGAACCTGCCCATTCCCTTACGGTCTTGCTGCCCCACTTTGGTTTGGTTTAGGCCTTTTTAGGTTTAGGCTTTTCTCGTTAAGCTTAGTATTGGCCATCTGGTGTTGCCCAACTAAGCCTTCACTACTCTGCCAAAGCTCAACTAGTCTTGCCTAGAGGATCATACAGGAGGGAAAATAGGTGAAGGGATTAAAAGGTATCCATTCCCTGTATTGTATTTGGAGTGGAATAAAATTAATCCAATTCATTGGGTCCATTAGGTCTGCATATCATCTTGATGTCCCAGTAGAGTCAGGGAAGCCGACCAAATGCTGGTATCTATCAGAATGGGTACATTGCTTGGGACAGCTTCATCCAAGGAGAAAAAAATCCCTCCTCTGTCTGTAAAGAGTACATCCCTGTCCTTCATGTGAATAAATGTCTATTTAGTTAACTCCCCTCGGCAACTGAGCCAGCTTGCAAATCCTACTTTTTCAAATATATCTAATCAACGTGCAAATATTTATTTATATATACACACATGCACACATATGTATTTCTATCTGAAATGTGCATATCTACTGTGGATAGGGCTTCCTCCAGCAGGAGCTTCAGACAACTCTACGCTCGGTGTTTGATTTCAGCTGCTAAAAAATGAAACCTGAACACCAAACGCATCTAAAATAACATTTCAGAGATGCAGGAATGGCTTTTACCAAGCCAGCAGTCATCTCACAGGGCCTCCAGAGACCTGTGGGGGAGAACCTCCCTAGAGAAATGAGAAGTCTTTTTGGGGAAGAGTCCCTTCCCTGGGACACGGACATTGACTTCAAGTCGGGTTTTCAATCTGCCAAAATTCAGCAGCAGGGCTGCTTTGGAATTGCCTGAAATATCTTCTTTTCTAATAATTGGATCCAGTTTCCAGACATTCAGTACAACAATTTTGATGTTGTTAATAAACACATTTGTCTAATGAATATCTCTTGGTAATCTTGCCTGTAATTCAGGAAACTCAAGCGCAGCCAAGATAAAAATATGCACATACTAAAAGCTCAAATTGAAGAAGAAGAAGAAAAAAATAATCGATTCAAAGTTAAATTACCCATCTTAAATTTCAGTATAAAGGCTACTAGAAATACTGAGTTCTTGAACTTCAATTAATCTTCAGCTATTAAGCCAGAAGGGAAAAAGATTCTTCAGAGTATCACAGGGGAAGCTGTGAAGAGCTGAACTCAGCCTGCGGACGGACGACGTCACCAGCACTTAAACTCCCATTCCCAGCTCTGCTGGTTAACTCCTGCTTGTCTTTCACTCCTTTGGGTTTCTTTTCTGCAGGCATCTGCGTGTGACTGCCTACATGTGCACGGCATCAATTTTCCAGCTTCACTTCTCAGGGATTAATTGACAGAAGCGCTTGTCATGGTTAAATAATTTTATTTAATTTGCACCGCGTGAAGATATTTGGGCAAAAGGGAAAAATAATTAAAATTTAATTACTTTTTTTCTTTTTTTCCCCCCCTTTAAAATGAGAAACAGTTGCATCCCTTTGAGACCCAGCTGGGAATAGAATATCACTCAGTTTTATTGTTAAATACGCAATAATAACAAAAAAAAATAAAAACCAATGATTGAGCTCTTGTAGTAGAAGAGTGAAAAGCCCCGGATAGGTAAAACAGATCTCTAGATCAATGACAACTGAAGTTTATAAAGATACTGAGGGGAAAAGATAATATTCACATCTTGTATGGAATCATCCAAAGGACTTTCTTACAGCTTTCTAAACAGACAAATAAATAAATACTTTTACTAAAAGTCTTGAAGATGTCTCTTCGGGCAGTCACACCAACTATGGGAAGTGTCACCTTTAGTGACAGGCCAGAGTCTCTGCCACACATGTTAAGGGCTTTCATAAAACTTGACCTCTCTTTTTTTTCTAATTTCAGGTAAAAATATTGGTTTGTTTTCTGCGGTTCCCAAGTGTAAGAAAGGCTGCCAAATCCCTTTTCTCCCTCTGAAGTCATTAAAAAAGGGTTTGGCTGATAAAATCGCCAACCAACCAACTGGAAAGGGGCAGATGAGACGAATCAGGGATCTACTGGGAAAGTTTTATTATTATTGGCAGCTCTGTGATACATTGAGCCTCTTCTCCTGGAGTCCTTAGCCCTTGGCTAGGTCCATCTTCATACTACTGTTTAAAGCCCTCACCCGTAGCCAGCCACAAGACTCAGGTTTTCCTCGCCTCCCTGCTGGGTATCAACAGCCTCAGATGTTTTGTGACGTGACCCACAATAGTTAACAAGCAAACTCTGGGGCAAGATGGACCCACTGAGGTTTGGGGGCATTCCTGAGCTACGTGGTAGTCCATAACTTCCCAAAACACCAGCACTTCTGCGCCCTGGAAAGATCCTCATCTCCACGGCAAAGAAGGAGCAACAGGTTCCTCTAAGGTTCTCCAGCCAGGAAAGAGGTGACATCGCAGTGTGACTTTGGAGGAATCAAGGTTAGCACCATGATGCTAAACAGGTCTCTGCAGGTCCACACAGAAGCAAGAATCACGTTTAAACATGATGTCAGCAAGTTTTGGATAACCCACAGGTACGCAGAAGCCCGTGTCCGCTGCTTCCATGTCCACAAGGTGTCCAGGGAAGACGAATTAAAGAGATGCACCAACGCAAGCCGTATTTTTAATAATTATACCTTTTTACCACATTAAAAGCCGCTTTCAAACCCGGGTAGAAAGAGGACAGAAGATCACAGTAACAGATCCTTCACCTGGAGAGGACCACCGTTTGCAGCTCTCGATCTACTCACTAAGGCAGACATATTAACCACGGATAAACACCAACTAACTGTAGAAAGAAACTTTTCACGTCGTTTCCCCCTGGGTTTGGAAGTTATCATCCAAATAATGGATGATTTGACACTTTGGTGTTATTTTGGTTAATTTTTCTTTGGTTACAGTTTACATACCGCCAACTATGTTAGGACGATGACTTCCAAACGTGTACAAGATCGTTGTGGCCACAAATCACACTGTGAAAGGAAGAGGGGATCTCCCTGCCCTTCCTTGATACGTGCTCGTTTTAAGGTTTTTTTCTTTCCAATGAAAAAGTGAGAAAGATTGGTTAACACGTCCACTCTCACAGTGTTTAACCTAATGAAGCCATTGCCTTGATAAAGCCTCTCTCTCGAGCTTCATCACCATAATTAAATGCCTGAAGGTGAGGTTTATGCAAAATATCACAAAACCTGGTGTCAGAATGAAAAAATACATTCCAACAGCATAGTATTTCCATTTGAATTAAGGCATTTTTAATGTAGCCAATTTATATTTGCGTACGAAGAAAATGACAAGCTCATTCCAGCAGAATTTGGCGGGACGTCTTGACATGAAAAACCTGGTGTAACAACACTCTTAATACAATTAATGGCTATTTATCAAGGTGTTTCTTATATCCTTTACAATTCACTTCCTTGCATCATCATCTTTTTTTTCTACTCAGTGTAAATACAGGCTCCTTTAAGAAGAATGCAGGGGAAAAAAAAAGGAAAAAAAAAAACACAAACCAGCAATCAGAAAACCCATTTGGAATTAAATCTTTCAATACCTTATGGAAAGACTGCTGGAATGAGTTTTTGCCCTTTCCAACAGACAGATGTTGTCATCAACAAGAAAATTAGAACTTGATGACAATCTCCAAGGTTTAAATGTCACTCCCTACCACTCTGGTTCACATAAAGATGGAAGTGGCATTAAGAGAGCAAGCTCTGCAGACTGCTAATTTCTTCTAATTAAAAAGCAGAGTTTACAGACACATTTAGTGACACTCATCATAAAGTACACATCTGAAAGTAGAAGGCTTTTGTGGTTTTAGTGCCCAGAATGCTATTTTCTCATTGCTAGTGAATTATTTGCTTTCTCGGTCTATTCAGGAATTTCCCACTCCATGTAACAAATTTCTAACATTGTAAAAATAAAAATAAAAAAAAAAAAAAAAATCTCAGACCTTGCAGTAATTCCCAGAGAAGGCAACCTCCCGAGCACTGTCTGAGCAAGGTGCAAAGAGTGCAATTCAAGAAGCACGTTTTTGACTTTTTGTGTATGAAGGAAAAAAAGGCACAAAAAGGACTGGCTGGACAGGCAGTACAAACAAAACATTTATAACAGGAATGCTATTTTGCCTCTTTAACACTGGGAGAGAATATCCACCCAAGAAAAGCTCTCCATGAAGCGACGCGGTGATTGTCTGAGTGCCTTTCTGGATGGTACACTTCAGTTAAAGTCAAGTCATTAGGCTCCGTACAAGAGGAAGTGGATGAAATCCAACCAAATGCATTACAGAGGTCAGACCGAATGAGATAATGGTCCCTTCTGGTCTTAAAAAATCTATTAATCTAATTTAATTCTCTGTTCTACTCTTCATACCAGAGTCATTTAAACTCATTTATATGAAAAGAACACAATACAGCAGCCTTACACAACACACCGTGCTCTGACTTTGCAGTTTCAGGCTACTCAAAAGTTTCAGCCGGTTCCCACTGAGCTGAGGAGGAGGATTTATTCATCATTAAAGAGAACTTATATTTACAAGCAAGGCATCAGGCAGAGACACCTCTCCCAACACAACCTTGGGTGAATCTGCACCTTACGCATCGACCAGAAACCTTCAGGAGCACCTTCCACCTTGGCTTGGGTTTTCGGTGCTGCCATTCCCCATCCCTCCTGACACTTGCCATGGGGAAGAGCCCAATTCTTTCACCAATAAAATCTGTTCCAGTCACTCCAAGCTTATCTCTTGTGAATAACTCATAACACACTCAATATTGCACCAAGAAAATACTTGGCAGGCACTGCCCAGTACAAAAAAGCAAACAGCTCTGTGGAGAAGGCCAAAAATAGCCATTGCTGTTACTCTCTCTGGTCTATACACACAGTCTTGTCAAGGAAATAGATTTTATTATCTTTCCCTAATAAATAAATAAATAAATAGATAGATAGATTCCCCTCTTTCTCTTCATCATACTGAGCTTTCCCTCAGTATCTCCCTCCCTCCTGGAGCCCCAGTGTTCACATTATCAGTCGTTTTCTTAATTCAGCAGCACAAGAGGGGAAAACATTACCTGAATTTAGGCGGATTGACCTTAGCGACTCGCAGCAGCCGTCACGCATGCTGGAAGGACAGAGGGAATAATTTAAGGCTGTCAGAGGGGCAGCTGAATTGGAGGCCAATAGAGGAGGGCTCACAAAAGGTGGTCTTCAAGTGGTATGTTGGGAAGACCCTATGAATGGGCTAACGGTGACTTCTCTGCTTGTACATCTCTATGTGATGCCGTCTTTACCTTCCCTTTCCCCGTCTGTCCTCGACACCGACAGACGTAAAAGACTTGCAGAGCTGCCCGATGCCTTACCTCTCCAGTGGCTTTATTAATTTATTCCAGCTCCTAGAGGCAAGCCCGAATGGCAGCCCAGTAAGCGAGCTCAGACCGGTATAAAGGCAGCTGATTTTCCCACCTTCTGTCATGGTCAGTGTGTCACTTCTTTAGTTTTCAGCTCTGAGGTTTCTTTTCTCCCCACCTCCCTCCCCCCTTTTGAGGGTCTGGTACTTTGTGAGAGCACAGAAGCAAGAAGATATGTAACATGAAACACCTAGTTCATTTATTCAGCACCAGTCTTTTTGAACCAAATTCCACATTTCGCTGCCTTAAGGCTTGTTTCCTCTCAGCACGTTTTAATCAAGCAAAAATCCTATCTACAGTGAAGAAAGCCCATTACAGCAAACTCTCACTACATTGTTTTAATGGACACATGTCTTTCACTTAAGACTTCATAATCTGCTTTGCCCTCCAATCGTGAGCATACTCTTAAAAAAAAAAAAGTCTTTTCAACATAAAAATGCAGGGCAGATATTGCGACTCAAATTCTTATGGATATTTACTATTCATTCCAACATACAATTCGTTATTCTTTCTGCATGTTTTAGACACAAAATCAGGAGGGCAGGGCAAACAGAAACCCACTCTGGACTCGCTCTTGAAGACCTGAGTCTGAACTCCCACCAACTTCAGAGAATTTTTTTGAGTAATGGCTAAGTTGAAACTCTCCAGGACCTTTGGGATTTTTTTCCCAGATAATTTTTCATTAGATCAACCCTTACTCATGCACACCTCGCAGCTCACCCGTAAGAAATGGACACCGATTTATTCTTTTTCCTTTCACAACCAACTTTCTTGATTGAGTGTAGCTACTAATGCCAAAATGCACTTCAAGAAGATGTGCTTCAAAGTAAGTACCTATTATTTCTTTTTTTTCCTGGGATCTACCTATCTTCCCATGTCAGGTTGCTGACAGCATCGCCTACTAGCCTTTCACAACCCTTCAGGGCCGGTCCCATTTCTCCCAGAACGTGGAGATCTTCAGACTAGCTATCATCAAGATTCTTTTTTGCACCTTCAACCTAAATTCCTTCCCTATAAGCAACCCATCAAATCCAACCGTACCACGAAAGTTCAGCTGGGTTTCCAAGGTTAAGTTTGACCTTCCCATTCCTCACGTATACCTTGGGTGCTTTTTAACAGCACAGTTAGACCTTAGGTGTCTGGAAAGTTGACTTGCTGTCACATCTGAAGAATGGGGAAATGCTGAGGGTATCACCACACTTGCTGAATCAAGGGAAGGCTCTGAAAAGCCTAAAGGTTCTAAAGGTTCAGTAATTTCGTAGCTTACTCCTCGAGAGCTTTTTACTCCTCTTTAACCTGGGTGTCAAGGCCAGTGGTATGAAGAGCATCCAGTGCATCCTTTGCTTGCTTAAACCCTAAAGCAGAATATAGCAGGGTGTTCACATCTTCTTTCTTGGCTTTATGCATTAAAAAACAGAAAGAAACATGTGGCACGGCAGAACTGCAGTGTTGGCAGCATCGAAGTAGTTAATTAGCAACATTGAACTAGACTTCAGGAGACGAGTCTTAATAAGTGCTGCTAAAAATATTACAGTAGTCATTTCCAGAACAAACACAATCAGTGGCAGACGAGCGAGGAGAGGGATACAGAGCCATGAGCTGCCACGGTGGAGGTATTTTCAGCAGGGAGCAGTTATAAAGGCTGCTCATTTTAAAAACACAGTAGTAAAAAACCAAGCTGGCATTGGAAAGCATATGGGTTCACAGAATCACAGAACCCCATGGGGTTGGAAGGGACCTCTGCAGATCATCCAGTCCAACCCCCTCCCAAAGCAGGGCCACCCAGAGCAGGTCCCACAGGAACGTGTCCAGGGGGGTTTGAATGTCTCCAGAGTAGGACACTCCACCACTTCCCAGGGCAGCCTCTGCCAGGGCTCTGCCACCCTCAAAGGAAAGAAGTTCCTCCTCATGTTTGGGTGGAACTTTTTCAAGTCTGTGCCCAGTTCCATGTTTAGGTGGAACTTCTTCAACTCTGTGCCCATTTCCTCTTGTCCCGTCACTGGGCACCACTGAAAAAAGACGAGCCCCATCCTCTTGACACCCTCCCTTCAAGTATTTCTAAGCATTGACCAGATCCCCCCTCAGCCTTCTCTTCTCCAGACTCAAAAGACCCAAGTCCCTCAGCCTTTCCTCATCAGAATGATGCTCCAGGCCCCTCAGCATCTTTGTAGCCCTCTGCTGGACCCTCTCCAGCAGTTCCCTGTCCTTATGGAACTGGGGAGCCCAGAACTGGTCCCAGTGCTCCACATGGGGCCTCCCCAGGGCAGAGCAGAGGAGGAGGATGACCTCCCTCCACTTGCTGGTCACGCTCTTCCTGATGCCCAGCATGCCATTGGCCTTCTTGGTCACAAGGGCACATTGCTGCCTCATGGGCATCCTGTTGTCCACCAGGACTCCCAGGTGTTTCTCCTCAGAGCTGCTTTCCAGGAGGTCACCCCCAACCTGTCCTGATGCAGGGGGTTATTGCTCCCCAGGTGCAGCACCCTGCACTTGCCTTTGCTGAAGTTCATCAGGTTCCTCTCTGCCCAACTCTCCAGCCTGTCCAGGTCTCTCTGGATGGCAGCACAGCCTTCTGGGGTGTCAGCCACCCCTCCCAGTGTTGTGTCATCAGCAAACTTGCTGAGGGTATATCACATCCCTTCATCCAGGTCATTGATGAATAGATTGAGTAGGACTGAAGAGAGATCCAATCTCAAGCCATGCTGGTGGCTCTGCAGCCTGGCCAAGGCAGAGATGTTGGGAGCAGAAGGTGCTGGCACTACATTCACTCAGCCTTGAGGAATCCAGTGCACAAATATAATCTAATCTGAGAAGAAGCCTGGCAGGTTATAATCCATCCTGTTTTGGGGTGTGAGAGGAAGAGCTGGCGGAGGGAAGAGCTCAAAAATGGAACATCCTGGTGACTCCTGCTGTGCTAAACCCCCAGCCCCGTGCAGGCTGCAATCACTGCACACAAGGCAGCAACATCTGCTGGCCAAGGGATAATCAGTGCATTCATCACTAAAAACCACGTGTAAAAATCCAGCACCCGAAAGCTACCTCTAGGCCCTTCCTCTTGCAAAAGTACTCCATGTCAGCCCTTGCTCTGGCAAACGGCTAGGTTTTTTCCCCTCTGCAGTCACCCTGCTGTCTCCAGCAGGACATCCCATGCTCGCTGCTGGGAACAGCCACCTAAGCTATTCAGACACCTTCTTGGCAAGGCGTTTCTCCCCCTCCTGGCATTTGACAGGATTATGAAATGCTGAAATCTCCTGGCCTCCTTTCGTTTTGAAGTCTGAAAGAGAAGTTTAGCTTTATCACTTTTGTCTCTTGCTGCTCCTTCCCCTGCTTCACCCATCCTGGCTGCCCCCCGTCCCTGAGCGCTCCCACCTGCGAACCCCCGGGAGCAGGACCCCAGCCTACGGATGCTGACTGTGGCATTCATGGTCCTGCAGATTCCTGGTGGCCTTGCAATGGCAACATCTCCAAAGACGACACGGCAGCATCCCAGTTCATCGCCCTGGTGGGTCTGGTCTGCTGGATCATTCTCCGGGGCTGGCTCAACCAGGGCACGTGTAGCAGGAGCAGGGTCTTCAGGAAAAACAGGTCTCCTCCCCTACATTTGGCTGGGCTGCCCGCTGTCCCATGGCCTCACCAAGAGAAGTACATTCTTTATTTAGGAGAAAGGAGCAACCACATATTTATTCGTACTGGAGAGGCGCTGAAGATACTCCTGCTGCGCTAACCAAACAGTATTAATGTTTATGAAACATTCCACAAAGGAAGCATTTTGAAGCTGAGGAACCTTGCACTTTTTAAGGATTTTTTTTGTTGTTGTTGTTTTGTGAGAAGGTAGAGGAAAGAGCCCAAACTCCAGCTTTCCTGACAAAAAGGAGAAATCCCCAACTTCAGAAAAGCGTCCAATGTTATGACACTTTTACATCATTTTTTTTAAATCAAACACTGCTTTACTAAGAGGCAAGATTTAGAAGAGGATAAAAATGAAAAGACAGATCAGTCCCTTCAAATGGGGAACAAACATAATTCTGGATCCCAGCATAGCCCATGTAGGGGAAATATCCTCCTGTCCTTCTGAACTTAAGACACCAGCTGGCCAGCAAATACAGGTTGAGATGCCAGCTTTGCTGTGAAAGATGAAGAATCTCTGCTGGTTTCTTCACCTCCAAACTTAGACATGGCTTTCCATCTTAACTAGCAAAAAAGGGACCGAAATATTTACAGAATAAATGGGACACGCACACATGGGCAAATATTAGAGGATAAAAACCACGGCCCCATGTCATGGGGGGGGCCCTGCTTTAAATACACAGCCATGCTGTGTATTTAGCAGGGGCTGCTGAAGGCAAACCTGATCTCTGAAAACCTCCAGCACCGCCGAGCAACCAGCAGCTGTCACTGTAAGCAATGAAGAGGAACAGAAGGAAGAGCTAGGGATGCTCCTAGATGGGAGGAAAGCAACTGGAAAACAAAAAAACCATGGGAGAAGCTGCAATTAAATACTCAGCAGCTCCCTAAAAATGGCCCTTGTCCGCCAGGAGAAGCTGCTCATCAAAAAGGCTCAGCTGGCTTTTAAGCGTGCAGCCCGAATTTGGCTCCAGAGGCTCGGAGTGTGGCTTATCACCGTGGGATCTCTGGGCAGCGGCCGTTCATATCCAAGTGGGATTTAGGACTCGGTGGCCCTTTTTGGTGCCCTTTCCAGGCAGTGATGCAGGGAGCCACAGGGCAGGCAGCCGCTTTCAGCTCCCTATTAGCCCCTGAGAGCTTTGAAATGTTCAAGATCCTCTGCCCACCAGCCACATTACTCAGGTGTCAAAGGAAAGGCTTCAGATTTATGATGTAAAAATTACATTTTAACGAGGTGTCATATGTGTTTAAAGTTCTTATTCATCACCATACTGCCACATCTTTTATCCAAGACAAAAACGCACTTAATTAGCATATTATAAGGACAGAGAGTTCACCTTATCTGCATTGTAAAACTGCTTTAGGAAAAAAAAAAACGAAAAACCAAAAAAACACCCAGCCACCCTTACTGAATAAAATGGTTACAATCACATACCAAGACAGCATCCCACAATATTTAACAAAATGTGCATGATAAAAGTTTGCAATGCACCCTCTGAGGTTTTTAAAACCCCACAGATATGGATGGAGGCTTCATATCACATTTGATTACCGGACTGGCAGCCCATATGTTAATATGCAATCTTCAGAAGCCACTTAAGCACAATGAGGCTGTATTAGAAGTCCCATATCATATCGCTGCCTTCCTTACATATTGGGCATTTATTAACTTCATACATCTATTAAACACCCTGTATTGTAATGCCTGGGTCTCCTGGATATAATTTAAAACACCTCTGAAGCAGGAGGTCTGTATTTGCCATGTCATGGCTGGGGGCTGGAACTTGCTGGTCTCTTCTCACAGGTCATCAGTGAGAGAACGAGAGGGAAGGGCTTCAAGCTCCAACAGGGTAGGTTTAGACTGGACATTAGGAAACAATTCTTCACAGAAAGAGTGGTCAGAGACTGGAACAGGCTGCCCAGGGAGGTGGTGGAGTCACCATCCCTGAATGTGTTTAAGAGTCATTTAGATGTGGGGTTGGGGGATCTGGTGTAGGGGAGAACTTTGTAGAGTGGGGTTGACGGCCGGACTCGATGATCCCAACCCGAATGATTCTATGATTCTAAGATCTTTAAGGTCCCTTCCAACTCTAACCATCCTATAACTCTGTGTCACTGGAATGGCTGCTGGGACATCCAAGTCCCAGACATGTACAGAGGGATTCTTATCCCGCTTCAAGTCCTTCCTTGGACTTCTTCACTGCCAAGCTACAGGGCTGCTCTAAACGCTCAGCCAGCACATCCTGAGCCCCTGCACCATGGCTGCCAGCCCTGGCGGGGGGCACCTCAGGCATTTAAAAGACAAAACTTTCTTCCTCTGGTGTCTCTGCTGCCTGGTGAGCAGTGAGGTGCAGAGATTGCAAGCCAGGCGATGGGTGTCTGTATGCAGCTCAGTGCTGGGAAAGCAAGATGGGAGCACTTTACTCTTTTGGAGAGGAGGATTTGTTGATGTTTCCTTGAATTTGTTTATGCAGGCTCTATCACAAGTGGGTGATGATTAAAACAGGTAACTGGTGAATATTAAGACTGATTGGGTTGTGGAAAATTTTTCATTCTGTAGATACAGCCTTTCGTTCCCCTATCCGCACATGTCTGGTGGGGCACATAAAAAAAAAAAAAAAATCCTGAACACTTTTCTGGGTTCAGTTCCCTGAAGAATGTAATGAAAAACACTTGCAGGAGTTCCAGAGCTATTCTCACTGTCACTTCAAATTAGCAAACTCAAAAGCAGCTACAAAGAAATAACCCAAAAGCTCAGGAGCATTTATGGAGAAGCATCCTCCAAAAAACCTCATTTTAAGGCCAAACAGCTCAAACAAAATATGTTTCAAAGGTTTTTGCTATCTTCAAGTTCACTCCTTGAAGGTAGACATTAATGACAGGTTTCCTGGGATTTGCAGGCACCGAGGAGTGTTTGACTTCAAAACCGCTTCAGGGAAAATGAAAGAGCCCCAGACAAAAGGAGACAGGAAAAAAAAAAAAAAAAGAAAGCGCGAGGAAAATCTTTAAAATGCAGCTTTTCCCATTTCTGAGAAAAAAACGAACAATTGGTTTTAATTCAATCAAAAGCCCTGAATTGCTTCTAGATCAGCTGAATCCAGCTTTGTGCCTCACTGAAGGCTTCAGAATATTTTGTCTTCTCTGGTAGCCTCAGCTGTGACAGAAGCCGAGCACAGAAAATCCAGGGTTTGAAACTCATTTACTCCAAGGATTAAAAGCCCATTTTCTTAAACAGCGGGTGAGGGAGAAGCTCTGCCACAGTGAAGATCTCCAAACCTGTGAGGATGTTCCAAACCCACGTGCACAAACAGACCTTGAGTTAAAACCCACAGAAAACGTTTAATCACTGTGAAGAGCAAGAGGATGCGATCTCTGCCTTTCCCATCAGCTAAGTGACTCCTGCCTCCTCCCATTTTCCCTGGATGGCTTGGGAAAAGCCTGGAAATGTTTGATTCTAAGTGAACTGGAGCCCTCAGCACCTGTTTTTTATTTTAAATATCCTTGAAATGTATGATACCAGCAATTTCAAATATGTTACTGCCTATTTAGGTAGTTAAATATATCCCTTTTTTTGTTATGATCAATTTTGGGGTTTAAGAACTCTTCTCCTACAACTTCACCCTTAATTGTTTTCTATCAACCAATTTGTTCGACTCATCAATTTTACAATCTTATTTTCTAACGAAGCAGATATTGCTAACATATTTTGCTCTTCAAACTGTAACCCTACGTAAAATGGCTGAATTGACCATTGCCTCGCTCGAAACAGAGAAACAATGGTTATTTTGGAGGAGGGGAAAAACTTTTATCCACAATCTACTCCGTAAAAACACCCACAACTAAATAACTAAATAACCACATAAAATCACTCTGGGTCTTCACTGCTTTCTGAGCATCAGCTCCTGTTCTGCTCTTTGGTGGAGGAGCTGGGTTTAAGCCAGCCATGTATTTATTATTACCTATAAAGCAAAGCAGCAGAAAATTTGGTGCTAATCAGAAAACGTGTCGGACTGAACTTGGAAGAGAAAAAAAAATCATGCAGACCTGGGTTCCTACAATAAAATATCAGTGTCAAGAAGGGG
Source organism: Gallinago jamesoni (assembly GCA_025769975.1). Lineage (NCBI taxonomy): Eukaryota > Metazoa > Chordata > Aves > Charadriiformes > Scolopacidae > Gallinago > Gallinago jamesoni. Next base: position 14,209,479 of record JAOQGH010000040.1, on the reverse strand, counting down.
TTTGCACACCCCTTGAATTGAAAATCAGTGTCTCTGTCTGACTGACTTGTAAAATGCCATTCCCACTCGTCAGGCTGTGCAGGTAACGGAGCAGTAAACTCCCTTTGCAAAGGGATTTTTCTCCGCTCTGAAATGCTTTGGTCCTTTCCAGCTGTCTCATCAAGAATTTCACTCGCTGGCAGAGCAGTCCTCTCAAAAAGTCCTGCTAGCCCAGAAAACAGTGAGGCAATTGGATCCTTCTGCATTTCTGCCAAAAAGGAAATCCTGGCAATTTTCAGCGAAGAGAAACGCGTGTATATTTCAGCTTTGTGCCCACATTGTAAAGCTATCAAAAATTGGACGAAGGGAATGTCAGAGAAGGCTGAGCAGACTCCTGGAGACCATGTGAACCTTCTCGTGCCTACCACCCAAAGCCAAAATCTGCTTCAGCTTTCCCTCTGAGACAACGGAGGATTTTCAGTTCTCGTCCAAACATGAGTGAATTAAAGGGGCTTCACATCACAGTGGCAGGAGGACAAATCAAATCCTTGAACCTGACTGATAGACTTTCAGGCCTCTGCAAGGTTTCCACCCGCTCTTCCACCTCACCAGCTGAGACTGGTAAAAGGGGAGAATCATTTCTTGTTTTTACAGGAAAGTACAAAATTTGGTTTTTTTTTTCACCCATTATGTTTTTTTTTTTATTACAGATGCTATTACTGGCAATGGTCACACTGTGGAAAAAAATGGCAGCAGAGAGCCTGCTGTAATACCTGGAAGTAAATCACTGACCAGGAGAGAAACTATGTGAAATAAAAAGGATGCAATTGATTTTCACTCCTCAGGGATAACCAATAGCTCGCAAATTGCTCCGCTTCACTCCACCACTCAGAAAGTACATGCTCATCATTAAGCTGGGAGAATGAGAAGTATTACTTCATTTTTTTCTCATCTGAGATCTTGCAGAGGTCAACATCATTGAAACCATTCCTGCTCCTCTTTTAACAGTCACTTGCTTTTGTTCATCTGCCGCTTCAAGATTTCCTTCTCCTCTTCCTTATGTTTTTGCATAAAAGTGAGAAATTCACTGCCATTTTACCACTTTCATTCCTCCCCAGATTTTCATATCCACAGTTTCTTTCAGCATCTCTTGATCCATGTTTTACATGGATAACAGGCTGCTCGCAGGAAAAGGAAAAGAAAAGCTCAGCAACAGAAACCTCGGCTCCTCTTTCTCAATCTGAAGACCTGAATCCACTCCCTCACCCCCGAGTTTTTTATTAACAGAACAGAATGTTTTGCGAACAGCCATGTTACAAATCAAAGAGTTTTGCCGTTCAAATGATATTAATTCTGCCCTTCCTCTTACTTTTTCAGCCTTTCTGAAGAACGTAGTCCACCCAGAGGAACAGCCTGGGAACTGTGACCATTGAGCAAACACTGTTTGGAAATTTTCTCACCATGAACATACCACTTGCAAAATGATGATTAGGTTGGTAAAGTTGAGGGAATGTAACCTAACTAAGTAATTAATTATCCGTATAATTTCTAACAGGAAAAAAGGTGGAAAAGCTGGGAATCCTCCGGGGGCCAGATGCTCCTCTCTTAAGACAAAATCCAGTAAGTCATGCTTTACAATTAAAAAAAAAAAAAAAAAGAGCAACTTTAAAGAAAACACCACAACGTTTTGGAGGATTTTGTTGTCAATTCCCCTCCTGACTCTAGATACACACTTGTGGGTGTATGCAATTAGTGGTGGCTTCCCTAAATAGCCCAAACTCATCCAGCTTAATAGAACGAAGTAATTTAAACTGGCTGGCAGTTTTCCCCCGTCTGTTTGCAGTGACGGCATCTTCCACCCTTTATTTTGCCAAATTCCTACAGAAGGGAAGTTGATCTGATGTACAGAGGAAAATTCAATGAAGGAGAAGAGAGCGCTATCTCTGTGATACAAACAAGAGCATGGACACTGGGAGACTATTTCATTCCTTCCTCTAGTCCATTTCAAACTAAGATTAAAAAAATAAATTCTAAGGTTAAAAGAAAATTCTAAGATTAAAAAGAATACATAATCATATGCATTAATGTCTTAATATCCACCACAGGCCTTGTGATGGGAATTAATTTAGGCAAACACAGGCGAATGAGTAAGACAGGATTGCACTTCAATTTTACACCGCATTTGCATGGAAAATAGAAAGCCCATATTGAGATTTAGGCTCATATTAAAACCCTTACCTGCTCTGCTGTCCAGCGGGCCAAAATCCAAGGAATACTTTACAACGTGATAGTTGTTCCATACGTACAGGAGGTTGTCCCGGGGATTATAATCCACAGCAGCAATATATTGGTAGGAGTTTGGAAAGGGCACATCCACCATGCTATCCTTGCTTTGGTCAGTGTTATAGATGTAGTCTATTTTATTCCCCGTGGCTTCGTTATCGTCATCTTCGTACACAGACTTCACCACGTATAAAATCCCACATATCATGAAGGCGTTAGAAGCTGACCTCTTGTCGTAGGCAGTATCCCATGTCCCTTCAATCCTTAACGTGTAAGGGTTTAACTGGCTAATGACTATTTTGCCATTATTTTGTTCTGTTGCATAGATTACCCACAGCCCGTTCTCATCCACGGCCAGGTCTATATCGGATTTGCCTCCCCAGCGGTAGGGAGAGGTGTCGTGGTAGTTGGCGTTGGCTATGATGGCCTCCCCGCTTTTTATCCTTGTCCGCAAGTCAAACTTGACTATGTTTCTGGTTCGTTCCTTGTTGAAGAACAAAGCCCCGTCATACACCACGAATCCCGTGCCGTCCACCCGGTGCGGGAGTTTGTAGGTGGTGGTTGGCCTCCCCGCAATGAAGTCGTCCTTGGAGGAGTACTCCGTCAGCGTGTCCGTCCGGTACGGCGTCCAGGGCATGTAGTAGATCTTGTCAGACGCCTGCAGAGGGTCCTTGCACCAGGCACCGGACTGGTGGTCGGATTCGAATAAGTGTTCACTCTGGTATACTCCTTTCAGCAGTCCAGGGCAAAGAAAAACTGTTGGAGGGGAGAAGAATTTAAAAGAGAAAGCCAAAGTTAATGACGGTCCGGAGGTGCTCGGCCCAAAACATCTCAACAGCTTCTAGTTCTGGAGCAGAGGATGCTCAAGACCAGAGGACATCCAAGAGCAATGCCTTGTAGATGGAGACTAGCCTTCCTAGAACCAGATTCGCTCCACCAAAATGATTTCCCCCTGCTTTTTCTATCGACTATGGCTCATTTTCTTATTGCTTTTCAAATCTATTTTTCCAGGTGTACTTACTTGGACCGCTCGCCTCTGTAAACTCTGAAATGAATATGTGCCCCCAAAGGATTTCTGGGTTTGTATTTCCAGATTGTATTCGGCAGTGAGTCTGTACCTACTACGTGAAGGGGTAAACTCCTGGGGAATTGATCCACATATTTATTTGAACAGCCCACAGAAAAGCAGCCTAGAAATGGAGATAAGAGAAAGAAATTCCCATCCTTACAGCCCAAGCGACATTAAATATTTAAAGGGGACCAACAGCAAAGCAGAGACGAATCCTTTAGCAACTCAGAAGAGAATTTAAAGCAAAGGGAGGGGGGTGGGAGAGGGGGGGGGACACCCGGCTACAGATCTGCAGTGTAACTAGAAATGAGGCTTTCAAAGCTGCTACAGGACACACGAAACATGCAGTCCACACAATTAAAAACGAATGACATATGGATGCTGAAAGGAAAAGACGAGGAAGGAAGGAAGGAAGGAAGGAAGGAAGGAAGGAAGGAAGGAAGGAAGGAAGGAAAGAAGGAAGGAAAAGAAAAGTTCACTGGAGAGGAACCCAAGGTCTGGATTTTAATCAGTTAAAAAAAAAATGTCCTGTTAAATATAGTAGTAATTCAAACTTAAAAACATATACCTTCTACTGTTACATGAGAGGAGCATAGAGGAGCGGTTTGACTACTGGGGTGCTTTGCTGCTCAGACTTCGGGGGGCTGAGAGGGGCTGGGGCACGGCCAGCACCTGGGAGGGGGCTTGCCCAAATGCCTGGCTGACCTTGGCATGGTGGGGATGCCAACGTCAGGAGGAGAGCCAGCTGGAGGGGGAGGCAAAAGGAGGGATGCTGAGGAGCAAAACTGGTTTGCTTGGCCCCCATCATCCCGGCGAGCACCCTCCTGACCTGGAGGGACCTCGCACACGTTGGGGGGAGACTGTTTGTTGGTTATTTGTGCTGTGCTGATCTCCATGAGCAGGAGCAGTGAGTGGGATAACCGTAGGGATGGGATGGGCAGTGGGGAGGCACAGAGAGGTATCCCATCTCACGCTTCTGGTGGCGAGGGGCTGGCAGATGGGATTCCACGTGTGCACTCCCTGCTTGAAGCGTAACCAATTATTTTCAGAAATGCAGAAATTGGCAATATCCTCTGGAGAGCGAGACAGGAGGAAAATCAGATTTAGTAACTGGTGTAAAAGCATATTGCTCCAGTCCAGTCTGAGTAACCACCCAGAGCTGTCGATAAAGGGGTGCCGTTTCCAAGAGGCTTTTATGGCCTAATTAGATATACTTATGCACATACCTACGTATGCACACTTTTCAAATCCTTTGGGGCAGAAGAAGGTATCTAAACCTTTGAATAGAAATTTCAAGGAAAAAAAGTGGCACTGGTAAAAACTGTTCAGCAAAAATGAGTTAGCTGGTGAAGTTGAGCAGCAGAGATACTAAATAAACTTTAACAAAAAAAAGTAGTGAGAATTAATGACAAAGTATTTCAACTAAAACGTTAAACTGTTAAATAACTTAGCCTATACATAAGTAATAAATATATATAATTTGAAAGGTATTTAATTACCTTTTTGTTCCACTTCTATTGTAGAGAGAGAGGTAAAGAGAGAAAGGAGAAAAGAGAATAGATTAATGGTACTGTATTGGCCAGGTAGTTTTCTTTACCTCTTTCATACGAAAAGGAAGCTTTATTAATTTACTTTAGTATGTGAACATTTTATATATATATATATAAAACCTTTCCTCTGATATAATATGTAGACAAGCTGAAAAAATACAGATAAATTTTAACTTTACAAAAATCTTTAAGAAGAAAAAAACCCCCCAGCACTTGGGACACACCGAGCCCCCTGAACTATTTGAGATACAACGCCAGCAGCAGCCTTGGACTAGTTTCATAAAGCAAAATGAAACAGCCATACACTGAAATACGACTGATACAGATTTATGTATAGAATAAAAACTCCAGGGAGAAACTTTATAGAATATATATCTTCGTGCACTTCGCCAAAATCCTGTAAAACAGAGATCCTTGCTTTAAGCAAATGAATATTCCCTTTTGACATGAATAGAGAACTTAGGAGAGTCAAATGAAGAGTATCGGTGGATGTTCGCAGAGTCCTGTCCTCTGTTTCAGAGAAACAAGTTTTAGTAGGACTTGGGAAAAAAAAAACCATTTAAAGTATTACAATACTCATATGATTTATAAGATCCCGAAGACTTACAGCATTAACAAGTTAAAAATATCTAAGCACTATTTAAGAAAACCAACCCCAGAAGTTGCTGGATGTTTTTATGGGAATTATTCACCACGCACAATAATGCTACAGAAGATCTGTGTCCCTCACCACAAAGGCCCTCGCAGTCAGAATAAATAAAGGCAGTGCACTTATTAATTGTTAAAGACCAATTTCTAGAGCTAACGAACTCCCAGGAGAGGCTTCGGGGGCCCTCATCCAAAAGCCCCCTCTGGTTGTGGCACAGACACCTCCTTCTTTCAGCATGGTGGGGCTCCAACAGCTTCTGCGCTCCCAGACCTGGGGTTTGCAGGTTCTGTGGAGGCCCCTTCCCTGAAGGTGTAGGAGAAGACGGGCCCCATAAAACATCACTGAAGGAGAAGTGAGAACTTGCCAGCAAAGCAGTACGGTTTTGACAGCTGAGAGCTCTCTGCTGGGAGGAGGAGGCAGGAATGGGAAGGTATGTATGGCCTGCGGGGCTTTTGCTTGCCCAGAGTTCACCCTGGCCCCTTCCAGACTCAGGCATTTGCCAAATGACTCTCCTCCGGTGCTGGGACTGCAAACCCCTTTTCATTCATTCCGATGGGAAACTGCAAGCTCAATGGGAGAACAACGTCGGGGTGAGGGAAAGAGCCAGTGAGATTAAAAGGCATCAGACCCAGGGACTGGAGACACCCCCACAGCAGCTCCTCTCCCATCTCAACCCCGTGACTGGCCACAGTTAGGTCGGGAATTCAGGAAAACATTAAACGCCCCTGGCAAAAGCAAGAGAGCAATGGGACAGATCCCCAGATGTAGGGCTTTGGAGGGATCACAGGATCACCTAGGTTGGAAGGGACCTTTTAAGATCATCTAGTCCAACCAGTGGAGAAAAAAACAAACAAACATCAAAAAACAACACAAAAAACCCCAAACCAAACCAAAACAAAATACCACACACCCCACCACACCCAAACCCAACCACAATCCACTACTAATCCATATCCCCAAGCATCATGTCAACTCGTCTCTTGAACACCTCCAGGGATGGTGCCTCAACCACCTCCCTGGGCAGCCCATTCCAAGGCCTGACAACCCTTTCAGTGAAGAAATATTTCCTAATATCTAACCTGAACCTCCCCTGGCACAACTTCAAGCCATTACCCCTTGTCTCATCATCTGTGACCTGGGAGAAGAGACGGGCCCCCACCTCTCTACTCCTTTCAGGGAGTTGTAGAGAGCGAGAAGGTCTCCCCTCAGCCTCCTCTTCCCCAGACTGAACACCCCCAGCTCCCTCAACCTCTCCTCATAAAACTTGTGCTCCAGACCCCTCAGCAGCTCCGTTGCCCTTCTCTGGACCCGCTCCAGCCCCTCAATGTCTTTTTTGTTGTGAGGGACCCAAAACTGGACACAGCCCTCGAAGTGGGGTCTCACCAGTGCCCAGTCTAGATCATTGATCACCTCACATACCAAGGGAGCAGCACTGATGTCACTGAGCTGCTGGCACTGCAGGTTGTCCTCCTGAGACTCTCTGCTGGGAACGCAGGAGGGACACCAGGGAAGAAGAGACAGGAGGCAGTGGTGGACTGGAACCAACATGTTTTCTGCTATGCTCTTCTCCACAGATAAATCCCTGCTTGCCTTGGTCACCCAGCCCATAACAGCTGAAACTTGGTGGAATCTGCCAACCTGTCCACAAACTTCAACAAAATGCAATATTAACTATCAGCTACCAGGAGATGGTTTCCCTTGGGATTTTTGCTCCAGTGGGGAGTGATCCCCACTGTCAGAAACACGTGTCTTATTTCTCATTCAAACTTGCCTCACTGTAGCTTCCTACCACTCATTCTGGGTATCACAATGCCATACAGCATCTCCCCATATGGGTGCATTAGGCACAAACCAGCCACGCAAAGATACTGCAATATCTTTTTTTGTGAGCAGAAGCCAAGATCTGAACTTAACTGGAGGACACAGAAGGTATTACTGACAGCACAGAGCTGTGCGAGGCCCTGGCTGCATATGCAATGCAGCTAATGGAAAAAAATAGATGGTTTGTTGGAAGGATCTTGCAGTAGTATCTGGCAAAACATATACCGGACACTGTATACCTTGAGAGGGGCACTGACTGGTGACAAGCATGGGATTTTCAATCTTTGTTCCAGAGCCACCCATGAATGGATTAGACCCCATTGTCATAAAATCTTTGTTTATTCTACTGGCCTACTAATTACTATTGAAAAAAAAGCGGTACCTTTTATGGTCTTGCATGTGCATTACCAACAGCATCAACAACCTAGAGCTGCCAGGCACCTAGATGTGCTGCAAGGTGCTGCCTGCAAACATTACACCCATCAGATGGGCATTTCTTTGATTATCCAATTGGTTTACCATTTCAGAGGTGACAGGCAGGAGGATGTAAGGATTCATGTTCCTCTACCAAAACCAGAAACACTATGTCAGCATGGCATCCATCCATAGGCTGGACTGAAGCTGGACACGCAGCATTCTTGGTGACATAAATGACCAATTATTCTGGAGAGGTTCTGTAAAAATCCCGCTAAAGCTCACCCACAAGAGACGGTGATCAAAACAGTTGAACTCAAACATCTCATCATTCATTAGTCATGATCTTTTCTCTTTCTTTTGTAGTTGTGAGAAAATTTTTTTCCTCTACCCAGACCTTTAAAAACAGTTTTTGTTTAGCAGTCTGTTCTCCTTCCTTAAGAAGTGAAAAAAACAAGTAGAGAAATACAAATTTATCTTCTATAGATTGGAAATCTTTTTTTACCAGTCAGCTCTGTTCCTGAGTCAGCTATCTGTGTGCACTGCTACAGGCAGTAATGGAAGTTGTCTATACGAAACGGAGCAAGCACAAATCAACAGGAGAGAAAATTCGGTTTCTCTTGAGGCACCGGCAAAACCAAACCAATCAATGATGTTAAAAGAGACGGGGCTGGCTGCAGACTAGCAGATTCCTGAACTTGTATTGATGATACCTATGTTGCATGACTGGTTTGCAGCTCTTTTTCCTTTCATCCAAATAGTATCAGCCTTCAGAGTGCTGAAGGCTGCTGCTTCTCAGTATATTTCTCTGCTTGCAGACACTAACTGCACTGATTTCCATCTGGTGCGTGTTTTAAAAGTTTTCTTCTCAATCTTTGGCTGCACCGCGCCCCCCCCCCCCCCCCTTTCTTTTATTTTTACAGAAGTTTAGATTGTGGAGCATGCTTAAGAAAACAATCACAGCAAAGAATCACCAAATCTCTTGCGAACTCTCCCCTGATCATTGGGCCTTCAAAGATCTACCAGCAGCTGTTAATGTAACGTTATGGATGTTTAGCAAGACTTCCTGTATCTAATGAACAAAGCTCTTTCACTGAGGAGACAAGCTGCAACGCTGTCCCAGGAAAATAAAAACTATGCAACATTCAGTCAGGAATGCACTTAGTACGTGGGCCGGAATGGTGAATTGATCTCATGCTTCTGTAACAAAGCTCTCATCTGTAGTCCCCGTGCACTGCAGGCACTGGCACAGCTTCTGAACGAGTTCCCAAAAGGAACTGATTAGGAGGGATGTTCCAGGAGCTATTTGATACAGGCAGCCAGATCTAGAATGTCATTTACAGAGTAAAAAAAAAAAATCAAACAAAACCACAATACAACCATCTTAAATATTTTTATGCCTAAGAATGCCAACAGCATCATCTAACTGACAGTGAAAAGAAAAGCTTTTTAAGCGCTCTTATAAGCACGGTGTTCCTGGACTTTATTAGGCAGAGTGGATGGACAGAGGTTTTGTTGTGAGGGTGGCACGCGAGAGAAAAAGGTTGGTTGCTTTCCACTGCTTTCCTCTTAACAGGAATTATACACGTAGGTCCATTTAAAATCCTACTGCTCGTTTCTCTATGCCTTGTTGCACACAGGTCACAGGTTAAGCAAAATGTAAAGTTTGAGGAGAGCCGGTGCTGTTGGAAACAAGGATGACATAAGTAACACAGGCAACTTGTAAGAAAGGCTTTTGGCATCTTTTGCCAAATATCCAACTTGTGGTACAGCACGAGCAAGGGAGTGAAAATGTACTCTTGAGTTTTGCTTCATCAATACTACAAAATAAACCTAAGTTAAAATGGGTGTTGCCTAATCCAATTGTCAAACATCGCTGCTGCAAAACAAAGACAAATGTTTATTGGCTTAACTTCGAAACTGCAGTAAATGCTCTTCTATTCAATTAGATAAACAAATACAGTACTGAGTATATAATAGGGTCCTTTCAAGTAAATTATGTTTCCTAACTCATGTGTAAAAGAAAAATGACTTTTAATGTTTATATTCCTGGAAAATAAGAAACCATCAAAGCTCTCCTTCTGTTATATTCCAAATACATAAAAAAATAAAGAAGGTTTAAATGATGTCCATTTTATGACAACATGAGCAAAGCAAAGAAGTATAGCCAGACTGACATTCCAGATTTTCTTCTCACTATTAGGAGAGAGAGGGAGAAAAAATTCTCTATTCTGCTCTCATTTACAGTAGCACAAATCCCCAGGAACTGCACTGACTTCAGTAGGTTATTCTGGATTTACGGCAGACTGAAAGGGATTACAATTTGGTCACACATGAATGAAGAACAGAACATCCACACTCGGTGCAAATATATTTTCCTCTCTTATGTACACAAAACAGCAACGCTGTCCTTAGCCGTGACAGATTATGTGCTGTTGGTTTACCTGATTGCCGAGAGATGTTTATACAGGCACCAAAGTGGGATGCCTCAGCGAAGGAAGTACTTGGTTACCTTCTCCAGCAAAGGCATCCACATCTATGTCCCGAAAGAATTGCATCCTCTACAGGATGAGGGCGCTAGGCAAAAGGCTAAAATGCGCACACACACACACACACATACACACACATTATGCATCCAGTGATGAGAACCACCTGTTTGTGAGTCTGTTCTATTGTTTCTGCCAAAGACTGACTCTAAGACATGACAATCTCTCACACAGAGACATTAGCATATATGGACTGTATATCCTTAAAATACCAAGTAGAAAACTGTAGTAGTTACCGTAGACCGCTATGGTTAAAACAATATATAATTCCTGATCTTGATGAAGGAGGGCATTTTCTTCATACAACGTGCTTAGTTATGAGAGTCTCAGATCCATTGCAAAAAAAGCAATGCAATGAATCGCTCCCTCTCGATTTAAAAGCAATGATACTCCTTGCAGAGCACAAACCAATTTCAGATCCTAATGCCCCATGCCTTGTCCGTCTTGTTCAGCTGAGGTAGAACATCCTTACTCACATGCAAGTAGCCAAACAGTGTCTTTCCTTTGGTCTTGACACCTATCGATATTAAACACATCCGCCTCTTCCATTCTACAGGTTTTGTAATGAAGTGGCTGCAAGCAAGGAAGAGGCATTAAGAGAGGGAGCATTGCAAAAGTGAAGTGAAAACAGGCTGCTCCAGGAGATCAATAGAGATCAAGGTTGGATACCCCTAGGCTCACTTTTACTGTGAGCATACTAATCTCTAGTTGAAATGCTCTGGAAACCTTCTTTGCAGCCTCCAAGAACACAGTGCAAAATAATAAATCCAGCAAGACGGTTCACAAACAGGAAAGGGGGGAAGGGTTGATTTCTGTGGATTTGTTGGTGGTTTCCTTTCTTAACTATAACCAAAGAACTGAAAATGTCTAAAGAACATTTATTTAAAAAAAAACCAAAACACCAACACTGTCAAGGTTTCAAAGTCAAGCACTAAAAGGTTAGGAAATGTCAGTGCCAACAGTTTTGAGATGTAAGACACCTAGCATTCTGTTTTTCAGACTTTTATGAAGACCCAATCTCTTAAAGATCCCGTCTCTAACTTTCCAGTGAGCTCTCAATGACAGATCAGCTCAACTACTTGCTCAATCAGCCCGACCCTTATCTTGCATCCTGATTTCAACTCTCCTACATTGAAGCCCTGCTGCTCTGGATCTCCGGCCCACCTCCTGTATTGCCACAGAGTTCCCGGACTGTCTTCTCCATGCTGCCCTTCAATCACACACTCTCTTTGAGGGAAGTTACACCCTCTGGAATTAGGTTGTGGAGAGCTTACTCTCTCCTTCCTCAGAGCTCTCCTCTAACTCACTTCTAACCATAAGAATCTCACCGAAGCATTTAGGCTACTTTGTTCTGTGCTTTGATACTGATGAGCACAATAAAAGTTCTGGATTTCTAAGCACTGCTGCAATACAAATAAATAAGAAAATACTACAGTATGCCAAATGAAGAAGAGGCAGGAAAAATGTCCAGGCACTCCTTACCCTTCTATCTCATAAATATATGTATTTATATCTAAATTTGTCAAAATAGAAGTCAGGTACCTGCTCCCTACATCTGGCGTAAAAAAGAAAAAAACAAAACAAAACAAAACAAAACAAAAAACCCTCTGACTATTTTTTTTTCCTTTGGAATGTCTCAATTTACCGAACAGAAACATTTCATACAGACGAGTATTCAATCAAATTCCTTCAGAAAACAGGCAAGCTTCCACTGGAGCTATGCCAGCCGCGGCTTCTGAGCAGCCCAGCTGGTAGTCTCCTGAGGACCAGGGGTTCCAGCTCCCACAGCTTCAACAAATCTTGCTAGCCAAATACCCTGGAGATTAAGGACCCTTGGGCTTCTGATGTCTTCAGTCCAGGGCAGGCTACCAGGCATAGCACAGAGTCATGATGAGTGGAGAGCTCAGAGATACCAGGGTCATGGCTAGAGCCATGGCCAACACTCAAGTATCCAAGAACTCAGGCTCCAGTCCTTTTTACAGGCAATTTCAAATTACCAGAACATCAAGGTTCCCTGAGAAATCAAAATACTTTTCTCCTTCCAGCTCTATTGCATACATACAGGGCAAACAAAAGCAGATTCTTCTTATTCCTTTACTCTGCTTCAGCTGTTCCTTATTATCGTACTACAGTCTTGTTTTTCCTTTGTATGAACCAGTCTGCAGCTCCTTTGGGAAAGACACCTTTTTTTCTACCTGTATTTGACAAGTTTCTAGCATAATGAGGTCCAGATTGTAGCTGTATGTGGTACTGTAACACAACCAACGAGGTCTTATCATTTTCTCTTTTCCCTCATTAGAGAGGAGCTTATTGAAAAAATCAAAGTCTTCCCTCTTAATCATTTTCACTCTGTTAGCTGTAGGCAACATTTTTGGATAGTAATTAAAATAATTTAAAAGTATCTAAATTTTGCATGCATATTGTTTCTTATTTTTTCACAGACTATGTGTTTGTTCTTCCCCCAGCTAAAAAGCTAGAAATCAGAATTTACTTCCCATGTTCTCACCTCCCTCTCTCTACTTTATACTGTATTGCAACTTGTCATATTATGAATATCTTATGAACTAATTGACATATTAGTTACATATTTATGTGGAAAAGCTTTTTTCCTCCACTGCTTTTAGAGATCAATTTTACATGTCATGATATCCATAGCTATATTTACACTGAATATATTTCAATTTTTTTTTTCTTACCATATTTAGTTCAAGGATTTTAATGATGATATGAAGAAAAAAGAGCTTTTCATCAGCCCTTCATTTCACAAGGCAGATGGATAAATTTCAGTTCTGGGAAATCACACTATTCTAGTAGACATCGGCAATTTTTCCACTACAGCCACAAGACAGTACTTGACTTTGCAAAATAAAGACCAAAGTGGTTGCTTCTCATTAAGAGAGACACGCTTTGGTTTTCTGAAAACAAGGAGGACCTAAAGAAAAGATCTAAGGAAATGAACTGAAATATTCCTCTAATTCACTGTGGTGCACATCAGCAACACCACACACCATTCCCATCTTGCTCATGCTGTCAGTCCTTAGGAACCAAATTCTGCAAACCCATACATGAATAATTACTCTGAGTTCTTTAGACTGAGGCTATTCATGTGATTAAAGCAGCTCTCTACCAACTGATGGTGAATAAAATTGTTGGAACATAATGTTATGTACTGCACTGCAGACCTCTAATTTTATATTTAGTAATAGAAATGTAATTTTTTTTAAAAAAAAAGTAATCTCTTGGAAAAGTTACTACTAAAATAAAAACAAATTTCTCTAGGGCTCTATTTACAATACCAGAAGAATTGCATAAGCACGATTCCTGACTTTCATGAATGCAACCAGGGTGGTTATGCCCCAGAACTGAACAATAATTAAAAGCTAGATATTGGCAGCTTCAGGCTTGCTTTTCCACAGGAGCCTAAGGGGTAAACTTTAGAAGGCAAACTTCACAACAGCCACTTCATTATGGAAAGAACCTGTATCTCATCTCCAGAAAGGCACTCAAAACTAACGTCTCTGTGGCAATGCAAGGATGGCCCACATGAAGAGGACAAGCTTTCATGCTGCCAACCATAAGGATTCCTAGCATAAGATTACAAAATATACTGGATTTTGGACATTTTCATCCATCTATCCCACTAAGCCTTTACATGAAAGGTGTACAATCTTCTTGATCCCCTCATTGTGACTCTAACAAAAACCTCACGTGGCGCAGGGAGCTGAGGAGAAGGAGAAGGTTCTGGAAGAAGTTTCCAGACAAAAGACAATGGCTCTGCAGGCATCCCAGCCGTCTGCTGCTGGATGGGGCTGAACCAGGCACATAGCTGGATCCCTGGGTCCAGCTGTGGCTTCAGCAGCCTCTGCAGGCTTTCTTCTGCCCAGAGCTGGGGATTCAGGTACAGCTGTCACCTCAAGATCAAAGCCTTTCTACTCTATATGTGGCACCACCTTGGCACAGGACCTCTGCTTAACAGCTCACAAACTACAGGTTTGCCTGTAGTTTACATTTCCTGGCTGTTTTTCTGCAACCATGAAGGTTTTTAAAAGAAATGAAAGCTGAGAATGGCAAGTCAGTGTGACTCTGGTGGCTGAGGCTTATTGTACTCGCAGTATCTTAGGAACTAGAGTACTCACAAATATCAAAAGAAATACAAGTAGTGATACTCTACAATATATTAAGGAGCCCTCGGGAGATAAGAAAGGCTCAGGGCTTCAGGTTTTTTGTTTGTTGAGCAATGGCACGTCAAAGCGCATAGCAAGCCTGGTAAGTACTTAAGTACTTAAGTAAGAACTTAAAAAGCCCATGCAGAAATGTACACACACACACAAAAATCGCTACAGAAAACGCGCTGCCAGACTGTGCATAAACGAACCCAGCAGCTCAGGGATTTCGCTAAGCTCCCAGCGAGAAAAGGGAAGTACGGCAAGGGACGTTCCTTGGTGCTCACCCACCGTCAACAGCGGGGCTGCCAGCTGCATGGATGGGCTGGGGTAGGTGGCAAAAGGACTGTCCCTGACCCCCCTGCACACCCACTACCCTGCACACAGGTGGAGGAGAGAGGCTGGGCTGGCTCCCGGGGCCAGCACGTTCCCTGTCATGTCCCAAAGCGAACAGCAATAAAGCACGCTGCTAATGAGGATGCAGCCTGACCCTTGGCAAAGTGGGTGCCCAAGGACTCTGACTCTGCCTGTGTTTAAGGGAAGGACAGCGTCGGCAAAAACTTCAAGCTCAAGGGGATTTTTAAAATTTTTTTTTAAAAGAACAGCAACAACAACAACAACAAAAAATTGTTTGGATGTTTTGCTGGTAATAAAAGTTACTCACAAAGTAACAGAGAGCAAACGCTGCTTTGAAGGAAAGCAAAGTCTGTTAAACAAAGAACCTTACCCTGCGGAAAGAATTCCTTTTTTAAGGCTAACATTTTGTTTCTTATAAGAAATCCCAGTGAATCTTTCCTTAAGACCCTTCAGCTCCAGACAGGACAATTCTCTTTTCCCTCTCTGCCAGTTAACCTATTCTGCTGATCTTCCTTTGCAGGAGAGAAATGAACTTTTACTCTTGTTTTCTGCTTTTCTTTACCCAGGTTGTTTATCACACTGTTACACAAACCATTCTCAGACCCATAACAGCCCATGCAGACAAAACATCTAGATTTTAGTATTCTACAAGAGACCAGCAGCTCCAGGAAACTAAAGAACCCATGATGAAACCACGGTTGGCAGCATTCACAACCTCCTACCTGTTATTTTAAAAGGCAAGAAAACAACATACAGCACTCCTAAGGAAGATAAAGGAATGTATTTAATGTAGTGGAAGGCAACCTGTCATCCTGACACCTTTTTGGGTTTGGGGGAGTCAAATTAGCACCACTTAGCAAGGCAGATATGACGGCACAAAGCAGTTGGGTTATTGATGCAATCATTGGCACCTATTTCAATTAGGAGCATAATGGTAAAGGTGGATAGCGCTCTGCAAAGAAACTGGGATGGTGCAGAATAATCCAGGATGTAAGAAGTTTAGGAACTGATGCTCTAGGGACAGTATCATAGAAGCATAAAAGATACTATATGGAGTAGTGCTAATCAAACCCAGCGGATTTTGCAAACAATTAAACATAGGCTTAAACTTCAGTATTGGAACCATCTCACTGAAGCTAATAGACATGAACACAGTACTTGAACACCTTGGAATCACAGAATTACATGGGGTTGGAAGGGATCTCCGGAGATCATCTAGTCCAACCCCTCTGCCAAAGCAGGTCCACCTAAAGAACACTGCACAGGAACGTATGTATCCAGGCAGGTTTGAATGTCTCCAGAGAAGGAGACTCCACCACCTCCCTGGGCAGCCTCTGCTGAGGAACTTCTTAGATTCAAGTTTGTGCCCATTTCCTCTTGTCCTGTCTCTGGGCAGCACTGAAAAAAGACCAGCTCTGTCCTCTTGACACCCTCCCTTGAAGTATTTAGAAGTATTGATCAGGTCCCCCCTAAGTCTTCTCTTCTCCAGACTAAAAAGACACAAGTCCCTCAGCCTCACCTCCTGAGGGAGATGCTCCAGGCCCCTCATCATCTTTGTAACCCTCTGCTGTTCCCTCTCCAGCCGTTCCCTGTCCTTCTTGAACTGGGGAGTCCAGAACTGGACCCAGTGCTCCAGATGGGGCCTCCCCAGAGCAGAGGGGCAGGATGACCTCGCTTGACCTGCTGGTCACACTCTTCCTGATGCCCCCCAGGATGCCATTGGCCTTCTTGGCCACAAGGGCACATTGCTGGCTCATGGTCATCCTCTTGTCCACCAGGACTCCCAGGTCATTCTCCTCAGAGCTGCTCTCCAGCAGGTCAGCCTCCAACCTGTCCTGGTGCAGGGGGTTATTCCTCCCCAAGTGCAGCACCCTACACTTGCCTTTATTGAAGTTCATCAGGTTCCTCTCTGCCCAACTCTCCAGCCTGTCCAGGTCTCGCTGTATGGCAGCACAGCCCTCCATCGTATCAACCACCCCTCCTTTTTTTGTATCGTCAGCAAACTTGCTGAGGGTACACAATGATGAATGTCTATTTTCACAAGTTTCTGGAGAAGCACCACCACTTATACTTCTGCTTTAAAAAAGAAGCAGACACGCAGGGACGTCAAATAATACACAGCAGAGTAGTTCCAGAGATCCGCAAGCTGATCACTACCCGAGGTTCTAAATCCATACTGAGCAGAACTCCATCTGACAAAAAATGTCTGGTCTCTGAATGTCCTTTGGAATCAGGTTACTTCAAGCAGAAGTGGTGAGTGCATGGTGGTGGGCACTTCTGCCCAGGTGGGACTTCACCTGTGAAGCCGAGCTGCTGAGTAGAACCTCTGCACTGAATCCTCTCATACTTCTTGCTGTGAAGCCAGCGCATTTAGAGCCAGGCAAGCCTCACAAGCAGCGCAAGGGAACAGGAAAACTGGAGTGCATCTCACCCATCCAGAAGTAAGTTATTCCCCTTCGTTATTGTCCATGGGAATACGTGAGGGCTGAGGGGCATTTCCTTCCCAGGAGTGTTCCCAGACTAGCAAAGCCAAACCCACTTGCTGCACCAGGTTGTAGCAATCGAATGAAATTGAATGAATTGAATGAAATTCAGGTCCAGCGACTCAGCACCAGTACCACCATGCAGGACATATTTTTCCTACTTATTTTCTCACTCAGATTTTACCTGTAAAATGGTGACGCTAAGGCAGCCCCTCAACCTCATCCTTAGTTCCAAGTAGCATATTCACAAAGACCATTTCCCTATAAAGAAGTCTACAACTTTCAATTGCAATTTTAACACCAGAGCACCCTAAAACGTGTTTTCCTGGGACAACTCTTCCAGGTACCTTAGCAAAATCAGGTCTGTGACACAACCCCAAAAGCTTCCCACCTAAGACTAAGGATGGAATAAGCAATCCATCACACGCTATGACACATTCCCCAAAACACACACGTACTCAAAACCTCAAAGTGGTGTCAGAATGTTTATTGAAGAGGGCAATCTAACTGGCTGAACCAACCTGGGTAGATGGTAACTTTTAACATAAGCAAACAGAGATACTGTAAACTTGCTGTGCATGGAAACTGTATTTATACGTGAATTGGACTCCGAAGACTGAAATAACTGAATAGAAAAATATAGCTTAAGTCCCCAGGAGTTCTAAATGACCTCGAGTGGTCATTCAGAATGAATGAAAAAAACAGAAGTATAGGGACATATCCAATGACACAGAGTAACACAAATATTTTCAAAGTCAGTTAATAAAATACATTTAGTTGCCTCTTTTAGATAGATTTGCAAATATACTTTTAAAACCACACTTCTCAGTCCACTAAACATCTTTTTGTCACTTGTGTTATCAGAACTGATGGAAAGCATTCTGCAATGTAAGTGCTGCCTCATTTACTACTTAATGAGTTTTCTAATTGCTGGATCTTTTCTTTCTAGCTATACTGCTAAGATTCTTACAACCATGTGACTAGACAATAAACTTTCTTAGTGGTGCAGTGGAAGTAGATTAGAAGAGAAAAAAAGAAACAGATGCAAGAATCATAGAATGGTTTGAGTTAGAAGGGACCTTAAGGATCATGGAGTTCCAACCGCCCTGCCCTGGGCAGGGACACCTCCCACTACAGCAGGTTGCTCAAAGCCCCATCCAGCCTGGCCTTGAACCCCTCCAGGGATGGGGCATCCACAACGTCTCTGGGCAACCTGTTCCAGTGCCTCACTATCCTCACAGGAAAGAATTTCTTCCTGGTATCTAATCTAAATCCCCTCTCTTCCAGTTTGAAGCCATTATCCCTTGTCCTATCACTACACTCCCTGATAGAGTCCCTCCCCAGCTCTTCTGTAGGCCCCCTTTAGGTACTGGAAGGCTGCTATAAGGTGTCCCTGGAGCCTCCTCTTCTCCAGATCAACCCTGTCCTGGTTTGAAGTAAAACAGAGCCAACTTTCTGTTCGGTAATTTTACTTCTTAGCCAGGCCTCTTCTAACTCTCTGAAATTAACAGGACATTGTGAAGAAAACTGTTCACTTTTGGAATGACAAGACCAATGTTCATACCTTCATGCCAAGGAACAGCATGCAGAGAGGCTCTTGCTTAAACTTAATCCTGTAACAACCAAAGTCAGCTAATTTTGTTATTTGCCCCGTTGAGGGGTTGGAAATAGAGAAACGTAGTCCCAGGTCCCACCTGCAGGAAGGAGGGGACAGGACAGGTGACTCAAACCTGACCAACAAGGGTGGTATTCCATCCCACCTGGCCCATGCTCAGTATAAAAGCTGATGGATCAAGGGGTCACCTTTTTTTCTTCAATGGCCAATGTCTTCTGAAGAGGACCTTGTCTGTTCATCTGCCTTTGATCCTGATGCATGCATTCCTGACTCCAGAGCTGGAATCCAGTTCCCATCCCTCACTCAGTCCAGTCTGGGACTTCCCCGGTGCCTGCTGGTGACATCATCCTGGGAGCTTAATATGGTTTTGTATATATCGTATCTATTTCTTTATTTCCTTTTATTATTAGTATTTCATTAAAATAGTTTAGTGCCTGCTAAACTTGTAAACCTCTTTATCTCTCCTCCTTTTCTCCCAGAGCATTTGTCGCTGTCGTCGGCCAATTCAGCCTAAATCACGACAAACCCCAGCTCTCTCAGCCTGTCCTCACAGGAGAGGTGGTCCATTCCTCTGATCGTCTTAGTGGCCTTCCTCTGAACCCATTCCAACAGGTCCACATCCTTTTTGTGCTAAGGGGACCAGAGCTGGAAACAGTACTCCAGGTGGGGTCTCACCAGAGCAGAGCAGAGGGGCAGAATCACCTCCCATGACCTGCTGGCCACACTTCTCTTGATGCAGCCCAGGACACGGCTGGCTCTCTGGGCTGCCAGCACGCACTGCCGGCTCATGTTGAGCTTCTCATCCACCAGCACCCTCAAGTCCTTCTTCTCAGGGCTGCTCTCCAGCCATTCTCCACCCAGCCTCTATTTGTGCTTGGGATTGCCCCCACCCAGGTGCAGGAACCTTGCACCTGGCTTGGTTGAATTTTTTGAGGTTCACCCACTTCTCAAGCCTGTCCAGTTCCCTCTGGACAGCATCCCCACCTTCAGTGTGGTCGATATATTGAAAAATGACTTGATTCATATAGCAACTAAAATAGCTGTACACTGGAACACCCGCATGGGAAGTGAGCACGTATCAGAGAGATAACGACCACAAAAAACTGTGAGCTCTGTTGCTCATGAATCTAGAAAATCCTTATCAGGAATATTAAAATACCACAGGGAATATAACCTAATGTTGCACAGTATGATCAAAACTCCTACGGTAATCAGGAAATCATCAAATCTAATAGTGATTTTTTTTCTTTAAGAAAAAAAAAAAGGGGGAGAGGGCAATTATTTTGCAACTTTACTGCTGAAAACAGTCTTAACAGCCTAATGAAGCGGCATTTATTCTTCTCCCATCGGCTAGGTGCGTGGCTGTCCTGGTTTCAGCCAAAATCACTGCAACCGGACCGACAGAAAGCCCTTCCCCTTCCCCCTCAAAAGAGAGGAGAGGAAGAGATAAGGAGATAGAGCATGAATGAACTAAATGAACTAATGAACTAAATGAATGAACTAAACTACTTTAATGAAGAATTAATATTAAAATAAAAATGAATAATGAAATGGATACAATACATACAAAACTGTATCAAGCCCCCAGGATGACAGTCCCATCACTGGCAGACACTGGGGAAGTCCCAGACTGGACTCAGCGACGGATGGGAACTGGATTCCAGCTCTGGAGTCAGGAACACACGGATCAGGATCAAAGGCAGATGAACAGACAGGGTCCTCTTCGCACATTGGCTATCGCAGGAAGAGAAGAGAGAATTAAAAAATGACCCTTTGATCCCTCAGCTTTTATACTGAGCATGATGCGGATGGGATGGAACACTCCAGTTGGTCAGGTTTGGGTCACCTGTCCTCTCTGTTCCTCCCAACAGGTGTGACCCCTCTACGCTTTTGTTTCCGACCCTCTCAGGGGCAAATAGCGAAAATTGGCTGACGTTGGTTGTTGTAGCAATAAGTGTAAGCCAGGGCCCCTCTGCATACCATTCCTTGGCACGTAGCACAAACATTGGCCTTATCATCCTGAGAATGAGCATTTTTCTCCACAATATGCCGTTAATTTCAGAGAGTTAGAGGAGGCCTGACTAAAATGTAAATTTTCACAACACAAAACTGGGTTTGGTTTTACCTCAAACCGGGACAGTGGCCACGACTGGAAGCTGACTCAGAGGCAAAGATTTGAGAAGCACCGAGTATCGCTGCAGGTTACCAACTGTCCTGGTGTTTATATCTGCATTTTCCATAGCACTCAACACAACTCCCGTTTTGACATGAGACCACCACGCAGGCAGATGTAACAGATTGAACAGCAAGGTCCTCATCCTACAAAACTTGACGTATGCCTAGGATCAGGGCGACCTGTGGCAAAATTCGGCATGTAGGTTACATCGGTTCCTCAGAAGAGGGGGCCTGGCTTAGTGCAGAAGTTCTGGTGTAATGTGTGGGATTACCCGACCCGCCTTGAGAGCGCTCGCCAAGCTTTTGAGAACACACCACCGCAAATAGGTATTTTTGCAGAGCAAAGGCGAAAAGGCCCCCGTGTGCTGCTGCCGCGTCCCCGTTTTTGGGGGTAAAAATCCAGCATTTCGGTTCTTCCCCGAAGGAAGAGGGCAGGAGGGCGCCCGAGCCCCCTCCTGTCACGGCTCCGCGGGCCGGCCGGCAAGGGAGGGAGCTGCCGGCCTCCCCCACCGCACCGGGGGCCGGGCCCGGCCGCGGGCACCGCCGCGGGCTCTGCCTGCACCGGGGGCCGCCCCGCGCCCTGCCCAGCTCGCCTGGGCCCGGCCGGGCCCTGACCGCCGCCCTCGGCCCGGCCGCCGGCGGCTGCGCACGCCTCTCCCCTTCCTCCTCCTCCTCCTCCTCCTCCTGTCGGCCGCGGCCCTCGGCAGGGATGGAGGCCATCGAGGAGCTGGAGCTCAAACCCTGCGCCTCCTCCCTCTACCTGAGGCCCTTCCGCCTCAGTTACCGGCAGGTGAGTGGCGCTGGCGGTTCGCCCCTTGGCGCCCGCCCAGCCCCTTCCCTCATGGCTGGGCCCTCCAGTGCAGTGCCGTGCCGTCCCCCGCCCCTTCCCTTCCCTTCCCTTTCCTTTCCTTTCCTCCGCCCCGGCCAGGCGGCAGGGCTTCTTGTCATGCCGAGAAGGGGCTGGAGGCAGAATGAGAAGTCCGGCCTAGCCCGGCCCGACCCGCGGGCCCCTCCGGTGTCCTGTCACACCACACACGCCCCCACCGCCTCCACCATTTTGGGACGCCGGCTGTATCGCCGGAGGAGCCTGCGCCTCAGATTCATGGCGCCCTCCCGCCCCGCCCGGAACCGCCCCTCAGGCGGCTGCTGTGCCTTTGCCCGCCCGCCTCAGCCTTCCTTGGCCGGCGAGGAAGGTGGGGCGGGTTAGCGACGGTAGCCCGAAAACCCGGTACCTGTGGAGGACGCTGCCTTGGGGTGTGTCAACGGCTCCGGTTCCTCCGTGGGCGCGCCGTGCTGCCGGGCGCGCGTTCCCTCAGCGGGGTTTGGGGCAGCCTCCTTTAACCCCCTTCTGGGCTTTCGGGTTCACCTTTGAGCCTCTTGATTTGGGCCTTGCTTTGGTGATGAGGTGTTGCGCCCAGCCCTCAGCGTGGCAGGTTTTGACTTAGGTGGGCCAGGTCCACTGCTGCTCTGCCAGGCCAGAGTGGGCACCAGCAGGTGGGAAGCAGGGAAGGAAAGCCCTCTCCTTATTGTGTTTGTATCAAAGTGATTCACATTTCGCAGAAAAACACAAGTTCTTCTCTAGGTAGAGAAGAACCTAATGAGGTTCAATAAAGGCAAGTGTAGGGTCCTGCACCTGGGGAGGAAGAATGCCAGGCACCGATATAGGTTAGCGATGGACCTGCTGGAAAGCACTTCTGAGGAGAAGGATCTGGGGGTCCTGGTGGATATTAAACTATCCAGGAGCCAGCAATGTGCCCTTGTGGCCAAGAGGGCCAATGGGATCCTGGGCTGCGTAGGGAAGAGTGTGTCCAGTAAGTTGACGGAGGTCATTCTCCCCCTCTGCTCTGCACTGGGGAGGCCACAACTGGAATCTTGTGTCCAGTTCTGGGGTCCCCAGTACAAGAGAGACAGGGAACTGCTGGAGAGAGTCCAGTGTAGGGCAACAAAGATGATGGAGGAATTGGAGCATCTCCCTGATGAGGAAAAGCTGAGAGAGCTGGGACTCTTTATCCTGGAGAAGAGAAAGCTGAAGGGAGACCTTATTAATGCTTCCAATTATCTAAAGGGTGGTTTGAGGGAGGATGGAGCCGGATTCTTTTCAGTGGTTCCCAGTGACAGGACGAGGGGCAACGGGCACAAGCTGGAACATGGGACGTTCCACTCCAATCTGAGGAAGAACTTCTTTGTGGTGAGGGTGGCAGAGTCCTGGCAGAGGCTGCCTAGGGAGGGTGTGAAGTCCCCTTCTCTGGAGGTCTTCAAGACCTTCCTGGATGCTGTCCTGAGTGATGTGCTCTGGGCAACCCTGCTTTGCCAGGGGAGTTGGACGGGATGATCTCTAAAAGGTCCCTTGATTCCTTTTCTGCGAGCAAGGCCATGCACAAAACCCGCTGTTTCTGTAGCTGAGGATGCAGCAATGGCCGGTCCAGGGTGAGCTTTTACCCAGCTTAGAGGGGTGGAAGTGGAAATGCAGAAGAATTGACAGCCCTAGAAATGCGCGCTGCAGACCACATCTTTTACTCCCTCTTTGCTTTGCTTCTAAACACATCTGTTGGAAAGGCAGAAGAGGGGATGTATATGGAGGAGGTGTGTCTAAGCCCAACAGTGAGGTAAGGTGCAGAAAAGGAAAGGCAAGGTTCAGATAGCTTGCATCAAAGCATATGCACTGATTTTTTTACCTTTTTAAAATGCATTTTGTGCATGATTTTCCTAAAGAAAACTCTCTTCTCATTGGTTGGGGTAAGTAAAACATTTTGATTTGAGAACAGCTGAAAGCTTTACACTGAATTAATTAATTATTTTTAGGTATCAGAAGAAAACCCAGAGAACATTCTTTCATGTTCTGAATTTTTGCTGGCTTAGTGTATAAGTGAGAAGTCTTACTTTTTAATTTCATTTTAACTTCTGAGTCATATTCTATTTACATGGAAAATGGGATTTAATTAAAATGTACAAAACAGTACTACAAAATAACATTTAATTGGATACAAGTGCCTTAAATGTGATAAGTATGGTAAAGAAGAAATAAGGTTGTGCTTGGTCACGTGCTGTGATTTGATTGAGGCCAGCATTGCCCCCAAAAGATGGAGACTTGCCCTTTCTGCACATCTTTCCACTTTCTCTTCCTGCACAAGTGTTTGTGCAGCAACGTAGTGAGCTGGATCGAGGGTTCTGGTCCAGGTCAAACCTAATCTGGCCAAAAAAAAAAGTTGTTTTTAACCTAAACAAAGTCTCCAGTTCAATTCAAATGCTTATGCTGGCAGACAGGAGGTGATAATGTGGTAGTTATGGGGGCCGGCTGATAGCAGAGATTGCTTCTCTTGACTGCAGCACTGTCTTAAAATGAACATGCAAATGTAGTTTACATGGCATCTGTACAGAAACTGGCTTGTATCCAGCCTGAGACCATAAGCTCAACGAGTGCACAACAATCTGCACCTGACCTAAACATAGGGAGACAGGCCCTACATTTATTAAAAACACACTTTGCATTTAAAAACTGACTTACTAACCAACCAAAGGAAATGCTAAATATTTGTAGTCATTTGACTAATTGTTTCGAAGGCATTTAGGCCTTCTGAAAACCCCATTAAATACCTAAGCAATTGTGTCTTAAATCTAAGGGAGTTAGGTGCCTGATCTGCTTAAAAATTTTTGAAAATTTCACCACTCACCTAAAACTGAAAATGGCTTCTGAAATCTAGCCCTTGACCTTAATGGTTTTATGCTGAGTAGAGCTTCCCTTGTCCAACATTTTTTTATTCATTAGCTGGAAAAAGGAAATAAACATTTCCAATTTGTACTTTATCTTAGAGTAAAATTAAAATTACTGCTTTTCTGTACAAACAGGAAATTGAGAGAATTTTTACATGCATGTGATTATAAGATTATTTCTAAGCACTCATAAACACATTACAGCAGTGTTTGGTGGACATTTTGTCATTAATGTGTATGTTACGGCATTGATTCTAAGACATTTCACATAAAAATTGCACACTTTTGTGGAGGTAGTATGACTAAACCAGTTAAGTTTTCAACAGTTAAACATAAATTTAGATAAAGGTGATTTATATCACAGTTTACCTTGCAACTCTGGTTTTATCCATTCCACCTGCACACCACTGAGTTGTAAACTACTCTTGCTCTGGCAGGTTTGCAGACCACCAGAAATCCACAAGACATCAGAAAGGGATCCTGGAGGGCACTGGAATCTAAACAATATGCTGAAGAAATACTGTTGTAAGCCCACACAGGTTATACATCTGAAGATTAACTGTGAGGGCGGTGAGGTACTGAAAGAGGTTGCCCAGCGAAGCTTTGGCTGCCCCATCCCTGGAGGGGTTCAAGGCCAGGCTGGATGGGACTTTGTGCAACCTGGTCTGGTGGGAGGTGTCCCTGCCCAAGGCAGGGGGGTTGGACCTGGGTGATCTTTAAGGTCCCTTCCAACCCAAACCATGCTATGATTCTGTGAGATTGTGGTCACACTTGATCAAGAATGGAGCCAGAGACTGAGATGGTTGTCTACCTGTTCGTCAGAGGCACTTAACAGATTCAAAATTGTAGCCCCAAAGATGGGATTAGTGTTTCAGCTAGCTGACTATTTTCCTTCAGTATCTGGATGTTCAGACAAGGAGTTGTGGACACACAGTGGAACAGAGTAGTATGTACTTGAAAATCAAGTCAGGCTGTTACTAACATGTTAGACGGAACTCCAGCAATGTATTTATATGTTTGTGCTTGAGTCTTAAGTTCCCCTTGTTCCAGGAGCTTGAGTTGTCCTTTGGATTGGACCTTTTGCATTTGGTTACAAAATGAAATATTCTTCCAAAAGATTACAAGAAAAAAAATTTAGGTTTCTGGCTATGTAACTGTAGTAAGGATTGACATAATTCTTAGGAATTCCTCAGGTTACAGTAATTTGTGCCCTGGTGGATCTACTCTTCTAATAGAGAGGTTCATGAGATCTTTTTTCATGAGGTCTTTTGCTTCCTCTGCCCACCCATATTGTTTTAAATAAAAGTAATGAGCACTGCATATTTATTATTTATATTCTTATGAAGCATAAAAGTGTAGTCCCTTCTGAAAGAATTTTAAATTCTGACCCATGTGGATGGAGGCAGTCTGGTGTTAGGCATCCAAGTTTTGAGGTGTAGCCTGGCTCTCCAGATAAATCACTGTACCAACCACTTTTTAAAAATTATTTTTTCTTTTTCTGTCTTTGTAATTGCAAAGGTAGAAATGGAAGTGCAGTAAAAGGAGTCATGGCATTCAGCAGGCTGTACGCAGATTTGGCTGGGGCCAATGTGGAGGGGTTGAGTGCAGTTTTAAACTGTGCTCTTGAAAATTAGACGTCCAACAGCTCCTCAAAATGGACCTCACTTTCTACTTGGGTTTTTCAGCCGCCAGCCTGTTCCTCAAGATGGGGCCCTCAGTCAAGCAGGCCACGTTATTTTACATGGGGTGGCCTGTCTGTGAGAGATGGCCAAAGTACCGCACATAGCCTGATGAATAGCCTCTTCATTTTGTCAGTAGGAATCCTGTTTACTTATTTTTATTCTGCTTGATACTGAAAAAAAGAGAATTCATTTATCTCACATCCAGGTATCATAGCTATAGCTATATATGTCGTCGATAGCATCTGGCTAGTTTGAATGTATACTTGCCCCCCAAAGTGCAAATTGATTTGTTGTCTAAAGTGGCTTTTTTTTTTTTTTAAACGTATATCACCTCCTGAAGAATTGGTTTCTTTACCAGAACTCCATGGTAAATCTCTTTTCACTTTTTCCTATTGAAGTTTTTCTGCTTTTCATAAATAATTTATTCAAGAGACCAGAGGGATGGCTAATGAGCGATTAACTCAATGCCCAAAGGCTAGGGCATTTCCCTGGGATGTGGTAGAGTCAGGCTGCAGGATCTTGCTTCAATTAATATTGCTTCCCACATCACAGGAGAGTGTGCTCACTGCTGGGAAACACATTCGTGTGTAAATCTTCAGCTCTCTTTTGTGTATGTTAGCCAGGCACTGGCCTATATATTAGACAAAAAAAAGTGCCAAGTTGAAGAATTTCTGCTGAGACTAAGTCATGGAGTAGACTAACAGTTGAGCAGAGTTGTTAGGATTTTGGGCAGAATTAAGTATCCAAATGGGAATCTGGATTCAACATAGTCTTCTTAATCGGCACCCGAGCAGGGATTTCAGTGGTTCTGCATGTTAGATTTGGACCCTAACACAGGGCTTTGACAGACAGAGAGGTCTGGTGAGTCCTGCTGCAGTAATTTAAGAAGTTACTGCATGCCATTTTCTGTCCCCTTGCTAGTGGTTATTACCCTCTGAGAATCAGCAGAAAGCAAAGTAGTTTTGCTCCAGCTCTTACTCCGCTTTTCCAGTTCTAACCCACCTCCATCAGACCTTTAAGCCAAATTACTGAGCTTTGCACAGGGCTAAGTGCCTTTGCATGTTCTTTTTGGTGACCTCTGTGCTGGGGACAGTATCCTTCAAGGAGAGGCAGAGCATCAGCTGGGAGGAAGCATCTAGCTGGGGAAATAATATCCTGAACTGTTGCAGACACTCTTGCCCAGAGCTCACATATCAAAGCCTTTGTGGATCTAGCCCAGACTCCTCTAGCTTTGTTTTTGAAGGTTGTTCTGGCAAGGGAGCTCTTGCCACTGCTTCCTCGCATTGTATAAACATATATGTGCATTCTACCCAGGAACTTTAGAAGTTTGCTACTAAACTAATATCAACTGTCAGAATTTTTCCCAGTATGTATGTGAGTTTCTATTTCTAATCTGTGGAATGGTGAATGGGCGTCTGTTTCAATGGTGTGGGATAAACCCCCAAAACTCCCTGCGTATCGACTGAACCATACAGTTGGTAATGATCAATGGGTACTTTTTGCTCTCTTGTGAGCTTCACGTTCCTTCCACACTTCGGAGTAGTCCAGTGCCTGAGCATCACACTTCCTCAGTTAATTTAATGTTTAGAATCATTATTTTAAAGTTAAATATGAAAAATGCTCCCTTGGTTTCCTTGTAATGCATGATGTTTACATTAAATGTTAAGGGAATTCA
Organism: Gallinago jamesoni; assembly: GCA_025769975.1. Classification (NCBI taxonomy): domain Eukaryota; kingdom Metazoa; phylum Chordata; class Aves; order Charadriiformes; family Scolopacidae; genus Gallinago; species Gallinago jamesoni. Next base: position 14,181,307 of record JAOQGH010000040.1, on the reverse strand, counting down.
GTTATAATCTCTGAGTTTTACAGTCATTCTGCAGTAATTTTCAAGGCTATTATAGGTTTAACACATCTTGAACTTTGTAATGGGTGGAAAGTGTACTTCAGGAGTAGTGAGCAATTCATCAGTGAAGAAGGAATTTCTTATTTCTAATCTTAGATTTGGTGCTTTGCTTTCTTTTGTGACTGTGAGCAATCACTCTGTTCCCGTGCCTTAAAATTTAACTGTCTTGGAGATGTCATGAAGATTAAACCCCAGATTCTATGTATACATGGAGAGAGAAGTGAGGCCTGTATCATTAATGTCATGAAAACTCTGCAGGTAAAAAAAGAAAAGTGGTGCCATGTTACAATAATACAACTTGGAACTTTTTTTTTTTAATATGGTAATAGCAAAATGAATGTGTCCAGCTGCTTGAAATATTCTCTGGAACTTCTGCCTGCTTTTTTATAAACATAAAACATTCTTTTCTATTCTGACAGTTAAAAACAGTGCTGTTGAGGGAGTAAACAGATTTTTAAGTTACCTGTTCAAACAAGTAGGTCTTCTGTTGAATCTTCAAAGTAGTAGGAAATATGCTACCAAGTAATACATTTATTTGCAGTTCATTTTTTCAAAGCAGTAGCGCAATAAAAGGAGATGCCATTTTCGCTGCAAAATTTGTCTCATTTTCTTCAGCTTGTCAAGTCTGAAGTTATGTCAGTATATCGTATTAATCTTAAATGCAAACATACCGCTTCTAGCTCAGGAAGTCTCAGAGCTGCAAACTGCAGGAGTCTGAGACTTATATTCTTCCTTAGGCATCTTGGCTTTGGTTAGAGGTAGGATCCTGGATGAGACAGATTTTTGATCTGAATGCTCCAGTCTTAACCAGGAATTATGATTGAAGTGTAGTATAACTCTTTTCTATGGGTGGAAGAAATGTGAAGTTTTTGCTAAAACAGCATCAGGGAATTAAATACCAAGGGAACGTCATTTCCTTTGAGAGAAACAGCGTTCTTTGCAGTTAGAGCACAGGTTTAAGAAAAAAAAGAAGGAATCTGGGTGTATCTGCTTCTGGCTCTGCCATATACTTTGAATTCAACTCTGGAAATGTGTACAAGTTATTTTTGTAGGAGACAATTATGAATTACTAAAGGGGGAAATGAGAAGAATTAGAGTAGTACTTGAAAAGAACACTAGTACTTGTTTTTGTGTCAGGGAATATTATTTTGTATTAGTCTTAATTTCTTTATTCAGCATGCTTTGACACATGAATGTAGGGTTCTTTGAAGTAAATACATGAAAAGTAGTTGACATGACAAAACTCACATTTTTAGGTCAGTCATACTATCATTTAACAAACTTAGGACCGCAAATGTTGCTCATTGGAAGGGAAAAGGCTGTGTCAAGCATCTTTTGTAGCATCCTTGCAGAGGGGTGAACTGTCTCTACACTTGCATAAATGAACATAAAATCTCATTTTATGTCATCAATAGCTTGATGTAGGGTTACTGTGCAATAGCTGTGAAGTTAAGACTGAGTAACAGGAGGAGGTACGTAAATCGTAGTTAGCTTAAACCACTATTTTCAAGGTCTGGTACGTATCTCATTGAGGACTGTTGGATTATCTGTAGGTCATCCACGTGAGTCAACTAAGAAAGGCAGATCAATTATCAACAGATTTTAATGTGCAACCAAAGTTTGCAGCTTCACTGGAAGATGTTTCCAGGTCTGCAGTTGAAGAGGTTGAAAACCATTGGCTTTGACGATACCACTCCAGTAGCTTCTTCTGCAAGGGCTTGTCTACACAGGACTTGCCTGATTAATTCCATGTCTCATTCTACAACAAAGAGTCTCATTCTGTTTACGTTAAACCATTTTCAAAGTATGATTGCACTTTGAATTCTTACCCTACCTTAATCCATGTAACTTTCCAGTGCATGCCCTAAGGGAGCAGTAAACTAAACTGAATGACTGTGTCCACACAGGGGTTTAACTAGTAGAATTCAAGTTCATCAAGGCACTTACTTCAGATTCATTTTCTTGATGTCCTGATACAGACAAGCCCTGAGAATGAAAGTGGTTTCGTTCTAAGCAAAGGAACCATGTTACAAAATCCATCACTGAGATTTTATTATATTCTCGTGTGTGTGTGAAATACAACTACTGCAGGGTATAAACGAGGGGGTTTTTGACTTGTTTGGTACCATCTCTTTTGTAGCAATTGCAGTTAGATCTGAGAAATAAAATAGTGATCATGTTCTTCAAGAACCAAGTGTTTTATTTGTTTTTCAGTTTGGATCAAAATACATATGTTTGCTTAAAAAGCAGAAACTTCTTTTTCCCAGTATAAAAAAATCTGTCATCTGAATCATAATTTCTGCTGTGGCATTATGTGTATTTGGTATGTTTTAAAGCAGATGAACATTATAACATTTTAAGTGTTTACAGCAAATCTCACTGTTATGGAAATCAGACATTTTCTTAAATGGGAATATTCTTTAAAATGTCTGGGTTTGATGGTCTATATGGCATGAAACTATTATATTCCTGAAAATACAAGTGTATTTTAAATAACAATTTAACCTCAACTGTTGCCTATTTTAAAATGCATTTGTATATTCAGCTGTAACTCATAAAAGGTTATCTCCCGTGCTTTGAAAACTCTACCCAAGTTGATGTTGCATAAATAAGTGTGTTTTACACAGCAGGCGTATAAAGCTAGCTGCCCCTTTGACTTGCATTCAGATTAATTATTCTTCATCATTTTAAAGTATAACAAGGTAAAGAACTTAGCTCTTTGGTGCTGTCCTTGAGACATTGATCAAAATCTTGTTACTACAGTAACACTAAAGTTTACTGAAGTTTAAACAAAGTAAAGCTCAGTTTTTCTTAGTGGTCAGCTCGTGTTACGCTAAAGCCCTGATCACTGATCAAAACAGCATTAATTATTTGTTTCACGTTGAGGTTGCTGTGTCAAAATCTCTTAAATACCTCTTGGAGCTGAGAGGGAATCTTATGGGCCTGTGACAGAGCAGCTGGTCTGGACATGGGCTGATGCCCCAGTTGACAGGTTGTTGGATTAGAAAGAATATCAAAGGCAGTGAGTAAGATTAGGGATAAGTGAACATCTGACAGCAGTTTGCAGCAGGGGAGAACAGATGATAAACAATGGGAGCGGGGTGCGTGGGGGGGTGAGAGGTGAGAAGGCCATGGGAAAAGTGTGGCGGCAATCACTAAAGCTCCAGGTTGCTGAGCCTCATGAATAGAACAGGAAATGGGATTTGCTGGGACAGATGTGCTGAGCGGTGATGAATACATTATAGGGAAATGAGGCTAAACTCCTAAAGGTGAGAGATGTTCTTTCTCGGAAAGTAGAAAATATGGAGGGGGAAAAAAAAAAGTTTACCCTCCCGAAGAAGTAAGTATTACTACTTGAAAACTAATACAGATAGAAGTAATGATAATGGTAATTTTAATTAAATGATTATTCCATGGTAGCATGACAAACTCTAAGTCATGTGCCTCTAGCATACAGTCTTAGGCTATTACATACATAGTATTGCAAGTATTTATTTTAAACCCAAAATGGCACAAATGGTAGAGAAGTTGAATGATAGAACAGCCCGAAGGGCTCTGACTGGATAATGCTCTATCTGGCATGTATTATATAGCACTCACATAACGTATGTTTGATCCTGCCACTGTTAAAAGAGAGCTGTACTGAGTGATCTTGTGAGGTCCTTCCAGCCTTACATTTTTTCAATTCTGTAAAGTGATTGTATGCTTGTAGAAAATTAAACATAACTGTTCCTGTTCCTTAGGATATTGTTTCTGTACTTCTCAGACTTCTTTAGTTTATATTCTTGATGGATCCTTTTCCAATATTTATGATATAAGTTTCTGAGAAAGCCAACAGAAACTTTTTGTGTGTTCAGTGACAGGATTTCTTCTATGTTTTGGGGTGGTGGTTTTTTTTATTTTTAAAGAAAATTTCATTAAAAAACATCTTGCGTTAACATTTTAATAGCAGAAGGGGGAGATGTAGAAAGTATGATTGCTGACGTTGCTCTGTGAAAGTATCAATAAGATTTATTCTCAGTTTATTCCACAGTGTATTCTCCCAGTTTGTTTTAGAGATATGAGCTTGCTAAAACAAAGTTGAAACACAACCTGTGAGAGTCATCAACTGGAGAACACAGAGCTCGATGGTATAAGGACAAGAGGTGACTTTGCTGTAATGGGAATGCCAGCCATCTGTCTTTCCTGACCTTAAATCTCTCACATGTGCTGCTCATGTCCTCAAGATAAGGAGACATGTATCTGGCCTCCTTCACTCCCTGTTTGCTCCTAGCCACATGTATTGTGGCTCTTTCTCTGGTTTTTAAAAGAACATGGGATTGCACCTAGTGTCTTGGATGAATAGGTATGTCCCATATCCCTGCTTCATGGAAGCAGCTGTTCACGTTGTAGAAATGCCGTGTGTGGTATTTTGATCATAGTAGCATCACTTTGGTACAGCAATTGAAGAGTCTGTAGAGCTATGGAGTTCCAGAAGTTCCACAGTAGATCAACAGAAGATCAACAGAGATTGTACTTCAAGTTGCCATAATAATAAATAAAGAAAATGGTGGTGAGCACAGCAAAACATGGATTAAAAAGTATGCTTTACTGATTCCAGGCAGCATAAGTGCTATCCTAATAGTTCTGTTTTCCATACTTTGATTTCTACGTTTGCATGAAACTATAACTAAAGAACTTATAATTTCTTACAGGCAATTCCCTTTTTGAAGAGTGATTAAAGATTATTTGCAGTTGGCTTGCATAGTTCTTTAGTTTATATCCCAAGATTTAAAGCAGTTACAGGGCCACTGCCATTATGAAGGTTTCAGAAATACTGCAGTAAAACATAGAACTGTATAGGAATCGCTAATCGATTAATCACTAATTAATTCAATTAATTGAATGACAGCTGTGTATGATTGTTTAGGAACAGGTACATTTCTTTTTATCAGTGCACTCTTCAGAATGGAGGATAGGTTAGAAGATGTTTCCAAGTTACTTTTTGAATCTTTCTGTGTATTATTTTTTCCCAACGGGAAGGTATGAGGAGATGACCACCACTATGGGAATTAGATTGCAGTTGAGTCTATCAAAATTGAGGGGTAAAAGTGAAATTAAGAAAATAGGAAAAACCTGAAGCTAGTTACATCTGTCACTTTGAACTGATTTTTTGGGGGGGGGGTGGGGGGGGTGGAAAGAAAAGAGGATGAAAAGCCCTGAGGATCTTTGTGAGGAGGGCCTGTGAGAAAGTCTTGGGAGAAAAATCTAAAGATTGTTACTAAGCCTTGGCTTCTATTAGCCCCCTGCTGCTGTTCTTCATCAAGTTGTTTTAAAGGCTTTCAAAGCAAGTGAGTGGAAAATGGCTTCTCTGGAACTTTAAGGAGACTGAACTGAAAACTGTCGTTGCTTTATAAGTAAAATACATCAAAGATTGATGGAAGAATTGCTTGTTAAACACATTGTAGATTTTAATTAAAAAAATGGGAGATGTCATAAAAGAGACATCAGATCATCATAACTACCTGAAGATGAAAGTAATGGCTAGTCATCTGCTCAGGAACCTGTGTTAAGTATCTCTTTTATAGCTTTTGTGACCCTCTGTGTGTGTACATGTGTGCAAGATTACTTATTATTTATTTTTTCCAAGATTTTTTTTTTCCTGACATACCAAGGGAGAAGTACAAAAGCATAAAAATATAGGTGGTGGTTACTGTGCTTTTTAATTTTCTTTCCCCTGCATTTAGGGATGCTGCCTTCTGGTATTTTTATCTACCTAGTGCTTCAACTACTCAAACATCTTTCTGAAATATTTTTCTTTGTGCTGAGGTGTATAAGATATGTTCTGTGTGTTCAGTGTGTGCAAAGTGCATTCATGTATCTTCTAGAAACTGTGTGTTTCTTCTGCAACCTGGTCCTCTCACTTGGCTCTCCTCTCCCCAACTTCTTTTCCCTCCACAGTCTTCCAGGACAGTAAATAGTGTGTCTCTTAGAGTTGTGTAGTAGATGTAATAAAAAAAAATATGAAAGAAGGTGTGCATAGAACACATTTCCACTGGTACTTTGAGCTTCATTCTTTTAAGCCAAATGCCTGTTCTGGTATGTCATGCTGCATGTGATCAAGGTGCACATTTAGTAAGCAAATACAAACAGTTGTTTTAAAAGTCTAGAATTCCTCAGCAAGGTGATAGATCCCCTTCCATTACTCACTTTCCATCTTAAGATTTTAGAAATGTTCAATGTTGAAGTTTCAGTTTGAATTCATGAGTCCTTCCTGGAGTTAAACAGCTACATCTATGCATGATTCTGACCCTAGATCAGATTCTTAGAAATTTGTTTTTCGTAGAATTTGTTTTGTCATAGAAAATTGTTTTTTCCCAAGAGCCTAATATGTGATGACTGTAATTACTGGATTTCTTGCGTGATATGCTTAGAGAAGATATGTATCATCAGAAAGCATAAGTTTATGTGAGTGAGTCTGGAAGATTTTCATAATGTACAAGATCACTTAAATTAGGAGTAGGAATATTGACTATGCAATCAACTACATACGAGTTTGATAACTTGGTGTTACTGTTTTAAGGATTCTTGTCAATTATATTTGTTATCTTAGCTGATGTTTTAATCAGCTGTAATAGGTATCTGTGAACTAGGAATGGATGTAGCATTTTGTTTTGCTCCATTAAAATGTTCTAGACTATAAATGGTTCTGGCCAGACACTAAGATCCTTAGCATGTATTTTTATAAACTTTTGAAATTCCAACCTTGCTGGACATTTTTGCTCCCCTCATTAGTGAGGTCGGGTCTTCACTTGCATTTCTTCTACTTAATCCTAGCTTAGGCAAGGTCTAAAGCAGTTTGACTAACAGATTTACTTTATTTTTTTCCATAGAAAGTAAGGTGGTTGGAGTTGCAGCAGTTCAGTGCTTTTCGACCAGAAATTATGTGTTCTAACTAACTGAGCTGGAAGTCAAGTTGTAGAATAAATAGGGGAAACAGGTGAATTTGTATATTAAGTATAACATTGTAAATAATTAAAATATTTATTTAGGTTATGAACCTTTATAGCTTTTGTCTATATTCTTATCTTGAACTGCTGAAATAAACTATCACTGTTGGCTTCATTCAGTTTTGTTTTGGCTTTAAGACCTACATTTGTTATTATTTGGCCACTTAAGTTTGTTGTGCTTTTGAAGCAGCAGGATTAGAAGAAAAATTGCCTATCGAATCTTTGGCTAAATCTGTCTTAAATTTCATCTGTATGTCTGCAATTGGAACTCTGCTTTCATCATTGTAACATTCTAACACTTTAAAATATAAGACATAGATAGGCAGCTTCTAGCTTACTTTGTCTCCAAGGCTTGTGTTGCTCTTTAGAGTGATACTTTGAAAGCACTGCAGTTTGTACAGCCTCAAATTTGATCTATAACTCATCTCATTTGTGCTGCTCAGATAGGTTAAAGAATAATGTGAGATTATTGGCCTCGAATTCAGTGAAACCAGTCAATAATCATTAGGATAGAAATGGCTACTATAGGACTTTATGGGATAGCTCCTTCAAATCTGAAATCTGGTTGTGTCCCTGGTTGTTTCTGTAAACCATTCTTTTTTCTCTTCAAAGGAGAAATGGTTGACCAGTCAGTCTGGAGAACCCTGTTGCATTTTATCTCATTACTTTCTCTTTGATCTGTCTTGGAGTTAAAACCTCTTGTCAGAACTCTCACAAGACTCACGGGAAGATAGGAGCCTCCCTACAGCATTACGGTACACACCGTAGAGAAAGATTAATTTGTAAAAGTAATAATATAAATGTCAAGATTTAAGTGTAAGAATTATGTTGGGGGGGTGGGAGAGTCGAGATTTAATCACACCCAGGGGCTGAAAAAAGCTAGTCAGGAAAACTATTTCACTAAACGGAAAAACTGTTGGAATATTTGCTTTTGAAGTATTTCTCAAAAAAAACCAACCAAACCACCACCCAGATGAATGCCAGTTGGCATTGTCTTCCCTCCCCTCTGCCTGAACATTCTTCTGCAGCCCTTACAATAGAGCAGTGGCGTGCCTTCCAGTGCTGCATTAAGTGGGATGACAACCCACACCCAACACTTGTGCTTTGGGAAGAGGATGAAAGAGAAAAACCCACAGGTTTCTGCAGTGCTGTGTTTTGTATACTTTTTTTTTTGGTCAGAAAAGTGTGGCTTGCTCTTGGAAGGGAAGGTGTCTAATTGTCTGTAGTGCTGGTGGAAGTTACTTCTTCATTCTCCGACCAGCCCCGCTGAAATCTGTGAATTTGTGACCTTCGTTTTTTTGATCTAAGATTTTTAGGCTGTTCTGGATATGCTGGGTTCATGCCGTTGTATGCTCAGGATAAAGTCTTAGAGTTTAAGGTGCCTTGGTATTCTGGTGAAGGAGCCAACAGAAAAGGCAATAAAAATGTTTTTTAATGTACTCGTGATATTCAATACTGCTGAGGGGACATGCTGAATATCCCAGGCTGGTCTATGGACTTGTCTCTGAAAACACTTGCATTAAGTGGTAGCCTTGAGTTCCTGTGAGACATGATGTGTAGGAGGCATCCTTCTCTGCTCTTACCTCACCATGGAAACACAGCACCTAGCTTCCTTCCCAGCTTTGGTGAAATTTAGGTTCTCCCAAGTGCTGCTCACTAACCTTGGCTGGTCTTGTTAATGCTGGATCTTGGTTGGCATGTACCAGACTGATGTGTGATGTAAGGTTCATTGAGCTATATTGTTCCCGCATTGATTTGACTTCTGTATCAAAAATACTTTGTCCTTCATAAGTTATAAATAAATGAATAGATTTGTTAATTTTTAAAAAAATCCTACTTATGTGATCCATGCAATTGCTTTACCAGTGCATTTGCAAAACCAAGTAACTTTGACATTTTACATGACAGATAGTTTTCTGTGTGGTTTTTAGTTTTAGTTTTGGGGTTTTTTTTTGTCATGCAACAGTCTATACATGGGTTTTTTCGTACCAGTGTTCTGCTTCAGATGACACAATCAGTAGGTTTTGTTTCTGAAATTAGAATAGTGTTTATTAACTGCGTAGTTTTTGAATGTATAGCTTTATTATCTATCCAAAAATGGAGAGGTCCAGCATTGTGGTAGAAGAGGGATAGTCTTGGGGTTTTTTTCCTGCTGGCTCTTTGTCCAGAGAAACCAGAGTAGATTTTAATCAGACCCTGTGTAAGTTGCAGAGGAACTTGTTAGAATGACTAAAGAGGTAATGAGAAATATTAGACAATTGATGGTGGTGATTAACATCTGGCTGAAATAAGTGGCAACTTAAACTGTGGTTTTATGGTGGTGTCAGTGTTTTTTTTCTGAATGGCATAGCGAAATTAATAATGAAAGGACAGTTTCTTTCCTTCCTTCTCTGGATGAGGGTCATGACCTAGGGTAGCAAAGAAGAAATTATGCTTGTAGGTGTAGCGGTTTCCTGGGGACTGATGATTTTAAGATTCATTTTCTCCTACTACTTTTTATACTTGTGTTTTCTTCTCTGCGGAGATGAGGTGAGATCCCTAAGTCCTGGCTAAGTCAGTGGGGTAGATGTGTCCCTGAGTCAGATTCTATGCGAGGTTGTCTTCAGCAGTCTTTCGGGTGCTATACCAGTAAAGTAGTCATGGTGATTTGGTGTTTGTCCAGTATGTAGTACTCGGAGAGTCCTCTTCCTAATGTGTTGGAAGGGTATTTTGACTAATGAGGGCACAGGACGAGTATAGGAAGGAGTTCAAGAATATCAAGTGAGATTTCTCATCTACTGTGGGGTCTCAGACTCACAATGGGTACTTTATATTGAATCTCCCTCTATCTTGAAATAGTTACTACAGACATAATTCATCTATGTATGTTATGACGACTGCAGAATTATTTTCCCTGCCCATCATTAAATAGTCTGAAATTACACAGGCCTTTTATCTCGGTAACTCTCTGGTCAAAAGAAGCAGCTGCCAATGGGCCAGAAAAGATTAAAACAGTTTTCCTGGAGACGTTTTTCATTCTTTTGGTCTCTTTAAAATTTTAAAACAAAGTTTGTTTTTCTTACAGTTAGCTGTGTCAGTAAAATTTAGCCGTTTGGAAAATGTTGTCTTTAGTGACTTAGGCGTGTAAGTGCCCTTCTTTTTCCAAAGAATCTGGAGGAATCAGGAATTCTCACTGAATTTCACTAAGGCTCCATCAGGTGTGAGAGCAGAAGTAGTTTTGTAACCCTAGGACAGATGTTGCAGTTTAAATCTCACCACAGAATAGGACACTGTTCGATAAAGGTGTTTAGACATTATTTGGGGGTTCTGTCATTTGCCTGGAATGACAGTGGTTCAGAGTGAAGTCTAAATTCAGATTTTCTTCCATCTTTCCAGTGGGTGCCTTGAAATTGACAGTTATTGAATGCTACAAACTGCTTTCTTATATCTCATCTTTTGGAGTTGTTCATGAATTATTATAAATTGGAGGAGAGATATGAACTCATGGCTCTTGCTCCCCAGATTCGTTTATTACTGAATTACAAATGCCATGGGGTTTTTTTTGCTTGTTTCTAACTCAATGAATATGTAACATTTCATACAAACTAAGGAAAACTCCAGTAAAAGAAATGAAACATAGAATGCCTAGGAGTTCTCAGCAGCTCCCTGGTTGAGGTATTTCCCTGGCTTTTAAATTCTGAGCTGAAACAACCAGCTCTCAGCCTCTTCAGTTGTGCAGGGAATTTTGTTTTTCATTTCCCTTAATGTTCACTCAATGTATAATGTGTACAATAAACTAAATCCATGCTCCTTTTCCACTGGGATGTGCTTCTAATGATAGTATCACTTTTGCTTGTTCTCATACAGAATTCAGAAGACAAAACATTACAGTTTCTGATCACAGTCTACCCAGGGCAGTGATCTCACAGTGTGTTAATCCCATCAAATATCATCAAGTCTGGTACGTTCCTTAATTATCTGGCAGGTCAGAATTGTAGAATGTGAAACATGAAATTGCAGGTACAGTTGTCTCCTCTTTTGTTTGGCACATACCTTTAGGTAGTGGCAACATGACTGGCAATGGAGAAGCTTTTTTGTGCTTAGTTGGTTTAGTCACCAGGTGACATCTTTAGTGTGGTTCAGAGTCAAGTTGCAGAAATGTTTTGTGCGCTTTGCACACAGAAGATCGTGCAGAAAGCAGGAAAAGGGAAGGTGAGGCTGTTTTGATGGAATTGCTGATTTAGATTAAGCAGAAAGTATGGCAAAAGAAATCTTAGTGGTTTAAATTCCCTGAGTTTTTGACCCTCAGATAGTAATTTTGCAAATAAATAGTGACTGCGAATAGTTTGAGATCTTTTCTTTAATAATACCCAAAAATACAGGGGAAAAAAGATTACAAGAAATGGGCTTCGTTGTGCAGGTGGCTGTGTGAGATGTATAATACATCTGTCTGAAAGCACTTACTTATTTACATAAAAGTATTTTGCTGTCACATCAGCTGAATGCACAGTTTGCAAATGATATTATCTCCATTAAATGACCTTTCTTTATTAGGAATATATTCCTTAACTATGTCCAGTCAAAGTTTCAGATTTCATGTTTTACTGTAACTGTGGAAAAAGTAGCATTAGTAATTTTGTAAATATGGAAAGTGTATGTTCCTTTTATCCCTGCAAAATAAGAAAGTGTGTCGCAGACTTCAGAGGGAAAACACACTTTAGTGAAAATGGGCAACTGCATGCAGCAAAATTTAATAATATGACAGGAATTTAATTAAAACACATAGCAGTTCAATACTTGCTTTGAATTTTGTCATTTATATACATTTCAGACTACAGTCTACCGTAGCAATTGGTTCTTTTCAACAGAATTGAAGTTAGCTTAGTACTAGGAAAACCCCATCTGTATCTCAGTTTATAACCTTAAATTATATGCTGACCTGGCAGTAAAATGATGTGAGAAAAGCCATAAATTTGACCTTTGTGCATATCATGTTTCTTAACGCAAGCATTATATCCTTATTCTTTGTAGTATAGATTTCAGCATGCTATTATGTATTTGCCTTGGAATAAAGCATGTTTGATATGTATATGCAGTTGTTCTCGATAATAATGTATACTAAAAACAGAAAAACAAGGAAAGAAAGGAGATTTGACTTAATTTAGTGTACTTATATAGGCTTCATTCTCATGTTTTATAAATTTCATTCAAAGGTAAGTGATCTTACTGATAGCTGAATGCCAAGCTAAACTGCAACGACTCCATTGTTGAAAAGTACACACAAAAACCAAACTGTGACCTGAAAAGTGAACTTCCAGAGGATTATGCGAGAAAGTTTACTTACACATCAAGTATCTTAGTTGTAATTGTTCTGGCAGTTGGTGTACATAAAATGAACAGTGGCTTGGCCCAGTATTGCATTAACAGTTGAATAAATTAATGCGTTCTCCACTGTTTATTTTACCTCCTAAAGTGTGAAAAAATTGCACCTTTGAACAGTAAACTCTATTGCCATAACCATCTGTTTGCATTTTCATTACAAACTCCTACCAGAAAAACCCTCACTTTGAAGAGAAAATTGATATGGGTTGTAAAAATTACAGTCTATGCCTTTAAGTTTTACATCTCTTGAGGTATCCCCCGGTGTGGTCTCCACAGTCACACATTATGATTTCTTCAAGAAGTACCTTTATGGCTTCCAGCTAACTTCAGATAAGAAGTCGAGTTCATACCTCAGAGAGTTTGCCATTACATAGAGTTGAACACCTCGGTCTCGATGTTCAAGATCCTTAAACATCAAATGGGTGTAGTGGAGACCACAGCCTTGCCCACAACTGCTGTGTCAGCTGGAGATGGCATGTTGTCTTTAGTGTATAGGAGGATTTGTCCTCACGAGCTATGAGAGCTTAGTCTTACTTATGCAATGGTTAAAATTGTCAATTAAAACCAATTAGCAGCAGCAGTAGTTGTGCTTCAGCTAGAATCTTCATTTTTAATGTTGTTGAAAAGTCATCAGCTTGTGTATTTTTGGATGCAGGTTCCACAATGGCACTAAAGCCATTTCTAACTGAAACCTTTGAGTAAGGGTAAGTCAAAAACTGCAGAACACCATTATTTGTAATCATGATGCTTTTAAAGTAAACATTCTGGATAGTTTAGTAATGAAATCTCCCAAGCTTTGTTTAAAAAACAAACATTCCTCCCCTTCCTCTTAAGTTTAAACAGTGGCTTGTTTAAAAAACAGTAAAATTCCATAACATTTAAAACTCTTTTGAAGTAGTCCTTCAACATCATCAAGTAATTCTGCAAATTGCTTTTGAAGATGAGGCTTCATTTACTCCAGCGTGTGCAGTCTGATGGAGTGGATTAGTGGGTGTGGGCTGAAATGGTAACGTGGGCTTCTTTCTGTGCATGTGCCTTGCTCTAGAACACTCCTTATCAGGTACATCTCTATCCTCTTGGAATAATTTGGAATAGACCAAAGCTGTTCTCTTTAATAGTCGTGGATGAAAACTTAGTGTGTATATACCCATATGTTCGTGTTAACGACTAAAAATCAAATTTTTCATTGGTTTTGTAGTAGAGTGTGTATGATTATTATATTTTATTTTAAAATCGGACCATCTCCCAGAAGGAGCTTGCTGGGGGGTTATATTGATGTCAAGGATGTGGCAGGGGTAGAGCAGAGATGTGCAGCTGGGGTAGGAAAAGGGGCAGCCTGGGTTCCGATGGACTTAGGGACAGCAGCCCAGGACTCAGTGAGTTTAATAGCAACACTTTGCATTTAAATTAGTAGGTGTGTAATGGGGTAGCCAAGCGTAAGACAGTTCCCTAATGCCAGTGTATACATTCTAAAAGAAAAAAGAGGGCTGGGCGCTCAGCTAATGCAAATTAGAATAGGTTTTTGGTTTTTGGTTTTTGTTTTTTTTTAATTGAGATGCATCATTTTATGGCAGCTGAAAGTACTTCCTTTCATTTTGAAAGATATGTAGTACTTTCCGTTAAATCTGTAATTGTATAAAAAGAAGACAGCTTTCTCCTTGCTTATCACAAATCAAACCCTTAAAATAGATAAAAAAACATGTGATAAGTTATTTCAAACAGATTTCATATGCAAAATAGTCTGTTCAGGACAAGGTTTTTCTTTTAGATGAAGAAGTTGAATATTAATTGTCCTTGAATTTTTGAATGTTCCTTTGCACTGTTTTTTTGTGGATGAATAAGATTTTTAGATGCAGCATGGCAGCTCTCTAGCTTCTATAGACAAAAGGCCACTCCAGTAGTTCATTAATCCAATAAAAATATTCAACAGGAAGCAATGAAACTTTTAAAGTGCGTAGAACAGACATTTTATTTTATTCTTATTTGGAAAACTTCACAAGTCCAAACTTGCTTTAGGTGTCCTTCTCTGTTTGATTTCTGTTCTTCATACAGGTTTCACAGTACCATGTTGAATGCTTTATTTCTTATTTCTTAAAAAAATCCCAAACTATGGATTTTTAGGGTCAAATGTAGTGGGTTTTTATATGGGTTTTTTTTAACATAATTTCTGTATGTAGCATAGTATTGAAAATGCTGTCAAAAATATGCTGTCAGTGCAAGGTCACTAATTGTATAAGTGAAAAGCATAAAGTATTTAGTCTTGGGTTTGGCCTGGAGCTCAGCTTCTGTGGGCTCATCCTTGTGGACACTGGAAACATGCTGTATTGATTGTTTATAGCAAAGAGTTATAGCACTAATAATTCAGCTGGCAAGAAATGGCTTATATTAGATTATAAGTCCTTATATGTTTCCACTGAAAACTGCTACAGATGTGACATCAGTTTCCATTAAGCTGAAAAAAAGAAATGCAACAAGGAAACCTTGACTGACAGGAGCACTTCTGTAACGGATGGAGAAAGAAAAGGAAAGGTTCATTTTCAGAGGGGTGAGTGCTTAACTTTTAGCATCCGGTATCTCCTGTCATGCTGAGTTTAGCATGGGGGACGGTGGCTCAAGCAGAAGCAGCAGCTAATGCACATCTTCAGGGCCTATTTTCCCGTTGGAGGAGCATATATTTTACAAACCAAAAAGTAATGAATTACTGAGTTGCTTTTATTGCAAATTTACATCTTGGCAGCTTTATTGGTCATAAAAAGGTGAATATGACTAAAAAGCGTTAAGCTGAGACCACTTAAGGAAGTAAAGGTGTCAGGAGGCTGCAGGAGCTGGCCTTGGTGCAGATTTTTGTCTGTCTTCATGAATCAGTTTCTTGATTCCCCAGATGTGCTGCTCATCTGGATTAACCTGACAAAACCCCATCAAATAAAGTGACAAGCTTGGTGTTCTCTTACCATGCGGTTCTGGGCTACAAGTAGACACCTCAACAAGAGAATGGGTATTGAATTTCTAGACAGAGGCACTGCTGTTCACATTGATAATAAATTGTGTAGATATAAATTTATAGAAGGTTGGTTGAATGTGAAAATGACTGCAATAGTAAAATAATTTTTACACATTTTAAAAAAAAAAAATGCCCTCGTACCTTTAAAAAAATTCTTTGAGAACAGAAAAAAAAAGTGAAATCTGGTTATTCCTCTAGGGAGTTTTATGCTTTGTTACATGTAAGTCATTAAACAGGAACCGCACGCTTGCCTGGCTTTGCTGACTCTGGTTTAACACCGTTATTTGCCAATTAATTCTCTTATGTGTTTTTCTTTATGTACAGTGTTACTATTTTATGTAGTATTATGAAGAATGGTCATAATCCCTTTCTATTAAGAACAATACATGCTTTTGTGTCTTAGGAGCATGGAAACAGTACATGGAAAAGTGAGGACGGGGTTATTTTCTCGTTATAATTGCTTCAACTTCTCGAGTTGGTTGTTTCTTTTTTCACAAACATGGAACATTTACTTCTTGGGTGACTGCTTTAAACCCAGTCCAACTGGTAGAGGCTAGAGGATCACGACTGTTGTTTGCCATTTTAACTTCCATCACTTTTTCGTGTAGCTTAACCATACCATAATGTATTTGTCTTTTTTTTTTTTTTTCCTTAACTGCCTGTGTTTGTTTATACCAACTTTTGTCTGGGCTCTAACTGAATTATAAGATCGTTGAACCGGAACTGTTCCCACTACATATCTTCAGTGCCTATCACAATGGGTCGCCAAACGTCGTGTTGTCTCTCCTGTAATGTAAACAGTAAGAAGTTAATCATTGTCATGGACAGATTTTTTTATTTTTTTTCCCCTCTCTTTTAGTGGCCTTTGTGAAGTTAGTTGGCTTATTTTGGACATAGGTCTCCAACCTGTTTAGTCATCTGCCTGCTTGGCTTGTTACCAAAAGCCAAAAATCTGTAATATAAGGTGTGAACCCATTTTACTGAGATGGTTTTGGTGTGACTTTACAGCTCTTGGCAACTTTAGCTTTGTCTGTCCAAACAGAACTTTTCTGCGCATAAGCATGGGAGTTGACATAGGGCAGTGCCTTTAATTCAGTCACTTTTAAAATTATTAAATACTTACAAGAAGGCAAATGAGATAGGAGAAGCTTTAAGTGGATTTTGGGTAAGTATTGTTTCTGCTTCAGTCACGTGTTGTCTGCCCGGAGCTCATTACAAGAAGTCATTTAAATTGGTGCAAATCCGACATAAGTTTTGATTTGCTGGATGGTCTGAGCTCCCAACAGAGTAACTACAGGAAATCTGTTCCTGTAAACCTGCGTGTTGAGGATTTATTTTGGACACCCTTGTGTGAAGTTGTGAAATAATTACTACATGGAGTTAAAAGAAGTATTTGAGGAGGTTTTGTGGGTCTTCTTGCTCCTGGTACACTAACATGTTTTCCATTTACTCTTCAGAATAAGACTTTAAAAAAAATCTAAGAAGTGTAAACCCTTAATTACATGTGTTTAAATCATATATGTAATATAGTTGTCATGTAGGTGTTTAAGAAGCTAACAGTTAATGGTTTTATACATAGAACAAGCAAGGCAAATTTCTCTGTGCAGCTGCTGGACTTCAGCACTGGGTTCCATGAAAGGAGATAGTTCAGTGCCCAGATAAGCCTTAGTCTTTCTCCTCAGGTAGCCAGCCATGACATTGTGCTTCTAGATTATGAGAAGTAGTGGATAATTGTTTTACATTCACCATCTCCACATCTTTCATGGTATTACAGACTTCTGCCATGTCAGCCCCTAGTGTGGCACAGTACTTAGCCAAAAGTACTTAGTACTTAGCTAAAGCTCCATGGCATGGCTTGCTGCACTACTATCACTTTCTCTTCCCATTCTTTGCGAGAGTCCTTGGAGATGGCCCTTGAGGAAAAGCATACAGCTCTCTCTCTAAAGTTCTCCTTAAGTACTTATTCTTGCTAAAGCCTCATCTACAGAGAAATTGCTGTGAATCCCAGCAGGCCTGTACAAAACAGTAGAGACCACAGCCAAACTGAGGAGGGTTTCGTTTGTTTGGGTTGGGGTTTTTTTTTTGAAGGTCCAGGATGGTATCAGTGTAACGCTGAGCTGAGAACTTGTGGAGATACATTTACCTGATGGTTCAAGAACCAGCTGGTTCAAGAGCTGGGTGCTGCCCTCAGGGAAAAGAGGGAGGAAGGTATTCAAGCTGACCCAAATGAAGAGTAGAGGTGAAACTTCTATGTGACTTGTTTTCAGAGCACGTCCAGCGTCTGTCACATGTGGAGCACACCCAGTAGGTTTGATGCCAGCTTGTTCCTACATCGTTAACATAGCATGTCCTTTTTATCTTCTTTATTGGCTAGCCTGGGCTAAGTATTAGGTGAGTTTCTCTAGTAAGGAAAAGTTATGACCGTGTTGTTCAGACATTGCCTGAGGCAATGGAGGAAAGCGGAGGAGAGCAATATCCCCACTGCAGTGATTCTTAAGGCATTTCAGCCAGAGACAGAGTGTAGGTGAGGAAAAGAATGGTATTTTGATTATAGGCTGCAGACAAGTCCAGCTTATCTGTAACAGACGCTGTGAACAGGCTCCTGCCTATAATTATGGCAATGTGCAGGAGCAGGAAGAGTCTTAAGAAAATAATGTCAAGGATGGAAGGAGGACAGAGAATGTGGAGATCAAGTATGGGTGGCATTATAACCAGCTGTCTGCTGGTAGGAGTCACATCTGCTGAACTTGCATCCACTGTCAACACTTGTCAGAGCAGAGAGCTCTTCTCAGTGCTTGGTCGTCCTGGAATCACTTAGATAAAAGGGATCAAGTTCTCCTTGTGCAGACAGTCAAGTAGGCAGCATACTGTTGTAGTTCTGACTAAGTTGTCAATGCCATTATCAAGTCAGTCTTATAGACAAGATGAGCAGCACTTGGGACACACTATTGCACATTCAAGTAGTATAGAAATGGCCGTTTGTGCTTGCTTTTTGGGATGGGGGGAGGAACTGTGTTTAATTTGGATGCCTTTTTGAGGGATTGTCTTTTGACACCTTTCAGCTGCCTTTCGTCAAAGGCTTGAAAGAGTATTCTGGGAAGCATTGCTGTATGCTTCCTCTGTTCTTAAATAGTTCTTTTGCTGTTAGAGACAGGATACTAGGCAAGATGGACATCTCAACTGACCTGATTTGGCTTTCTTATGCAATTTGTGCTTATGTAAGTAATCTGTCTTCTGTGTAATATGAAACGAAGTTGTCTCGCATGCTGCCTCTCCTGGAATATGGCTTTATTAACTTACACATGCTATATGCGCTAGTACAGCATTGCAACATCACAGAACCTGATCACTGAGCACAGAACTAGAGTGTGATTACTTTGTGATTAAAGATTTACCAAATCAAGTATATGTTATACAAGGTAGTTGCGGCATCAGAATTGCTATTCTGGACAGATAAACAATAATATAAAATACTTTTGACATATTTGTCTTTTTGAAACATCATAGGACACATTTCCTATTTGAAAAATAATTTTTAAAATCCTTCTCAAATGTAATAATGTACTTCTTTCTCTTTCCTGTCGTCATTGTTGAGATCTCCCAGTGATCAGTTATACTTACTTCTCTCACTCCATTGAGAGATACTTTGATTGCTCCTTGTTAGATATTGGACAATGATCTATTTTATAAATAACACTAATGTGTATGTTTATTAAAATGAAGAGTGTCAAGGGTTTTGCAGAGCTTTTGTATTTCACAGAAATGATTCTCTTTTTTTGGGAGTGATGTTGACCATTGGTCCCTTGAAGTCTTTCCAATTATATGTGATGATAGGAGAGCATTGTCAAAGGCCAGGATATATGGAATAGAATAGTTTAGCAAGTAATCGTGGCTATTTGGCTTTTAAAAGCATGAATCTCGATCAGTTTCAGCAATTAATATTTTTGTCTTAAAGAATAAGATAGGGATATTACAGCCTGATATAGTTGGTTAGAAACTGGTTAGAATTAATGTTCTGTAAAGTATGTAAAGCAGCATAAGAACCATTGGTAACTGTTTACATGCTATTAATAATTAGCAACCTTCATACTAGTCTGTTAGGAAAGAACCACATGTTGAGTACAATGGAAACTCCACTCCATACGGTTCGGTTCAAATTACATTTGACTTGGACAATAGGGCATGAATGGGGCTCATTTGAGTTTCTGCCACTGTAAACAATGAGATGTTGGAATGTTTCATTTGTTTATTGATTTATTTATTTGGACAGGTGCAGGTTGATCATATGAAATAATTTTGTATTCAAATATAGGCAAAAAATGGCTTAACAAACATTGTCCAGTCAGAGTGTATGATGATAACCAACATCCTGAATGGATAGACTGAAATTAATTTAGTCTGTAACTGACTTTGAATTTGGATCTTAAATTAATAAAATCTTATTCAAGAGAAAGTGCTTTATGTGCTCGCCACCCACTTAGAAAATATAGATTTTATTTTCTGATTAATTTCTTTTTAGGTACTAAATTCCTTCTTTCTGTTAAAAATTATGTGCACGTCTGTGAGGTAGATTCTGTTAATGCTAATGGGGCTTATCCTTGAGAAGAGGTCATTCAAGCCTGATGGATCCCATCTGGATGATGGTCGTCCTCTAGGGTGTAATTTTCCTCAGCTATTTGAAACCCTTTCATAAGTGCTCCAAAGCAGTCAGGTTCTATAATTTGCAAAATGATGGCAGGAGGAAAGAGCCAGGAAGATTGTTGCTGGGATCACACATTAGGAGGTAGCATCACAGGACTAATAGCCTAAA
Organism: Gallinago jamesoni; assembly: GCA_025769975.1. Lineage (NCBI taxonomy): Eukaryota > Metazoa > Chordata > Aves > Charadriiformes > Scolopacidae > Gallinago > Gallinago jamesoni. The sequence continues at coordinate 14,161,089 of JAOQGH010000040.1, read as the reverse complement.
CAAATGCAAGGAGAGACCTGATTCAGGCTTTTTTGTCTTTTTCATCAATGGGACACCCGCATTTCTCCCAAGTGGACACTACAAGGGGAGAATGGATGATGGTAGCACATCTTACCATTTGGGGCAGGGAAGGGTTGAAACAAGAAAGAATATGAATGTACATGCAGAAGACATTATTCTTGGTCCTCAGTTTCCCAACTCGCTCATGGTAAATAGAAAATAGCACAACAATCTGCAAAGAGAAAATCCCACAAATGCATGTCTTACAGGTAGAAATGAACCTACAAAAGGATTAAGCAGACCTTAGACACCCTAAATTAGCTTACCACACAATATAGCCTATTCTATTCGGTTCAAGTATTACAAATACGTGTTGTGTCCTAGTCCTTTCAAAGCTGTTCCCCTGTCTCTCACCAGGTGGAATGGATTGGATGTACACTCAGCTTGATAAAACGACAGCTTTAATATTTCAGTTCGTGGTGAGAATTTGCTGTCTTTATTTCTCTTTCAACATTATATTGTATTTAAATAATGACAGAGCTTCTCTTCTAAGGCACGCGTTTGATTCCTGTCAATGCTAACGGAAGGTATGTGCAGACACCAATGGAAGAGTAGATTAGAGTTTCTCATGAGGTGAACAACTGTTTATAATTAGAGTTGTGGGAATGAAGGAAAACCCAGCTAGCAAGCCAGTGGTCACTCTTCCAAAAAAGCTTGGTAAACTCATAAAGCTCAGGAGCTTAATCTCTGAACCAGAGTGCTTGTTATCTAATCCCCACCAGCTGTTGTGTACTTGGTAGCCATGACATCTGTAATAGAGCTGAAGGGCTTGTCTATATTGGTTGGCACCTTTACCCACCAATTGAACTTGCTGCTTCTTTCACTGCTCACATTTACCTGCTTTAAATCATTAACCAGTTGCTCAGGGTTTGATCGTCCGTTTAACCACACTTTGTAATATAGATCTTGTGCTGCTTCTTACATTGAGTGTATTTTAGGTATGTGGGTTTTCAGCAGGTCTAGTTTTTGCCTTGCTGATAAAAGTATCAACCAGAAGAATTTCCCCTGGTTGCAAGGTGGTTCCTTATAGAGACTTAAAACTGATCTTGTTGGAGTGAAATATCTTTGGCTTGTATTTCAGCTGAAAGATACTGTCACACTTCTATTAAGCAGGGCAAAGAATTATATATGTCTCTGTTAACTGGTGTGTATGAATTGATGTAGGTGATTATAAAAGATGGGATATGAATGTAAACAAGCGTGTACATGATCATTATAACTGTGCAAGAACTCTTGTTTTCAGGGATTGGTTTCAGCTGTACTGTAGTGGGTGTCATTCTTTTAAGATAGGAGAGAACAGAAATTGGCCCACTTGAGAAAAGAATCCATTTTAAGTCTCCCAGTGAGTGCTGTGATTTCAAGCCTGCTGTTTGGCACTATCCCCACCACCACAAGCAGTGCAGAGTAACAGCTGCTGGGCCTTGTAAGGGGTTAGAGGGAAGGATGTCTTATTCCTGGATCCCAAATGAGTTTACTCAGGAGCTAAGCTCTGAGCTCCTAAACCCATTTCTGGACATGGGAAAACATAGATCTATGAGTTCTTGTACTGGTAAAAACTTAGATGCTTATGGCTTCCTAGCACCTGAGTGATTGGATTGGGCTTCTAAAGCTGATGTTGTGGCCAAAATTGGCCACGAAGACCACTACAGTCTTAAGTTAGCTGTCAGCATAATATTGTGGATCTGAGCTTTTGAACTGTCCTAAGGCAGTTCTCAGCCTCTGTAATACTTACTGTCAAAATACAGAGTAATGGTCTCATAAATAAAACCAGCTATACTAAGTTTTCAAAGAAATGTCTGTTGAAATTTTGTTAAATTTCACTGTAGTCGGTTTTCATTTGGAATTCATTTTACTGATAGATTTGTGGTTTTTTTTTCCCCCTAGAATGGCACTAAGAAGTTCTGGGATTTTATGAGGACACATGACAGGTAACAGATCGAATCACATTATTTTCTTTTGGTTTTATGTTGGTTTTCATACTGTATTCTCTTCCACTGGTCAAATCTTGTTGATGTGGAATTGCTTCTTTTTCCTCCAATTTCCTCTTCAATTCTCACTTCTTGTGTAATACTTATTATAATAAAATAGTTCTCTACTATTTTAGGCAGAATTAGCCGAAATTTTAAGGTCTCCTCATGGTTTATTATGTTTACAGTAAGTTTTTTCTGTGGATGATTTTTCAAATATTAGAGTTTTGGCATATAATATATTGCACATTTTACTGGTTACATAGAAGATGCAACTGAATGTTTGGATTGTATGAAATCTTTTTTGAGTGGGAATGTATCACCTGAAGGAATGACTCTGCACCCCACATACTTAACCCTGTTGTTATTTGTGCTCTGAAATGGTGTAGTCCCACTTATGTGACTGTACTCTCTCACTTGTGAATATATAATCCCAGGTATTATCTTAATATAAAGACTGTTAAAAAGCAATCTAAAGTTATGGTCGTACTGTTTGATTTTTATTTTTTTTATCAATGGCAATTACTTGGCATAAAGCAGAGATTATGTTTTATGTTTGAGCAAATCCTAGTATTATGCCAACTTTTTTATTTTAATCCTCTCCATCACTGCTATATAAGGGTGTTTTGGGCAAAGCCTAATTCAAGTAACTTTACAAATGCCTAAAACCTTTCTCTTCTGTACAGCAAAACCCTCTCCTAAGCACATGGGAAGAAATGCATGGCCAGCAACTTTGTTCTGTCTTTCCAAATGTATTTCTTCTATCAGGGAAGAAAAGCAGTTAACTTCTAACTTCAAAAATCAGTTCATGCAAAATTATAACAAATAGGATATATATGAAACAGACCCAGTCTCAAAGTTACTAAATACTAAAATATTCTTAAGTCTTTAAGTATAAATATTTAATCTCGTCATTGAAAATTCAGGTACTAGAAAATAAAGAGCAAAGGTAATGACTTCTCCCTAGGAAAAGCTTTTCTAAATCTATTAAATGTGAAAAAATGTAGCAAAACATTAATAGCAAGAGAAATTATGACTTATAACCAGAACCATGTTGAGAGATGTATTATTCTTGTGCGTGAAGTAAGTAGGTAAAATCAATTGCATTTTTGGAAAATTTTTTTCTGTTGGAAGCCTCTAAATCCTTCCAGGGAGTCTTTTTGCGTGTAGGTACCTGGGTGGACATAAAGTGATAACAACACTTTTTATCAATATAAAGATTAGGATGGTAAAAGTTCCATGAAGTCTGGGAAAACAGATAAATTAAAAATGCCTGTGCTGCTTGAGAATGAGGAGAGAAAAGGGAGTGATATTTCAATACTGAACTTTACACTTGCTTTTGGAATTTGCCTGGAAGACAGTTCTGTCTTTGCACTTTGTCTATCCATATGGGCATGTGCTTGGATTTATGATCGCAGATACAAAGGCTGAAATGATAATTGATTGCTGGAAATTTAATCTATGCTCCGTACTTTTAAGCAAGTGAATCCAGCCGCAAGTCATAGCGCTGAGAGCATGACTTCCAGACGAATAATTTGTATCACTATTTTAGTTTAAACTTTTGATTATCGCTTTGTGATAATGTGTGAATATATGCAACCAACTGAGTGGGGTAAATATTAAAAGATCAGTTTTCCATGAACTTCTTGGGAACAGTATTTGTGAAGGACTTTTGTGGACATTTTTAAAATAGTTGAGAACATAACTGTATAAAAAGGCTATGGCCACATGTCATGCCAGTCATCTCTGGTCACATAACATTTGTTAGCTTCAGATGCACAACAGCTGCCATCCTAACTTATTAGTGACTACTGTTGAACTGTAGAATGTCTAATGCTCTTCCACGAGTAAATGCAATGCAACTCCTGACACCAAAGGTAATAACGTGAACTTTCTGCATAGGAAATCCATGGTTTTACAGAAATTCTATTTGTTAATACGAAGCCAGTTATTATCAGATAAATTGGTCAGGTTCAAAATTCCTCATAATGCATTAAAGCCCTACATTTTACTGTATTTTAATGGGACAGCTGTGATGCTAGTTATATGGAGAAGTCACATTGTCTAGTTGCTGAAGATTATAGGACTTTATGCTTAGAAGACTCTTAGAGGTTCACTACTCTTAATGAAGGATAAAATCTTGAAGAAAAGGAGAGGCTTCCAGGACACGTGTCCTGTTGGTCAGGATTTCCTCGTAGGTATGTCTTCTTCAGGAAGATTCTAGGTGTTTTCTGTAAGTAAGATCCCTTTTCCATAATACTTTTTCAAAAGTATTCCAGACATTTCAATTCTGAAAATGCTGTAACTGTTAAATGCTCTATTTTTAATGAGGCTGTTTACATAAATTGAACAGACATATAATTTACATATAATTGATACGCTTAATGAATTTAATGATGCTGGATTAAAAAAATACTGTGCTAATCATGTAAAAGAAGACACTGACTCTAACTCATGTCTTTATCTGCCATCCTCTTTCAACAGCACAGGTAAATGTTTGCCTAAGACTGACTTCCTTGCTGTATGACAGTGAACCGAAGGCTTGTGTGCTGGGTTCCTTTGGGACACCAGTGTTTGGTCTTGTTTCAAATGAGGTTAACACAAGCCAATAGTCAATAGATTTGTATCAGAACATAGGCTTGATACCGAAAAATATTTAGCAGGAGAGATGAAGTTATTTTGCATAAATTTATCCTTTCCGACTGTTCAGATGAACAGCTGATTAAATTATATAAAGACAAAACCATGAGGACTGCAGCAGTCAATTCATATGCCTCAGGTGTGAGTCACCTTTTAAAATCTCACAATATATTGCAGTGGGACAAGGTCCTTTAACCGTAAGCAAGCTGTCATAGCACAAGCACAAGCTGAAATAGCAGATTTTTTGTTAGATATTACTTTTTTTTTTTTTTCCCTTTTTTCTCTTCTTAATCATTGTAGATCTGGACTTGACTCTACAGTGTGTGGCTCTTGAGCTTTCTTAAGACCAAGACAGTTCAGAACTAAAGTATCAGTCCTGGAGTCACCTCTGCTTTCCATAGTTTGTAATTTATCCTAAACAAATAATTGCTTAATGTCAATCCCTTCATGCCACTCAAAGACACACACAAAAAAAAAAAAAAAGCCAAACAAGTTTTGTGCAAAATTATTACTGGTCACACAATGAACTGTTACCAAGAAGTCTAAACTCTGTCCCGTCAAAAGTCAACTGAGTCCCAGTATAGACAAAAGATGTGGCATTTCCTACCATACTGTGCTTCAAATTGTTATGGTAGGAAGACCCAGGACATAAAGACATACACGTCGAGCGTAGTTAAGTCCTGGAATGCTTTGTCCAGAGAGGCTGAGGAACCTCTATCCTTGGAGAAACTCAAACCTTGTCCATGGAGAAACTCAAACCTTGTCAAGGCTCTGAGAGATCAGACCTAACTTAGAAGTTAGCCTGATTTTGAGCAGGAGGTTGGATCAGATGATCTTCCAAAACTCTCTTCTAACCTGACGTTTATAAGCAGATTAACTACTTAATGAATGTTACAGTTTCCATCTGACAACTGTCAAACATTTGTAAACTTGTCAAGAAATCTGTCAATTTATAAGCCATTTTTCTATTAGAAAAAACCCGTTCTTGTCCTGCGGAATTACATTTAAATTAATCTTTGTTTGAGACATGCAGATGAACACTAGTAGATGAACACATTGTAAGATTTTATTACGTCGTCAGAAACAACTGTTAAGATTACTAAAAATGAATGACAAACAGCAAAAGTACTTGGATTACCTCTTTTTGATTGTAATTATTTAACAAGTTTATTGAGGTGCTGCTACATAAACATTGTGTTAGGCAGCGACACGCAGCAAAAGATGCTTCCTGCAGTTGTTTTACGTAGTGCTCACTTTTCTAACGGGTTCACTTTTCCTCTCAATATTCAGCTGGTGTGTTTGCTCATTATTAAACTTATCCTTATGAAAATCAAGAGGAGTGCAAGCAATGAAAATTTAAATGCAAGGTGTATCGCGAGGTTCTTTTTACACTTGGGCCTGTTGGAACTAGTTAGCAACTTCTGGTGGTGCCATTTGCAGGGGCAGGAGTTGTTAATTTTTTTTTTTAAGGTGATTGCCTCTAAAAATAAAAAACTTGATGAGGAGGATTCCTTTTTGCTTAGCGACATGGTTTAGTGATGGTTTTTCTCTGTGTTAGGTCAATGGTTGGACTGGATGATCTGAAAGGTCTGTCCAACCTAGACAATTCTATAATTCTGTGACATTTTCCTTCTGCAAATTTGTGGTGATTTCCTGTCAGAAAATAGAAACGTACCAAACATTACAAAGTAATCATCAATGCCTGTTACAAAAAAAAAAATTAGTCTCTAAAACTAGACTTACATTCTAGTTATATTCTCTCTCATCTGAATTTTGCTATATTTAGTACGGTAAGAGCCTGAAACGTAATACTTAAGTTTTACATTCATCTACTTCATAAAGCAATGAACCGAGTTCGTTTCAGGTTTCAGCTGCTCCCCTTAAACAGATTCAAGGCTTTTAAAAGACATAATTTGGGAACAGATGAAGGTCAGTGTACAGTCATGTGCTCACTTCTGTGCTTTGAGTAATAAAGTTTGAGAACAGAAACATAACTGTACCTTTTGCTAGTTGACAAGTAAAAGGACAGCTTTCCAATTGCATTGCGAATGGTTATAAAGCAAAATTAGGGCTACTTCTCTATTTAAAATTTGAAAATTTCACCGTAAAGTACAGTACATTTTAAAAGAAACAAAATTGAGAGACTGAATTGCAGGCAAGATTGTTATGGGTTCCTCTCAACCCTAAAAATATCATGTGACAAGGAAGAAGCATTTGGACCAAAAAACTTACACAACTCTGCATGTGCATTGTACCTATTTTATGCTGTGTTGTTATGTACAAAAACAGGACACAGTGGCTCAGTAATAATTCCTGATTTAAAGATTCTTAATGGAAAAAAAATTCTTCTCTTATCTCTCTGCAAAGAGGACGAAATAATATTCTTGCCTTATGAGATTGGTTTCTTTTAAGTAAAGAGATTAATTGATTTCACATCACTGAAAACAAATTAATTCCTAATTTAATTTGATCATTTGCTCAGAAAAGAGGTTTTATACATTTTCTGTTCCATAGATGGCTGAAAGTGTAGTTTTTCCATCAGGAGGAAGTTTGCAAGGCTGAAGGGAACAAAGGCAATCTCCATCTCGGCGTGTTGTCTCCCGCAGGGACCAGCGCTGGGGATAAGCAGGAGGAGGTTCTCCAGGCAAGTTAAAAATTAACAGGAGGATCTATATCCTCAACTGGTCCCTCCTTTACCTCTGTTACCTGGCCGAGTGGTGGCTTCTGGGCGCCACTGAAGTCAGGGGGTAAGGGCAGGGAGAGCAAGGAATGCTGTCACCGAACAGCTGCACCGGGAGCCATCCCGCATCCCCGGCCACGGCCACGAGAGCCGGCCAGGTGATGGGTCACTAGAGCCACACCAGTGGCCTGGAGGAGCCGGGGTTGCTATTCTGGCTCAGTGGCTGTAGCAGGCAGCTATGGAGACAGGGTGGAAGTCATGTGCTCTGACCACATTATAGAAGTAGATTAAATTCCTTCTCCTATTTCATATGCCAGATCATTTGGGCTTTATGGAAACTTAATCCTGTATGTAATTTTTTTTTTTTTTTTGGTTTATGTCCTAGTGTATTATAAGACGCCATGAAATTGAACTCAGATGCTACCTTTGTGCAAGAATTATCACAGAATCTTTTAAATGGGTAAAAATACGGCTTTTTAACATCTTTATAGGTAAAAATATAAGATCTTTCTTGGGTGGCACATGCCTTTTATGTGGAATGATGTGCTGTTGTGCTGCAAACCTTGTTGTCTTTGTAACGTCTCCTCCAGAGTGTCAGTGGTGTGGAATTTTCATTATTATCTTCACAGATAGCGAAGAAGATAACGCACTGCTTAAAATAAACTGGATGTAGTTCAACAAACAACAAAAATCATGAAAAGTTTAGGGAAATAATAGCTGAGAGAAGGTAATGATGACTGGGCATGTTCATGCAAATGATAACAGAACTGACGAGGAAAATTAGTACTTATCACAAAACTATAAAGGAATGCTATAAAACAGGCTGGAATCATTTTAATTTCATCAATAATCAATGACAGAAGAAGAAATAGTGTCTCATGTGAAAAGTATTTTTTAAATTGAATAGTAAGAATCCCATTTGTACCAATAGGCAATAAGACAATCTAGGAAGGCATGTTTTGTAATCACTGTCATTGAAAACACTCAGGTCTAGACCTGATATCTGTCTATCAGATATCTATGCTATCAGGATAATGGTATTTTTCGTGCTATTAGAAGGAAAAAACAAAGTAGCCTATTAGTTGCCTTCAACCCAAGTAATTACATGATTTGTTTGCATATGATATTTGCGAATAAAATGCCCTTAATGCTTGCAGGTTTTTGATTTTCATTTTGGGTTGGTTTTTTTTTTAAAAGCGAAAACTTGACAGATCTTCTGCTTATGTGCCAGGAATTCTGCAGGCGTATTCTGTCTTTTAAGATGTCTGATTATGTTGTTACCTTAGGATCCGATCTAAATAAAATCATAGCAACAAGGCAAAAATAAATGTATTTGATGCTGTAAAGTTATCAGAGAAAAACACAAAATCAAAAGCCAAATTCTCCAGTTCTGATTTCACCTTTTTAAGTATGTGATATGAAAGCACCATACAGCATAAAAACTCTTCTCTGCTGTATCACTGAAATAGGGTAAAATGTCAGTAAAATCTTTATTGAGGGCATTGCTTTATTGGGAAGTTAAACATTTGCCTAGTTTTGAGAAAGGCATCGCTAAAAATTCTTAAAACTCAGCAGGTACAGGGGAGTTTTGGCTGATCAGTCATAAATATCTAAATACACATTTCTGGTATCCAGATTGGAGGCATCTTGTTTATATAACTTCAGGGATTTAGTTTTTTAATATTTGCAGTAATATGCAAAACAAGTGGATGTGCTAATTCTCCTCTAGTCACTGAAATCAAGAAAAGTCTTCCCTCACTTGCAGGTGGTTTTCCAGTATAATCCCTTCTGTCTGAAGAGCGACCAAAGTTTTTACATGGTCTAGAGACAGTAGCATGGTCATAGTCTGCATTTGGAATTGGTAAAAGTAATCTTATGAAAGCTAGAAAATGTCCTATAATCGGAGTGCCTGTATTTTTAGAATTTGCTCTGAAAATATCTCTTGGAAAAGAGGGAAGTATTGCAACGGTTACTCTAGAAATGGGAAAAATTAGGTAAAATGTGAACAACTGCCAGTTTGGTAGTGAGTATAAATTTTACCTGGCAAAACATTGTGTTTTTCATTTCATATTTTGGTTTTGGTGGGTAAGAAGTTGGTGGTTGCTTGTTTGTCTGTTACTTCAGCTAGGGCAGAACACTTGGGCTTTTTATTTTGTGAGCTGTCCTTGAACCGGATATTGTTTTAGAACTTTGATTTTTGCCATTTGAGAAGGAGTCATACTTACACCTTTTAAATGGATTATTTATTGATCTTATTATGTGATAGCATTTATAAATGGCAGTTTCACAAATAATTAGGAATTGGATCAAAAGCCCATCAGGCTCTGACATCTGTTGCACGTAATGCCCACAAAGCTTTATTTAATCAAATAAGTTAGCATAAAACCTGAATTTATTTATTAAAATATTTTGTTGAAAGAATCCCATTGAGATGCAATGTGTCATTTCCAAGGGTATCCTGGGATACGGGCCAAGATATGACACTTAAAGAATGTTATTGAGAGCAACGTGCTTTGATGTCTCATTTATTTTGCAATTGAATTTGCTTTCTATTTTTTTCTTTGTTATGTGAAAACAGGGTGCTGGGAGGATTGTTTATTCCAAAGAAGTTGTCCTGCATTGTATTCTGAGGTTGGGTACAAATTACTACTTTATAAGGAGACGGAGGTCACATTTTAAAAGTGCATATATTTGGATTTGTTAGCACTTCTTAACTCATTCTTCTACTGGTCTGATGATTAACCAAACATATGCTTCCTGCTTTATGGTGTCATGAACAACTTCCTGCTGCAGGCAGTTTACTGAAACCAATCTTTGATTTTTTCCAAAGTAACGTTTATTTTCTTAAGCCTTTCGCCACTTTATTCTGGTTTTACTTAGTATTAGCTATTTAAGTTGTATTGGAGAAAGTGTTCAGATTTCATCAGAATACAGAAGTCTTCTAAACATCTCTCATTATCTTTTGCCAAATCCACTTTATCTGTGATTAGTATGAAAGGCTGAATGTTTTTGTCAGGAGCTTATAGCTTTGCTTTTGTAATAGGCTGCATTTTAAGCAGCCAATTGGATTGGTGTTGGGCCTTTGAAAAATGTAAAATGCTTTGAAGGAAGACTTAAACGAACCAGTCAAGATTGTGCGAGCGCACACATTTAATCTCAGGACTATCTGCATTATAGCTAAAGCTTGGGGAAACTAAAGGAACTGCACTGGAGAATAATCAAAGGCTACAGCTTTATTACTACATGTCTCTTCTGAAAACGGACTGTTTTCTCTGGCTTAAGATACTCGGTGCTGCTTTGATAAAAGGAAGAAGCCAGCACTTTAGATGCCACGTTAGAAGTTTTCAGGGATGTGTCCAGCTGTGAAATGGATGGTTAATTTGAGTACAGAAGTGACACAGGGCTACATGCAATTCTTTCTCATGGTCACCAAGTATAATTTTGAAATAATTTAAGATGAAGTAGGGCCTCCAGAAGGGTCAATCCTCCCAAAGAATTACTTTTGTTTGTTAGCTCTCAAACAAGTTGGGTTTTTTTGATTATCACTTTAAAATTGGAAGCATTTCTAATTGAACAGTCATTTCTAATTTGAGTAAGAAAAGGACACTTTTTCACTAACATGCTTTAATCCTGATCTGGAGTGATTATCAAACATAATATTTTAAAAAGACGAGATGGAATTATAGCCTTGACATGGGAAACAATATGAGAGATTGATTTGTCAACACTGTGTGAACAAAGAAAGCCAAATTCATATAGCTTCAAGCAGAAAAACAAATTTATAATTTAAAACTAAAATAATTATAGGAATTTTAATTTTTTTTTCTTCCTAACTTTTCTTCTAGTATGATTCATAAGCCTTGACATTTTCTCCCTTATGAGGCATATAGGCAAAAATATTTCATGTATGTTTTATATTCACATGCTCTCCAGCTGAGATGAATACATCTCTAAATGCTTCTGTGGTTGCACACTACATTTGATTATTTTCTTCTGATTGTATCAAATGGATTTTTAATACCAAATATCTGTTGAGAGTCAAGGAGACTGACTAAACCAATTACTTGGTTTTATTCCTACTTGCCATTTTCATGTTTCTTTTCTTGGAATCTGCCATAGTTTTTTTCATTGTCTTCTTTGAGAACAGTAACTGAGTTACCTGATAAGCTCTGATAAATCTTTGACAGTATCGAAGGGGTTTTGGTGTTTTGGTTTTGTTTGTCTGTTGCTTCTTTTTTTTTAAAAAAATAAATAATCAACTTTACTTCCTAAAGTCTCCGCTATGGAGCTGAGATTATTGTTTGTAAGCAGCACAAATAAGATTTTGAGATAATTTTTAGCCTTTAGGTGGAAGTGGCTGAGTTTAATAGACAGGAAGCCCTGACTTTCAATGCTAACGTCAGTCTTTTTTTTAGGTGCTTTATTTTCCGTTATTCAATTCTCGTCACAGTTTCTCTGTAACACACACATAATCCAAGCTTGACACAAGGAGACCCTGAGTTGCTCTTACAAGGATTATCGAAAGGTCAGTTTCTTTGCCCGTATTACCTCATCAATTACTTAGCATACTATAGCATTAGTACAAGATTATCATTAAAACATCTCCAGCCTTGAGAGTCTTATTTCATTCACAGAAACACAAGAGTATCTTGTCCTTTTCTTTGCTATTACTATACTGCAATTTCTTTTTAAATTGTTTTTTAGTTTTGCAAATCCACATTTGTAAAATATGTATTAATGTCACATCTAAGAGTAATGAAAGGCTGCAGCAATCTTTATTTATTACAGGGTTTTTAAAGTTTGTCTCATGAAAAGCAATTAGTAAGTGTTAGCAATTGCTTGTGGATTAACTGTAGCTCAGGTCAACAACTGACAAATCATCAGGATAGAAGATTACCAAACCAATGCCCAGAAGGTGAAATTACATTTCTTCCTAAAAAAAAAGAAAAAACCCCAAAAAAACCCAACAAAACCCAAACCAACAAAAAGGGAAAAAAATAAAAGCAACCCTCAGACAAAAAAAAAACACAAACCCACAACCCCCAACAAAACTTCCTAACCCTCACCCCTCAAAACCTTCCTTCGAGTATTGGAGCCCTAGAAGTACTTAAATGTTCTTGTAGCTTTGACAAAGCTCATTTGCTGTTCTTAATTACTAGGTTATATTTCACAAATTAACTTTCCATCCCTCCATATGTGCGTGCACGTTTTTAACAGGATGTCAGTTTTCATCTGTCCCCTACCTCATAACTGCTGTGGTCAAATGCTGCGTTTCTTACAGTGCGTGGAGAAACCCCGCTTTCCTTTCACAGGTTGAGGGGTGTGAAGTTGTAGTAATATTTCTATATAAATGTCTGCTCTGCTGGAATTCATAAAGCACCCGGTTACCATGAGTTCCATAAATACAGAGCCATACTATGGGAAGGAAAGAAGTTGGAAACAATTTTCTAGGCCAACAGCACACAATGGAGTCGTTTTCTACACTGTTGTAAGAGATATTTTTAACTCTGAAGGTTGTATTCAGGTGGGTATCTTCTCTTTCAATGAGAGTCTTAAAGGTGGGGGAGGAGTCAAGATTCTGTGTTATCCATGGGTCAGCTGTATGTAACTTCTCTGCATTGACTTAGACATTTTAGGAAAACTTAATATGCATTGGAGAATCCTAATACCTACAAATTTCAGCCAGGGTTTTCTTTGACTTTTAAATGGTTAACTGCTATGTTAGATCCTTCACTGAAGAGTTGGGAGTCCCTTTAAGAAAACATTGTATTGAATATCAAGACCAGGCACACTTTAACTGCAATCTTGAGCACAATAAAAGCTCACATACAGGTTAGCTGGTCTTTGTAGATATGACTTGCTGACATTTTAGGTACGTAAAATATTTTTAGAAACAACTAGGGTAGACTTTAGGTATAGAAAAAACAGTATCTTACATTATTGCACAGTAACCTATTTATATGCATGCGTTGTTCGGGAGAAAGTCTCCTGTAATTGCAGGAGAACCAAAGGCTGTGGTCTTCAGCGGTGAAGAATGTACAAACCCGTGTCATCTCTTAACTTGGTATCTTTCTGTTTGGCTGTAGTCCCTAAAGCAGCCACCAGCAGATGCGGTGCAGAAGAGCCAAGTCTCCTTCATTGATCCGAGGTGATCGAGGAAGCTCTTAAATGACGTGTAGAGCACATTTTGAAGAGGTTGCTTCTTAGCCACCTCTTGCCTACAGAGTTGGCTGGTCTAAACTGAGAAAGTGTTTCACTTGTGCAGACACGTTATAGCTTGTTTTTAAGGTCTGGAGGCAAGTTTTGCATCCATCGTGGTCCTTTTACATCTGACTATTCTCGTTCTTTGTAAAAAGTAACAAAAAAGTGGTCTTGTGGATCCCGCGTATCCCACTTGTGCCTTTGGGCCATGGGCACATGAAGCCTGTTGCAAGGTTAGAACCTTTGCTGTCCATTTCAGATTAAATTCTGATCTAGGATTCCTGCCTTTTTTAGGAAATTTGGCTGGGATTTATATTTTTTTTTCTCTTCTAGTGGTTATGTGTGATTTGGGATAATGTACAGCTTGAGCTTTGTTTATCTTCTGTATGTTTTATTTGTGGAGATGTTCTCAAAAGTCATTGTGACTGTTTTAATATTTTTATTTTATATGTCCACTCCTTATTGATCACCTTAAAGCTGATAGGTGCATATATAATATTCTAAAATAGGATTGGTTGCAATATTTTAAAGGGAATTGCCTTCAAACATCATTGCCCTTGTAATATCCTGTGATATACCACTGAAAAATATATTTGCAACCCTGCTTTTGTAGTAAAAACCCTCCTTTTAGGTAGCCTGTTATTATCTGTAAAACTAGTAATCTTGAAATAATTTTGTATTTGTATGTATGATGATTTAAAACTCCAGGAGATAAACACTTTCCTTATCATATAGGTCAGACCAAACAGCTGAACCCACGTATCTGCAGCAATAAAGCATTGAAAGCCGTGGCTTGAGGGATTCTCCACTTGAACACTCTTGCCCAAACTTTCTGTAATACCCAAATAACTGTCCTGAATGAAGCTTCAAATGTTGTATCAGAAGTTATAAACCTACTAACCTGTGGAAATATTTAATTTTATATTGTTTCTTTTGAAATAAGAAATAACCAAATGTCGTTCGTCATGTCACACTCCTCCTAAGAAGGTGTAAATCTGAACTTTCTCCTCCATGACTCTTCAGCTCTGACAAGAAATATTAGAACTTGTGTGTTGTGGTTGGTTAAAAAATGTAAATTTATGTTCAAAACGGTTTGTCACTCAGAAAATTAGAAGTAATTAAATAGAAAGTTCTACAGATTTGTGCCATTTCTGTACCCTCTCATCTCAAGATGGTGTGAGAAGCAGACAATTGTAATAACTTGGTGCTACTCCTTTCCAGCTTAATTTGATCTTGTTCCTTAATTCTGACAGATTGTTTTTAATTTTCCCATCTGTTCCATAAAAATCTCAAGTGATTGACTCTTAGGAAAAAATAATGTCTAATAGCTGAGCCATTTTTAATGAGTTGGTATGAGTTTTTTAATGAGACATGCTGAAGAAGGCAAGCCAAGTGAAAGATTGAGCCTGGGGTGGTGGGGGTAAAGAAAGGTGAAGGGCAACCTTATGCTTCAGGAAGGCTCTTCTCTTTGGCTTTGGACTGCTGCTGTCTCCTGTTTCAGGCGGTGCACATCCTTAGACCCACGGTCAAAAAACAAAGGTTCAGGAGCAGTAATTCCTTTTCCCCTTTTGTGCAGTATCTATCCTCAAACAGTATCTACCCCTCAAACCACTTTGGGAATAGGAACAGTCATACAAGGGGGAAAAAAACACACCAAAAAGACCAAAAAATAACACTTGAGTAGACTTCGAACATTGTAGGCTGTGATATAACTTCATGCCTGCTAGCAACCTATACTGTAACTCCCAGATATTCTGGTGACAGGTCTGAAAGAAGCCCCGTGCCAGTAAACAGAGTGAATGTTCTCCTCCAGCCTCCCGGAGAGCTAAACCCCTTTCCTTTAAAATTGCCTGTAAACGACATCTCCTGGGGCACGAAGCCATCGATATGCAGTAGGAGTCTTTGAGAATAGCAACTATGAATATACATGCTAACATCTGGACTCCTCCCTTCTGTTTTGCTTTTTTATGTATTATTATAGCAAACTATAATAATAACTAGTTACTGTTATTTTTAATAATCGTCAAATAGGTGTTTCCCTGGCAGCTTGAGACTTCATTATTAAATCAAAAAGTAAAAATAAACCTAAAGGTCTTGTACAAGGAAAGTTGAAATTTTGACTCAACTCTGCAAATATGCCATTGTTAGTCTAATCTATTGTAGAATTCATAGAATAGTGAATTAACTTCCCAATCGCACACAGTGAGGCATAACAAATGAGAGAATGCTACCATGGTAATAAGCAAAATATACACTTGTTTTTGCAGGTTTTAATGGGATACCAACTAAGGAGAGAGACTTCTGTCTGCCTTAGTTTTAATTGGTAAAACCTGAGAGTAATTTCAGCAAGCAGAGAATATCGGCACTCCATACTTTTAGAGCATCTCCAAACACTCAGCTTGACAGGTTTCCCTATGACATTTACTTCAAACAACCAAACAGGATGGGGGAAGGATTAAAATGTGACTTTTAAACCGCTGAATGCAGTAGCAGTTAAAACTGCTTCTGGTTTACATTTGCACAAAATCGGAGTTGGATGGTGTCTAAGGCCCAAGCTCGGCCACAGACAGGAGATGCTCTGCGCGTATACAGAAGTCTCTGGCTCTGAATGAAACTAGACTGTGCCTAAGAGACTATCCTAATCTGAGACCGATACTAGGGAAGAAAATGTTTTTATTTTTAAAGATATTTTTTTTCTTGTTATAACTATCTAGTATCTAGAGTTTGACTTCTTTTTTTTTTTTCCTGTTGGAAAGAATTAATTGATTGGTGGCTAAGTCTGCACAGCAGGAGACAAAAGTGACTTACTTTTGGGTAAATTCTCATGGGCTTTGGGAATGCAACCCCATCATCTATCCCTTTGCGTTGTGGCTTTAGTGATAAATCTTCTCTGTATTTACGTAGTTAAAGCTAAATTCTCAAGCTGTAAGTTTAATACCTTTGCATTATTCTTTCATATAGCATTGATCTTTTGTTTTTTATCTTCTTCTTCAGCGTGTCAATCCTGATCTTTAATACTTCTCGGCAGTGCTTTGTTGTGGTGAAGCAGTTCCGCCCAGGTAATCCTCTTTTTTTTAGATTTACTTTTGCTCTCTAGTGAAACGAGTTTTTAAGGGTTTAGCAGTTAAAAGTTGGTGCATCTGTGGTGATAAAATCTTTGTTCTATATTCTGTTTCTTTGTACGATAGCCCACCCTTTTCAGTTGGTCAGAATTTCTAACCAGGGAAATTTCCATTACAGATGAAACGAATGAGCAGGGTAGCCTTACGTTCTGCTTTTGGGCTAGTCATTGTCCTCTTTTGGATGAAATTACAAACAGCTTTACAATGATTATGCAATAGATTGCTTTTATTTGCGTTTCCTCCTTGACCTATCTACTATTTACTAGGCAGCTTCTGTGCAGAAGCACAATATCCTTTTTTCTTTTTTTTTTGTCTTAAATATGCCTTCTTTTTTTTATAAAAGTGTTACTGTGTGTTGTATACTTGGGAATTTAAAATGAGGGGAATTCAGGACTGTATGCTTTTTCATCATGCACAGACAGCTTCACTGGTGATTATTATGAGTTTAGGTTAATATGCTATTTTTTTCTGAGTTTTTGTATCAGTTATTTTAATTGAAATCAATATTTACTTTTTAGAAGTTAAAAATGAAATGCATAATCTCTGCATGTTAATTAAAAAAAAAAAACAAACCCACAAGATATTTCACTGACTGTTGCTAAGAGACCGTTTCAAGACTGTTTGTGGTAGAGTTTCTAGGAAACTTTCTAGGGTAGTTTCATGCTGTCGTTTCTTACCGACAGTGATTGAAAGGCTCTTCAGTGTTATGCAGCACTGCCACACCAGCAGTGCATACTTCTCATGAAGCACTATATTGGCTGTTACAAAGAGAAAGTGTTTGTTTATTTGTTTATATATAATCCAGTGTCTTTTATTTGCCAGCCGAATAAGATCATAGAATCATAGAATCATAGAATCATCTGGGCCGGAAGGGACCTCCAAAGGCCATCTAGTCCGACCCCCCTGC
>JAOQGH010000040.1:14125214-14143412 GCA_025769975.1 Gallinago jamesoni | reverse complement strand
TCCTGTCCCTGCAGGCCTTTGGAAACAGGCTCTCCCCAGCCTTCCTGTAGCCCCCTCAGGTACTGGAAGGCCACCATTAGGTCTCCCCGGATCCTTCTCTTCTCCAGGCTGAACAACCCCAGCTCCCTCAGCCTGTCCTCGGAGCGGAGGGGCTCCAACGCCCTGATCATTTTTGTGGCCCTCCTCTGGACCCGTTCCATCAGGTCCATGTCCTTCTTCTCTTGAGGGCTTCAGACCTGCACACAGCGTTCCAGGTGAGGTCTCACCAGAGCAGAGGAAAGTGGCAGAATCACTTCTCTGGACCTGATGGCAACACTTCTTTGGATGCAGCCCAGGATGTGATGGGCCTTCTGGGCTGCAAGTGCCCACTGCCTGCTCGTGTCCAGCTTCTCATCCATCAGCACCCCCAAGTCCCTTTCTCAGGGCTGCTTTCTAACACCTCGTCGCCCAGTCTGTATTGATACCAAGGATTGTTCTGGCCCAGGTGCAGAACCTTGTACTTGCTCCCCTTGAACTTCATGTGGTTTACTTGAGCCCACCTCTCCAGCCTGTCCAGGTCCCTCTGGATGACATCCCGTCCCTCAGGTTTATCGACACCACCACACAGCTTGGTGTCATCTGCAAGTTTGCAGATGTTGCTCTCAATCCTTCTGTCTATGTCATTGATAAAAATGTTAAACAGTACTGGTCCCAGCATGGACCCTTGAGGTACACCACTTGTCAGTGCTCTCCATCTGGACTTCAAGCCATTGAGTACAACCCTCTGGATGCAACCTTCATGCTGGCTTGAGGGGTAGCAGAACACATGACAAGGGTGAGGAAGACAGGACCATATTTTTCAGTGTACTGTGGACCTAGGTCATCTTGAATTTGGAAAGAGCAGAGAGAAAAAAAGGTACACATATATCTCAGTAGTTTTTATAATAGTTCCTTACCTGTGGCTGATTGGGCAAGGTCTTGGGCAATGCTCATTTTGGTGGTCAGTTGACCACACATTTTCAAATATAATAAAATAATATGCTCCTGGGAAAGGCTAGGGTTAGTATCTATGAACATGTTTTTCACTGTAAGTGTAATGACCTTTTGATAGATTGTGGTGTTTATTTTTGCATTGACTTAAAATAGTGTCAAATGTCTGAATCATAAGCCATATTCTGTTTCAGGAGGTACAAAAATCAAAGAGAAATCAGAAGTTTAAAGAAAAGCTAACTGCACTAACCTCTCAGTCCATGTTGTTGTTTTCTTCTCCTTAGGGATAGCAAACAAGTCCCTTTTTATATGAGTCATCTAAAAAGGCTGCTTTAAATAATGTTATGTTCTTATCTGACCACTTCAGTTGAGCCGTCTTTCCTTTGTCTCAATTTTGTAGAAAGGAAGGCAAGAACATCAACTCCAATGAGTTTCCACTCTGAAACTTCTTACAGCTGAGCGCCTCTGGGGTAACCAGTCAAGATGTTTGATGAGCAGTAGATGATTGTTTGAGTTTGCACTGTGCTGCTGCTCGTTGCATGTGTCCATCTGATGATGGAGGAGACTAATGGAGGTGATGATGATGAAGTGGCAGTTTCTGACCAGAGGAGCTTAAGCCATCAGAAAACAAGAGAGCAGCCAGACACGGGACTAATGGGTGGATGACTCTGCTGGGAGCTGAGTTCTTGCTTCTAGTTTCTGTTCTTCGAACTCTCTGTGCATTTGCAATAAGCTGACAACCTGCAGTGAGGAAGAGGACAGTCAAAGGTTTCCCTTCAAGGAGTGTGCCCTAGCACAAACTGCTTTTCCATCTCCCCAGGGGCATCTCTTGTCCAGGCTCTTTTGCCCCCTCAGGAGAGGTAGAGGGGGCTGCCCTGTTCCCCTGATATTAGCAGGCAGCTTGGTTTTCTAAGCTTTGCTTACCTATGAGGGTTAAATTGAGTTTGAGCCTTTCTGAGCCTGTTGATAACAAATTCATAGCGTGATTCCTCCGTGAACGCTCTAATTTTTGGCCTCTTAAAGAAGTGGCTGATACCTCTTCCTTTCTGCCTTATCTGCAGAGAAAAGCTGTTAGTGTGCTTTGAGTGTTGGCTTTGCTCTGAAGAGGACTGCTGGATCGGGTCCTTTGGGGAATGTAGGTTTGATCTACGTGAAGCCCAGTTGTGCTGAGGGAGAAGGAGAACAGCAGGTGCCTGCTGGAATGACAGGATGGGTTTCAGGGATTCAAGAGACTTCCTGCTGGAATGACAGGATGGGTTTCGGGGATTCAGGAGACTTGGAGAGTTACTTTAATCACAGTTTCCTATTTCTGTACTTGCAGCCTTACCTGTATCTTGTTTTGGTGTCCAAGTCCTTTCCTGGGATGTGTGAATTGTTCCCTTTTGTGTTAACTGATACTGATAAGTCAATACTGAAAAAGCAATACAATCTGAAGAGTATTTGGCTCATCTCGGAGAGATCCTGGAGGTAGTTGTCACTTGTGATAATTGTCATAGCTTTTAGAAGTTTTTGGAATAGTGACAATAGACACCCTTCAAAGATCTGTCCTTCAGACTCTGCCTAGAATAGTTTTCTTCTTTTTTTTTTTTTTTGCTGCCTTCTTGCTGCATTTTAAAAAGAAAACTGAGCTCTAGTCATGGTGTTGTTTTGGTTTTTTTTAAACCAAGAAATGGAAGCTCCTTTCCTTAACTGTTTGAATCTCGAAGGCCTAAATGTATCTACTGCAAACAGCTTTGAAAGTTTTAAGTTTTGGGGAAAGATTAATTTTGGGGCAAACTTCTGCATTTCCGCTTTCTTTTGAGACTGCTCTAGACATCTCCCTTTCAGGTGCTGATCTTGCTGTTCTCTACTTCTGAGGCAAGAAGGGTTGTAGAAGGAGCCAAGGCACAAATTTCTAGGGTATAGACTCTGCCCCAGAGACCAAGTTCTTGAGAAGTCACTGTGATGCTTTACTTTAATGTGACAACATTTCTTTAGGGACCTTGCTGTATATCATAGTTTTATGAATTAATAAACTAAATACACTAACTGGAAGAACAAAAAATTGACCATCAAACCTGAGCTCTTTTATATACCAGTTAGATTTAGAATGGGAAACAAAAGATAAGCTCATTTGAAAACCATTATGTGTATGTGAAATAGGTAGGTAAAGACATTGTAATGGAATAAAAATAATTTAAAATTTTAGAAGAGTCTTATTCAGGGTGTTTTAGAACACTCTCATCGTAACCTTTCATGAAGAGCAAAGTGATAGACGTGAGGAAATTCCAGAGAATAGACAGGTGGGAGTATACCTGTGAATTAAAGTTACAACGACCTGGAATTGTCGGTAGTGATTCTTTGTGTATTAACATCCAGTCCCGCAGTTCTCACTCAGGCAAAATTTCTGTTGACATTTGTGAGAGGTTTTGCTTAAATAAGGTCTAAAATCTGGCATTTGCACTTTCTTTAGGAGTGCATTACAGTGGCAGCTGTTTGTAGATTAATTCAAGAAGTCTTTTTCAGACTCCACGCAGGAATCTGTGCAAAGAACTATATGTTCAAAAGACGATATTTTTTTTTTCAAACAAACATACATGCTTTTCATACCCTTTCTAAATAACAGCTGAGTTGACAGGCTGAAAGACTCATCATTGTGCACATGGTACATAATGTGCAACCCAACTTTCCTGCAAGATAACTGCATAGTTTAAATTAAATCCTGATATCCACATTGCCCAGCAAATGGAAACTGTATGACACTTCTTGGATGAACTAGCTTCCTTTTTTTATTCTTATTTATTTTATGGTGTGCATGAATTTGTTCCAACTGATGTAAGCACAAGTAGAGTTTAAAGAATAATTCTACAGAAATGGCAAGAGAATCTTTGCTCTCTAAAATTCCAATTTCAGTGTGCCATAATTTTAACAGATAATACAATCAAATTCCTTGTTACTCTCAAATACTCTGGTTATAAATTTCCAGGCAAAATTTGTGTACCATCTTTATTTAGCATAACTAACATCCCTCCCAATTGTTTTTCTTTTTCTTTTGCTTTGGTTTGGTTTGGTTTTTTTTTAAAGCTGTTTACATGTGTGAAGTAGAAAGATATCATCCTCAAGTCTTTCAGAACCAGGACAAGGAGAGCTTCTCCCGTCTAGAGGATCCCTTGCCTGCTGCGGTGGGAGTGACCTATGAACTCTGTGCTGGCATCGTAGACAAACCAAGCCTTTCTTTAGAAGAAATTGCATGCGGGGAGGTCTTAGAGGAGTGTGGTTATCGTGTTCCTGTATCAGACCTAAGGAAGGTCACTTCTTACAGGTAAATGGCAGTAATTCAAAGCATTTTGTATTTTATCGTTTCCCAGTGGCTTGAATGTAAATTAATGTTCTCTATGCCCATATTTAAGCAGTGTGTTGGAGGAACATGGACATCTGAAAGTATATGGAAGGTGTAATTTTCAGCAAGTGAGAGGCGTGTTTATAGAGATTTAGGGAATTATAAGTATGGGATTGAATTCACAGTAAGAATGAAGCTATTGTGATTTATTCCAAAGACTATTAGAACTGGGAAGAGTTACATTGGGTTCTTCAGAGCAGTTTGTTACAGCACTAGAAAACAGCTGGTCTTTCCTGTGTCAGACATTTTCCATTTTTGATTCTCATCATTCTGATTAACAATAGAAGCTGCCCAAGGTGGACGCTGGTTTACAATTAATACAATTTTGCAGAAGCATGAGAACCTGTGCCATTAGATCTCTTCCTAATGTTTGGGCTATAATTAAACCTTCTTTGCATTGGACAATAATGTTATATATGAAGGCTTTGCTGATTTGACTGTGAAAATTTTTACATTATATTTTTTGCAGGGTTTTAAATAGTTATTGAAATAAATTTTAAGGGGTTTTAAAACATATATTAGGAGTAAAAGAAAAACTTAATATGTATGAGGGAATATACAAAACGTGAGATTTTGGAGGGGAAAAAAAAAGACACAAAAAAACCATTAAAAAACCCCTCAGGAGAAGCTTTGCACACAGCTTTAATCCCATTACATCTCCTTCCCAGCTTTTAGTATTGTAATCCAAAATGTATGTATATTTCTATTTTATGGAGAAAGCAGCAGGTTTTTTTACTTTCTTCATTTTGCTTGACATCTCCATTGAACTACGCCCTGCCATTGATTTTTAATTTGGGAATTGAATACAAATCCACAGCTGTCAATCCTGGCAAATGTTATTTCCTGCTGGATTAACAAGCAGTGCTTCTGTTGAGGGGAGGGGGTGAATCACAGGAGCTGTCTTTTACAACTCCTTGAAACTAGATTGAGGATTTGTTCTACTGAAAGAAAAAGTGCCTGCTAGATTTATGAGTGAAAGCTGTCTATAGAATTTCATAGGTTGGGTGACACTAACAGGCCATAGCATGCAGATATATACATACATATACGTATATATGTATGTGTATACACACCAACTCAAAATAAGAGAGTAGAATATCATTTCTGGAGCTGTGGAATTTTGTAGCTTCAGCGTAGAAGCTTGACTCAGCATTAACAGGTCTCATCTGGTTCAAATACCATATGTTTTTTCGTTGATAAATGTCTTTGCATCCTACAGGTGTTTTTTCTTTCAGTTGCCTTTATGCCTTTTTTTTTTTTTTTAATTGCACTGACTTGCAAAAACTATGTACAATTGGAGTTTTCTCTGTTGAGACCCATGCAAAGGACACTTATATGTTAATCCCACAATCCTGCTTTGTCTGTATGGACGCAACTTTCTGCCCGTGGAGATCCATGCTGAAGTCAGAAGGGCCTGTATAGTATTGACCTTGTTAGATTAATATGAAAGGTTGTAGCCTCAAAGATGATACTTTAGAGTTTCTTTGGTTGGACTTACTGTGCTCTGTAGTATAATTTTATTCTAAATGTTGCGGTCTTTCTATTAGGAGTGTCCTGTTCTTCCTTCAGTCAAAGACTGATTGATCCTTGAGTATTTGCTGCAAAGACAGGAAGGAACTGATTTCTTCCATAATTTTTCCGTAACGACTGTATTACATATAAGAATTTCTGGGCTTTTTCATAGTGTAACAGGTTTTTCCAAATGGCTTATGCTGCTGTTTCGTGCTGTGACTGTCAATACAAAGCACTGACCTTAAAGCATTACATTACTGTATACGTATGCCGTTAATCACTCACTTCTACTATAATCTGCCATCCCAGTGATCTATGTAATAGTTGCTCTATATTATTTACTGATCCAGTGCATAAGGTCAGAGAGATGCCTTAGAAAACAGAATTGGAAGGAATTTTGGGAGCATCTCATCTAAGACTGTTCCTCTTCCAAAGATCAGGCTCAGCTGGGTTTAAGTCACTTCTGACAAATGTGCATCTGTGTTTTCTCTAAAATCTAATAATTTCAATAGCCTCTCCAGGCCCTCTGTCTGAAGTGTCTATCTGTACCATGAGCAAGTTTTTCCTCATGTCTTGCCTAAATGTCCCTTTTTTTACTCCAGGACTGTGACTTACAACCCTATTCCCATGGACATGAAGTACTTCTGCACCTTCCATGTATTTGTTTGACTATATCTCCCCTTTATTTTATTGTATTTTTCCCTATGCAAAACTGAGTTAATTTAAGCTTTCTCTTTAGACCATGTTTTCTAGATGTCTGATTATTCCTTCTGCTGTCCTCTGCCTTCTCTCCATCTGGTCTGCGTGTTTCTTAAAAACGTGGTGCCCAAACTGGAGCACAGTGTTTTAGTGGGGGCTTTACCAGCGTCAGATGGAGTGGAAGCATTATTTCCCTAGTCTTACAGGTTATTTTGCTTAATGATTGTTGATTTAGGTGTTGACACAATGCCTCCCATATCTCAAAACTATTTTCTGCAGGAGTCCTGCACTGTCATTCGCCTCCTGTCTGCGTTTGTGCTGAACACACAGCCTTAATCGTATTTGCACTGAATTGTTTTCAGATCATTTCTCCAAGTTGTTGGGATGATCTTGATTTCTAATATTAATCTCTAGCTTCTTATAAACAATCTACTTCAGCTTTCCTACCTCCATCCTATATTTCAGCACATAAATTCTAAAACAAAATACTGAATTATATTTAATGGAGAAAAGTCCCCAGTGGAATCCTATTTGGTTTGTGTTTCCAGTTTGACAGTGATACCCACTCCAGGAATTACCATTTCCATGCTAGTTTTGCACCTATTTCACAGTTTCTTTGATGATCATGATCTCCTAACTCCTTAATGAAACTGTCACATTAGAAAGCGTTCAAAGCCTTAATAAACTGAAGTTTGTTTTTTTTTTTGTGCTGCTGCCCTGATCTCCAAGACCTGTTATCCTATTATGGCTGATACTTGCCTACACTTGATATATTCCTGACAAATCTGTTTGCTGATCTCCTTTCTCGATGCAAATAAAGCCACGTTAAAATGTTCAGATACCTATAATTAGTAATTAGTGGGTTAAGTCTATTAGATTTCTGTAGATAAAACCTCAGATTTGCCTGCACAGTGAGAAGGTTTTCGTCCAAGCAGGGGTTTCTGCATCATCACACCCTTTGACCTGAAAGGAAGGACCGTTCCTAATGCCACCGCTTTCTGGAATGATGGTCATGAGAAGGAAATGGCCTGACTGGAGTAAAAGTAGGACTTAAGCTACACCTGAGAGAAGGACATAGAAAGCAGAAGACACATCAAATGTAAAGGGAGAAACAGGTTTGGGTAGGGAGGTTGATACATTTCTGTGGCTAATGGATTAAGAAATGGAGGACGTGGATAATAGGTAGGGAGCGCTCTAGACTATGGGGAAAAATGGAATAGAAAGTCCTTGAGTAGAAAAAGAGGAAGAAGAGATGAAGGACCACTTCAAAAAACATGGGCTGAGAATTTAAAGGGGTTAGGGAAAGTATGTTCATGTGGTTGAGTGGTATTCTTTTCAGTGAAATGAGGACAGCACTTAGACTGTGTTTAAGCAGAACTTTGCTCTATTCTCAGGCAGTGGATGCAGCAAAGATCAGAGGTAATCTGAAGATGGCATTTTTTTTCTCATTTTTTTATCAGGGACCTCAGCAGTGGTTTGGGGGAATTTTCTTTTACGTTTCCCAGCTAACCAGAATAGATTAGCTACAATACTACGATGGATATTTCAAATGCACATGCAAATAAGCTGTTGGACCTCATTCTTAAGCTCTGTCAAAACTCCTGTGACATGATGCTCATCAGGTAGAAGTCAGGCACTGAATTAAGCAGATCTCAGACTTAATTGCCTTTATGATCCACAGAGTAGCTGTCGAGTCAATGAGGAATTGGGGAAAAAAGCCAGGACTTGGGGAATTTATACTAGTTGAGCAAGAGTCTTGGGAACAAGTCGTTCCAGCAACAGGAGGACAGTATGGCATGGGTGAATGAAGAAGGCTGGATTGGGGGCAGATAACATACTAAAAAGACAAACAAAGAGGGACTTGACTGGAGGAGGTCAGAGGAGTCACATTTTGAAGAATCAGAAATATCTATTCCTATAATAAATTTGCCAGAAGGCAAATTTAGGTCCATGTGGTTCATTTTTCTGTGTAGATGGATGCAGGAATCTTGCTGGAAAAAATCTGTATTGTTTGCAGCCCGCGCGGTGAGTTTCCTCTTTTCATCGTGGCTACACAATTGTGCTTGGCATACAATAAGTAACCTCATTTTGGCATTAAAAATAGTTTGTTTTCTGTTCTGGCAGCAGCTAATCCACTTTTGGAGGCTTCATGAACGTTTTGATGCCTACTGGTGTGTTGAGTTCTCATCAACTCTATGTATGGCTTCAGCCAACGGTGGCATAGATGGTAAACACAATGGCTGTAAAGGAATGGTTAGATAATAATAAAATGAAGCTAATATAGCAGTATAATTATAAACTGAGGTTTCATGTAGATGATTGTCAGTTAAATTGTTCATTTTCTAAAACAAACCTCTAAAAACCTCTGGGTTTTGTTTTTTTGTTTCCCTAAATGCAAAATTTTGTAAGTGAATGACTTTATACTTCCTCATATATGAGGTATAAAAAATTTTATATCTTTTATGGTATCCCAACATTTTACAGTTTGAATCCCATGTGAAATTCAGCTGTGAGTTAGTTCCTTAGGTTGAAGTACTTCCAGCTATTTTCCTTGAGACTTGTTTCTTTACAAGACAAGGGCAGGAAAATATGTTTTTGTTAAAGATGGTATTATTGCCATCGCAACTTACAGTGTCTTCTTTTAGATCTTGAAATGTTTGGTGGTCTTGAAGAATATTTATAAAATTATTTGGACTTAAATACCACCTCAGAGCATCAGGATAAAGTTAAACCAGCACTTCTGGCTCGAATTCCTTTTCCCTTCATTCCTTCTTTACTTTCTCCCAGAGGCAGTAATAAATTCTTGGCTATGAACTGGATACAATAGGAGCTGCAGGTTCTAAGCCCCACTGCAAAACAAAAAAAAATAATCAGATGGATTAGTTTAAGGGTCTAACTATATTAACATAGGTGCTTACTTTAATCTTCCTACATTTGATTTCTTTCCAAAAGTATACAACAAAGAAGAGCATTCAAATAATTGATACTGGATGTTCCAATTACTGTGCCGTGGCTATTAGCCCCTGTGCAATGAGGTAAAAAGTGGTTTGTATTCACAGGTTATTATGTAGAAAGAATAATAGCCTTGAAAATATTGGAGTGCATTATAATTAGAAAGATCACCTGCTAGTACACCTGTTGGGTGATGGCATAATGTAATATAATTTTTTGCTAATTACTTCTCTGCTTTTTTCTTGCACCTGCTGCTTATAATGTCAGAACTGTACAAAGGTCCTAAGAAGTGACAATAGGAGCTGCATGTCACTGTTCATCAGTTTACATGTTGCATGCCTTAATAGATCTTGATTTCAGCCTAATAAACAGAGATTTGTGTCGCATTTATTTGTAAACATGAATTATGTATTCACTGTATACCCAAATTCTGCACCCAAATGGCTTACATCTTACAAAAGGGTAAGCCCTTAGGAATTTTCCTGTTAACTATGTCAGATTAAAACAAAGAAAAAAAAGTGTTTCTCTGTTGAGAGGAACAGGTAAATGTTGATTGTTTATATATTTTAAATATGAAGAAATTAAGAGAAGTTTAGCTTTTAATTGCTGTCTCTCAGAAATCCAAGTTAAACTAATAAGTCTTCCCAATAAGTAAGTCAATTTATTTGTTCCCCACATTGCAGCAGAGGAGTAGGCTATAAGATATTATTTTCTCATATATGTTTATTCCTTTGAATTGAAAATGTATATTTACGAATGTAATAATTATGAATGTAAGAACTGGTTGGCATAGATGAGCACCCACATAGGAGAAGGCGCTTGGAGCTTAGAGCTTAGAACTCAGAGCTAATCTTGAGTTGGTGCTTTGAATTTCCAACCTTCTTACCGATGTTTTATTTAAAATGAAATCTGCGACTGCAGCACGCAGTCTTGTTTGGACATGTTAAACTTACCTTTCAATGACTGTTGTGATGAAAACCGCATCACTTTGGTATCCTTACTTTGACATGCTTACATTCTTAGACTTGCTGTTGTCAAAGGTGATGGAGGTTTCTAATTGTCTCTGAAGCAATGCTAAAAGGGCTACAAAGATGATGAGGGGCCTGGAGCATCTCCCTCATGAGGAGAGGCTGAGGGAGCTGGGGTTGTTCAGTCTGGGGAAGAAGAGACTGAGAGGAGACCTCATCGCTCTCTACAACTCCCTGAAAGGAGGGTGCAGAGAGGCGGGGGTCAGTCTCTTTTCCCAAGGCACAGATGACAGGACAAGGGGTAATGGCTTCAAGTTGCTCCAGGGGAGGTTCAGGTTAGATATGAGGAAATACTTCACAGACACAGAGGGTGTCAGGAGGTTGGGACTGGTCTTTTTTTAGTGGTGCCCAGGGATAGGACAAGAGGAAACGGGCACAAACTTGAATGTGAAAAGTTCCACCTAACGCTGAGGAGGAACGTCTTTCCTGTGAGGGTGGCAGAAACCTGGAAGAGGCTGCCCAGGGAGGTGGTGGAGTCTCCTTCTCTGGAGACATTCCAACCCCACCTGGACACATTCCTGTGGGACCTGCTCTGGGTGGCCCTGCTTTGGCAGAGGGGTTGGACTAGATGATCTCCAGAGGTCCCTTCCAACCCCACATGATTCTGTGAAAAATTTAGTGCTAATAGACTTTTGATTTTAAAAATCTCTCTCATTTGAAGGTACAGGGTTTGTGAGCTCAAGCCCTAATGATTTGACCAAGAGTATTTGTCACCCATGTAGCTGTTAATTGAAACAACTATAAACTGCTCATGGGAAACTGATCCTTATGATAACGAGACAAGGAGAATGGAGCTGTGCTTCATATAGATCATTTGCATTTGTCCCACAGTGGTAAATAAGTCAAGCGCTGTACAGACACATCAAAATACATCTGGAACAATCAGCTAGGTCAAGCCCGGCTTAGTAGGTCTGGGTCAGTACGAGCCATGGCATGCCTGGTCTGGGCAGCACGGTGCTAAACCTGTGGAGTGAAACCAAAGCCTGAAGTCTCCCCTTGGGCCGGTGCTGTGAGCTCAGACCCCGCTTGCCCTCCCCAACCAAGCCTCTCTTGTCCTGGGAAGGGGAGACACCTTGATCAGGAAGGTGGTTTTCCCATGGTGGAACTCATCACTTGCAGCGCGGGTGTGCTGACCCCTGTGATTTCCACAGATGCAGAGCTAATGAATATCGCTGTAATCTGTTAATAGGTGACTAATTTCAGACTGTGGCGAAAGCATTTCATTTCTCATGCGAAATACGAGGGCAAAGAAAAGTCTATGCCCCGGACTTGGGATAGAGGAAGAAGGCGGCAGGAAAAGGAATATAACAACAAATAAAAGCACATCAAAATTCCCTAAAAATCCTACTTTCAAACTGCAAGTAAGCATGCAAAAGCATAGAAGTACCTAGCCACAGATAAACCTGAAATCATACTGAAAGCATAATAGCAGCCTGTTGCCTCTTTACCACTCAGAGCCTACTTCTCCCTCTCCCCTTTCTTCCTCCTCCAACCCCAAACACCCAAAGTCACTGAAATGCAGACACATTTCCCAAGGGTGTGTGTTAAAACACTTTATTTCTTTAACCAGATGGAGGCTCAGAATGGCTTCAAAGCGTTAAGACTGCTAACTTTGGATTTCTATAAAAAGCAAAGGTACTAAGACAAATGAAATGTCAATATTGATTTTTGGACAATTTTCTAAGGGCAGCACAACAGCTGGAGCTGTTGTGAAAGACAGTAGTAGGCAATATTGGAGAATATTTAATTTAGTAAAGGTCATTCCATGTGGATCCATGCAAAAATGATCAACTGACAGAGTAAGCCAGAGCATTTAGAAAAAAAAATAAAAATAAAAAGGTAAGAAATACGCCTTTTTTATTAATTAAAGAATATTCCTGTATCTTTCAGCCTCTTTCTGATACCATTGAAATAGGTATGTAGTTAGATAATAAAACCCATGAATATGTACATTAATAATGTCACGCAATAGTCTCCAAAGTCATCCGTCTAAATAGTGAAGGGATTCCAAGTAGTCTTAGAAACACTAAATTTGCTGAGAATTTTTTTTGGGGGGGAGGAAAGAGTAGAATAGAATTACATGAGTATTTCTAACTCATTTGGAAGTTTTTATTAGTTTTTAACGAGTAAGTCATGGCAAAGTTGCACCAGAACAAGGTAAGTTAGGTAATCAAATAAGAAAGAATGAACATGTGGGTATTTTCTCCCTTGAATATGTATTGTTGCAAATTTTTCATCGGTTTCTGTGTCAAATGATAGGCTAGTATACATGAAGGAAATGCCTTAACTTTGGGCATAGAACAAAGGAAAGATAGTGATGTCCAGTGCTTTCCTCTTTTAAAGTATATTCAGTGTAGTAGCCACTCTTGATGTATTTGCTTCGTAAGAAAAAACCCACTTGTTTAATAGAAGTATGATATGAGTAAATACAATTAAATAATGGCATCTTAAAATCACTCTCTGCTATTTGAGTTACAGTGGCAAGAAACTGAATCCTATGGTGTAGCACCTCAGGAAGGTGTTTTCCTTTAAAGAAAAATTGTATAGAAGGGGAATTCCTATGATTTCTACAGCTGCAGCTATTTCATAAGTAAATGGTAACAGGTGGTATAGAAGGAGATGATGCTATAAATAATCAAGCCAGAACTTTCTTATAGAAGGGCTTCTTAAATAAAGTCTCTGTGGTGTTGTGTATAACCTTTACGTAGTATCAGGTGGAGATGGGTGTACTCAGTTTAAGAGCATTTGCATTCTCCAGATGAAGCTCAGAGTTGACACTGATTGGAAATAACATTAAATATATTACACGTGGTCCTGTGTTTTTTCATAGTACCTATGTAGCCTAGCAAGCTGCATTCTTTGTCTTGCAAATTTTACTGTATAA
The DNA here is from genome assembly GCA_025769975.1 of Gallinago jamesoni. Lineage (NCBI taxonomy): Eukaryota > Metazoa > Chordata > Aves > Charadriiformes > Scolopacidae > Gallinago > Gallinago jamesoni. The sequence continues at coordinate 14,129,989 of JAOQGH010000040.1, read as the reverse complement.
AGTAATGTGGTTTTTATTTTTATTGTCAGTTACCAAAAACATTTAATTTACTGAAAACATTTAATTTATTTAATTACTAAAAATGCAATTCTTGCAGAAACACTTGAAGAACAATGAATCACTGTATAGAGAGGAAAACAGATCCCATTCTCTAGATGATTTAAAAAAAAATTCTCTCTCCTGCATCACACAAGAATAGAAGAGGAGAGACCTTATTGCTCTCTGCAACTCCCTGAAAGGAGGGTGTAGAGAGGTAGGGGTCGGTCTCTTCTCCCAAGTCACAGGTGACAGGACTAGAGGAAACGGCCTCAAGTTGCACCAGGGGAGGTTCAGGCTGGATATTAGGAAAAATTTTTACGCTGAAAGGGTTATTAAGCCTTGGAATGGGCTGCCCAGGGAAGTGTTGAAGCACCATCCCCGGAGGTGTTCAAAAGACAGGTTGACATGGTGCTGGGGGACATGGTTTAGTGATGTTTTTTTTGTCAGAGTTGAGTTGATGGTTGGACTAGATGATCTTGAAAGGTCCCTTCCAACCTAGATGATTCTATGATTCTAAGAAGGAAAAGAAGGGGAAAAAATGAGCAAACAATCTACTATTCCATCACAAATACAGTTCTCTCAGTGAGGTTCCTTCCAATGGACATAGTAGGGTCAGTGGTCAGTGACAGATACCAGGGTGACCAAGCTGGAGGAGACTGGTCACTGAATGACTAGAGCTTAAACAGCCAGCTTTGATGGATTGTGAAAGAGATCTCTTTGCTGTTAGTATTTCATTTCGTGTTGCTTTTTAACATTATATATGCTTGCTTGATCATGCTGAGAAAGATGTGCTGAACACAAAGGGAATCCAATAAACTGTGCTATCATTCTTGTGGCAGAAAAGGCACCGATAGCGCCTGAGCATAAAAAATAGCATTCCAATGCTGCCTCTTTTCTGGCAGACCATCTCTGATGGTCATCAGAATAGCATACAGTAGTAATTTAAGGAAAAGAATTCCCTATTCTGTGTTTTTAAAAAGGTGTGTATTGGTGTAAGAAACCAACTTTGATAATCACTATTAATTCTCCAAACAAAAGAATTGCTAGTGTTCTTGGAAAATTGAGAGACAAATTATTAATTCCTGCTATGGGGTGTGATTTATGCTGAATTAGATTTGTTGACTAATGGTTGGGTAAGTATTGATATATGCTCTAAGATCATACCACTGCTATGAATCTTAGAATCCTCTGTATGTATAATAATACGGAAGCTAATTTTTCAGCTTGCCCTAATGCCAGATTCATAGTTTCAGCGAGCTTTGGTTCCAGATTCAATGTGAAAAGTCGCTTGTAATCATGTGAAATGAAGGAGCTGTGATTACAATGTGAATATTTTCTTGGAAGAACTAAATGAGTGGATTATGTACTTATCCCTTATTTAATAATACCTAAGTGAAATAGTCCTAAGGAAATAGAGGATTAACAAATAAGAAGTATAATACGCGGCAAGCGGTCTAGCTGAAGAAAGACTATATAATCTAAAATGTCCTCAACTAAATCCACTGTAACAAATCTAGTGGGGAGACTGAATTACTTCAGATACACGTGTGCTTAACGGTGGTCCATTTGGGTCAAGGCTAAAGTTCAGGAAGGATAGAGAAAGACTCTCAGGCTGCCTTTCTCTTCCTGTCCCCATTCGGTCCTTGAGTAGAGAACTCCAGCTGTGAATGGATATAATCTTCTTAAGAGTCAAAAATCTAAATATTTGCGTAAAAAAAAAAATATCTAAATATTTGTGTAAAAACATGCAAAAATCCAGCATGACAGCGTACGGAGATACTGAGGAGCTTCATTCTGTTGTTTGGAAATCTCTGTGAGTCGTTGTGCAGCCCCGCTCCCACTAAGGTCAGTTGAAAAAAAACCTGCTGTTGACTTCAGTCTGTGTAGAACAACAGTTCACCAATTCGAAATCTGGTTTCATTATTTTCTCCAAAACTAACGTTATTCCAAAGTTGCAGAATATATTTGAAGACAAATGCATTTCCTGTGCAGCTGTATTCAAGAGTGTTGGTGTTTTCCGCATGAAAGTGGCAATGTCTGTATTAATGAAACTGTGTTTATAGGTTCTAAATGACATCAACAGACAGTAATGTGCATTTTGATGTTGCTTAGTGACACAAGTTAAGGACCCAGGTTTCCATTCCTAGTCCCTGGCTGCCTTCTTTCTGTTGGAACCAAAGATTCCTCTCTGCTTTTTCCCAGGTCTGGAGTTGGTGTGACGGGTTCTAGGCAGACCTTGTTTTACGCAGAAGTAACGGATGAGATGAGAACGGGTGAAGGAGGCGGCCAGCCTGAAGAAGGAGAACTGATTGAAGTTGTGGAAATACCTTTAGAAGATTCGATGAAGTTTGCTTATGATGAGACTCTCCCGAAGACGATGGGGGTCATCTTCAGCTTCATGTGGTTTCAAAGCAACATAGCACCCAACTTAACAAAAAAATGAAATCAAAGCACCACCATGTTAAGAAAGGTTTTCCTGCTGGTTCTGTGGGCACAGAAAACTGAAGATACGCCTGCCTCCATCATCTCAACTTTTCACAGACCAAATCTTTCTCGAAATAAATTTGGAAGTAAAATCTGAGTTAAAACCCTCACTCAATTTCCATCAGTAGCAAAACACCAGCTTCCCTGGGGCCGGGATTTACCTCTGAGAAGGAAATACTGATCTTTCACGCAAAGGCTAAGGAAATGTGTCCAGTTCTCCTGTTTTCATGGCACGGCTCTACCACTAGTTTGAAGAGTTGCTTAGGACCTCGGTGCAGCTGCTCTACCAGCCTGTCACTGTGGTCTGTACATGCTGGCAGCAGTGCATTCACCATAGTTTCTGATTTTTTTTTTTGGGGGGGGGGGGGAGGATCAGGGGAGGCAGGAAACCTTAATAGTTACCCTGACTGTGTTTTTGGGTTCTGCACAGCTTTCAGGGAGCAGCTTTCTCCGCGGTGCGTAGCTCCTGGGCAGAGAAAATGTTTGCATTTCCTGAAGGTGCAAACCTTTATTTCATAACCCGGCATATCTGTAAATCCTTCTGCTAATGTCTCACCCTGACAATGCTGTAAGATAATGTGCTTTTTTTTTTTTGTTGTTCTCACTGTAATGCTGAGCGGCAGCGATGGCCGTAGAGGGACTGATGATGGGGGCTTCTGCTGGAACGCACGCCGCTTTGTCGGTTTTATGGGTAATACTTGATGAATTAGAGCAAACTTTGTCCTATAGAGCGGGACTTGAGAGGCCAAATTCCTTCAGTTTGAGGTGAGTAATACAAGTGGTTTCTCTGGGGTGTCCTGTGGTCTCCGTTTCTTTACTCATCCCGCTGGGAAGAATGGGACCTACCCCTCAGGTAACAATCTTGGAGCTGAATGAGCAGAAGTGCTTCTTTGAGGGATTTTATCATCATTTGAGCAGTTTACGTGGAAGCCTCCGCAACCTCTACTGAGGTGCCGAGCAACACCATTTGATTTAACGAAGGGGTCTAGTTAGGATGTATATTATTTGATTGATCAGCCTCGTTTAGATGTGGGCTCTTTGTCACATGAAACTGGTAACAGCATGAATAAAAAGAGAATCAAGTCTGGCAATTTAATTGTGCACTGGTTTGTGTTTTTGACTAAGTTAATGTTAATTAACATGATTACATGTGCTTCTAGGATTGCTGAGGTGCCAAGTGTGTTTTTAGAAGATGAGTATTGAGAATATGCGAACCTTTATATATCAACTGGAATAAATGCATTACAGATGGCATCCAGGGGCTGCTTTTAAATCACTGCATACTGAAAGAGGTGTACAAGTAAATATATTTTTTTTTAAATTGCTTTTAGAACTGATTACTTGCTGGTTCTCCTACTGTCAGGGAGGAAAGATCCTTGGAAAGCCACTGGAGAAAGAACAGCCTTCGTCGGTGGGAGTCGGACACCTTTTGTGAGAGTTCAGGCCCGTTTGTGTTGAGCCCTGCCTGGTCTGGGGTGAGTCAAGGGCTGAGTTATCTTGAAAAGCAAATAAATTCTGACTGTGTGATATATATTTACATTGGGAGGTGTTTTAAGGCTGGGCCTCTGCTGCTCTGCACCTTGGCGGTGTCTGGTGCGATGTGTCCCGATTGCTGCTGGGGCCTTTGCAAAAAAAAAATCTGTAATAAAATAACGCTGTAGTTATCGAAGTATCTATTTGACTCCATCAAAGTTATTACACAGCAGCTTGTCGATCTCTCTGGTGTCAAGCTAAGAACTGCGGGCATATATATACATGGCAAAAGCCTTTTTTGCTGCATAATGCGGTAATTTGGAAAAATAATGATGTGTAGTAGTGGAGGGGGAGTCAAAGTTTGAAACTTTTCGAAGCAGCCATGCAGGGTGATGTAGAGGAGGTGCCACCACCAGAGCAGCCATAGGGGTGTCCCAGGCTTGGGATGAGAGTGGAAAGTTGTGGTGTGGGAAGAGGGGACACGTGGTGCATCCACATGGAGCCCTTACGGAGGCACAGGGGCAGCTGTACTCGGAGGAGACCTCACCAATGCAAGTCACAGGCTTCAGACTAACCACTTTTTTATGCAATTGATACTTCTCCTCTGGTTAATCGTGACGGAGGCTGGTTGCACCAGCTGAGCAGTCCCTCAGCAGGAGCATCTCCCTGATGAGGAAAAGCTGAGAGAGCTGGGACTCTTTGGCCTGGAGAAGAGAAGGCTGAGGGGAGACCTTATTAATGCTTCCAAGTATCTAAAGGGCGGTTTGAGGGAGGATGGA
>JAOQGH010000040.1:14096568-14117942 GCA_025769975.1 Gallinago jamesoni | reverse complement strand
TTGTTTCTCCCCCCCCCCCCCCCCCCCCCGGTATTATATTTAGATCTTTTATGTGGAATAAGAATTCTGGGGGGTTTGGAGGTTGCTTTTGTGGGATTTTTTTTTCCCCCAAGAAAAGTAGAGAAATGATGCTGACCTCCTGGGAGCAGGTAGGTCTGGGAGGGGGAGTCTGGATCCAGGTGGGACCACTCTGCCCCACTTTGGGGGCCTCGGGACCCACCTCTGGCTGAGATTCCCATGGGACAGGGATGCCCTCGGTGCTTGGGAAAGGCCCACGGGGCAATGGAGGCGGTAGTCTGGTGTCTCACGCAGCACGCCCCTACAGGCTGCAAATCTCCCATCTTATGCAGCATTCAAAAAACAAAACAAAACAAAAAAATAAGTGAAGTGCTCGCCTGCAGTAAAACAGTCAAAAGCAGCTTGGGTTGTTTCGCAGATCCTCTTGTTTTACAGCAGCAAAGCAGCACACATTCTGCATCCAACCGGGATGCAGGATACAGGATGCAACCCGGCCGGGCTGTAGGGATGAGACGGGGGAGTCAACAGGAGCCATCTCTGCAGGTTAGGAAGGAATTCCCTCTCCTTTACCTGTTTCAGGCCAGCTGGGTCATTCTGGGACACAGGGGGGGTGTGCCTGCCCCTTGGTGCCACCTGGAGACATCAGCCCTCATGCAGCAGCATCCGATATGGAGCGGATTGATGGTGTTCCAGGTCATTAAGCTGATGCAACACTCAGCTCACACCCCCACCCCACCCCCCCCGCCCCCGGCTGTTTGCACGCAGACTAAATTAGCTCTAGTCAAATTTTTGTGATTTTCAACATTTATCCATCAACATAAATCCAACCAAAAAAAAAAAGGGGGGGGGGGGGGGGGGGGCGGGGCGGGTGTCAGCAAAGAACCAGGACTTCGGGAACTGTGTTGTGGTACAAAGACAGGGATCCCATTTGTCTCTCTTTCGTCCAGCCACGTGATCTCTCTTTGAGCACAGATGTTTTGAATGGGGCCACCTCCTCTTTACCCAAATTAAAGCATTGAGCTGTTGTTTAGTGTACCAGCGTAGTCACATCAACAAAGGTCGGGCATCTCAGCCCATAATACTGTCCCAGCTTACCACAGGTTGGTGTCCACATTTAAAAAATGTCAATGCCCAACAATAACAGCATCAGATGAGTGTGTACACACTCATATTCCTATTAAGCTACAAGACACACTATTAAGCACAAGAGGACTATTACACTAATGCTCCTCGTAAAACCAGCCTGTTTTAGTACTCAGAAAGCTGCTTATCCATTTCTTTGGACTAAGAAGACTCAAATGCCTTTCAATTATTAAAAAGGCTGAATTATGTCTCAGTCTAAACTTGGAAGTCGGAGGAGCCACAGAGCTCTCCACCTAAAGTCCTTCCAAACTCAACTTTTCAGGAAGAGCGTGCGGCTTCAGGGGGGCTCCCTCATTTATGCGTGTTCAGCTGAACTGCTTTCCAAGCCGTTTGCATTAACACACTTGATGGCCTCTGGCTTTCCAGTCCTTTCAGGAAAGTCCCAACCTCAAGGACTGTGCCATCCCAGGTGATAATGCACGGACTGGTGCAGGGAGGGACCCAGGGCCTCTGTGGGCAGGTCGGTCCACCTCCCTCCCAGCATCACATCACCAACCCACCTTCTATAAGGGATATTGTTTTCACCTGAAAATTTGGAAACTGGGCAGCTCAAGCTGCTTATTTAGTAGAAGCTAACACGGCACTGGAATCCTGGGAGGTTTCAGCACCAAAGGCAATCGTTTCACTTGCAAGCCGCTGAATGAAAGCTGAAAATGGGGTTTTTCTTTGCTGAACACCAGCCCTGGGAGAAAGCTAAGGTCCTGAAGGACACTGGATATATATTTTCCGTTTGCAGATTTATGTTCCTGTCCTGGCACGTGTCTTTTGTCACGCCTACAGCTTAAGCACTGTATTTGACGCTCTAAATCAAGGAACAAAGGACTCAAGCAGTAGAGGGGATGAGGGGACTAAATTGAATTTAATTAATTTGTTTATCCTGCAAATCAACATCTGCTCAGACCTATTTCTTTCCACTCTGAAGTTGTCATACCGGAATATTTTGCCTTCTGCTCAGCCTAATTATAGACACACCAGCCAAAAGCTCTTAATTTTGTTCACAGACATCAGCAGGAGCTTTGCTGCTGCACAGAGAGCGGGCAGGGTTAAATCAAGCTCTGTTTCAAAGAGTCTTTTGTCATGAAGGGTAAGTTTTTTTCTTTCTTCCCCTAGCAAGTTTTGTGTTGGTACCTTTCTAAGGGGACATTTTCGCTCCGAACTCCTTATATAGCTGCTTTTCAGCACTGATGAAAACCATCACAACAGAAGACAGCAGATGCCAAAAGGATCGGGTCTGCTCAGGCTGTGCTGGAAGGACAGTGTTTGGTGGCAAAAAGCTCTCTGTCATCGTCACCCTGCAGTGCCCAGGAGCAGATGGACTTGTGCCACGGCGCAAATGAAGCACCCCACCACAGAGGGCCCCAGAAAAGCTCGTAACTCCATAAATACCCACCAAGAAAGCCTTTCCTTCATCCTCATGTGGACCATGCTCATTAGGTCGCGTTCCTCAAATTATATCCTTTTCCTGCCACCCCTGAGGGAAGCCCAGGTACCCCCACACTGTAATGATGAAGGGCAGGGGCTTAATTCTTTCACGCTTCACAAATTTTCTTGGAAATGTAAGGCATCCCTGCTTCGAGTGCTCTCCGAAAGCAGAGGGAAACTTTCAGCTGCTTGCTGTCCTGATGGAAGCGGTAGGACTTTATTTGCAGCCCCAGGGCCAAAGCTGGATACAAACAAATACAGCTCCCTTGTTGTCAAAGAAGGGCCCGTGTTTACTTGCGCTACACGGGAAGATAGCATCGCTTTTCTCTGCCTTGATTGCTTTGGCACAGCTCCTGAAGTGACAGGTCCAGCTTATAAGGAACTCTCAACACCGAACTCCAGACCTGCTGTTGAAGAAAAGGAGCGCTTGCAGGGTTTCCAGAACTTCTGACCAACTAGAAGAAGGACACAGGGAGGGAAATGGAGCCATACCTGCCTCTGAGCTCCCGTCAGGACCTTTTATCTGGTCAAGAAAGTGTCTCCAGCATCTGTCAGGGGCTGCCCGCGGTGAGGCCCTGCCCTGCGGCTCCTTGAGATGTTGTCTCCTTGCCTTACCACCCTGCTGCTGCTGCTGCTTTATCAGCAGCCCTGGCTTGAGGCTACTCCAGTAATTGTGGGTCTCAATGCATGGCCATTATTTCCTCTGTGGACCTGCAGAGCTGGGTAAAATAGGGAGCTCTTCCCAGCATTTGATATTCACAGCTGAGGGCTGCAAACTAATTAACTCCCCTATCTAAAGCCATCTTCGGCACACCAACTAGGTCTGTCAAGAGGGACCAGGCACAGCCCTTCCCCCCCCCGCCCAGTGACAGTGGCAAGGAGGTCAGCCCAGTCCCACCTCTGCTGCATGGAAAACTGACCCTCCACTCTACACATCCCTGGCAGACAATGTCTTCTGCAAACAGCACCCGAGCAGGGTTTGAGGCAAAGTTCCAATCTCAGAGTCCCCACAAGGTCTTCCTTGAGTAAGAGCATCACGATGGCAGTATCAGGCCTCATACATTTAGGGTTCTCTTGGAGAGGCTTGGGCCATGAAGAGGTTTTTGCCCTTAAGTCACAATCTTCAGGTTTAAGCACTTTTCTCTCCATTAGAAAGATGTCCCGGAAAACAGGGCTGCTGAAAGCAATCCCTGTGCATAGTTCTGTGTTGCTGTACACACAGGAGGGGTCAGGATGGTGGTTTAACCTCCACAGGTAGGTTTGGTTGCCTACAGCACCTTCCTTACCCCCTGTTTCTGGAACCTCTGTCAGAGGGGTTGCCTCAAACATCCCATGGATCTCATGGATGTGACATACTAGACCAGAACTTTAGGTTTCATAATGCCTCTGGGTTTAACATTGCCATTTAAATATACAGACAGTATTGAAAGAAAAGCTCCTACAAATATCAGCCAACTCATTCACATGAGGCAGCTCAGTGGCAAGTTCATCTCGGAGAGGCAAAAGTCCTCCAGTGAGAGCAAATGTAGAAGTGGTCCAGATGTTCCCTGTAAAATGTGGAATAAACAGCTGGAAGGAAGTTAGTGCTGTGGTTAGTTATCATGATTGCTGCCTAGGAAATGGGCACAGGAGACCTGGGACAAATGGACACGGTAATCATCCTTGTTCCTCCAAACACTGGAAAAGGCATGCATTTCTTTGAGTGGTACCTGGCTGGTCTGTTTAGTTGGATCTCAGGTTTTAATGAACGTTGAAACAGGGCGTGAAGTAGAGCAGGAACGTGCCTGGTGAAACCCTGACCTCCACTAGTTTTGGTAGGGCCGGGATGTGACTCTCTGCCAACTGCCCTGTTTACTGTAATCCTGTGCAAAGAGTGTGGCGGTGGCCGGATTTAACTGCTGTGCCCCAAACATCTGCACAACCTTCTCTGCCCATGGAACAGGCTTTCTCTGAGTTGTTTCTCTAAGGCTTGGAAAATGAAGGTAACACTTAAGCAATATCCTCTCCCAGAGCCTGAGCAGGAATTTGGAGCACTTGAATAGTCCATCCCCAAGGAATCTCTTCCAGGTCTGACCTGGTGCATGCTGAAACAAGACTATGTAAATTTGTAATCAGTGCTGCAGACATGATTTAAGACCCCATAATATGTATCTCGCTATCACATCACAGTGCTTTGAACCAAGGAGCTCAACGTATTGTGTTTTTCATGCGTAGAGCCTGCATCTCAGATAAAAGATGCACCGTAAAAGAACCATCCTTCACAAGCAAGTACCTCACTAATCTGCATCCTCAGATAACCCAGGGGTCACGCCAGAGTATCAGCTATGCATGTGAAATCATGGGCACAGGGTGGCAGTCCTCCTCTCAACAGGGATAGTCAACAGAGCCAACAGCATCTCATGCTGCTCACATCTACCCTCTGGTTCAGTTTTGTTTCTGCATGTAACTCCTGGTGCTGGCACCGAGCATGGACCCCTCCATGGGCTCCGGAGGACGATGGGTGGGGTGGCAGGCTGCAGCCACCCGGAGCTGTCCTGCGGAGGGTGGAAAGATGGAGGGAAGTCACAGGTGTGGCCCCAAAACTGTGCTGAAGAGCAAAATAACTGATTCTGTCAGTTTATTGCACGTGTTGCCCTCTCAGAGGCAGCTCCATCCAGATGATCTTTCTGTGTCTTGTTTTCTTATTCTCAAGTGCAGACTCTAAAGCCTCCCTGATGCAAATTTCCACTCCAGCCTACAGAAGCTTGGCAGAGGAGCTGAGCGTTTACAGGGATGCTTGCTGCAGCCAAGAGCCTAAAATTAGCCTTTTAATGCCACAGCGGCACCCAAGAGGTGACCTGATTCTCAGACACGGGGAGAAATTTCAAAGCCTGGTCGATATATGGCTTGATACTCCATGGAAGTGGCTCTGTCTGCAGCAGCTCTTAATTAGCTGCTTAAAACCATGCTTTTCACTGCTTGGGCAGCTCTGCAACATGGCAAGACACCACGCATGTTAACCCCCCAGCTGCCCTCTCATCAGGAGGACTTACCTGCAGAGGTGTTTTGTCCGTGGCAAATTTATTCGCCCACCTTGGTGTCCTGGTTTGAGGTAAAATAGAAGCAACTTTCTGTTCAGTAATTTTACTCCTTAGCCAGGCCTCTTCTAACTCGCTGCAATTAACGGCATATTGTGCAGAAAACTGTTCATTCTCAGAGTGATAAGACCAACGTTTATACCTTCATGCCAAGGAACGGTATGCAGAGAGGCTCTTGCTTAAACTTATTGCTGTAACAACCAAAGTCAGCTAATTTTGTTATTTGCCCCGTTGGAGGGTCAGAAATAGAGAAGCGTAGATGGGTCCCACCTACAGGGAGGAGGGGACAGGACAGGTGACCCAAACCTGACCAACAAGGGTGGTATTCCATCCCACCTGGCCCATGCTCAGTATAAGAGCTAATGGATCAAGAGGCCAGCTCTTTTTCTTCAATGGCCAATGTCTTCTGAAGAGGACCTTGTCTGTTCATCTGCCTTTGATCCTGATGCATGCATTCCTGACTCCAGAGCTGGAATCCAGTTCCCATCCCTCAGTCCAGTCTGGGACTTCCCCGGTGCCTGTTGGTGACCTTATCCTGGGAGCTTGATACAGTTTTTTATATATATATCTAATCTATTTTCATTATTTTCTTTTTAATTTATTATTAATATTTTATTAAAGTAGTTTAGTGCCTGCTAAACTCATAAATCTCTTTCTCTCTCCTCTTCTCCTTGGCGTGGGAGCAGGGGGAGAGCATCTGTCACCTCTAATTGGCCAGTTCAGCCTAAACCACGACACTTGCCTCCTCCAAACTCCTCTCACTTGCAAAAACATCTGATCTTCCCTTTCAGGTTCTGCCGCTGAGCAACTTTCCACAGGCGTTTCTCCAGCTGATGAGACAAGGGCATAATGTATTTGCAAACATCAGCTCACGGGCACGGAAATTTGCCAGGCTATGGAGTTTCTTTAAAAGCAGAAAGGTATTTTCATGGTTTTAAAATGAGCCAATCCTGAAGTGGTGCTGAGTGTACAAAAGGCCAGCCCGCTTCAGCGGGACAGTGATGCATAAAACCTGTTTTTTGCAGCAAAACCTGCGAGTGAATCAACGCCTTTGCACGGGCTGCACCTCAGGGCCCATGTTTCTTTTTTGACCAAAGTCATCAAATGAGTTAAATCCTCATTGCATGGGCTTGATAGAAAAGTCTTTTGAAAGCAGGTGGGATTGTGAAACACTCTTACTACACCTAATGCATTGCAAATAGCAGTGGAAAAGCTGACAGCAGGCTGGAATGCAAAGAAAATTGCTTTGATAAACTAAAGTGTTTAAAAACAACTTGAATGTTATTGATTTTAACCCATGTCGGGAAGCTGAAACAAGAAGCAGTCTTTCTAGAGTAAATGAGTTCAGCTTCTAGTCTCTGTAAAACTGAAAAAACACCATCACAGGCAGCAAGAATTAATCTGTGAAAAATTAGAGATGTGTGAGCCATCTCAGAAGAAAATAAACATAGCATGGGCATCCTTTAAAACTTGCTCTGGTTTTATTATTTTCTTTCACAGAGGAATATGAGCCTCCCAGCTCTTGTGCCCTAGCTTGAGAAGGTGGATGGAGGATGCAGACAGTCGAAGACCGCTGTCCCTGGCAGCGGTGTCTTTTGGGCAAAGCAGAGCTCATGTAAAGCCTGTCCCAGACATCACCAAAGGGTCATCACCTCACAGGCAATGTGTTTAGAAGACATGTCCTTAAATTTCCATTACAAAGCCACCTCCATGCCTTTCCAAGCACCTATATTATCACACAGAGACCACATCCCATGGTTCGGTCTCTGAAACAGAGCTGACACAAGCATGTTCACCGCCAGGCAAAGGCAGAGGAGAAGGGCAGACCCTGTGATCACATCAAATTGTTTGATAAAGCTGTGAAACAAGAAATCAGGACTTGCTGCACCAGGGGAGCACTGGCTGAAGAGCTGAGGTGGTGCACTCTGGTTTCTCAGATTCTGTATCTAAGGGTCCCCCTCCTGCCCGTGCTCCTGCCTTGGGGCACTCCGAAGCAGCGTAGAATGCAAGGTGGTCCTCTCTGATCCTCAGGACTCAGTGGGAAAAGGTGTCCCTGACACTTCTGCCTGACCCTGTCCTCCAGGCAGTAAATAACCAAGTGCGCCTTGCCATCAAATCCTGTTAAAACTCACAATCAAAGGCTCCGGCTGAGCAGAGGTGGGGCCAAAGGGCATGGGCATGGCCGGTTGCCGGGTGCCCGTGATGCGCTCCATCGCCTGGGACACCCCAGGGGACACGTCACAATGGGGGTGGCTTTATAAAGGGTGCCAGCAGGCAGCTGCCCCAGTACGGCCTTGGCTAGCGGCGAGTGCGCTTGCAGACCATGGCTTCGATGGTGGTTCGCATCTTCCTTGTGCTGAGCTTCTTCCAGTTCCTGCCCAAGGTTGGCGATGAGCTGGATGCGGCCACGCGTGAGCGCATGCGGCTCCATGCAGAGGAGATTGATCAGCTCCAGGTTCTGCAGCTGAGAAGCCTGGAGCAGGGGACCCAGGAGCAGAGCATCGCTGACTGGAAAGCTTCCTGGCCTTGGAACTGGCAGTTCTGGGCGGTTGCTGGAGTCCTGGTTCTGCTCTTCGGGCTCTTCTGGTGGCTGAGGAAAAGAAGCCGTCAGCCAGAGAGCGGCTGTAAAGAGGAGACGACCTCCTGCAGCAGCACAACTGACGAGGAGGAAGCCAGCGAAGGAGAGGACTCCGATGACAAGGGGCATCTGGTCAGGATTTTTGCACAGTGTGTCCATGGGGCAAAGAAGAGCATGGCCTACAAGTGCCGGGTGGCGGAAGAGCTGGTGAGCGACCTCCTTGGTGTCATCCCAGCGCACTTGGCCAACAGATTCTTTGCGGTGCTGGAGCCAGCCATCGGGGTGGGCAGCACCTTTGAAGGTTGGGGGCATGATGCGGTCTACCGCCTGCTTGTGCCCCTGAAGCCTCCCCGTGGGCACACCTTCCACCTGGAGCTGGGCACTGTGGAGAAGATGCCGGCAATGAACTTCGTCCGAGTACAGCTGGAATGCACTTGCAGGAAGGACCAAGGTGTGGAGGACATGCTCTGCTTTGTGCACCAGCCCGAGGAGGCACTGAGGAGAAAACAGGATTCCAACCTCCTAAGCGACCTCTGCACCGGCTCCTACCTGGATGTGCAGAAAATCGTGCGCAGGTTCCAGACCTTGGTGAGCTCAGCCTGGGGGGAGATGCCTCGGTGGCATCACTACAGCATGAAGGTGCTGCCTTCCCGCCGCTCCTGCAAGCTGCAGCTGACGAATGCCTCCGAAGGGTCCTTCAATGTGGAGGTGATCTTTGGGGTGCAGCAAGGCGACTCGGACATCTTCCTGAGCAGCCGGGCTACAGAGCACCCCGGGTGCTTCACCCCCGGCACAACGTGGTCAGAGAGCTTTGCTGTGGCTGAGGTCAAGTTCTTCAGGCATGTGGCCAAGCAGGCCCCACAGGACACCTTCCACCTCAAATGCCTGCAGCTCTGCGCCCGCATCCTGGAGGGCACAAGCTTTTCCAACTATACCTTGAAGACCGTTGTGATGCACCTCCTCAACACCCTGCCCCCGGAAAGCTGGACAGAGAGGGAATTCCTCATGCGGCTGCAGGATGTCATGCGGTACCTGCACAACTGCTTGGAGGAGAAATGCCTCGACCACTTCTTCCTCGGCAATGAGAATGTGCCCCAGGACATCACCTTGCCCCCAGCCTTCCAGGCAGCTGAGCCACTCAACCTCTTCCAGTGCCTGGTGCAGGATCCAGCTGCCCACGCCGAGGCACTGCTGGAGTTTGAGGAAGCGCAAGCTCGGCTCACAAGACTGCTCTTCTATGGACTCTGAAAGAGGTCTCCATGGACAGAGCTGTGTCTGCATCCCCTAGGCTGCCCCGCGTCTTCAAGAGAGTCCACTCCTTCTGGGAGCTTCACTCTATAAGTTGTAAATAAACTTGTTTGTTTGAACAAAATCGCCTCTCTGAGCATGTCTGCATCAGGTGTTTTAGGGAACACAGACATAGGGTCTGTGTTCCCTAAAACCGTCTCTTGCCGTTTTTTGCAGCAGGCCTAGTCAGGGCCTACTCGTGCTGCCTGTCCCTCCTGGCACCGCGCTCTCTCACCTCCCGGCACCGGCACGGTGCTGCCGCCGGCAGGGCTGGGCACAGGCCTTGCTGCCTCCATGTGCAGCACAAACCCCTTCCGACCATGGGAAGCATTCAGAAACCTGCCCAACCCCAGCCAGGAGCGAGTCTAGGGTGAAAAGTGTAGAATTTATAGAGTAATCTTTTATTCATGCACATGAGGTCTCCCATTCAAATCGGTGCACCCCAAATGTGGTTTTACACAAGGTTCTTCTACCTTTCTCTAGCCTCCAGGTACGACGTGAGTTGGCCAGTCCCTACTTAACACACACAGACTACACTCCACAAAGCAGCTCTAGTTCTGCAGCCTCACCATCCACCTGCTTCTTTCTGGAGCTGAACGCCCCTGGGGTTGGTCATGCTGCAGCTCCTTCTCTCGGATGCCAGACAAAAGGAGGGTTTCACAGAGGTGTTAGAGGAGCTGGGATGCAGACGGGATAGTCCAGGATTGGAGAATATACACCACCACCCACCCATCGATGTCATGAAGGTTCCAAGACCACAAGCACAAAGGCCACCAGCAAGGCAGCGAATTCCATCTCGCAAGATCAGATCTCAAGGAGCAAGCAAAGCATCCATGGGTCACATCACTTTTTTGGGAACAGGGGCATCGGGCCCTGACTGCTCAGTATCCCCGAAGCTGGGAAACATTTTGCTGAAGAGCTGACGTGGTGTGCTCTGGTTTCATGATTCACTGGGCTTTGGCCTCCTCAGTGTTGAGTTTAAACCCAGTAGGTAGCTTGGCATCACACAGCTTCTTCATCTCTTGCCCCCAGTGGGATGGGGGAGAGAATCTGAAGGGCAAATTTTAGGAAAATTGTGGGTTCATCTAAGATAGTTAAGTAGTAAAATTGAGAGCTACATGCCTAAGCAAAGTATAATAGAGACTTCTTCCTTTACTCCCCTGGTCTGGTGACCAGACCTGCCTTTTCAGGAAGCATTTAGCCTCCTTGGATCTCAGGTTTCTATGGAACTTCCTAGACTTGTACAATCCTCAGATTATTATCATACAATATAGTATATCTCAGGTTGGAAGGGACCCAGAAGTATCATTGAGTCCAACTCCCTGCTCTTCACAGGACTACCTAACACTAAATCTTAAGACTGAGTGTCATCCAGACATTCCTTGAACTCTTACAGTTCTCTCTCACACTCTTACAGGTGCTGTAATAACTTCACTGCAGAGCCTCTTCCAGTGTTTGACCACTGTCTTAGTGAAGGACCTTTTCCTGATGTCCAAACTTCCTCTGGTGGAGCTTTATTCCATTTGCTCATGTCCTATTTCTTGCATTTCTTCTCTCCATAGAGACAGGGAGGTGTTTTCAGCCCAAGGGACCAGGCAGTGCCCTCCCACACCTCCTCCAGCAGAAATGTCTCCTCCAGGGAAGTGGCAGCACACAGGCAACTGCTCCATGGATACGCAGCCGATGGATGAACCGTGCTAGCATGGACATGCCTGGAGGACATACCGATCCTGCCAAGAAGGCTGGAGGGGCAGCCAGCCTCATCCCTGGGCACTGGGATATCCTCTGTGCCACCTGCCCATGTCCTCTGGATTGTCCCTCCTGCCCCAGATGTCGGCACTGATGGAAGCTGCCTGGGCTTCTCCAGCCATTGCTGTTTCTTATCAAAGCGGCTGACCACCCACCTTCAGAGATGAGAGCAGAACATGTTACTCTTTCCCAGGAACTTTTGTCTTCCTTCCTATGATCCCACCCCATCCTTTCTGGCTCTGCAGGTCCCATTTCTGTTCAGGGTTTATGTTCATTTCCTCCACCTCTGTTCAACGGTAGTCCAAGCAGAAGACTAAATAGCCAAAGAAATTCTATGGACACTCCAGGAGAGCTAGGAAATGTTAACCTCCTGCCCAGGCCATGCCACAGATCTGGACTGGGACTGGGGTCTTTGAACTGACCCCAGATTTGAGGCTTTAATACCCCGTCCTGCCTCATGTCCAAATCTCCTTGTACGAGCCTTGAACTGAGCAGAGGGTCAGATTTGTTAAGGCAGATTTGTAAAGGCTGCTTGCTTACTTCTTTTTTTCCTGGAAATCTCCCAGCCAGCTGCTGCCTTGTCTTGTTTGGCTAATGAGGTCTGATAGGATCACAGCCCGGCATAGTACAACTGCAGGCCAAAAAAAAAAGGTGTCATCTGCTCCTCACGTGTAGGAACGAGCCCTTTGAGGACCTGATGGTGACAGGTCTGCAGGGCCCCTCTTTGGGACCCTCCTGTCCACAGCACCCTCTCTGCAAGGAGGATGTTGCTGATACATATTCTAGGTCCCTGATTTAAAAAAAAAAAAGGCACAAAATAACCCTGCATTCATCTCCAGGCTTTGGTAGACATTATTATGTAAAGCAGCTGCTTAACCCCTGAGAGCTCTGTGTTCTCCTTTTGGCTCAGAGTCTCAGGATGTGCAAGCAAGAAGATATAACCAAAACCTCCTCCTGACAGAACAGCTCTGCTGGACTTGGGGACAGGGGACCCATGGCAGGAGTGCAAGGCCCCCAGCTCTAACCCACCTTACCATGAGCAGCACAGTGGTGTCCCTTTTGTGACTTGGTCTCTTTCTGGAGTCTTGCTTTGTGTACATACCAACACAACCCCCTTGGGTCTTAAAACCTGCCTAAGTCTTTAAAAACATGCATCAATATGTTTTTATATCAATATCATATCAATACAAATATATATCAATATAGCCAAAGTCTATTGGAACTGAAAAAGGCTCAGGTGTTGGATTACAAAAATATTAGAGGGTCAAATAATAATAATAACATTGTTAATAATATTAATAATAATGATAATAAAAAAACAACTCAAATGAACCAGTTTAGGGTAATGACTGTTCCTTGGGTGGGCACTGCAGGCTGGGCCCCATGTGACAGCGTCCTCCTGTCCTGCCGTGTCCCAGTGTCTGCCGGTGGCCACGGGTACTACCCACATTTGGAACCAAGGAGCCAATCGTGGGCCAAAAATGGCAGAGTGTGGCATAAGAAAGAGGGTGTGATTTGGCCCTGCAGATGTATTTTTAGACTCTCTATTTCGGACTACTCGTCTCTAGCATAACATCTGCTGGATCATTTTATAGCCGTGATTGTTTACTGGTGACCGGCTGACACTGACACTGCAGGGATTCGATAATAGTACTTTTCCTGTGTATCTGCAGATACACGTTACTGGAAGGCAGTGGGGATGGGCAAAAGAGCTGTATTTAAAGGGAAATACATGGCAAAGGAAATACACTTTTAAATCAATCATTTCCTTGCTACTTGTAGGATTGTCTGCTCTGTAAAAGACAAAAGAAGCAAGCTCTAGGCTAATGTTTGCTATTCAGAGATTACCTTGAATTTGACCCTTCTGCTCAATTTACTCTGTATAAGGTGCTGAAATGGTCATGTCCAAATGCCACCGAGTCAATTAATCCGGGCTTTCCCGTTGCAGCTCTGTCCAGGGACTCCATGGTTTCTGCACTGTCAGTTTCTGTCAGAGCCTTATCTGCAGGGCACATCAGACAAAGAGGAGAGTGAGGTGTTTTTAAATGGTAAAATTGTGGTTTATTTCAG
Source organism: Gallinago jamesoni (assembly GCA_025769975.1). Lineage (NCBI taxonomy): Eukaryota > Metazoa > Chordata > Aves > Charadriiformes > Scolopacidae > Gallinago > Gallinago jamesoni. The sequence continues at coordinate 14,104,598 of JAOQGH010000040.1, read as the reverse complement.
AAAAAAAAAAAAAAAAAAGGAGGGAGAGAGGCAGAGAGGACAGACGGTTTCCATGAGAGGAGAATCAATCCGGGCAGAATTTCCAGCAAGGCACATTTAGACTCGGCGCGTAATGGAGATTACATTGATTTTCCTCCATTTACTGTAAAGTAACTGCGAGTGAAACTGTAACAGGAAACTTTGAAATGCTCTTCACATGAGCTATATTTAGGCAGACACACTGACATGATACCACTGAATAAAATAAACATGCAGGAGACAACCCGTCCTGAGGGACTCTCAGCTCCATCCGCATGACATGCAGCGAAGGGAGTGTGTTATTCCCAAGACACCTATGCAACCTTTACTGTAGAAACCTATGGAAAGCCAGCAGGCTGCCGGGCAGAAAGCTGGATAAACTGGGGGCATCTCACTTAAATGCAAGGGTTTTGCCCTTCCCTGCTAAAACAAACCCCCCTGCTAGCTGGCTGGAGTAGAGCTCCTTGGGCTGCTGTTCCCTTTTATATAACAGGATAATTTATGGCTTGTTGTCAACAGAAAGAGCAACAATTTTTTTTTTTATTTTTTTTTGCAGCACAGGCTGGGAGAGACGAGTTTTCTCAGAAGTCGGGGTCATTTCTGGAATTAAGGGGCAGCTGCTTCTTTAAAGCCTCTGGCATCGTCTCTCCCACATGAAATCAAGCTGTGCAGCAGGTCCAGCTACCCAGCCTCGGTGATGCCACCAGAACATACACAAAGGGCCTGGATTTCCACCGGGAACCCAAAGCTTGATCCAGCTGCCTGGGCTGAATTTCCTATTGCTCCTGGATGCTTTTCCCCCAAGTGATAGCTCTCCAGATCCCTGGGGAAGAGAGCAGCCCGGTGCCCTGGGGCTCTGCTGGCTTTGAAGTCCTGCTATGGTCTTTCCAGAGCAGGCACAGACAAGTGACTTCACCCCCCTGTAAGTGGGGAGCAACGATGCTTTTCCTCCTCATAGTCTGCACGTGACACACGCTATGTAAATATTTAGTATTTGAGCCAACTAATGCTTGCCGGAGTGGCACAAGCGAATATCAGATCTGCAAACACCACATCCAGGAATGTAGCAGAGAACACTGTTTATTTTTGTGAGCTAAGTGCCCACCTTCTCCCTGGTCTGCTCTCTGTTGGGAGGGGAAAGCCCAAAAGCCCCGTCCCAGGTCTCAGCTTATTATTCATCCTTGCACAGCACCGACGTTGAAGTTGGCCTTGCCGGGTGTTAAGGACAAGATGGGAAATGATCTTCCCGCTAGGCTGGAAGACTTCAGGGTGCCACCACCATTCCCCAAGAGCTGGGGAAGATAGGCAGGTAGCGGTGAAACTCTCTGCCCAGGCCCTGAACAAATGGGTGCCGAGGCCAAATACCCTCAGAGATGAGAAAGCAAAGTCAGTGGTGCTGGCAGTGTCTGCAAAGGGGGAGCAGGGAGCTACGCCAGCTGGTCTTTGCCATGATCCATGCTTGAGGATCCCTCCTGAGCAGCTGGGGAATAAAGATAATCCACACAGGCAGAGGGTATATTTCAGCCCAAGAAGGTGACCCGTGTAATCTACTCTCCATTATCAAGCCAGCCCGTTGTTTTCCATCTTCTGTTTTACCCCAAGCACCAAAATGATGGATTCATTTGTGGGAATCAGCCGTGTGAAATCAAGCCTTTTGTTTTTGCATTCCTGGGGTTAAGTCACTTCTCCGAGGACTAAAGCAGGTTTTATTTATCTGCCCACCCGAAAATAAATTCTTGACTCCCGAGCCAGAGGGATTGCCAGGTTGAGGCGGGGGGGGGAGGGGGGGGAGAGCTGCACAAGCAATGCCTTGCTCTATTGTATGTCTACACTTAACATTTGGTTAAATTAATCACACAAACCAGATCACCAGGCCATTTCTTCAACCAGGGAGAGGCAAAACCTCCTTACTCTGTGGTTGCAGACTCCAGAACACGCTCAGTGCTAAGCTAAGATAAATATGTTGCGTAGACATTTCTAACACTTGCAATGGCTCAAAATCCATCCGTTTCCAGGACAAGATTCTGTACGAGCTTCACTTGTTACAGACAAGTGTCTGCTGCGCATCTCCAAGGCTTTTATCCTGAGCACGCTCCATCTTTCAGATGGCCACCGCGGTCAATCAGCACAAGACATCTCCTGTGAAAAGCTGCCACATGACAATTAGCTGTGTTTGCTGGTGCCACTCATCCTCATTATATTTAGCAACACGAGCACCAGGTGGGTCAGTGAGGGCTGACCCGCTGCACGGAAGAATGTGGATGATCTCACTCTCCTGCAGCCCGATGGTGTGGGAGTGGAGGAGGAGAAGGAGGAGGAGGCATCAGCGGAGGCCAAGGTGAACAAAGGATAGATGTAATTTTTCAGTTATTCCGATGTCTCTTTTGTATACTTTGGCACAGGTCACAGGGAGGCCACTGGCCAAGGTGAAGAGACATCTCTTGCCACCTCTCTGGGGGATGTTTCTCTGCAACATCAGCAGCTTGAGCCAAGTGGTACCCACTCGTGAGGAGCCCACATCCACGGGCAGCACCTGGATATCTTTGAAGAGGAGAAAGAGCGTGGTCCAGCGGTTGGGCTCCCAAGAGATGATGTGATGGGGCACAACGTTAGGGGAGGGGAATTGAAGCCCGGGCAAGGGTGAAACATGCACGAGGAGTTGCAGACACAAGACAAGCCGTCGAGTGCCATCTGCTGCTATCTGGAGATCATGTTAGCTCTGCGAAGGGCACGACACTTAGGGGTCTGCCTAATATGGAAGGAAAAGCAGGAATGAGCTCAGTGGTGCTGCATCTGCTCTCTCGGGCTAAGGATGGGTGAAGAAGGGGGTCTGGAAATTGTACAGATCCACCACCTGGCTCAGCACAGCCCCGATGCAGAGCACAGCCCTGCCCCTGCGCCGGGGAGGAAAGTCTCTCCCAGTGATGTTTTTCTTCTCACCAAACGTTAATAAAGTGGTGTGAGGTCCTTGCAGGGAGGCAACCACAGCCCTTTCTCCTTCCGCTGCAGAGCTCTCGGAGGTGACGTTTTCTTGCTACTGCAGGGACGGCTGGTTTTTCATGGTCCTTGGTGCCACCACGTAGGGCCCCCAGCAATGGAGCGGGCAGAGCAAGGCTGGCAAAGTGCTCGCAAGTGCAAAAGAGCAGCTGTAGCTCCCAAAATAGTTGGGTTGCGCCACTTTGGTCCCAGCGGGGCCAAAGCCAGCATCCATGCAGAAGAGTTGGGAAGCCGTTTGGGCAGCCTTGGCTGCTTGTACAACCCTTCCTTCTCCGCTCCGGATGGATGGGGCTGCCACACCAGGATATGACTTGTGGGCCACCAAGGGAACTTCACAGTAGAAGGAGCGTGCGACACACAGTTGCCTGACCTCCTCTGCGATAGCCCACAGCACCCCAAATCATGCCTTAATCATGGCAGGGCTTTGCCAGAAGACAGTAGCTACACCCTGCCATTGCACCACAGCCAAAATCTTCTTGCCGGTGCCTGACTCAAGGAGATGCAGCTTCTTGACATCCTTGACTCAAGGAAATGCAGATCCTTGACATCTCCCGAAATGCAAAGTGAGGTCCAGCTCTGGTATCTGTGCCTCCTCTCAGGCACGAGGGCAGCGGCTGCCAAATTACTTTACTCTCAGGCAACGCAAGACCTGCAGTTTTCGAACAAATGCTCCAGTGATTATTTCATTACAGCATCGCATGAGCTTGGCTCCTCCTGTCATTCCCTTAAGAAAGACTGACTCGGTTGGGAGAGCAGGTTCATTTGTCAGTGGTGTAACAGCTGCAGTTAAATCCAGTTCTCATCCCTGCCCCGCAGCTGACCAACTTGCTCACAGCCCTACCCCATCACAATACCATAAACTGCTCCATGCAGCACTCGCTACTGGAAATGGTGATTCCTTTAGGAGGACGGATGTATCACATAAGTTTTGAGACAGTTTCAGGGAGAAAAATGCTTTGCTTTCTGATGCCAGGCTCCCCTGGTGCGCTGCAAAACTCTTCCTTCCTCATCCAAGCAAACAGTAAAATGGTTTTCACCTAGATGGGTCTTTGAATGATGTGAACTACTTCATGTTGTCATTGCCCTGACCCCGCCGGCAGCAGGAATGGTGTGGGCAGAATCTGTCCCCGATGCCAGGGGACAGGCAGTGGGGTTTGGTACGGAGGCAGGGGTGGAGAAACCGGTACCCACCATCTTCTGCCAGCAGCACCTGCTCGCGTGTGAGTCAACTGCCAAGCAGGAGGCTCTTGAGAGAACATAAGAAGGAAAGCAGATATTTAAGAAATTAGTCACAAGCGTAATGGCTTAATCAAGAGCCTGTTGGAGGCAGCTGGGCTCCATTTCACCACAAGCTACTCTGGCCACCTGGGCCGAGATACAGGGGTGAGGGTCTCGTTCAAGAGCCCAGCTGGCTCTCAGTGTCCCTGTGTGTCTCCATGCTTTGTCCCTCACCAGTGCCAGGGAAACCCTCCTGCCACGCACCCACCCACACTTCCTTGAGCCAGCCAAGGAAACTGATCCAGCTGGAAAATAACACAGGGAAGGAGGAAAAGAATAATTATATTTTCCTCACAGCTAAATCTGATCTCTGGCAGTGTCCCCACCAGACCCTGGTATCCTCCACAAGCATGGCCAAGAGGAATGAGCCGGGCAGGAGCAAGTGGCTCCTCGGGAGGTAGGGGTGTGAAGAGTTGGTTTGGCTGAAACTCAGCATGTCTGGAGCTAATGAGCCTGGAGATGGGTCACTGGCATGGGCTGGAGCATCCAGGTGGGGTGTCACACTACCCTGTAGGGTGCTGGTACACGGACCACCGTGCCAAGCTGTGCAAGCATCACCTTCAGGCCTTCAAAGCCTCCAAAACAGATGACGCAGTGGTGGCCTCGCATCCCTAACACTGTCGGATGGTCCTTTAACTGTTGCTAACAGTCCATATATGTGTTTATAATGACAGCCTGTGTATTTCTAGGGTACAAACCAAGGGGACAGAGGGGCGAGGTGCTGAAAAGCATTTGTATGGTTATGTTGTTGACACTTGGCAACCAATTAGGTCTTCAGTGCTGAAGGTAAACCAGGTGCATCTCCCAAATGGGAAAATAAGGATTATTGCATGAACAAAGAAAATTCAGACTGAATCATCTAAACCTAAGGATTCAGAGGCTGAAACTACTTTGTATTAATAGCTGCCTATTTAATTTCAAGCACTGACCTGAATATATCTCACTGATAGGAACAGAGGGCACACTGCTGTTAGTGAATTTAGTTGAAAGACTACTGCTGAAAGTTTTGAGAGCAGAAACTTTAATTTTCACATATAAAAGCTTTTATTCCATAAAAGAAACCCAGATTTTCTTGAGGGAAGCCAAAAATGCTTCAATGCAGCTAAAACTTCGTTTTGTCAAAAAAAAAAACCCATTGGAAAAGGGGAGGAAGAGGTAAGAAGATTTTCCTAGTCCACTCTAGCTATTAGCTACTTGTTGCTTGGTATCTTGATTTCATCACCTCTAATAAAAAAGTTAAGCTACAGGACAGGCAAGAGCCCCAGCATGATGAAGTTATTTTTTTCTGTCTTTACAAAATGCCTCAATAAATGGTTGGCCTAATGCAATGAGCTCTGATAAGAGATATCGCCAATAAATTCCCAGCTGCATTAGGATGCAAACATAAAAGAAAAAAAAATTAGTAACAATTTATAAGAGCATTCAGGATGGAAAAGGCAGTTGCTATAAACAAAGCAAGAGGTTTGAATTAGATCTTTTTTCTGGTTAGCCCACCTACTTCAAAATGGCTCAGGAACTGAAGACAGAATCTGGGTTTTTTGGTGTATATCTAGAATTTGCATATCAGGTCTATGAAAATGTGCTATCAAACTTAAATTGTTGCTTCTCATCTGTTCCCTAAAGGCAAACCCTTTGCAAAAAGAAGTGAGACTATGTGGTCACGTTTTCCTTACAGTAAAACAAATGAGAGTGAGGAGGGAATAAAAAGCCACCAGCAAAACCCACTCCTCCTGTTTAAAATTATAGATGTAAGCAAAGAGCCCAGGGAGCAGCCCATATTAGGCAACGTGCACTCTTTTCTTGTAAAAAGGTTGAAGAATTGAAGATCTGCTGTCCCCACTTACGCTCGTCAGCGCCCTTGTGTACTGCAAATGAAAACAAGAGAAGATGCAAGGATACCAGAGCAAAAAGCAGGGGCTCCAAACCACCCCTTACTGTAGGGCATGAGGGGTGGAGAGGGTGATGAGGTGTGCACAGAGGGAAGTCATGGGGTCACCTCCACTTTGGCTTGGTCCCCACAGCCCAGCCGGGATTGGCATCCCCCCTGCACCTGCTCTGCAACCAAGAGTGGACCTTTTGGCTGGGCTCCCCGGGAGAAGGGACAGCCCCAGGGCTTGTCCAGGTTGCCTGCCCCTATGCTGCAGGTAGCAGTGATGGGCCATGCTTCAGCCCCACGGCTGATGGCACGTTGCTTGGCAGCCCAGCTGAAGAGCACCCCGTGCTCCCTAAGTGCCACCAGAGAGACCGTGAGCATCCAAGGCACAAAGCTCTGCCTTTTAAGCTCCAAAAGCCTCGCTGTACGTGACAGCACTGGTTAACCTGGAGAGGACATGGCCAGTAATCAAACCTGTTTGCAGCAGGAGGTCATGCTATACCTGGGTCAGGATCCCAAGTATGATTTCTGCCAGCTCGGCAGCTGAAAATGTGCTTTCTGGTATCTGGTCTCTCTCAAGCTTCAGGGTTCAGATTGGTTTATGAACCTGCTTATATTAAGAGCAAACAATTTATCATGGCAGATTTTCCGTGGAGACGCCTCGCTGCCGTTCCTCTGGTTTCACAGTTACCTGCCCCCGACAGCTCGAACCGCGACCCACGGCTTTTGGGAGTGGTGCACCTCTCCCTCCTCCTGCCTCCAAGCCACAACCCAAATCTGGCAATTTCAACCTTCCTTTTTTACTTTTTCCTGTAATTCTTCCTGCAAAGTGTCCTTGATCACAAACATTGCTTAGAGGGTTCCTGGTGCACAATGTGAGCAAGAATGGTACACTCTCTGTCCTTTACACACAGTTTTCTCCTTTACGTGCCATGGTTTTTGGGTTGGTTGTGCCACAATCAATAAGGTGTGGGGTTTTTTTCCATATAGACTCCACATACCATACAGTATGTTTAAAATTGCTGCATCAACAAATCAAAGTAAACAACCTTCCTCTCCTCTGTGAGATGATGAAAAACATAAATTATGTAGTCTTTAAACAAATGGTAAAGAATTTCCTTATTAGGCTTCAGGGTCCTGTGTGTGTATATGCCCCTTGTAAAATCCTTGTCATTCCTGGGTCTGTAGGTCTGTATAATGTTCTTCACAGATTCAGTTGAGTGGTCAGCATACCATGCCTGGGCTGGGGGATTTGACATACACACACAACCACACGCGGATAGATATAATTATAAGCCGCAGTGAAAAAGTTAAGATCTCTGATGATTCCTTTTTGCAGAAATTTTCTTGAGATTGGAAGCCTGCCTTGCTTTTGGTAGGTTGCCTCTTCCATTTCCCTTCTGTTGTATTTTGTCCATATCTTGGCTTGTATAGAAATGTCTCCTATGTTCAACCTCTTGCTTTACCAGGTAAGAAAGATGAAGTCTGGGGATACGACCTTGTCCTTCCTAGCCAGGCATGCTCTGGTCCACCTCCATGTCCCCCAGATGAAGGATCCAGTCACAACTTCACTGCTCTTCCCTGCCCATCACCTTCTCCTGGGCCACAGCAACAAAGGCACCTGTAAACTAGTGAAGACCTTGGTTCAAAAGTGAAAAAAGGCACTAAAATCACTGAAGAAAAAAATCTATCTGCAGCTTTGTTCAGTTTCTCTGTGGCAAGCTAGGCTGTAGCAGACACACACAGGAGAGTGTGACCAGCAGTTTGAGAGAAGTCATCCTCCCTCACTGCTCTGCCCTGGTGAGGCCCCATCTGGAGCACTGGGTCCAGTTCTGGGCTCCCCAGTTCAAGAAGGACAGGGAAC
>JAOQGH010000040.1:14057755-14082780 GCA_025769975.1 Gallinago jamesoni | reverse complement strand
TGAATGTCTCCAGAGAAGGAGACTCCACCACCTCTCTGGGCAGCCTCTGCCAGGGCTCTGCCACCCTCAAAGCAAAGTTCCTCCTTATGTTTAGATGGAACTTCCCATGTTTCAGTTTGTGCCCGTTGCCCTTTGTCCTGTCCCTCGTCCCCATTGAAAAAAGACTGGCCCCATTTTCCTGACACCCGCCCTTTAAGTATTTATAGGCGTTGATCAGATCCCTGCTCAGGCTTCTTTTCTGCAGACTAAAAAGACCCAAGTCCCTCAGCCTTTCCTCAGCAGAGAGATGTTCTCCTTCCCTCATCTTCGTGGCCTTCTGCTGTCTCCTCTCCAGCAGTTCCCTGTCCTTCTGGAACTGGGGAACTCAAAACTGGTCCCAGTGCTCCAGATGGGGCCTCCTGAGGGCAGAGCAGAGGAGCAGGCTGACTTCCCTCCACCTGCTGCTCACACTCTTCTTGATGCCCCCAAGGATGCCAATGGCCTTCTTGGCCACCAGGGGACATTGCTGGCTCATTCTGTTGTCCACAAGAACTCCCAAGTCTTTTTCCTCAGAGCTGCTCTCCAGCAGGTCACCCCCAACCTGTCCTGGTGCAGGGGGTTACTCTTCCCCAAGTGCAGCACCCTACATTGGCCCTGGTTGAATTTCATCAAGTTCCTCTCTGCCCAACTCTCCAGCTTGTCCAGGTCTTGCTGGGTGGAGGCACAGCCTTCTGCTGTGTCAGCCACCCCTCCCAACTTTGTGTCGCCAGCAAGAACTTCTAGAAAGTGGATGGGAACTGATCTGAGCAGTTGCTGTGTGTTTCATTGCTGCAGACTCTGATGGTTTTGGTCTGCTCTTCTGGTCTCTGAATGGTCCTCTGTTCTGGTCTCCAAATTCCTGTTCTGGTTGAATTATATTCAGTGCTTTACTGCAATGTCAGTGCTCTCCTGTGGATGGCCCTGTGACTGGATACTGTTTTCTGAGCAAGATTTCTATCTGTAGCATGCAATTGCAGCTTCTTGCTGTTAGATGAAAGGAGTTTCTTGCAATCTCCTGTTCTCTCTCATTTTCATTCATGTCTGGTTCTTTTCTTTGGGCTGTGAGGTTTTGCCCTGCTGCCCTGTACCCTGGTACCAGTTTTCCAACATGGAGTTTTCGGGGTTTATTGAATGTCTTTGAAGATGATGTGGCTGGAGCTGAAGTGAAATGACATTGATCTCAGAGACATCTAGGTTTTGACAACTGCAGAGTTTTACAATATGTTCTGGAGGTGCATCTTCGTTTAGGTTTGACCTCATCTTTTCTTGTGGGAGACTGAGATTTGCCAGTGTTTCAATCTTAATAGTGTTTCTTCTTGTTGGTTTTTTTTTTTTTTCCTTCTTTAGATTATTTGTAGGGGAGGGGGAATTTTACTATTATTACTATTTAAAGAACTTTTTTATTATGCATGTGTAGGAAATCCAAATCTGTTCACGTTTCCCACAGAGAAGGTGCTGCCCCTGTGGACAGTCGTTGACTGTGCCCTGGTCTCGCTCACCATTGCTTCCATAGCAGGAGCTGTAAACTGAGTCATTCGCAGTCAGCAGCTTTATTGTGAGGACTTGATAAGTCTTTGTTTTTCTCACTGACGAATTATGAAAACAAATAATCTTTTGTTGGGGCAATTGTCTGTAAAGAATTGCAATAGATTTGTGTTTGAATGTGTCAAAATGTGCAGAACATGCAGTGTTGGAGTTCATAATTTCATATTGATGGCCTGTAGCATTTTCTGCTGCAACTGTATCAATAGTTTCACATTAGAGAACAAAACTAATATAAGATTTGTGAAGTAATGGAGCTTATTACAATTTTATTTTTGTCCAGGAGCAGGAACTGGTCTTAATTACATACATTCAAGCAACTGCTGAAACACTTAAAAATATGAAACGTGAAAAAATAATCTATATGAGAGATAATGTTGACAGAGGCAAAATAGTGACTCACAGTTCTCTTGGCATGCGTTATTCAAATAAGAATGAAAGAAATACAGTCTCTTTGTGTATTGGTCTTTGGTATACTTATTTTAAGTCTGGTATATTTAAGTACAGTATGTGATCTCAGACTGAGGAGAAGTCCATGACTGATACTCCTGCTGGCATACCTCTAGCAGGATTGTTGAAGCAGATCAGGGAAGGGGTCACCTATCCTTATGCCAGGGGACATTTACTGAAAGAGCCTGTGAAATGAGTAATTTTGAAATGCAAGAAGCAGTCCTCTCCGTGCACACCTGAGGTGTCGGGAGGTGTCTCACAGTGTCCCTGCAGCAGCTTAGTGACAGTGCTGTGCGCAGGAGGTCCATGGTGGTCAGGAGAACCCTGTTACCCTGCTTGGGGTCTTAGTGAGCTGCTGCTGAGGGCAGGAGTGGGAGATTGGAGGCATAGGCTTAGCCTTTTCCTTTCATGCCAGTGACAGCATTACAGGGAGCTCATCCCATGCTGCATGATTGTATCTAAAAATTTTCACTGCACGGTATCATTAAAACTCATGTTAAAAATAGTCATGCACAAAAAATAGTAATTTTCTAGCATCACTGAACAGAAATATTTCTGCTGAGGTTTTTCAGAGCATTCCATCCAATGCTTTCCAACACTTTATTTAATGATCTAGAAGTAAATGCATTTGCTGTTAATAAAACTGGCAGGCGACACATTGCAGAGAGGCATAGATGACAGCTTGAGTGACTTTATGAAGTAACCTCATTTAAAAAAAGAGCGGTTTTTAAATACAGCCAAAATTAGTATTTGCCTATGCACTGAGGGATGAGAAATGCATCTCTGTGAGAGGGGAATAGTGTCCTGGAAAGGAGAAATCCTAAAAGGGATCTAGGTGTCAAGCAGTTCAGGGAGAGAAGGTAGTGTAACACATTGCAGCAAACCAATCTGTAGTGACCTTGAGATGTAAAAAAATGAAGATCCTGCCTGCGAGGAGAGTTGGAATATTGCACACAGCATCTGCATCTTCAGGAAAACGTTGAAAAACTTGGGTTGTCATAAAAACGATTTACAGGTTGAAGAGAATGCGAAAAAGAGGAACACCCTAGGGTTTAATGTGCTCAGTTTATGTAAAAGAAGGCAGAGAATGATTATAATGCAGGAGTCCCTCAGCAAAGCAAAAAGGGTCTCTTCACTAGATCATTTTTTCTTCCCTGCAAGATTGCTTGTGATTAGAGCAGGGGAAGGGGAGATGGTATCTTGCTCCTGCAACATTACATAAATATAGGCATGTCAGTCAAGTGGGGAAAGAGCTCCCTGCCTTTGGTCATTGTTACGTAAAAAGGCCTTTCTGAGTTGTTTTTATTAGGTCCCTTCCAACTCTGACAATCCTGTGCCAATTAGCCTTGCGAGCAGCCTGTCACAGTGTGTAGCAGACTTGCTGTCTCTTTGCACCTGGGGGGACCTGTTTTGCCCACGCAGTGTGATGGACCCAGTGGCAGCCCAGTGTGTTTCACCGTGCTGCCGGGCAGTCAAGCCGTGGGATTTCATAGTCCCGGGCAGCCCTGAAGTCCCAAAGTTGGTGGGTCAGTGGAAATTCGTATGGGTTTTCCTGGTCTTTTTTCTTTTCTAAATGTTATGGGGTAGAACTTACTGAATCAGACCAGAATTAGACAATGTTTGCTTTCTCTGTTTTTCATGACGTGTATGTTATATTGTATGTTAAACCTGATGGAGTCTAAAGGGCATTCTTCTACAGAAAGCATATGATATCCCTAAATAGGTTTGAGAGTTCTTTTTATAAAGCTGAATTATTTATATGTTGTGCTTTCCTTGACATTTCTAGAAAGAAGTTGTGTGTAGCAGGGATACACTTGCATTGCACTTTCCACTGATGTAAACACAGCATTTTTGATGGATATGTACCTTACTAAATGAGCAGAGAGCATTTAATCTAGAATTTATATACCCGAGTCAGAAGAACTTTGAAGCATAAGAACTCTTTTGGCACTGTAGGCAGAACAGTTGTTTACAGCAATGGTAGTCTTTCCACATTGAGGTGTTTAAGAGCTTGGATTATGAAAGACATTCCTTTTCCCCTTTCCCTTCTTTTCCTTCTTTTTTTTCCTTCTTTTCCTTCTTTTTTCCCTTCTTTTCCTTCTTTTTTTCCCTTCTTTTCCTTCTTTTTTTTCCTTCTTTTCCTTCTTTTCCTTCTTTCTTCCTGTGCCCCAGGCTATGAGTTGCTGAGGGGTGTAGTCAGAGAGTCACTGAGCTCCCACGGGGACTGTGACACCAGTGGGATGCTGCAGGTTTCTGCCCTGAGTTCAGAACCTCTCAGAGCCAGTCTCTCAATGGATGGATTTCCCACGTACATAAATGAGTTTGTTTACAATTTGTGTTCATAAGCTCCCGTTACAAAGGTGTGCTAAACTGGCAGGAAACCATGTCTTCAGTCAGGACCCAGTTATAAACAAGATTGGGGTTAAAGCATTATCTTTTCTGCTTTTTCCCTCCTGTTTCTTCTCTTGTCCTAGGACTGTATTCCTTGGGTAACGGGACACTTCCTTTAATGTTCCAGCCCAGATTTGTCCGTGATCATTCACAATGTTATGCTTTACTTAGATAGTTAGTCTGTCTGAATGATTTGTGTACACTCCACCATGGATCCCCTTGAGTTTTGATTGTTTTTGTAATTTTTTAAAAATAACTTTTCCCCCCTTCCTCCCCAAGATAAAGAAATATTTTGATATTGCGTGGCTTACTAGACATTGTTTTTTCTACATGTTTCTTTGAATTAACATATTGTTTAGGTGCAACACTTGCATATTGTTGGGCTCTGATCAAACAGCAGTACCGTGATTCACTCTGCACACAGAACGTTTTTGTTTGTGGTTTGGGTTTTTTTAAAATCCATCTGTTAGTTGTATTGAAGTTTTCTAAGATTTTATTTAACGAATTAAAAAAGAAAAACTTGGCAACTATACCTAAGAAGCCTTAGCAGTTGTTTGTAGCTTGAGGAAATGCGAGTCTCTGTCAGTACCACCCTGCTGTTAGAGCGATGTTTTGGAGCATGAAAACACCACAAATGCCCAATTTCCACTTAGTGCTCCTTCAGACGGAGGGCATTGCCCAGTCGGGAGTAACTCTACCAGCAGTTGCTACCACTTTTTTTATTTTTCTGTCGAATCCCAGGGGTTGAAATGAATCAGCAACGTCGAGCTGATAAGCATGTTGAATTTGGAGGAATAATTGTTTTAAATAGTAAACCACTGTTTACTAAACAGTAAACCTTAACTACAGCAGTGCCAGTCTCTGCTATTACTACTTACAGTAAACGGTCGCACAAAAAGCCATATATGACTGTTACTTAGAAAAAGCATCTCGGAAGACCTTACTTGCAAAAGCATTGGCTTCAGTGACTGGTGATACAGTGGGTTTAAATGAATATCCTGCATCCCGGATCTGGTAGATGATATAATGAGTTATACTGCATATGTTGTGCCTATATGCAGATTACTTGAGCTGAATGCATAAATTTGTGCCCGTTTTATGGCTAGTAGCTAGATACATTTAGGAGGATTCACAGCTGATCGTTGGCTGGCCAGAAAAACATTCAGATAAGGTTAGGTACTTGTTGGAATATAAACAGTTAATAATAGGAAGTGGTAAAAGCAAAATAAAAATATGCCAGAAAGCCCAATCTTTGGTTTTTAGAGGTGTAGCTTGTTGTCTTTATTGTACTTACTGTGTCCCATCTAGGCCTGGCATTTTTGTGAACATTGGAATTTCTTCTGCAGAAGGCACGCTTTTGCAGGTGACTAGGAATTCATCAGCACAGATGAATTTATTATGGATAATGTAATTGCTTTAAAGTTATCTCTTTTCAGAGCAGCTTCCTTCTGTGTGCCCCCACCTATGAACAGAAACTGAAGGACTTTGGGGCTGTTCAGTGTCCCGCAGGAGGGGCTTCATTCACCAGCAGATCCAATTGTAGGGACCGTAGCAGAAGCCAGTTTAGAATCTGTTCCTGGACTGGTGGCTGTCGGATCTCCTCCAGTGACACCCGTTTGTAAACTTTGATCCACCTGTGTCATACGGTTCCTTTGATATCCCGAATATTGGACGATCTCACAGGCATTGACATGACCACTTCTGCCTGGGTAAGGCAATCTGAACAGCTTTTAATATTCCCCAGAGGTTTTGGCAGTATCTTGACACAAAAAGCTGTCTGTCCTACATTTTCTTTCTGCTTGGTAAGAAAAGAGAGCAATAGTACAGCACATTTCAAATCTCAGTTTATGTTGTCACAGTTTCGTGTAGAATTGAAGATGATTAATTGTCTAAATTTTTTTTTAAGCACTCGACTTCAAAACTGATCTGTTGTTTTCTTTTTTGTCCTTCCTGCTGAAATCTTACAGCCTTTTTGTTGTTTGGCCCATCTAGACATTGTGGTCTATTCTCACAAATTGTGGATGCTCACACATTCTGAGCATCAGAGATTCATCTGTTATTTAAATGCTGAATTACAGTTTTCTGTGTAGTCTACGTCTCTGTTGTGGTAAATCTTCTTGCATTGACTGGGCAGTAGCTGTTTTGCTTTTCAGCTTGAATTTTATTGAATTTATACTCCTTGAGCAAAGGATGGGAAAAAACAAACCCAACCCCTTCCCGGTCCAGAGCTACTCATTAAGCTACTCATAATAGTAACTGCTTTAGAATTACTTCTACTATGTGTGTCAAACTCACATTAAATCATCTTTGAAACGTGTATATATGTAATGCACTTTGAAATTGTCTATTCATAAACAAATGCATCATGTATATATTCAAAGTGAGTGGTTCATAAAAATTGTAGCAGAGAGGTAATGCACTCCTGTACATTTAAAATCATATTTAAAAATTCACGTTATCTCAGGAATTAGGTTAACTGAATATTTGATAAGAACTCTCCAAACTCACATGGCAGACTCTCGTTCCTTTCCAGCTCCTCCCTGAGATGATGCAGACTGGCATTCTGGCTTCTAAGAGCCAAGTGCATTAATTTTTAATATACTACAGGTTTATATACATGAAAGCAGAGGCTTGGAATGGTTTGTAAACAAAGACCCTGAAATGCCTGATACATTTCAGTGCTGGAGAAATAAAAAACCCTGAAGGAGATTGGGCTTGGGACCGTTTTTCTCTCTCTGTCTAGAAATGAGTATAATAAGTAAGCTTGAACACGGTTTAAGCTCAGCTCTATTGAGTACTGGCTGACACATCTCACTGTTCCTTGCCATTTTGTGTCTCATCAATTCTGGTTTGACTCTGTGCTTGGGAATAATCAGTTGCCAGGTTTAATGTTTGTTGTTTTTTCATCTTTCATATGAAAAGTTCTTGTGGATTTCTGCATTCCTGAAAATTATCAGATTTTTAAAAATTAACAGATTTACTATATGCTTCCTGCCCTTTTGTTAAGTCATGGAAGTTATGTATGTGCTTCATCAATATGTATGTATGTAAAAGTAAATGCAAGCATTTTGGACAGCATATTAAGGAATTCATGATATAAGCATGAGACTGTATTTGGCTGTCCTGCCTTTTTAGTCTCTTCTAGACAAAAAGCCATTATATTTTGGGTTACTTGGTTGGGAGTCACTTCTATGTACCCTTTGTCTGAGGTGGCCCGCTCCCTGTTGATGGTTCTGTCCTTTTCACATAGCTGACACAAGCTGCTTTAGAGCTGTTGTCTGTTTTGAATCTAATGGTTGATGGTTTCAAATCCAAACACCTCTCAAATCTTCAGTTCCCGCATGTCTTGGCTCTCTGGTGTATTCTCCCGGCTTGATTAGAAACTTCTCAGGATAGCTAGTCTGCAAATGTCCTTAAGATGTGGGAACAAACGGTTGATTCTCATATTGTTTTGTGAATTTCCAACAAACTCAGTTAATAATATAAATATCAGAGTGCATAATTACAACAAAACTATCATCACCTGGCCAAGGCATACAGGAATAAGTTCCTAAAGCTGTTAGTACTCCCACAGAGCATGTTCTGTTAGATTTGAGGTTTTTGTTTAGAATTTCCCAGTGCTATTTTAGATTTGTTTGCTGGTCAGAAGTTTACAGAAAGCAATGTTAATACAGCATTTAACAGCTGCAGAGAGGAGGGGGATACTGAAGAGTAACATTTTAAGTTCTGAAGTGTAGAAATCAACCTGATTAAAGGCATTGATTCATCAGCCAGCACCAAAAAATTCTTTCAAAGGTATGTTTTCTGTTCGGGAGCAAACATGCATTGCAGGAGATTACCAAACTCCACTTGGGGGAAGAATGTAATTAGCTGAGAGGTGGAAGAGCAGCAATTTCTGACAGTCCTGGGAACAGGGAACCAGCAGGGCACATTATGAATGTTAAAAATACACACAGGCTTCTAGGGACCACTAAAATAAGATGTTTCAGGGTTTAATGTGTTAGTTTTAGGATTACTAGAAATTCAAAGCTATGAGATGGGTAATTCTCCAGTGCATCTGTTCTGTGTCTTCATCACCGAAGGAGACAGTCCAGAATTTGATTTTGAGCTCTGGTTTTACTTCATTAGGCAAAACTTTGCAATAATTTCTCATGTTATGTTATTTTCTTAGAGTGTATGATTTTTTGCACCACTGTGAATTATTGCTTTCAAAAATTCTATTGTAAGGACCACCAACTATTTGTGGGAGCATGTTCTTTAGTTACAATTATTACAAAATAATTGCTTTTTTTTAAAGCTAACGAGACTTTCAGCTGTCATTGTTCTCTGATAACGTTGTCTCAAAAGTTGAGTATAATGGAGCAGAGTGATCATTAATTTACTGTATCTTTTGCTCTATTAAAGAGCTTTTTCTAACAGTTTTGGTTTTCAAAGGAAGCAGTTTCTGTTTCCATTTCTGTTGGTTGCTGTTTGCTGTAACTGAAAAATTTTCAGCATCTAAGACTTCTTCATCATGATTTAAAATGAGAATACTGTGGTTTCATCACCAGTTGTTCGTTACCTGGTACCTAGAAAAGCAGAGTTCTTTCAAACAAAGAGGCTAATGAGGGAAAGAGAAAGTAGAAAAAGTTGCCTGATTTGTTTCTACAAATTAAAGTTTGGCAGGAGTGTTGATCTGCCTGAGGGCAGGAAGGCAGATGTGCCCAGGTCAATGGTGTGAGGGTCACCAAGGCCAAGTGGCGGGTCCTGCCCATGGGTCACACCAACCCCATGGGCGCTCCAGGCTGGGGGCAGAGTGGCTGGATCTGCCCCAAGGAAAGGACCTGGGGGAGTTGCTCAAAAGGGGCTGAATGTGAGCCAGCAGTGTGCCCAGGTGGCCAAGGAGGCCACCAGCATCCTGGCTTGTAATCAGGAACAGTGTGGCAGCAGGGCTAGGGCAGTGACTGTCCCTCTGTTCTGGGCACTGGTGAGGCCCCACCTCAAGTGCCGTGACCAGTTTTGGGCCCCTCACAACAGGAGGGACATTGAGGGGCTGGAGCGGGTCCAGAGAAAGGCAATGGAGCTGGTGAGGGGTCTGGAGCACAAGTCTGGTGAGGAGAGGCTGAGGGAGCTGGGGGTGTTCAGTCTGGGGAAAAGGAGGCTGAGGGGAGACCTTCTCACTCTCTCCAACTCCCTGAAAGGAGGGTGTAGCTGTGGGGGTCGGTCTCTTCTCCCAAGGAACAGGCCATGGGACAAGAGGAAACAGCCCCAAGTTGCTCCAGGGGAGGTTTAGGATGGATATCAGGACAATTTTCTTCCCTGAAAGTGAAGCCTTGGAATGGGCTGCCCAGGGCAGTGATGGAGTCCCCATCCCTGGAGATATTTAAAAGATGTGTAGACATGGTGCTGAGGGACATGGGTTAGTGGTGGCCTTGTTGATCTTAAAGGTCTCTTCCAACCTAAATGATTCTTTGATTCTGTGTTTAGTCTGCTTGGTCCAAACATGTAATTCTGGTGTTTCTAATTAACTTGCTCATTAGACTGATGGTTCTTTTTGAGATGGGAATTGAGAAGGGTTCAGTTTTCTCAAACACGGAAGTCATTTAAGTCAGGATCTCTGACTGCCAAGGCGAATAACTTTATCTGAGGTCAATAACTTTAAAAGAGAGGCCTTTTCCCTCCAACTGCAGGGATTCGGGTGCATCACCTTGAGGAATTTTCTTGACCCTAGATTGTAGATCATCACAGGTGCTAAACCAAGACAGTGCCACAGAATGAGGTGCTTAAATCCACAAGGAAGGGTAAGCAATTGTCCTCCCTTATTAGCACGGACTATGAGACCTTTCAACTTTGCTCTCACTTTACGTGAAGTCTCAGTCAGAGATGCTTAAATTTCTCCTGATGTTGTGCAAGTGAGACATTAACTAATTCAGGGTTGTGCATTCCAGAGACCATTAGACATTGCTCTAGTGAATCAAAATTCACTTTTTTGTCTTTTTTAATGATTCTCTTCATGCAGATTCTCCTCCCTGTTCACTCAAGTACTTCTTTCCAATAGTTTTTCTTATCTTAAGTACTGTGGCTTCTGTTTATGTTCATGTGTTGGCTTTTCTGCTTTGAAGCCCCCCAAAATATTTGTCTTTAGGGGCCAGGAAACCATACTGGAGGGTAGATAGTTAATGGATCTAAGGTCCTAAAATTAGCATAGCTTACTCACGCTCAGTGCACTTCCAGTGGGGCTTTGGGAATGAAGAATAATGAATAAGAGAAATCTGTGCAAGCTCTTTGGAGCAGAGCCTTGCGGAATGGAGGTGACCCTCCAGATGCTCCTGTGGGCGGGAGGCCCCAAAATGATGATGGTCTGTGGCCCTGCTCTGTGTAAAACTGACCGTAATCATCTCAGCTGCAGCAGTCCTGCATGCTGCTTGGCTCGCTGCGTCCTCACCTCCAAACAATACATGCATTTGAGCAGTTCTGTGCATTGCCCAAAGCACAGCAGTTTGCACCCATTTCTGGAGGGAGTGCATTTGCTTAGGTACTGTTGCTGGCCTCTGTGCAGCCTGTCATAACTGAAAGGCACTGAACATGTTTTAGCTTAAATATCACTTCTGGTCACTTCATTGTTAGATAATGAACTTCCAGAACAGCTAATCTAATGTACTGTAGAGGCTGTGCTTTAATTACAATAATGTTGTTTTAGTATAATACAAAACACTTGTAAGATGCTTAGCTTTACCTTAGTGTTTTTTGCAGAATATTAGCACTACTTTTGCTAATGGGCTTTACTTGTCCCCTAGGAATGAAGAAATTTTATAGATGAGCCAGAGTGTGTAAATGTATCTGACGTTTTTATTTTCAGACACTATTCTTCCATTAAGTGTAAAACCCTGTTGTTCAAAGGGAAATCAAATGGAATGAATGTTACTGGTTTCCCAAATTTTTGTGTATTAATGTAGGGGAAGTACTTGGAGAAGACATGAAGGTGAAGTACGTCTGTACTGTATGTAGACATACAGGAACTTATTTTGTAAGAAAACGTCCGTTCTGTCCGGAGTGGCATTCAGCTGCAGCGCTTGAAATGATTTCTTTTGGTTTTGCTAAATTATTGCTAACCCCATGTAGGGAGGGCATCTGGTGTAACGCACTGCTGGTACTCGGCTGTCCCTGGACCACCGACACGGGTGGATTCCTGCCGCAGGAGCAGTGGCTGTTGGTGTGGTGTGTGTGCTCAGTCTCACATAAATGAGGAACAGACTCTCTTTCTGGTGGGCCAATAAAGAAGCAATTTTGCCTGAGGTTGGTTAAAGAATCATAGAATCATATGGGGTTGGAAGGGAACTCTGGAGATCATCTAGTCCAACCACCCCACTGGAGCGGGTCTACCTCAAGCACGTTGCACAGGAACTTTCCAGGAGGGTTTGGAATGTCTCCAGAGAAGGAGACTCCACCACCTCTCTGGGCAGCCTCTGCCAGGGCTCTACCACCCTCACAGGAAAGAAGTTCCTCCTCATGTTTAGGTGGAACTTCTTAGATTCAAGTTCGTGCCCATTTTCCCTTCTCCTGTCCCTGGGCACCACTGAAAAAAGACCGGCCCCATCCTCTTGACATCCTCCCTTGAAGTATTTATAAGCATTGATCAGATCCCCCCTCAGCCTTCTCTTTTCCAGACTAAAAAGCCCCAAGTCTTTCAGCCTCTCCTCGTAAGGGAGATGCCCCAGGCCCTTAATCATCTTTGTGGCCCTTTGCTGTACTCTCTCCAGCAGTTCCCAAGAAGAACTTAATGAGGTTCAATAAAGGCAAGTGTAGGGTCCTGCACCTGGGGAAGAAGAATGCCAGGCACCGATATAGGGTAGGGATGAACCTGCTGGAAAGCACTTCTGAGGAGAAGGATCTGGGGGTCCTGGTGGATATTAAACTATCCAGGAGCCAGCAATGTGCCCTTGTGGCCAAGAGGGCCA
Organism: Gallinago jamesoni; assembly: GCA_025769975.1. Taxonomy (NCBI): domain Eukaryota; kingdom Metazoa; phylum Chordata; class Aves; order Charadriiformes; family Scolopacidae; genus Gallinago; species Gallinago jamesoni. Next base: position 14,070,442 of record JAOQGH010000040.1, on the reverse strand, counting down.
ATGGGATCCTGGGCTGCGTAGGGAAGAGTGTGGCCAGGAGGTGCAGGGAGGTCATTCTCCCCCTCTGCTCTGCACTGGGGAGGCCACAACTGGAATCTTGTGTCCAGTTCTGGGCTCCCCAGTTCAAGAGGGACAGGGAACTGCTGGGGAGAGTCCAGTGTAGGGCAACAGAGATGATGGAGGGATTGGAGCATCTCCCTGATAAGGAAAGGCTGAGAGAGCTGGGACACTTTAGCCTGGAGAAGAGAAGGCTGAGGGGAGACCTTATTAGTGCTTCCAAGTATCTAAAGGGTGGGTTGAAGGATGATGGAACCAGACTCTTTTCAGTGGTTCCCAGTGACAGGACGAGGGGCAACGGGCACAAGCTGGAACATGGGAAGTTCCACTCCAATCTGAGGAAGACCTTCTTTGGGGTGAGGGTGGCAGAGCCCTGGCAGAGGCTGCCTAGGGAGGGTGTGGAGTCCCCTTCTCTGGAGATCTTCAAGCCCCTCCTGGATACCATCCTGAGTGATGTGCTCTGGGCAACCCTGCTTTGGCAGGGGAGTTGGACTGGATGGTCTCTAGAATGTCCCTTCCAACTCCAACAATTCCATGGTTCTGTGAGTGAAGCGAGGCACACACTTTGAGCCTTGGCTTGTTCGTGGCTTTGAGGTTCTGAATCAATACAGAACAGTGGGAGACTGCTGCCGTGTGAGCATGCTAGGGACCACCATGGCCAGGAACAAAAGCACAGACTGGGAAAAAAAATAAATCCTAACCTGCAATTATGTGCAGATATAGTGCACCAAATCCTCTATGCCCCAAAACCTCCTTTTTTTTTTTTTTCAGCCTCTGCAAGACTAAGGTGCAGATTGTGTTCTATTCATTAGGGCTGGAATAATGACTTACAATGGCTCCTGAAATCACTACCCTTTTGCTAGGGCAAAGAAAGCAGCGTGGATCTTTATAGGCAAGAGAGACTAATAATTTCTCTCCCTCTAAAATCCCCCCTCGCCCCTCCTCTCCCAGACCAAGCACACTTTTAAAAAGGCTTTTAAATAATTTCATGTTCCTTAATGAAATTACAGCAGCAGTTTCCTCCTTTAATAGCACTCTTCTTCTTAGTAATCTTGTTTTAGCTACAGTTTTTGATGGGAGAGAGGGCTGGTAGATGAATCATCTGTTGCCCCTCTTGATTATTTTGCCTGCCTCAGGAAGAAGGAATTCTTTTTCGGGGCAAGGACTCTTGTTCAGAAGAGGAAGCTCCCGTTTATGTCTGCTTTTAACTAGGAGGGGTAAAAATTTTATTTGGATGGTTAATCAGGGCATAGACAGATGAATTGTGAAGGTGTCTCTGATCCAGCACAACGAATGGCAGGGTCCTGGCACCGAGTTACTGACCTCAAATGAATTAAGCTGTCTTCTGCAAGCTCTACAGGCCAGCTCCTGCACATCACCTTCTTACAGAAAGCGCTGGAAGGCACCGGCTGAAAGAAGGGTCAAAGACTGACCAAGACCCCAGCATTAACGGAGACAGGGGGGCACGAGTATCTTAGTTCAAGAGCTGTGATGTGGATGATCGCTCCTCTGACAACCTCAGATATACGCAAGGCCAGAGAGAGAACTTTTTAGCAAGAGATCTGATTTTATTTACCGAAACACAAGGAGCCAGAGGTGCCAGTGAGGGAGAACAAAGATTGCATGAACGTTGCAGGTGAGACCAAACTACGCATCAAGCAGTGATTCAAATCAATGCATTAGTAACTGGAAAGAAATCTAGAGGAATTGTCATAGCCATTGGTCCTTTTTAAAACAGTAGATATCTATAAATCAGTGTCGTTATGTAAACTCATTACTGGGCCTTTCCACTGGAGGAGCTTCTCAGGCACGTCTCCACTGAGACTGCACTGGCGTGATGCTCAAACTGAGCATCAGCAGTGTGGTGTTCCACACTGGTAGGTTTTCCAGGTGACCAGAAACAGTGGACAGTATCAGCTGAGGATGCTGCTGTGCGAGAGCCTAATAGCAGCGAGGAATGCATGAACCCTACTCCACTGACAACGAATAGGATGCTTTCAAACAAAGATGATGGCATAATAGCTTTAAACACCTCATATTTGTTTCTTCTGTCATGTACCGTTACTCTTCATGCCGAGGTTTAAGAAGCTGTGAGCTGGTCAAGGCCAACCATGTGGCTAATGTGGTGAAAGGAATGTCTTTGCCTGAAGAGAAACGTGCCATTATGTACATATGTCTGATACCTCAATCCATTGCACCTTAACAATTCATCACAGAGATACATGTCTGCTTTCCTCCCTACTCATTGAATATGTCCCCTCGACAGACACGGGTATTTTATTGCATTTTACTGAATTCTGCCACCTCCTCTTGGCATGACAACAGCACCTCGTGGTCAACAACAGCTCCTGCTCTGACAAAGTGGTCCAGACACGGGGAGAAGGATGTCAGGCCTCCCTCCTCTGACAGCAGATTATCTGAGATGTCAGTGGCTTAGTCTGAATTTAGATTGGATTTTAATTAGATAAAACTTCTAACTGCATCTTGGACAATTTCTCCATGAATTTCTCATGGGAATTAGAGATCTGACACGGTGGCAATTGGCTAGAACCAACATATCCAGAGCACATTTTCTTAGCATTGGTCAAATCAGTTCATGTATGAAAGGAGGAAGGGAAAATTCCTTCCATGAAAAAAGCACTAGCTATTTTGGTCACGAGTGGCATCAGCTACTTATAACTTTTTTCCTGGAAATGAATGGATGGTTGTGCAGGTGGCATCACCAGGAAGGTTTTGACTTGCTTGAAATTGATGAATGTTCCAAGAAAAAGAAGGGGTGATCAGAACTAGCATTCGACTCACGCGGCAGGAAGAGCATCTCTATGCCCTGACCTGCTGAATTCATGCAACTCGGATCCTCAAGGACTGGTTTCAAAAGTGTACAGGTAAATCAAGCCTCAATTACTTGGGTAGAAGCATTATAAACTAGGGGAAACACCATTACTCCTAAGAAAATAATTGGAGGGGTGCTGAAGAGGACAATGAATCACCTGATGAAATAATGCAAAGAGCATAAGGAATAAATAAGAAGAAATTAAAACCTTGATACATAATCAAAATGAGAACTGCTTTTGACTCTCACCAAGGAGAAGGAACTGCTTATAACATGCAAGAGGAATGCAGCTTGGGTGAGAATGACCATGAAACAACAAGAGTTCACAAGTCATAGGAAAGGAAGGAAGGAGAACAGCAAAATAAATACAATGGACTTCCAGAAACCATATTTCAAAAACCTCATAGAACTGATAATCATGAGAAACAAGACTCAGAGAAAAGAGAATTCAGGAAAGTTAGCAGCACCTTAAAGAAACAATGGTAAGGACATCAATTCAAACAGTCCCAGCTGAGAAGGGAAAACAAGTGTTGTAAGAGATGGGTGATTTGCTTCAATCACGACCATTTCATTGACCCCTAATGCAAGAAAGAGTGCATTCAGAAAATGGAAAAGAGATTTACTTACATTCAAATTTAAATGCACAAGCTGAAGATGTAGGGATCAAATCAGAGAAGTCAAGATAGAAAATTAAATATAGGATCAACAAGATATTAAGAAAACATAAAATACATTATCGGGGACATGAAGACTGTGGAAGAACTACTCAACAGGGAAGGAAAGCTAGCAACGCATGATGTGAAGACAGTGGAAGTACTTGCCTTTTCTACTTCAGCTTTCAGTAAAAAGACCACTCGCACACAATTAGTGTCACAGACGACAGAGAAAGAACTCAGTCTAGAAGGAAGAAAGAATAAGTGAAGAACACTTTGCAGGATTGAGTACTGTGTGCTTAGGCTCCTTGTTGAAGCGACCTTACTGCTGTTACCAGCTCTCTGAGACCCCACAGAGGACTAGCAAGATGTCAGAAGACTGGAACAGATAAAGAAAAACTCTGTAAACTTCTGGAAAATAACAAAGAAGTGAGTAACAGCTGACACAAATTTGTTAAATAACCCAGATATTTTTCTTATCACTGGGGCACCAGGGTACACAAGAACTAGTAGATACAACAAACCTATCCTTTATTAGGGATTTTGATGCTCATATCACATTGTTCTAACTAGAAAACATGATCTAAAGTTCCAAGGCTAAAAAGCTGCTCAGTAGAGGGCAAACCAAACTGAAGTCAACAACATCATGCTGTTGCAAGAAAGAAAGAAAGAAAAGAAACACTAGAGCAAGCCTCATGCTTGCACGTATAGCAAGGAGCGACCTCTGCCTGGTCTGCGATGTGTTCCTCCCACTTCATCCAGTGCTCCTAAGATCTCACCAGAGCTCGGTGTCCAATTTGGGGCACTGGATTTTAAGAAAATTGAGGAACAACAGCAGAGAGACCACAAGAATGATCAAGGGTCTAGAAAATATGGTCTACAATCTATATAAGACCAGAAAAATACTGGGGTTGTTGTTGTTTGGGTTTTGGTTTTTTTTTTTCATTTTAAAGAAGAGACATCAAAGAGAGGCGCAACCATAGTTTTCAAATACGTAAAGGACAGCAGAAGAAGGAGAAGAAGGAATATGCTGTGCTCCACATCCACTGCAAACAAGTCAAGAAGTGGATTCAAAGCACAGCAAGGCAGTAGCGTATGCTTTCTGATGGTTAACCACCAGGACAGGTTATCAGAGCTAAGGAAGTTGTATCTGGGGACGTTTTTAAGAAGAGATTGGATGCCTGTCTGTTATGCAAGAAGCAGGCACTGTTTGTCCTTCTTTGTGGAATGCAACAAACTAGATACGCTCTGGATATCCCTCCTGACCTTATTTTCCATAATTCACGCATCAGGAAAATCACAGAGAGAGGTTTGTTTGGGGATAACCGCAATGAACCTGAAGAGCAAAGGTTGGCTGTGGATAGTGGATGCAGCATGGTTCAGTCAGTTTTGAGAAGGCTTCTCAGATGGGTTGTCTTCTGAAAATCCACAAAGATAAGCCACTAGGACAGCCAGAACTTCACTTTTAAGAGAGTAGGCTGAGTTGGTTTATCTAATTTCCACCCCACCCCCCCCCACTCCCCAAATGACCAGTTAACACCTACACCCTTTCTCCAAGCATTAAGATTTCAGGAGGGCTTTTGAAAATGGGAGGTGATCGGTTGGGAGGAACCCTCAAAGAGCACGTTCAATAGATCTCCTTCATTTTACTAATATTGCTGGCCGTTAGTACCAAGCTGTACAAGCTGAGACCGATCGACTTCTTCGGGCCAGACTCAGCATATGCTGCTGCTGGCAGAAGCCCAGGCCCCAAAAAGCAGAAAGGAAAGCACGCCAGGCAGCAAAGTTGAAACGATAGGAAACCACCTCCTTTCTGCTCTGGAGCCTGCAGAGACCAGCGCCAGCTCCGAGCCGGGCAACCACTGAAATAGGAAAGGGTGGTGGCCAAGATCTCAGCTTCTTTCCTGGCACAACTTCCCTTGAGTGTAACTTTACTTTCCTGGTAGTAGTCAGATAATAAGCGCTACCTTGTGCCTCCTCTACTCGGTCTTCTCCCGGGCTGTAGGAGCAGCTCAGTCCTAACTAAGAGAAACCACTTCCAGGTCTCACACTGGAAGTTATTTAAAAACAACAATCCTTGCCGTCCGGGTCTGCTTTGCTTCTACGAAGAGCACACACACGCGTGTACGCGCTCGTTAGAGACATTACATAAGCCGTATGAATCCAACAGGACTCTTCAGTCAAAGTCAAGGGAAAAAGACATGTCTTCACCCTGCCAAAGTCCGCAGCAAAGCTCAAAATACCTCACTCCGCTCCAGCCAAGTTCCACAAAGAAGAGAGAAAGAAAAATCCTTCTCCTCTGGTTACCCTCTAGCTCTCTTCCCTGAGCAGTCTCCTCCATTCATATCCTTAGCCCTGGCCCACAAGGCTTCCCATGGAGGAGGAAGGAGAGAAATTAATTCTTCACAGCTGGTTCCGTCCTGCAATGCCTTGCTCTCAGGACAGGCAGCTGTATGTAGCCTTTGCGGCCAGAAAGGGAGGGTTAACTCCTACCCTGCCAAGTTTCAGATGGACAACGTCCAAAATGATCTTCTTGCCTTTAACTTTCCCAGGCGGCCGCATTCTGAGCTGAGTAAATGAGATATATATGTCCCTATCCATACCCACACGCGTCCTGACAGACGGCATCCCCATCCCTCTGCTGCCTCCTAAGACAAACAGACAAAGCCTGCCCCTTCCTCGCTGCTAGGATCCTTGGGGGAGAGTTTATGCAAATGATCTAACGAGCATGCTCGCGAAGGATTTGCATACAGGCATAAACTCTAGCGCGGGAGCACAGGCAGAGCACTAACCCCAAAAATCCTGTCCCAGAGGGGTTGGAATGAGGAGGTGCTGGGTGTCAGCACTCCACCCTGCCTGAGACCGGCAGTGAGAGCATCCCTCCCCTGCCAGAGGGACCGATGTTCTCCAGTCCCGTCCCCTGTGCAGGATGAGTAACTGCTGACTGCGAGCTCAAGCCCCGGTTAAAATCAAGCATGACTTTCCTCAGCCCCTATCTCCATGCACAGACACCCCCCCACCACCACCCCCTGTTCCCACCTCCTACTCTCAACAGGGGTTGCTGGAGAAAGGAGAAGGAGCAAGAAGTGAGGGAGCAGCGATGGGTCTTTTTTTTCAATCTGGATCTTGACAGCCCTTATTTTGGTGAGGAGGGAGTGAAAGAATCACAGAATCACATGGGATTGGAAGGGACCTCTGGAGATCATCTAGGCCAATCCCCCTGCCAAAGCAGGGCCACCCAGAGCAGGTGGGGTTGGAATGTCTCCAGAGAAGGAGACTCCACCACCTCTCTGGGCAGCCTCTGCCAGGGCTCTGCCACCCTCACAGTAAAGAAGTTCCTCCTCATGTTTAGGTGGAACTTCTTAGATTCAAGTTCGTGCCCATTTCCTCTTGTCCTGTCCCTGGGCACCACTGAAAAAAGACCAGCCTCATCCTCTTGACACCCTCCCTTGCAGTATTTCTAAGCATTGATCAGATCCCCCCTCAGCCTTCTCTTCTCCAGACTAAAAAGCTCCAAGTCCCTCAGCCTCTCGTCATTAAGAGAGATGCTCCAGGCCCCTCATCATCCAGAAGAACACCTCAAAGCTTTTGCTCAGCGTAGGAAAACTTATATTGACTTCCCCTCAGCACGGGACGGCACAGACGGTCCCCTGACTCAATGCAAAAGCAGAGGGACCTTCCTCTGGGGACAGAGAGGGGAAGGATGATCCTCTCAAGGCAGGAAGGAAAAGAAAGGAAAGGTCCCTTCCTCACTCACCGGGCAAAGGATGGCTGCAGGTGCAGGGCACGACCAGATGCAGAACAGCTGGGGACGCCAGCGGGTTGGGTGACAGCAGCCTGGGCTGCAGGTGTGGGCATCAGAGGAGACGCGTTACACTTGGCAGCCGGGGCCTGGGGTGGGTCTTGGAGAGAGCACAGCTGACCAGGAATGAGTTATGGATCCGGCTGCCTCCAGCGTGCTTGCTCAGAGCCGGGGAAGCCCCGTTCCGAGAGCTGCCCTGTGGCGGGGGTCCGGAGCCTGAGAAATGCCGGAGCAGGAGAAGGACAAGACCTTCCACCATGCCCCCAGATCCTGAAGGGTTTGCTGACCTGTTGGAAGTGTCCAAGCCACCCTAAGGGCTGCACGGGACCTTTTGCTTTTCCTCTTATCTAACTCCATCTCCCCCAAAATGCCAGTGGGAGGCAGCCCCCGTGGGAAGGCAGGGGGTGGGCAGGAGGCTGGACTGTCCTACTGCAGGGATGGTCCCACAGGGACAGCCTGAGGTGGGTTGTCCAAGCTGCAAGGGATGGCTCCTCTTAGCCATACTCGGCATTCACCTCCAGATCTGGTCACCTGGCTTTTTTTAAAAACAAACAAACAAACAAACAAAAAACACAAAAAAAACACTCCAAGTTTGTACGTTAAGAAATCTTTAACAACCACAGGGAGAGATCTAAGTAGCTCAAGCTGAAAACGGGGCTGCAGCACTGAGAAGAATAAACTGAAAACTTCCCTCAGAAAAAAAAATAAAAAAATAAAAGAATAGCTGCACCTCCCCACTCCACTCCACTCCCGTGAAGTCAGGTTACAGTGAGAAAAAAGGCATTTTTAAATGGCACCAGAGTTGGTTGGGTTTTTTGGTTTTGTTTTTTTTTTTTTCTTTGAGTAGTGTAGAATATTTACAAAGGTGAAACCAAAGCACAGCGAGAACTAAAGGTAACAAAGAAATTCTAGGATCCAGCAGGTAACCGAGCTTGGCTCTGCGGAGACCCAGCATATGCTCCAATTCCTGGATCATCTTTCTTCCCTACTGCATTTTTGCTCAGCTGGGTGATAAAAATATATGTCTTCCTCCACAGGCGTAGGGACCCCGTGATGCCGCAGGTAGATCGGAAGGTTTTATGTTTTGTTGATGATGATACAGGCAAACGAAATACCTGCCTTGCAAAATATTTTGGCTGCCGTCCACCGCAAAGGAATGGTTAGGCAGAAAGGTAGTCGGAGAAACCCCTGCCCTTCAGCCACTGGGATCGGGTAATTAAAAACTAAAGAGCGTTTGCCCGTCGATTTGGAGGCACGCAGCTGGGCAAGGGTAGGGGCCCAGCAAAGTTTCTGATTAACAAAAAAAGCAGTGACTTTAAAATTTAAGCAGCTCCCCCTCCTTTCCCTTTGCCACCTTCTAAAGGTGGTTATACCGGAGGTTATCTTAACCCAAAAAAACCCCAAAAATAAATAAATAGATATATATACACAAAAAAAATGCTTGAATGCAGTGATGTCGGGAGGCACAGTTTCAAAGAGAGGACGCATAAATTAATTAAAAACAATATCCAGGGTCCCACTTCAGAGAGCTCCCGTTCGAGCTCCGAGGAGGGATGAGAGGGAAAGCAGGGGATGCTTCCTGGAGAGCAAGTAAGGTGAATCGGGACCAGCCCGAGGGGGTAGGCAGGAAAACTCAAGCAGCCCCCGGCGGGTGGGAGATGCGGGGTGGGGAAGGCGAAGCGGGTCCATAGGTGGCGGGGAAAGCGGGATGGGGGGGGGGCAGACAAGAGGATTTTGGAGAGCTGGCTGGCCAGCTGGCACATGTAGAGCAGCTGCTGCTGTGTCAGCCTAGGAGAGGAGCTGCAGCTGCAGGCTGGCCATGAATGGCAGAGGAGCAGCGAGCCGGCTGGCTGCGGGAGGGATGGAGGGTGCTGAAAAGCCAAGGGGGAGGTTCAGTGAAAGGTTTGGGTTGTTTTTTGTTGGTTTGGGGTTTTTTTTGTTGTTGTTGGTTTTTTTTTTCCCGCGCAGGGGAAAATGACAGCCCTTGGATTTCCGAGCTGTTTGTTCTCCGATTGCCTGCTCCAGTGCGGATGATCACTGCTAAAGAGTTAAAAATGGGGAAAGGGAGGGAAAACAGAAGGAAAACTTCGGTCCTAAATGCAGTGGTTTTTTTTTTTTAGAGCATCCGTAGCATGCAGTTGCCTGGATGTATAGCTTTCATAGTTGTCAGGAGGGATCAAAATCACAGGGTCCTTAAACTAAAGGAGAAATCTCTGCTCAGTTACTCTCGTGGTTGCTGGAGCCACCACTGGAGGAGGAGGACATGCTCGCACCACTTGGCCATCTGCTCCCTGTGCCACACACGTCACCCCCAGCGCCCCACGAGCCACCCTGGGAGAACTCCGCTGGGGCTGCAGGTGCACACCCCCTTTCTGCTTCTACACCAGTGTGGGCACACGCAGCCCACCCATTCCTCCACGCGTGCTCCCCCCACAGCTCTGGGTACCTGCACCCCACACAACTCCTCTGGGGCAACGGGGAGTTTGGAGCTCCCACCTCCTGTGTTTCTCTGCAGCCATAGGTGGTGGCACCCACCCCATATGCTCCTCCACAGCTGCGGGTGCTTGCACCATGCATGCTCTTCCACAGCTGTGGATGGTCCCACCTTCACCTTCTCCTCCGCAGCTCCATTTGTGGGTGCCGTGTGTGTGCTCCTACGTGGCTGTGGGCACCCCCAACCAGCACAATCCTCCACAGCCGTTGAGTGCATACCTCATAGAATGGTTAGACTTAAAAGGGACCTTAAAGACCATCTAGTTCCAACTCCCCCTGCCATCATGCCCACTCCCGCACAGCTGTGGGTGCTCCCACTCTTCCCCACCTGTGGATGCATGAACTATGAGTCCTCTTAGCTTGCTGGAGTGCTCCCACCAACCTCAAGCCCTTCTCCTTGACCACGAGTGCTTGCACCACACATACTCTTAGCTTGCTGGGGTGCTCCCACCCCAAGCCCTTCTCCTTGACCACGAGTGCTTGTACCACATGTGCTCTTAGGTTTCTGGGGTGCTCCCAATCCGCCCCAAGCTCCTTCTCTTTGACCACGAGCACTTGCACCACACATACTCTTAGCTTGCTGGGGTACTCCCACCCCAAGCCCTTCTCCTTGACCACGAGTGCTTGTACCACGTGTGCTCTAAGGTTTCTGGGGTGCTCCCAATCCACCCCAAGCTCTTCTTGACAAGTGCTTGTACCACGTGTGCTCTAAGGTTTCTGGGGTGCTCCCCCCACCCCAAGCTCTTTCTCTTTGATGAATGTTTGCACTACATGTGCTCTCAGGTTTCTGGGGTGCTCACCCCCACCCCAAACTCCTTCTCCTTGAGGATGAGTGCTTGCACCATGCATACTCTAAGGTTTCTGGGGTGCTCCCAACCCACCCCAAGCTATTCTCCTTGACGAGTGCTTGCAATACATGTGCTCTCAGGTTTCTGGGGTGCTTCTCCCCCCCCCCCCCCCGCCAAGCTCCTTTTCCTTGACCACAAGCGCTTGCACTACGTGTGCTCTTCTTCCCCACCTGTCTACCCACGCACACCCCCGCCCTTTGCAATTCCACCCCACCGTGGATGTGGGTAACCCCTCCACAGCTGGGGTGCACCCACCCTACGACCCCCGGGGTTCGCACATCCCACGGTTTGCGCCTCTCCCTCCCCAAGCCGGGGCAGACACCCTGCTTCCCCCCCTTATAGCGCCGGGCAGGGCGAGTCGAGGCGAGCCGGGGGCCACCACCGCCGCCCTTTAAGAGCCGCGGCGGGAGCAGCGCTTGGCCCCACCCGCTGGGTCCGCGGGGCCGGGCCGTCCCCCCTCATTAATATGAAGGCGGCGGCAGCGGCGGCGGCGAATGGGTAACGAAGCTGTCACTCCGGTACCTACTTGTTGGGTGTCCGCGGAGCCGAGGCGCACAGAGGGCGAGCGGAGCCCGCGGGAGGGGAGCGGCGGAGGCGGCGGTAGCAGTGCGCACCGGGCGGCCCCCGCCGGCAGCCCATGCCCTGCGCCCCCCGGTGTGCTGCGGGCGGCTCCCCCGCCGCCCATGCGGCGAGCGGCCGCCGGTGCGTGGCCGGTGGGCTCCTGTGAAGAGGAGGTGGAGGAGGCGGTGCGGAGGAGCAGCAGCAGCAGCAGGAGGAGGAGGAGGTATGCGGGGCGCCGGTCGGCGGAGCCGGGCGCCCCGCGCCGCCGCGCTGGGCCTGGCGCTGCTCCTCGCCTCCTGCGTGCAGGTAGGGAAGGTGGGGGGGGGTGTGCGTGTGCGGGGTCCGCTTCCACCATCCGCACATCGTATATATATAGAAATATATATACATATGCGCTGCTACGGTGGGGTTGAGCCCGCAGCCGGTGAAAGTTGGGGGGGGGGGGTGTTAGCTCCTGGCTCCCCTCCTCCTCGTTGCGCTCCCACCTTGCGCACATCATATATGTATATAAAATAATATATATGTATGCCACTGCGGTGGGGTTGAGCCTGTAGCCGGTGAAAGTTGGGGGGAGGAGTGTGTTCGGGGGGGGGGTCCGCTCCCGGCTCCCTCCTGCCCGCTCCGCTTCCACCTTGCACACATCGTATAAAAAAAATAAAATATATATATATATAAAATAACATATATATATGCGCTGCTACGGTGGGGTTGAGCCCGCAGCCGGTGAAAGTTGCGGGGTGGGGGGGGTGTTGGGGAGGGGGAGGCTCAGCTCCCGGCTTCCCTCCTCCCCGCTCCGCTGCCACTTTGTGCACGTTATATATATAATATATATATAAAATAATATATATATATACGCTGCTACGGTGGGGTTGAGCCCACAGCCGCTGAAAGCTGAGAGTGGCTGGGGAGGGGGGGGGGCTGGTTGCAGCCCCCCCCTCCGCCACCGCCGTCCCGCTGTAGTAAAGGAAGCTGTTCTCTCCCCCTTTGGGTGTTTGTTTGTTTTTTTTTTTTTATTTTTTTATTTTTAGGTGTCCCGGTCCACGGGCTATTTCGAGCTGCGGCTTAACTCGGTGCGGAATGTAAACGGCGAGTTGTTCAATGGGGAATGCTGCGATGGCATGAAAAGCCCCCAGAACCAGGACTGTACCCGGGACGAGTGCGACACTTACGTGAAAGTCTGCCTCAAGGAATATCAGGCCAAGATCACCCCCGTCGGACCCTGCAACTACGGATTCGGATCTACCCCCGTTCTCGGTGGAAATATTTTCTATTTGAACAGCAACAAATACTCCCATCAAGGCAGAACCCCCGAGACGGGCAGGATTGTTATTCCCTTTCAGTTTGCCTGGCCGGTAGGTTGATGATGGGGCTGCTGTTGTCGGGGGGGGGGGGGGGGGGGGGGGGGGGGGGGGGGGGGGGGGGGGGGGGGGGGGGGGGGGG
>JAOQGH010000040.1:13987948-14057745 GCA_025769975.1 Gallinago jamesoni | reverse complement strand
CCGTTGCCCCGCCCCCTTTTCCCCCCCCCCCCCCCCCCCCCCCCCGCCGTCGGTTCCGCAGTGCCTCTTCTCTCCCCCCCGGGTAGGAAGCCGGGTCAGCTCCCGGTGCGCTGCCTGGGCGGGGCCGGTCGATTGCCGGTGGCTGCGGGTCACGGAGCGGGGGTGGAGGGGTTGCGGGGAAAGCGGGGGTGAGGGAGCGGAAGGGCGCGGGGAGCGCAGTAGCCTCGTAGCGGGGGGCTACCGGCGGCGGCGGGGGAGCGGCTGCGGCATGGCCGGCGGTTGCGGCCGGATGGCGTGATGGGCTCCCGCACGGGCTGCAGGTGTGCCAAAATGTTTATTAAAAAAAAAGAGGAAAAAAATTATAAGAATAGTGGTGAAAAGCCGCCCGCGATACGCCCGACGGCGGCAGCGCAGCGCGACCCGCTGCTACCGGGCACCCCCGGCTCCGCGCAGGGCGCTGCTGCCGCCGGCAGGGGGCGCCGCCGGGCGGTGCAGGTTGGAGGCGGCTGAGGGGGGCGCGGCGCGGCGCGTGCCGCGGCGGGAGGGCGCGAGCTTGCCGCCCCTCCCGGGGTGGGGGCGGCCGTTGGGCGCTGGGGTCGGCGGGGCGGGAGCCGCCGGCGGTGGGTGTGAGGGCGGAGGCGGCGGGGAGGGGAGGGGGGGCTGGCCGCGTCCCGAGCGCTCGTTGCGCGCCCTCCCGAGACCTGCGCTCGCCGCCGCCCCGGTAGCGGCGGGAGGCCGGAGCTGGCCGCCTAGGGGCGCGCGGATGGGGAGGAGGGAGCGGAGCCCTGCTCTGATCCTGTCAGACACCGGATCCGCGCCTTGGCCGTGTGGCGGCGGAAGCTGTGGGCGAGACCTTGGTGCTGCCTCCCCCCCCCCCGCCCTTCACTCACCTCAGGGTCTTGGGCGTTTCAGTGACATCCCCTCAGGGTCTTGGCGGTTTTCTGTGGCACCCCCCTCAGGATCTTGGAGGTTTTGTGTGACTCCCCCTCAGGGTCTTGGAGGTCTCGGTGGCACCCCTGCAGGGTCTTGGAGGGTTTTCTGTCCACCCCTTCAGTCTCTTAGAGGTCTTGGTGGCACCCTCCACAGGGTCTTGGAGGTTTGTGTGAGCCCCCCTCTGGCTCCTGGGAGGGTTTTCCTGTGGCAATCTTCTCATGGTCTTGGAGGGTTTTCTGTGGCAGTCCCCTCAGGGTCTTGGAGGTCTTGGTGTGGCACCCCCTCAGGCTCTTGGGGGCTTTCTGTGGCACCCCCACCACCCCTGGTCCCCTTACCCAGTCTGTTATCTCAGCCCCCCACCTTGCTGTGGGCCACAGGGCCAAGGGGCAGCTCCGCAGGGGCCGCAGGTCAAGGCTTGTCCACGCTGTCGGGGGACAGGGGTGCTTACTTCAGCTCTTTGGGGGGGCTCTGGGTACAGAGCTGGGGGTGCCCCCCGTGGCAGGGAGGGAGGGAGAGAAGGCCGGGCTTCTTGCCCGGCTGCAGGCAGGTAGGATCCTGCAGGGAGTTTCACAGCTGTTGCTCCTGGCTTTTCCAAGTGGGCCAGGGGGTGGAAGCTGGCAAGTTGCGAGGCGCTGAGGAATGGGGATGGTGCAATGAATGTCCTAGCTCGGGAGGGAGATGAGAGTCGGGAAGTCCCGGTACCTGCCGATTGTGTTTGGTGCCCGGTGACCAACCGATGAAACGGCCCTTAACCGACCCCTGGGTAGCTCACGGGATCTTTGTTGCTTGGAAAGCTGCTGCTGGGGGAGGGTTAGAGACAAAACTCCTCGCTTGTACCCTTTGTGCTAAAGGAAACTGGTCGCCATAAATCACTTAACTTTATGCAGTCCTGATCACCCTCCACCCCGATGCTCATGCCACCTCAAATTAAGAGCTGATTGCAATTTCAAGGCTTTGCTCAAGTTACCAAAAAAAAAAAAAAGACAAAAGGCAAACCAAAAAAACATGGTACAGCCGATAAATTTCTTTGTGTGGGGGCACCTGCATTCTGACTTCCAAGTTGAGGTGTTTTGATTGCATTTGTTGTGTCTGTGGCCTGTTGGAAGTTAGAAAGGTTCCTGTTATCAGGTATAGCCAATACTGTTAAAATGGGGTATTTGGAACTCTGCCCTTAAGTTCTAAGATCAAAGGGAAAATTAAGATTCTTTCTCCTCTTTATTGACCATTTAACACAGGCTTGGTGAAATCGGAAACTCCTCAGTAGATTTTGGTATCATGGGCGCTTCAAACTTTATATATAATCTGTGTGAGGAAGTGAAGGTGACTTAACTCAGGCTTTTATTTTGCCAGTTTCTAGTATTGCTACTTGAGACAAGAGGAGGGTTTGGTAATCCTTACAATGCGGGTCCCCAAGCCCAGCCTTCTTTGGTTTTTTCTCTGTTGGAATAAGCACATTCCTACCTTGCAGCTGCCGGATATTGTTGTTCTACGCTCATCAAGTCCTAAGAAAAGGCCTGCTTGACCTACCTCTTGCAGGTAAATTGCCACGGCGTCTCTAGTATACAATACCGTGCCTGCCACTAGTTTTTTTTTTATCACTGCCTCCAGCATTTCAAAGGACTTGAAATATTCTTAAATACTAGGTCTTTCTTTCCACCGTTTGTGGGGGATTTTTTTTTTTGCAGCTGTTGCAAAGCATCCTATAATTTATTTAAACAGTCCCACTGCAGTTCAGTGGGTGGTTGGCTGATTTTTTGGATGATTTTACTG
Organism: Gallinago jamesoni; assembly: GCA_025769975.1. Taxonomy (NCBI): domain Eukaryota; kingdom Metazoa; phylum Chordata; class Aves; order Charadriiformes; family Scolopacidae; genus Gallinago; species Gallinago jamesoni. The sequence continues at coordinate 14,055,042 of JAOQGH010000040.1, read as the reverse complement.
AACGCTCTCCCTGCCCACCCTCAATTCTAAAAATAAGTTGTGGAGTAGTTGTGCTTTTAAAAACAGTCCCTGTATATTGCAGTCTGTGGATGCACTGGTGGAAGGAAATTCCTCCTGTATGTTGTAGCTGTATCTTGAACTTCGGATGTTCAGCCCGTTGATGGGGAACACAGCACCTTTGTCACAACTGTACACAAGCTGTGTAGGCTCTGCAAGGAGAGGCTCAATTGTAATGCTAGTTTAATGCAAGGTTTTTTTGAAATAGATTTGAGTTCCTGGATTAGGTTTCAACTCCCTGGGATAATTTGAAAATTATTCTCAAATAATATTCCCTCTTTACTCAAGCTTGCAAAAAAAGAAAGAACAGTACGGATGGAGTCTTTTCATATGACTTTTTATTTTATTTCTTTTTTGCTATGCAACAGTAATGAAATTAATGTTCCTTTATTGAATATGCCGGGAAGGGACAAGACTAAAGAGTGTCCTTCTCTTACAAAACAAATTTGCCTTGGTGCCGGCAGTGGGCGAAGGACTTATTTTCGTAGTTCTAGATTGGATTTTCAAGACCGAGAAGTCCAACCTTAATGAGCAGTGGTGTCTGTGGACTTCTTACTGAACCTCATCTGAATAACTCACTTAAGGAGACTAACATATTAATGTATACATTGCTCAAGGGAGGCTTTCTTGATGTTTGTTTGATATTGCAGTGTCCTGAGCTAGCAGGAGCCGCAAGGCAAGTAGTATCTTGAGAGGTGGCTTTTTGCCTTGGTTTTGCTATATTGTTTTGTGGGTTTTTTTTAACTTAACATGGTAAAATTTTATGCTAAAATTTGGATAAGTGTCTCTTCTGTAATGCTGCAGTACCAGAGTTCAGTGACTTTCACTGTTTGATACTGTCAGTTATCCAGTTTGTTCCTATTTCCTGTCTTTTTTTAATAACATTAGTCTGATCTCTGATTTGCAAGAGGAGCTTGGGATATTGCCAAAAAGTTCTTAAAATTGTTACCTTGGGATACATCATCTGCAGAAATCTGGCAGTGGGAGAGGCTGAGGAACAGCTATAACAATACAGCTGTCTTCTTCACCCACTTACCTCCCATTTTTTTTTCTTTGCCTCCTGCTGTAAAACTTGAAGCTTAACGCTTGCTTGAGATGGTTAACAAACAAATGATGCAATTAAAATTTATGTGCGACTTTAAAACAAAAAAGACAGAAGAATTCAAGTAGTTTTGAACAATTGATTCTGGTCACACAGTTTAGGTTTGTTAATCTGGAGCAATTTTTTTTCAGCACAAAGCTGTTCAGATGCTGAAGCTTCAGAAATACCTTGCACAGCAATATTTATTGATACCAATGAGGTTATTGGCAGAATTTTAGATTAGGGTTTAATTTACAGCTGCTTCTGAAGATGGTGTTTTCAAGTTATAGGTATTTTGCTGGATGGGTCACGTGGAACCATTTTTCATACTCCTTTGCAAGATGGCATGAAATGGAGTTGTGTGTGTGTGGTTTTTCCCTCCACCCTGTTCCTTCCCTCAGGGAATTCACAGCTTTTCCTGCACAGTAAATATTGGTACAGCATCCATTACTTAAGTTAAATAGTCATAGAGAGGAATTGTTCTGACTAGTTGTGGATGTTGAAATCATGTCTTACAGTAACGCATCGCTATCTCCCCTCAGCCCCTCTGTTTCTGAGACTCTGGTGGGACTGACGGCGCAGTATACGTGTGAATACAATATACTCTGAACTCCATAGGTGAACTTCAGAGTTCATGGCCTTGGAGATAAGTAGCAGAAACAAGCAATTTCACTTCTCTTTTTCCTTGAGAAGGACCTCAAATCCTCTCAGTTAGGACTCTGTGTACCTAACCTGAAGATGATGTAGTACAGGCTCAGGCAGCCCTCACAACTTGGTTGGGTAAAGGATGCCTTCCCCACTAGAATCTGGGCAACTAGTTTATTAGTTTTATAAGCACTGTTCTTAAGTTTTGCCTAATTAGAGTGTGATTGTAGCACCTCTCTCTAAACTTTTGAAGTAGTTAACTTTAAGCTAGATAAAAATGGGTGAAAATTTATAAATTAAACATCCAGGCTGTGTGAGTTTTACCCATATGTAGCCCACATGTGGGTATCATCCAAATACCTGGAAGGGTTCAGTCTTGGTCTAAAATACACACAGGAGCATGAACCATCAAACATGTAAAGCTGTTGAGAGGATAACTTGGCTCCAGCAGTAAATGTTAAATTTCTTAGAAAGCAACCCCTCCCCTGCCAAAAACAAGAGCAGGGTTACTTGACCTTACAGCTTTTATTACTTAATGGGTACAGTGTTCTATTTGGCACTTTCAGATGTTGTTTACCTCAATATAGGATTCTGCATCAAACTCTCTCAGTCCTTCTAATTTGAAAAATGAAGGTTGTTAGGCCCTGGAAGGCATCTAGCACGTTATCTGGGATCCCTGGTGCCTGTAGGGAGCTCGGTAGCCTGACTATAGCAAATGTTCTTGTCTATTTTCGTTTGGCTGGTAGATCCGCAGTTGGTCTACCTTCTGCCTTAACACAACCATAAAAACTCTGATCAGGATCGTGAGGCTTTGTAATGAAAACATCCTGGATTAGATTACTCCGTGCTCCCTGATAGAGTAAACATGCATCCTGTCAGCTTGAATGACAACCCATCGTGACAGATAGGCTTAAATTAAGCAGATTAAAGTTAGGCCATTTACCACTGGAAGAGGTGCTTGTACACAGCTGTACCTGAGAAACAGTATGTACGCTTCTCTCGTTAAAAAAAATAATATCAGAATTTAACATACAAAGCATCCTCAAGTGATACACAGCAAGCTTTACCTCTAAATAATTGTTCTTTGCTCCATTGAAACTCCCTTTTAAAAAAATATATGCATGCGAGCACACGGTCCAAGCAAGACCTGAGGGCAGGGAATAACAAGTGAGAGCAAGACCTTATGCCAAAATCTAATATTCACTTGGGGTAGTGAAGGGTTATAAAGTACACACACCTCATTAGCAGAGGAAGGTAGCATGAAAAAAATAATCTAGTTGATAGCCATATATTGATGAACTACATAAAGGTTTAATGTCTTCTTTGCCAGCACCCTACCTCTTTTTTTTTTTTCCTAGGCAGTGGGCTCTGCTGATAGCACAAAGCTTCCTTTTTGATGCTTGACCACTTTCACCCTTCCCAACCTTGCTGCTTGCTTACTGACTCTGCCTGATGGGCTTGTCAGCAGACTCTAGGAATGCTGTGGTAACTGGTGTGCCATCCTATTTATTATTTTGACAAAACACCTGCACTCCTTATGCTCATAAAGCCTTTCCCTGCCTCTTGCAATTCATGGAGAAAGCGTAGTGTTGATCAGAAAACGTGGGCCCGTGTTTCCTCAGTCTTGAAGAGCAGATCAGGGAATCACATGCTTTTATCCGTGCACTTTGCCTTCCAACTTTTTTGATCAGAAATGAAAAGTTAAGTTTGGGAGGAATGGTTTATTATATAACTGATGCTCCTTTAAGTTTCAAGTGACAGAAACACGAGTAGCTTGCAGGTTTTGTTATACTCTTTCCTAAAAGATAATCGGGTGACGTTTTGGGGACTGATTTTAGCAACGCTGGGTAGTGACAACTCCAGTTGATTTCAATAGCAGCTGCAGGTGTCACCTCTAAAAAAGAATCAAGGCCTTAATGGTGAGCACTTCAGAACCACTCTTTGAAAAAGGGATTTATTGTTGGCATGCTGTGTGTGCCAGCAACTATTTGCAGCTTGCCCAGAATAGAAAGCCTAAAGACTTAAGTTTCATGTAACTAAAGAAAATCTGTCTTCTAACTTTAAGCAGAAGCGTCTTTGCACTTTTAATCTTTCATACGTTGATGTCACTAAATCTAGAATTGCTTATGACTTTGAAATTAATAAGCCTCAGAGGAAAGTATTTTACTGACTATTTAAGCTTTTCTACCTTAATGTTCTGGGGTTTTTTTGAATGTCACGGAGATGGTGAGATAGTAAAGAAGTCTTCTATTTATACTCCGTGAAAGCTTCCTTAAATAAACACTTGCTTATTTATTAGAAACACTGAGGCTGAACTCAAAACTTGCAGGCAAATATTCTTACCTCCCCGATGCTGAGAGTTGTAGGCTTATACACCTCTTGTCAACTTTCTAATCTTTGTTCCAGAAGGTACTCTAGCCAGCCTATCAGTGAAATGCCACACTCTTAGCCACACAGCTGACGTGGGCGTTAAATCTTTGACTGAAAATGGAATAAGTATTAAAGTAGTCAGGATTACTCTTAGGCTACAGGATGTGAGCTGGAGAAGAGGGCGAGGTAGAAACAGAGTGTGTTCGATTCACCGCAGGGTGATGGAGGATTTATAGCACTATCTCTGGGCTGTTTGAAGATGTTTCAAACACTGTTTTGACAAAAAAAAAAAAAAAAGCCTGCATGTGAAAGGTCTGGTAAAGACATGAGTACTTGTAGCTTTAATCTTCGAAAATCAGGTTTATCTTTAACATAGGGTAAAACCATAATTGGTTGCATTTATATCAGATTTGTGATGTTTGGCCTAATTTGGCTGTGTTCCCACTGTATGGCAGACTTTCTGAGCTGTCCCATAAAGTTCAAGGAAATCTGTTGGCGTAGATATTGAGAAGCTTTGTGTTGTAAAAGCTACCTTCTGTGTTTGATGCTACTGCTTGTATTCCTAGTACAAGTTGAGCTCGCTTTGAGTATTAGAAGCATGTTTGAGTATTAGAGTTCACTATTTATCATCACAAAAGCTGCAAAAGATCAAGCTTCTGTCTAACAATAAATGATGCAAAACAGCTACATTTTCTGGATGTGAAAAATGCCAAAAATAGCTTAGTGCATTTTTAATCTGTTAATCATTAATCAGTTGCCACAAAGTTTTTCTTTGTAGAATCATAAAGTGGTTTAGTTGGAAGGGACCTTAAAGATCATCTAGTTCCAACCCCCCTGCCCTGGGCAGGGACACCTTCCATTAGGCCAGGTTGCTTCTTGTATGAGCAGGATTGTATCCAAGACAGATGGGCAATGTAAATGATGACTTTTTTTTAACTTTTAAAAATACTTAAATTTGTACTATCCCTGTGGCTCCTCTGGCCCCTCTTTTGAGCAATGCCATCGAGTCGCTATGTGTGAGATGAGTGGAATTTATCCTTTCTGTGCAGTCTGACTCCTTCACTTGCTTTTTCTGTAGGTATTGCTTTGTGCGAGTGCTGGCTCTGAAATACGTGCTATGAACATACTTTAGAAACTACTTTATTAAGTTAATAAAGCAGCTATGCTCGCATTCTGTACTTAGTCATCTGCAGAAGCTTTAAATTACTGTGTGCCTGAAAGCTTCCCTCCCTCCTCTTCTGAAAACAAGGCCAGTGTTTTGTCAACTTTGTGTGGGTCCTATTTGCATTTGCTTGCTCCAGTTTGGAGCTTCTCAGCCTACTGAGAAGACTAAAAAGGGAGGGTCGCTTTCCTGCTAGCACAGCAATTTACGTTCCCTTGGTCTTCTCCAGTTTTAGCTGCTGGGATTCCTCTGATCTGGAAGAAATTTGGGCAAAAAAGCAGAAGGAAGGGGAGAGGCTACATCAAGGAGTGAGGAATAAAGTTGTACTGGCATTCCTTCTGACTCCTTAATGCTTGGCCAGATGCTTACCCAAAGGATAGTTGCTTCTGTTCCTTGCCAATAAACCCACCATTCTCTTCCTCTTCAGCACTCTGATCACAGAATCTTAGTGGTTGGAAAGGACCTCTGAGATCACAGAGTCCAAAAGCCTTTGGGCTTCTTGCTGGAAAGTTACTCTGACCTGTGGTTAGTGGGTGTATAAAATTGATTGGGTTTTGGCCAGAGAGGACCACTGGCAGTACTGTCTGCCATATCCAGTTGGTGGCTTTTGAGCTGGATGTTCAGCTGTTACGTGGACAGGAGGTGAACATGAAGCCTGACTGCCTTCCTCTGCCACTGCCCCCAGGGCTGGGGAATGAACCAGTGTGGATGGCTAAGACCATCTGTTGGGCACCTGCTGGACTTGTGCCTCCCATGGGGCGGTGGGACCTTCCTAGAGCTGCTGCCTTCCCTTGTTGTACGTCCAGGGAGACCTGTTGGGCAAAGGCTGAAGAGAGTTGTGTGATGACTCCTGCGTAGATTGTCTTGAGTCAGTGAGGAGTCTTAAGTTGAGACCGCTGTCTTAAGTGGAGACTATATATGTCCATTGATATTATAGATGAGCAATGAAGGTAGACTAGAACTGAACAGATTAGTTTATTTTTCAATTACTCAGATTCCTTTGGCCTATTTTTTCTTCGGTCTGATGGTCAGAGTTTTGCTGAAAGATACTTGGTTTTAGAAATCCGGTGTGTGTGACGCAGTAGATGTATTTCAGCATCACCAAAGATCTAAATACCATCCAGCTCTGTGAGATAAATGCTTGCTATTTCCCTGAAATCTCTCTACTGCTGCATTTGATATTAAGAGTTTTTCTTATATTCAAAGAATATATGTTATGTTTATAACATATTTTATGAAATCGTGTTAAGAGTTTGGCTATAGCTTATGTTCACTCATTAAAATTGATTCCCAAGGTCATTTTTTTAGAGTTGTAGTTAGCCTTTATTTTGTATAAAAAGGAGGAAATTTAAAGGTTTATTTTATTAATTGCTGTTTCAGATACTAAATAAAGCGTTAAAAGCATATTCAACATGAAGATCTTCTGATAGCAAGTGCTAAGAGGAACTCTCAGCTGAAACACATAGTAAGCATGGATTTTTATCTGTGGTTGAAATGACTGCTCCTCGATAGCAGTTAGAATGCTATATTAGATGGAAGGGGCAAGACATTTCAAGGCTAAATGGCAGTCCTAGTCTTGATTAGAGCTTGCAGAGGTTGCTAAGAAACAGCCTAATAGTCCTTGAGTAACCAATTATATGCCCCTTGGACAGATGCACAGGTGCTCATTCTCTGAAGTTGGTTTTTTTCTTTTTCTTTTTTTTTTTTTTTAAATCTGAGATAAGACTGGAGTATTAGTACATGAATGGCAATCTGTTTACATCCTGCTTCAGGCTCGAAAGTCCTGTTTATATTTATCTTGTTCCCAGCAGGATGCATTCTGGTGTTTTCGAAGTACGTTACTATTTCATTATTATTACACTTAAATTGTTCTTGCAATGCTGCTTCTGCTTCCAGATAGTCCACTAGCTCTGTAGTCACTCCTATGGTTTCTAGTAATCTGAACATACCAGCTTAAGTAACTTTAAGCATCCAGCTTTTGAATTGGATAAATTTTACATTTCCAGACTTCCAGTGAGTAGGCAGTATTAATATTGATGCACTAACCTACAATTGGTAGAAAATGCTAGTTTCAGCTTTCCTTACTCCTTCCAAAGCAGGTTCTATACATGTAAATTGTATTGAAATACCATATGAGCTGGCAGTTAAACTAAAATATCAAATAGGATTCTCGTAGTCTTTCCTCCCTCCCCCCGAATATGTATAATTCTGTTTATAGCACTGTAGAGTTGAAATGTCTATATTAAAACACAGTTCACCCTTTCAATGTTAGAGGCCCAAGATTCCAGCTGGAGAACTTAAGTTCTAATTAGGGAGCTTGTTCATACTTTGACAACTTGACTGATGTACTTTAAGCAATAGATTGAAAAACTCGTAAATAGCTTACTTCTTGATCTACTCCAGTGGAAACTGAACTAGAAGGTTTTTAGGGTGTGTAATTTTTGGTACCATTTACTGCTCTTCCTGTGGGTTGAGGACAATTTTAATAGCGCTGGTCTGGTAAGCTCTGCTGCTGCTTAATGGCTTTTCATGGCAATTCCTTTCTCTTAATCCATGTACAAATTTTTTTTTTTTCAGATGCTTTTTATAGTTCTAATTCTCGTTTATGTTACAATAACATGATTTTCCATATATCACAGCATGGAGTTCTTACTGTAGTTGGCTGCATGTAATCAGCAAAATCTAGAAGTCAGACCATGTTTACTTGGACTATTTGGAGCAAGTGTAGCCATCTGCTGCCCCTCACTAACAATGGGGTTTTCTACACAGCAATGAGCTGATAGCACCTCTTGTGTTGGTTACAGACGTGTTTAAGCCATACGTTTATATCTACGTCCAAAATGTTTTAGTGTTGTATTTGGCTGTTAGACACCTTTGTGGAACTGAGTATTGTTTCTGTGATTTCATACATACAGACCAGTGCCACCTTCTGTCAGAAAGTGAGGAAGGAAAGGAAGTAGAGACACTGAAACATTTAGAATTGCATACACATTTAAGATGTTGGTTGTCAAGTATTTAGTGTTCCTGCAGTGCCTTCTAATGTTTGCTGTTAAACTGTGATAGCTTCAGGGTGGTATGGTTTATAGTCTTTTATCACTTCACATCTCCTCTTGCTCTCTAAGAGGTGAAGGGTAAAGTGGTTGCTCAAACCTAGCTGGTGGCAATTCTTGAGAGGTTAATTCCCAGAACTAAAAATCCCTTTTTTCTAACAATGCACATCCCAGAATTAAACTGTGGACTGTGAGGATGTAGTTGTCACAGGGTTTAAAAGGACAAACTGTTGCATATCAGCAGATCTTCTTTTGCATTTATTCCAGATCACCAGAAATGTAAGGTAAATAGAATAAGCTTTAGCTGGCAGGAGAATATAGCCTTTGCTTGTGGCAGCTTGCTGTCAGTGATAATTTGTCTCTGAGGCCTTAGGATGTATCTTCAAGATCTGGTAGTCTGTCAGACTTCATCTTGGCAAGGAATCTGGAGAAGACAGAACATCAGAAGAGGCGGCAGCAAATGAAGTACTAAAGAAACTGAAAAGTATTTGCTAGTACTTTCCTAGGGAAGTGGCTTACTCCACGTGGCTTCATTCTCTTCTCCATTGATACACTGAGGAAAGCTGTGATGCTGGTACCCAGCAGAGAAGTACCTAGTGGTCAACAATGAAATGGGCTTGAAGGCTTCCTGAGATACTCTCATAGCTTCCAGATCCATGTCAGTGTGAGTAGAAGGGGGGGGAAAAAAAAAGGCACTCTTAATTCACTTGCTTAGAGTAAATTTACAGGGGAAGTGTCTGCTTTCAGAGGTTGTTCCATGTATGCTATGCTTGTTGCAAAGCTTTCCTTCCAAAGGCATGCCCATTTGTGGGTTATGTCTGATTTGTAATAATATAAGGCTATATCAGATCTCTCCCAGTTTGTTAATCTGAAAGGTGTGATTTGATATTAAAGTTCTGATGCTGCTTTGTTTTGGTGGGACTGATTGAGCCTTGGTTGCCATATATTCCAATAGAGATCTTGGAATTATAGCCTACATATCCCGTTGCATACTGTTTTTATTTGCTACTGTAAGCAGTTCATTTTTATTAGGAATTAAATACAGCATAGCGGTTTGGTTGCAAACAAGTGATAAAGATTTACTGTAGCCACAAAGTACTGTTCAGAAGATTCAGCTCAGCTACTCGAATATGTTACAAGCATTGTTTCAGGAATATATTTATAAACATTGTTTTGCACAACTGAACTCTGGTGCTCCCACTTATGGATAACCAAGTTTGCGCTTCTGTATGCAGAATCCCTGTTTAATCTTTTTTTCAAGTTCCTTGCCTGTGTTGATCTGCATGAAAGGACTTGCACCCTCTCTTACTGTGGTGACTCTTATTTTTCTGCTTAACTTACTCCTGTAAATTTATGGAGAGCAGCAGGGTACAGATGAAGCTTTGATTGGGGTTCAGAGAGCTGAGGTTTTAAGGAAAGGTGAGCAGTCATCTGTGAAGTTGGCATAAGATGTTTTCTTTCTGCGTGTTTCTCTTTCTCTGCCTGCCTCTTTAGCATGTGTTCAGAAATTAAAAACTGAGCTGGCGTTCAGTTTGAGGATGATATGAAGGACAGCTAAGGTGTGCTATTCCCTTCTAGATTAATGACATTTCTATTCTTACAGAAATCTGCAATCTATTTGATAAGTGTCTGGTGCAAGTGTGAAGTTCAAATTGGCTGAAACTGTTGTGCAACTCACGTAGCAATAAAACCTAGACATTTGTGTTCCTTAATGGTGGAAAGGCCTATAATGATACCTGTGCTTGGAGCCAATGCCATTGGAGAAAAATGATGCATCTTATTTGGAGATATATGGATGTTTGATCAGTCAGCTCTTGCCATCACGGTGGGCCAGCAAAGCCTTCGCTTTGTGTGTCCTCTTTCCAATATGACCTGTGCTGTCCAACTAGCTCTAGAGTTGACTTGGTTAGGTAGGACTGATGAAAGAGGTGAAGAGGACTTAGTGCCCTCATCCCTGTGCTCCTTTAGGAACAGAGGTTGAGCATGGGCCTCGCCTCTTCCTAGGGCAAGACATCTAGGCTCACTGGCTTGAGATGGTTTTGTAGGCATTTGCTTTTTGAAAAACAAAGGGAAAGACTGCAGTGCTATCAAGTACTAACATTATTTAAAAGAGTTTAAGATTAAAACACTACTCTCTATTCCTGGGAACTTTGCATACACGGAACTTGGGGGCATATCTTTCTTTTTTTTTTTCTGTATTTGCCTACCTTCTTAGTATGCATATTTCCAATACAAAAGAGAGTGCATGCAGGTGTTCTGTGTTTAGAACAATAATTAAAGTATGTTATTACATAGTTAGTTTAATTCCCTCTTGACTTCAAGTTGAAATTATAATGATGCATGGCTTGAAGTGCCCAGAGGACACTAATATCCGTGCCACATGGAGCCCAGAGGGGAGGGGAAAAGCAGTATTAATTACTAGTTCATCTTTGAATTCTAAATATTAGCATACAACAAGCCTTGCACTAACCATTAATGGGTCTTCATGGTCTTTACATACACTTCAAAAGAGACAATCTAGCTACACTTTTATTAATGCAACAAGAAAGTGTACATATAATGGGTTTAATTTATCTTGGACTTCTTCCAAAACTTTGGGGAAAGAGTAGGATATGGGTACTCGGTTAGTATCAAGTTTGTCTGAAATAGTTCAAAGGTGTTAGCAAGACTGAAAGCTTCCACCTAAATCTAATAAAATGACATTAAAATGGTACCCAACTGTCTGCATGGTATTGTACTTGTACATGTCTCTTTCTAAAAGGCTTTTTTTAAAATCTGTTCTCTAACTTCATCAAATATTTTATTCTGTTCTTTGCTATTGGATTAACTCAATGGATTTCTGGAAACTGCTAGTGCTAGCTCCAGCTGTGGTATCTTAATAACTGTGAAGTCACGAAAGTATCTTAAGATGTGAATGGTTCATTTATTTCCTTGTATGTAATGATCAGAGAATGTCTATTGAAACTTAGTCCTCTGACCCTCCATCTAAAACAGTGTTTTCTGGCAGGTTTCTGACTGGTTTGTTTTTGTCCACTAAAATTGGATACTTGCAGGGACACATCTGCTGAAATTCCTGCTCTTATTCTCTTGTATATAACTTCTGAATTTCATCTCAATTAAAAATCAATACCTTGTGTTCTCCCTGAGTAGGATGGAAGAGAAGGCTGTTGTTAGAGGTTTTAGCGGGTTTACAGGGTTGATTCAGGTGGAGTTAATTTCATTTTCCCTCCTGCTGCTTCTGTGCTAGGACTTTGAGAAAGAAAAAGGAGACCTGGGGGAGGTTGCAGGAGGCTCTCCTGTTTGAGTCAGGTACGGTACAAACTGTGGCACTTGTTTGGCTGCCCTCAGGTAAACTAGTAGGCTGGTGTCTCTTCTCTTTGTATGGTTGTAGAGTAGCATACCAAATTCTATTGCTTTGGTAGCTGTTATATTTAAAATGGTTGGTTGTGGGTTTTTTTTTTCCTAATTGGCTGGCTTTTTTCTGTGATCTGATTTCTTCTAAGTTATAGAAGGAAAGCTTGCTAATGCCATTCTAGACCCCAATTTACTTTCCAGAAAACCTCATTGGAACAGACACATTAACACCTATACCAAAGGATATTTAAAGACTGGTTAGTCTTAATCAGATAGCATAAAGTTTTAGTATATATTAGATATGTTAGGTAATTTAACTAGCAGAGGGGAGCTGTGGCAGCAGGAAGGATGACTAATGCTGCTTCTGAGCACTGGTATTTGCTGGCTGCATTAGCTCTTTCGTGTTCTGTGCATCATTAGCACTCATCAGCTACTGAAACAAAGCTAAGTGACGAGCAGGATGGTTTGTTAAGACTCTGTTTTCAGGTGGATTTTACTTTGCATGCGTATCCTCTTTCTTTATAGTGTCAATTGTTATTCCATGGGAGTCGTGTGAGCAGGGCATTATGGTGCTTGGGCATCTGGAAGAGATGGCATTTGGGAAAAGCTGTCCTTTATGAGGTCTGTTTTCCACATGCCTAAAGCCTTTTGTGGGGTGCTAGCCCTATGTCCAGCAGATCTACGAATGGGAGATTTTGGCAACCAAAATCTGCTGTTCCTTGTCACAGACTGGAATCTGTGTCGTGGGGTGGGCTTCCTTCATGTGGAAGAAAAGCAGTTTGACTGAGTTGTTGAAAGGTATTGAGTTTCTGGAAGTCATTTCCCATGACTTAGAGATCAGGAGGAGGTGGTTTTCTGTGGGTAATGAGCAAAATGGTTTTTTTTAAAGCTTTTTTTTTTTCCCCTACTGGACAGCATGCAAATAGTCAAATAAAAAAGGTTTATCTGGAAATAGGTTTACCTCTATAGGTATGGTACCAGAGAGCCTGTGATGTCTTAATTCTTGTTTCCCCACACCTGTTCCTTTTGGTCTAAAATGTGTTTCCTGAGGCCACTGAAGACTGTGATTGTGGCTCAAATTCTGAGTCTGTGTTACCTGAGCCCTGGACTGAGCCTGTAGCGGCTATTGGGTACATACAGGGAGATCCAAAGGGCTAAGCAGGTTCCCTTTATCAGGAGTTCTTGGGGTAGACATGCGGAGTATTTAGGGGCATCTTTTGTAAATCTAGGCAATTAATCCAGTTTGCTCTGAAGAGACAGGATCTTGTTCCTGTAGCTTATGTCTGGGATCTGGAGTTAATGACAAGGATTTCTTAGAATACTTGAAGATACATTTTATGGGTAGCAGTGGTGCATTTAAAGTGGTTCAGTCAAGTTAGGGGAAACTTCTGCAGTAAGCCTGTGACTTCTTTATTTTTTCCCTTCCAGCTTTGAAGTTCTAACAGTACTTCTTTCTTGTTAGCTGGTGTTTCCAGACTATCACAGATGCTTTTGCATTCACAGCTTCTGTGCTGGTCATGCTAACCTAATCTTCACCATTCCTATTCTACTCTTCCCCTAATTCTGCATGGAGAATATAGGTGATATTTTGAAAGCTGTTTTATTTCTTATTATAGAGACTGGTTCCCAAGTGACTAAGAGGTCCAGCTTTTAATGGGGGGTGTGTACTTTTTGCTAAGCGCCAGCCTTTATCTGTGATGTTATAGGTGCCAGTAGGGATTGGTTTTGTCTACTGTAAATAGAATAGTTACAGTTTGGTGATGAATTGCCTAATTAGTTACTTTTCTGTGTAAACCTCAGTTTAGTCTTTCCCAAAACCAATACTGGTTTCCTTATAGTTAAGCCAGGATTTTTATCACAAATGTGCTGACAAATTTTTGTGTGAAAAACTGCTATAAACTCAGTAAGCTTAGTATTTCACTTGACACATGTCAATCTTCAACTGGTTAATAAATGATAATTGCATGCTCTATTTGTGCATTTCTCTTATCTTGCCTTGGATGACAGTATGTTCTGCTTTGTGTCACTTGACTTAACCCAGACAGTCTTTTAAGAGTGATTACCTTTTCCTCAGGGGAAGTCAGACTTACAGATCTCTAAATCTTTATTCCAGATAGTAAGATCTCCCAGTTCTGTAGCTCAGCTTGTCTTTTTTCTGACTTGGATTTGTTGCATCTTCTGCAAGAGGTGTGTGGCTCGCTATGTGTGTATTAGAATCATAGAATTGTGTAGATTGGAAGGGACCTTTCAGATCTAGTCCAGCCATCAACCTAACACTGAAAAACACCCCATCACTAAACCATATCCCTAAGCACTATGTCTACCCACCTTTTAAATGCCTCCAGGGATGGTGCCTCAACCCCTTCCCTGGGCAGCCCATTCCAAGGCTTAATAATCCTTTTGGTGCAAACATTTTTCCTAATATCCAATCCAAATCTCCCCTGGTGCAACTTGAGGCTGTTTCCTTTAGTCCTGTCACCTGTGAGTTGGGAGAAGAGACCGACCCCCCTGCCTACACCCTCCTTTCAGGGTGTTGGAGAGAGCGAGGTCTCCCCTCAGCCTCCTTTTCTCCAGGCTGAACACCCCCAGCTCCCTCAGCCTCTCCTCAGAAGACTTGTGCTCCAGACCCCTCACCAGCTTCATTGCCCTTTTCTGAACCCACTCCAGCCCCTCAATGTCTTTTTTTGTGGGAAGGGGCCCAAAACTGGACACAACACTTGAGGTGGGGCCTCTCCAGTGCCCAGGACAGGGGGACGATCACCTCCCGAGTCCTACTCACCACGCTGTTCCTCATCAAGGCCAGGATGTTGGTGGCCTTCTTGCCCCCCTGGGCACACTGCTGGCTCCTGTTCAGCCAACAGGCGACCAACACCCCCAGCTCCTTTTCTGCCAGGCAGCTCCAGCCACTCTGCCCCCAGCCTGTAGCGCTGCCTGGGCTTGGGGTGACCCATTATCTATGTGATTGGTGAGTTTTGCAATTTTTGTATTTCATACGACATTTCAGTATTGCAGAAAGAAAAATCTTGATTAGCTTCTTCAATTATGACTTCTTCTGTCACAGCTTTCAAAGGGAGTTCTGAGATACAATAATAAATCTAATTTAGAACTGGTTTCTGTTTCTTCTGGTTTCCCTTTTTTCCTCAGACATTCCTTGGTCATGATTTTGATTACCCCAGGATAGATACTAATGGCTCAGACAGGCATGTAAAGATCTATAGTGTAAATGGTGTGGATGGTTTCAGTTTTTTTGGTAGTCTCTTGCTTTATGTCAGCCATTTGAAAACATGGAGTACTTGCTTCAGAATAGCTCCCATACTGGTTGAAACCAGAATTGAGGGAGCATAAGCAAACGTTCATAAAAATTAAGGGCAAGAATATAGAAAAATTCATTTTCATTCTTCCAAGCTTTGTTTTCAATAGGGGAACTTCCTGAATTAATTGTGGCTGGTCTCTGCTAAGCATTTGTGCCCTTGGACCCACAAAGCTCTTAAAACCACTTCGCTCTTTGGCAACCAATATAACATTTTTCTAAGTTTTGTATGAAGTGTTTTCTTCTCTTGCTTCTTCTCACTATGTCTCCTGTTAGCTTAGTTTGATTCCCTTTAGTTCTTGCCAAGAACAAGAAAATGGATGATATATTGCTAGCCATCCCCAGTGTCTCTTGTAGCTTTGCAGATTCGTATCACATGCTCCACTTGTGTCTTCCAGGCTGAGGAGTTTTGACCAGCTCTTTCGTTTCTCTCACGGAAACAACTTGAGTCTTTTATTTGTCCTTGTTGCTTTTCTCTGGACCTTTGGTTTGTAACATCCTCCTCTTAAGGGATGCTATTCATCCCATCTCCTGGGAGGGGGAGAACAAGAGAACCATACTGCTTCCCCCCACCTGAAGTTACAGGATCACACGGTGGCATAACGCTGTCTCTTTCCCCGTTTTTCCTTCTGTTCTCTGCTCCCCCTTCTCACCAGAGTGTGCTTTCCAGCTGATTTCTGAATGTTAAGTAGCCAAGGCATAGATGAGAGTAGGAAGTAGGTCTCTTACTGTGATCTGATCAAAGAACTTGTGTTGAGTTTGTGAAGGCATCTCACTTTGCTAGAAAAAAGATGGCTTTGGTGTGGATTGAAGGAGTATGGGACCGACAAATCATAAGACTTATTTGATGAAGCCTAGCTTATCAATAAAAAATTGCATAGAAGAACAAAGGCATGGGTGTCATTAACTCAGGGTTATATGAGTATCTCTTAAAGTTAGTTTACATTCAGCAAGGTTGGAAGTTTAAATGACAAGGTTTGAAATACTGTACTCCTATTATGTCAATTAGTGCAAAAAATTCTTAAAGATACTGTGAAAAGAGAGAATTAGTAAGATTAAACTGTGGATATGTTAGTGTAAGAACTGATTTAAAGACCACCTAGAATGCTGTTATTCTAGTCACTAGAATAAAATCGTAGTTACTGATTGTTCACCTGACATTAAATGGATTCTTTTCATAAGCATTATGTTTGCTCACCTGATTGGCAAAAAACAGATTACACCTGTCACCCTTAATGTTATTGATTAGTTTTATAAACAAATACTTTTGTTGAGACTTGTGGTAGGCAGGAGATGCCCAAAGGTGACATAACCAGAAGGCATTTGCGGTAAAATAGTGTTTTAACAAAACTGGTAAATGTGGTAGCTGACAGCTTGGATTGGTATTAAACACTGATATTTTTCTTGTTGCTTGCTGAAAAATCTCAGCAAATGCAGGTTACCACAGGAACCCTTGAACCTGAGAAGCCAAGTTTTCACTGTGCTTTTTTTTTTGTATAATTCTGCAAGTATAAGGAAAATAAATTATTTGGAAGCCAATGCCATGGTGTGTGTTCAAATTTAATTGAGCACAGTTGACAGACTTCAGAGTTGGAACTAAATCTCTTGAGTGCAGCAGAGATGTGTATATGCTGGGATCGGGTGAGGTGAGATGGAGTAGGGAGGGGATGAATAGCAGATAGCTATCAAAAGCAGAAGCAGGAACTACTTCTACTCATTGTTTCTATGCATGTAATGGTGAAAGGCAGCTCTTCTAAAATAGGGATGGACTTTTCCAGAACCTTTAGCATTCTGTGAGCTGAGAGTAGCTGGCAGATCAGCTTTTCTTCAGATAAGTCCTGACGTGACTATTGCCTGGCCACATCTCCCGCAGCTTTTTAAAATAAGATGCTAATGACTCGCTTCTGGCACTGAAAGCTGTTAGTGATGTGCATGGTTCCTATTTCCTCTGAAGACGCTGCTCTGTCTGCAGCAGTTGGCTGATAGAGGGTGCTATCAAAGGTCAGGCCCTGCGCTGTGGTATTGGGGGGAACAAATACTGTGTCCCTAAGACTTGTCATTTTGTCACAAGCTTGAATCGGCTGAGATTTGTTTTGAGTTTGTCTAGGCTGCTAAGTTACCAGAAGACCGTGGACTCTTTCTTCCCATGGTTTAGCTTCTTGTGTGTAGATGGATCTCCAGAGAGCGTTCTCTGTTCTGTTTGGTCTGAGGTGACTGCATTAAGGTCCTCCCTTGGGGAGCTCTAGTCAGAGACATGGCATTTTGGCTTCTTGTGAAAATGGCATTAAGTAAAGCTACTGTGTGACTTCAGATGGTTTTTAGAGCTCTCAACAGCTAAAATGTTTACTGACCCATGATATACCAAAAAGCCCTCGTATCAAGAAGCTCCTCCTGTTGCATTCTGCCATTGCCGCAGGATCAGAGTATCTTCAAGCCTTTAAGTGAAGCTCATCCTACAGATATATCATCTGGTAAGGTATGTCATAATCTAGTAGCTTGATCATCTTGGAGAGAAGCACACTATGCTGTTTCACAAAGTGCTGGGCACTGCCAAGTAGGTGTTGTAGTACCTCTTTGAGTTCCTCCTTGAAGTTGTTTTATCTTTTAGATGCACACAGCTGGTTGTTGATAGGATTCTTCCACCCAGTTGCTGGGTAATTTTTTTTTTTTCACTGGAGGTGAGTCTCTACCTGGGTGTTAAATTTGATGTATTAACTCCAAGACTGACTCTAACTTACTCACCTGTTGTTTTTATTTGTGCTCCTTTTGCAATAAATGAGTCTTAATAGTCTAGACATCTAGATTTCCCCCTGCCACCCCCATACGTGTACACACATACACACCCCTCCAGTTTTGACTTTGCTTAGTTTGGAGGAGTGGAATGAAGTCTTCAAGCTCACGTAGGTGGAGATATCAGCCTGTTGGCTCCTAACTGTGGCAAAAAAATACCCCCTACCCCCCAACTGGTTTTGCAGACTTCCTAAAGAGTGTCAGCTGGGGCTAATTCATTAAGAGTTCCCCTCGCTAGAGTTGTAGGGCTCCAGAGTTTGTAAACATCATCCTGCTTTTGTGACTGGGCCAAGAGGAGTATAACTGCAGTAGTTGCTGTCAAATGGAAGCCTTCGACTTGCTCAGCTGCTTTTTCTGCCATCTGTTGCTGATGTTTGCAGTACTCCAACCTGGCCTTCCACAGCACCCTTAACAAAATGGGATTGTATGGCCCTCCTTTCCAAAGGAAAGGCTTTCGTTTAGGTCTTGCTAGGTTGATGGCGCTTACTTCTCAAATGAGAAATGAGGGTTTAGGGGATGGGTGCCTTCATGATTTTGTGTGGTGGGCTGGTATTTGCTTTCAGAAGATGAGCTCTTGCACATGAGTGTGGCTGAAACATCCTTTGAGTTTCAAAAACCCTTCCCTCCCCACCCCCTTCCTCAAAATGGGGATTGTTTATTTCTTTGCTAAAGGTCTCCATCATGTCTTTATAATGTCTGCTTCTAAAAGATCCACCTGAAGGTTTGTTCCATCTGTCTGCCCTTAAACATGTATTGAAGATGAGTCCTGGACCTTCTCAGAATCTTTCTTGATTTCTTCCATGCTCCCTTTACACTTCTGGCTTATTCATGAGGAAGTTGTAATAACTTGCAGAGCTGCTGGGGAAGGAAATGGAATATGCTTGCCTTCAAGTCAGCTTTTTCCATGGCAAGCAGCTGCTTGGGGGAGGGAGAGAGGTGCTTAAAGCAAAAAAAAATTAAAAAAAAAAAAAATTGGGAGAGAGGAGAGCCCCCAGACTTGTGCTTGCCTGACTTCTCTAGAAGTTTCTTAGGAAAGCAACCCTGGGAGTTGACCATGCTGATAAAGACTTAATGGACTTGGTTGCAAGAAACACTGGCTATGACTTGCTGCTAGTCCAATTTTTGTTAACTTCTGGTGATGACTAACTACTAGTCTAACTTTTGTAACTTCTGGAATAAGAATAGTGACATGCTGCTGGCTTTTGATCTGTTTTTATGGTCAAAATGTTCACATACAAATGTTTGCTTGATTGAGGTTTGAAAGGGAATGGTACTTGACTGATGATGAGACCCTACATTTACTGTGGGACTGGAACAGGAAGATAATGTGGCCTCTGGACTTGTTTAGAAGCCACACTTTTCTCTAATTCATAGCCAGTTCCTGATTTCTTCTGAGGCTTTTCCATGCAGAAACTCTGAAGTCCTTTTATTCACATGAAAACAATATTTTTTTTGTCTGCTAGAATAAAAGTATTTTAATATCTTGTTATTGATGCAGAAAATTTCAACTGTTGATCTCACATCAACCATAAATTTTTGCAATTTTTTCAGATTTTTGAAGTGGAGAATTTAAGTTCTATACCTAATGGAAAGTGTTGTCAGCAGTTCCATCATCTTTCTAGGGATGAAAAGTCTGACACACCTGTTTTGCAAAAAAAGGACCACTTTTGAATGTTGATTTGCTAATGTCAAGGTCATAGTAATAGTTCATTAAAAGATAATGCCAAACCAATATTGCAGGTCTTGTTTCCCCCCTCCTCAGAATGTAGGTAGCTGGCACAGTATGAGGAGTGTTTTGTTTAGTGTAAACAGTGGAATAATGCTTTGAAGTTGCTTTTGTCAACACCAGTCCTGAGAAAAACACAACTGAAGCAGCATCAGCAGGATAAACAGGCTTAATTTGTATCTTTCCAATCTGCTTGGCATATTTATTTAGTTAACTCCTACCAAATGGTTCTCTCCTAAAGCTATGCTTCTGAGCAGAAGTGTGCTTCTTCTGACTTGTAGCCTTTAACATCTTCTGAGGCTTGATTTGATTTTTGACAAATGCTGTCTTGTTTGTGCTTAATTCTTTCTGGAGGGTAAAGCTAGACACCAAAGTAAGTAGAATTGAGTGTGTTTTCAGTCCACCCCTCACCCTCCAACCTGCGTCACGGTCACTCTTAAAACGTTTTTCTAAATATTTTGCTGGTAGTAGTTGAAATGAAGAGCGAATACTGCTTCACAAAGCTTATATTTTTATGTTCAAGATCAGGCTGGCGTGTGCCTGTCCTGCTGTTGTGAGGTGCTGGTTGTATCACCCTACAGCAAGACTTCTGTGCAAGTTAGAAAAGAACCACGTGGTGGAGGGTGTGTGTATTACGCAGAAAATACCCGTGAATTTGGGACATTCTTAGGATACTCGCTAGAAAAAAAAAAGTTTCCTGTTAAATTTATGCAGGAACTCAGTCACACTTGTGTAGATATCAATCAGTAGTCTCTGTGTAGAACTTTTTAACCTTAAATAGCTTTTAAGCTAGTCCGTTCTGATTAATGATATGTTGAAGAGCCAATCCACTACTGTGAGGGGTGTAAAGATTCACAGTATGTGTAGACCTTAGGATCTGGACAAGAGCTAAATTAATGCAAGTTCTGTAACTGTTTTCTGGAAGCACAAATTTAAGACACATCTGGTCTGGTGTGTAAGTGTGTGTGCTACAGAAGAGTTACTTCCAGCTGGTGCTAGCAGGGGATGGGCTAGGTGGTCTACCTTAGGCTTTCTGTGAAAGTACAGATGGACTAATGCAAGCCAACAGTAGAGTTTTTTAATAAAATGAGTATATCCATTATGTATGCTAAAAATATTCTTCAAATTTTGTATCCATTAGTGTTACTCAGCCTATAGCTCTTTGTTTAATAAGTTACCCTATGAGTGAGTGTATGCTTCTACTAATAATTGTTTTTGATAGTTGAGCAGTAGGTGGGAAGCTCTCAGCGCAGCACACCGTGAACATATTTGATAACATGGGTGGTTCTTCCTAATTTTTCAGCTGTGGTTTGAAGTGCAAAATTCAAAAGAATTTAAACAGATCTGGTGCAAGACTTGATGTTTGGGGAGGGGGGGGGGGGAGCGGAAAGGGAGAAAGGAGTTTTATTGAACCAGTAGATCAAAGATGCGCTTCCTGCTTTGAGGAGTGGTAGTTGTAACGTGAGGATCCATCATGCTACCATGGAGAGGAATTCTTGTTTGAGGTTATTGACTAACTGGAGGTGAGGAAGAGATGACAGTCTGGGTCGGTAACCTTAGTTATCTTCTCCAGAGGTAGGAGAGCCACAAAAATCAGTTTCTCTTCTGGTTACATTCTTACTATGTCTGTTAGGGATTTTTGTAGGGTGATTGTGTAGCTGCCAGTAGAAGGCAGGAAGTTGCACAACTGAGAACTGTCCCAGCTGAAACTGATTTCCCATTAAATATGCCTTTATCAATACAGTTTCATTGCCGTTTGAATGATGTCTCTAATCTCTCCGAGCTTTACTACAAGCCTTCCTAAAAGGCTTGTTCATGTGTAAATGTCCAAGTGTTTGCCTGTTAGCCCAGAAGTAGACACGGGGAAACCGAGGCTCTGGGATGCCAGTAAAATGAAATAATTTAATAGGCTGCATCTTGTCTTTGTTATAGATGGGTTTATAGTTCTTGGTGGTCTCCGGTGGGAGGAGGGTGAAGGCAAATGCTTTAGAAGAGGCTTGTGCCACCTTCTTGCCCTGCTTGCCACCAGGAGGCAGCACGAGCTGCACGGGCTGCAGAGGTCAGTTATTTGGCCAGAAATCCACTTGTTCCACGTTTTGGAAGAGCTGTGCACCAAAGTCATAGTTGCTTGCAGCGCGCTAGGTACGATTTGCCACTGGAGCTATGGGACTCCTTATTTTAAGCATCTTAAAATTGGTAGAATGCCTCTTTATCCCCATTCACGCCTTCTAGCATGTGCCCGCTGGAACAGTGTGTTGCGTAGAGCTGGTTTTACCCACAAAAATTCTCTAGCATCCTAAGCAAAGATACACATCTGCAATGATAAGAAGACATAGTTGACCATTCTGTTTCCTAAAAGAGCAAGTCCAGCTTGATTTTTTTTTTTTTTTTTTTTTCCCCTGGCTTAGCCTGTGTGGGCAGTCAGATGCAACAGCTACTTTGCACTAGGAAAGATCAGCACTTACATAAGATGAGTAAGTGGACATCTGGAAGCACTTGAGCACTATTTTGTGTACTTCTGATACAAATCAATGGAAAACAGGAAAACTGACGGATATGTTAGAAGATCGGTTGTTAAAAGCAGGAGAGATGGATAACAGAGCTTTGGAACGTGCACTGATTTGCAGAATTCTGCCTAGGTTTGCACTTAATTTTGACACAAAATAAGGAGACTTGCAATTGCCAGAAGATAACGTTAGGGCAATGCTATATGGTCCTTATTTTCTGTTAGTATTCACTCTGTGTTTATTTTTCAGGGAGCAGGTTAGGAGAGGTGTGGCAGGTAGTCTTTTCAGATCCTATCCTGCTTCCCTAAATGCTGAAACTGGGATGGGGACAGGGGAGAGCAGAGAGTTTGATACTGAAGCTACAGAAATGCTCCAGAAAATTTTGTGGAGTTTTGAGTTGTGCTGTGCTATCACACCTCGGAAGCAGAGGCCTTTACTTTCTCGGCTGATCTCTATCAGTTGTCTTTTTGCAAAGGCAGTTCAAGCCCAAGTATGCCTCTATCCAGTGTAATCACTGCTGAGCTTCCTTTTTCCTCTCTTTCCTTGAGTGTCTTCTAACTATTTACTGCTAAGCCTTTATCTGTTTCAACGATGGAAACTCATCTTCCATATTATTTGCCTGAAGCTGAAAGTACAGAAGATTTTTTTTTTCTTTAAAGGCATAGTTTGTGGTTTATGTGTTAATGTAACTAAGCAATAGAGAAATATGCGCTCGGTTACTCTGGTCCCCTGCTGTCATCGTGAAGAACCTCAGGCAAGAGCCCTTCTGTTTAGGGGGCTGGTCGGTCATCTTGTTGTTCTGAAATGGGCAGATTTCAGTGTTATGGATCAACCCTCCTTCTTGGGGAGGCGAGGGGTGACATACAAAGCGCTGAGGAGCTATCTCAAAGCAAAAAATGTACACCTCTTGATGAAACAGTGAAATAGGCTGAAGCACACTATGAAAAATAGTTAATAGTTGAATTCTTACATAATCCTCTTCCTAAGACAGGGCTCTTAATTTCTTGACTGAATGTCCCAAAGTCCATGGGAATTCATGGATCATTAGCCTGTGAATTCTGTGTATATTAAGGCTTGGCTCTGCTGTATTTAATGAGCTTTGAGTTTTGGTGTGGTTTGCTTCTAAGCACAAAGATGTATACATGAGAGTTTAGGATGGTGTTGCAATAACTCTGTTCTTGGAGGATTTTTCCTTTTAAATGTGTGTGAGAATCTCAATGTTAACTTGGGCGTGTTGGAAACTATCGAAGCTGAAGGGTTTGACAGCTACTCTTGCTAAACTCAAACCAGGAAAACATTACATCTGTGCATAAGGTAACTTATTCCTAAATAAGCTTAATATTTGAATATCAACATCTGTCCTACGTATTCAGTCGTAAACCTAAGAAAAATGCCTGAAGGCTTGCTTCAGTGAAGCAAAACCTTTCATGTTTTTTCCAAATCACTTTAAAACTATCCAAAATCATGCTTTTCCTCTTTCCCCGGGAGAAATACGCTACTGAGTGTGATTCCTTTAACAATTATGTCTGTGCTGTGTTTTTTGTAGGTCCATTTTTCACATTTCCCTTCATGAGAAAGAATATTCTTGATAGATTAGATACAGGGTGGATTTTTCTGTGTTTCTTCAGATATATTTTTCTAGAAAATGACAAACAGATCTATTATATAGACTGCTGTTTCGTGTGCTTCCTAAAGAAATGCTCTGATTTTATCCTTTTTTTTTTTATCTTCAGTTAATTAAGTCTTACATATTCTGTTTCTCAATGTGCAGAACCTCTCACTTCCTTCAAACCTTTTAGGGATACTTCTGAAAATTATTTCTGTGGCTAAGCAAAGCTGAGAATTAAATGTAGCGGGAGTAGAATAATAATAATTCAGATAATTCAGGTCTTGGTGGGCAAGTGTGTTTGTTTTGCTGTTAGCGTGCTTTGCCCCACAATTTCTAATGCTGTTACATTTGATGATTTTAGGAAGGTGCCTTCAAGGGCTTTCATGTGACAGTGTAAAACTGAAATTTTTAACTGCTTTAAGTTGGCTTTCTTGTAACAGTAATCTCTGTTTATTCAAAATCACTGATTGTGCCTGGAGTTTTAACAGTTATCTATTATGATCTAATTGATGTCTTGTTTCTTTGTCTCTTTTCAGAGATCGTTCACACTAATACTAGAAGCATGGGATTGGGATAATGATACAAAAGCTGGTGAGTATTTATGTAGAACTTGAGGTTTTCACTTACTCTGTGCAGTAGGTACATGGGCTGGGAAGAGGGGAAATGGTGTGCTACTGCAATTAGCCATCCCTCCAAATCAGTCTGAATGCAAGCCTGTTATCTAAGTAAAGGGCATGTGCAAATCCAAGGAGTGAGTACTGGGTTAGGAACTGTGGAAAAAGTACTACCGATAGGAGAAAGAATGGACAATAGTAAGTGAAGGCTGCAATACATGACTTCTAATAATTAGCTTAATGTTTAAAAATCATGGCAGGCCCTTTTTTTTTTTTTAAAAAAAAAGGGGGGGGGTGAATTGTCTGTGCTGTAGAACTACATTTTAAATTCTCCTCTGTTTATCTATAACCACACATTGCAACACTTTTCATGATCAGGTACACAATGAAGTATTCTTGCTCCCCAGAAAGAAACCATGCTTGTTCTTGAAGATGTTCTAAATCATAGTATGATTCCTTCTCGAGTACTGAAAGTTACTTTCCATTGCTGGTCTGTAAACGCTAGTATCAGAGCAGGGCTGTTGAATTGAAGGAAAAGCAAGATTATTGTAGAAATACTTTGAAATCATATGAAGGTACTGGTTGCCGGGTTGTTGTTAAAGTAGAACTCCATCTTGAACCTGCTCTTTGTTAACAGTTTACAAACCTATCTTAAAATAATCAATGCTTTTGGCTACAAGTGAACTTCAGATTTCATTGTGGTTAATGATGGTCTATTTAATCTTACCTGGGGTCAATATAGAGGAAGATAAGTGTTTGAACACTAAGTTAGCAAAGGTTTATGTCCCATATCATCATCAGATCTAATTATAGGTTCCATTCTCTGCTGCTTCAGTGACCATCCTTATGCAGGTGCATCAAATGTAAAAATTGATATTAAGGATAGACTTTTAAGGTCCTTTTTCTTAAAGATTCGGATCAGTGCCACTTGCGTTTTCATGACAGTCTTTCCTAACTTGGAGATTTTCTGAATATGCTGTGACTCCAGTGACAGACAAAGTAACAATGAGTTGTAGTTTGTTGTTGAGCTCTCCTTCTGTTAGACTTAAGCTTCTTCTCTCTTCTTGTTTAACAGCTCCTTCAACATTTTCTTACGGATGTGTTTTCTTTATATCTCTGGTAATTCATATTGCTGCAACCCTTCAGTTGGTCCACAGCCTTTTTGAATGGCAGTTCCCAAAGGTAGACATAGCATTCAGAATAAGATCTTATGTGCTGAGCAGAATAAGCCTGAATCTTGAATGAGTTTCGATATGTTGCATAGCAACAGATTGGAGGTGTCCTCTTGAATGCTTTGTTCAAAAAGTACGTGAAGTTAATTACTTTAAATAGTTTCCTGCTTGGGAATAATTTACCTAGAGGCAGCTACTACAGCATATATTGGGGCATTCATGTCCTGGTTCTAGATGACAAGTCAGCTCGTGAGATGGTATAGAAGGGGTTTAACACGAAGAACCTATCCTGCAAAACAGATTTGTATGCATTTAAGTGCTGAATCTTGTTTTTTAATAAGGTACTTAATAAATAATGGCCTTCTAACTTGCTATGTTTACATTTCAGAATCTGCAGAATCCTCTTGCAAATCTGTAGCTTTAAAATCCATTTCTTTAAAAGATGTGCTTGATAGGGGGACAATCGTTCTGGGCTTGTGTTAAGTCTTTCTTATGCCTTTTAGCTTTCTAACGTGCTCTAACAAATCTGTTTACTTGCATTGGTGTCTTTTTTTCCCTGAATTTCGGAACAACAGGATATGTAGTTTCTTTCGGAGGTCCAGTGGGCCATGTCCTTATTTTAACTGTTTCCATGAACTACAGGAGTCCATGTAAGTGTCAGATCACAGTTTCGCTCTTGTGAGAAAGTGCTAAGGGAAGGTCAACTTCCCTTTAATTTAGGATGCAGGAGAGGCGCTGTTAAGTTGTTATTGCATCTGAGACTTGGAAGGCTTGTCATGTGAATTTAGGAAGGCATTTTTGGCCTGTAATTTGGCAGAAGACTAGCTAAACGCTTGTTTTGGTTAAATGTTTTTGTAGTCTGTTCACTAATTCCATGATAGAGACCTGTTTTCTTTGCCATGCTGCAATTCAGACTTGTGTATTACGTTTCTAGGAAGAGTTCATTAACTCTGAAGATTTTTGCCTTGTGAATCTGTCAAGATACAAAGACACTTCCATTATATTTCTGCAAGGTCTGCAGAACTGCCAAACAGGGACAGATCAGTAAAAAAAATCCTATGTAAGAGAAAAGGAAAGGGAATACGGCAGCTCCTCCACAGGAAAGACAAACAATATCTGCATGCTGGAGGGGTGAAGGAAAGCTGAACTCTCTACCATACCCTGAACACTGAGCTGATCTCTGGATCAGGTTACATGTGTCTTCTGTTGCTACTGTAAGAAAGATTAATCAAAGTAATTGCCCGTCTGTTTATAAGCTGATAAATTAGTTCCAAAGTCAGGTTCTGCTTTCCTTTATTAGGAATGAGTGAGGCTGAAAGTTAAACTCAGGTCCTATGTTCTCATTTAAACTTTGAAGTCGGTATTTAAAAAAAAAAAACAACAACAAAGAAACAGCAACAAAAGAACCAACAATCACCGAACCCAAACAAAACAACCAACAAACATAAACCCAAAACTTGGAAAGAAGGGGTTCCTTCTTTGTTGAACAGTTGTCATTCTTCCCTGCCTCTATGTCCTAGCATCCTTTATCCTTCTTTGCACTCGTTGAAAGCAAGGCAAGGGTTCACAGAGCAGTGAAGTACCATCTCAAGAACTACTCTGCTAGGGCAAAAGTTTCCCCAGGATTTACCTCAAACTAAAAACTCTAAGAGGGGCTTTCAAACTGATTCCTGAACTACTCCTGCACTCTTCTTCTCCTCCGAGCAGCAGGGGTGTCTCAGAGGGAAGCCCGGGGCAGTATAATGTTGCTGCTTGCTTTGTGAAAGTGGAGGAGGGAGGGGGAGAGGAAACTGCCTTAGATACAGAATCACTGTAAAGGTCCTGTTCTCTGTCGTCTGTCACAGCGGTTCATGCTACTTTCCAGGTAAATCATCTCAACTTGGCAAACTTGTAGTTGTATAGCACAGGTCTTGGCAGCGCCTAACTCAGCACTGCTGTTCTGAAGCAAGCTGGTGTCTTCACTTGTGAAGTAGCTTTCCATTGCAATCTGCTGCAGGGGTGCAGTGGGTGCTTTCCTCTCCCATGTTAGTCCATAGGAGACTAATCCCACAGCCTAAAAAGGCTGAAGACAATGTGCTTCCTGAGAAGGGCACCTTCTGTTCCTTTGGGCATGAAGTTCTTAAGCTACCGTGTGTGTTACCTTGCCAACAGCTACCAGCATCACCTTTTGTAGCCACCTGCACATGGCTTGTTGGAATGTCTGACCCCTGCTAAAAGTTAATGTGTTGATGAGCAATATTCTTAAGTGCAGTCGTGGCTCTTGATTGCACAGTTAGAGTTAAATACTCTTTAGATACGTATTCATCTTCCCAAGAGCAGAGCTTAATCAGAAGAACCACCTTTTAGCCATCATCTCCTTTTATAAAAACATTTCTGCTAGTATCTGCTTTTCTAGAGAGACTTGTAGGAAACTCCTCTGTAATCAAGAAGCCCTATTGCTGGGGGTGGAGGTGAGGGAGATGAGGGTGGGGGTGTTAGCGTATGCTGCTTTTTTTGACCAGTGACCAGACAAATTCAGTTACACAGCTCATTGCCTTTACTATGGGTGAAAAGTAGCACATGTGAGTTCCTAATGTGAATTCTAATGGCAAAGCAGATGCAGGTAGCAAACTTGTCTCATAAAAACAGTTAAATGTGAGAGACCCAGTATCTTCAGAAATACTTTGGCATTGTGGGGGGCGAAAGGGAACCTTGACAAATACATTCCTCCCTGTGATAGCAGACCTCTCTGAAAGACGCACCTTCTGTTTGGGGTCAGTTTTAAATTTGAAGTAAATCAAAATTCTCATACTTGGGTACCTAAACAGAATTTAGCAATAGAAACTAAATGACTCGGAGCTGATTTCCTGATGCCTTTTGTGGTTCGGGGTAAATTATTTGGCTGTTAAGCCTTCCTTTTATTGATAGAAACTAGAGGAAAAACTCTGAAGACTCAGAATATGCTCTTTTTCAGAGGAGTTCCTGAAGATTGAGTGTTCAAAAAAACCCAAAAAATCCAAACCTGGTATTCGGTTATTTCCCTTGTTCTTGGTCACAGGTATGAAGAGGAGTGTTCTGCAGAGGTATAATGGCAATAGCTGTAATGCTTGTTCCAGTTGTTTCACTTTGAGTCTGCATTAGCCTGAAGATGCTTGATAAGATTTTTATTGTATAAGCCTCTTCTTTCAATCTCAGGGCCTTTTTTTCAGTTCATCTGATGCACTTTGAGGATGCACTTTTATAGCAGTTGCAACTGTTTTTAATGTGCCTGAGTTCTTTAGAGCTGGTAAATAGCTCTCTCATGCCTATTTGTTGTTTGTTCAAATTCCTTGATTTGAACAAAACAAAATGATTCAGCACTTTCCCTTTATATTTTTTCATTAAGGTTTTCAGATCAATAGTCATTAGAGAAGAATAAGATTATGAAAGGATATTGAATCTGGTAATGAAGCTTTTAATGGCAACTGGTAATACAATAGGTATCCTAATCAGTCAAAAATAAAATGCAGGCAGTCTTTTCTAGCTTGCAGGTTTCTTGTCTGCTCTGCTACTGACCACGTGCTGCTGGATGACAGAGAAGTTCACATATGGGAATTTGAGATTTAAAGAATTTAAAGATTTAAAAAATTTGAGATTTAAAGTAGATTTCGATATGTCTTGACTAGCCATAAAAAAGGTTTTATGCACACTAGTCCAGGCAAGCGTGAATTTTAGCCTATACATAGCAGTACCACTTAATATTAAAGCAGAAATATACTTTGAGTCCTTAGTAATTGGAGAATCTTTCGATGCTTAATGAAAACAGCATTTTAAGTTCAATATTCTTTAACTTTAAGAGGAAAGATTTCTATGGTATAAGCAAGCTTGAAAAAAAGATATTAAGATAAAATGCATTCCAGGCTACTACTGTAGCTTTCTTTTTTCTTTAATGTTGGAGTGAATAAAAATTGTTGTTTGAATCCTTTTATGTGCTGAGGGGGAATTGCAGCTTTGGTAACAGATGCACAGGATACCTCTATGCTGTCAGTAACTTCCTAGGTGAGAAACAGTCACTCCTTTTGGTTTAATTTTCTAAACTGATTAGGTTAATGAGTTCTATAAAGTAAGCAGGTAAAACATGTTTGCTGAAGATGGTAGTTTAACATTGATTGCTACCAGTTTGGCTTGCGTTATGTTACTAATAATCTGAAGTTTAGACTTTATCTCACTAGCATTAAAGCCAAGTTTTCAGTTCTTCCTCTTCTGTTAACGTGCATTTTTAAAGAATCTTTATTATTTCAAGAAAGTGGACACTGAAGCTTTGAGCTAATATAACAGCTATTTCATAAATGGGTATGGATACAGTGGAGCTTCTGTACCTTTTTCTTGTCCTTAAACAGTGCTTGGAGTTCCAGCTGCAACTTGCAGTCACCTAGAAAGTAGGATGCTACCAGATTTGAATGGTGAAAACATTTAAAAACTCTTATCCTTGGGGTTACTCACTGCCTAGCCTTACTGTGCTTCGCTTCCTCTCAACATTTACTGAAGCAATTGTATCATTTCATTGTACTGACTGTAGTTTCTTCTCATCTCCTAATACTGAAGCTTTTATACCGAGAGTGAAATGGATAATGATAAAAGAAAAATACTTTGTCTTGGCAGTTCCATAATCTTTCATCCTAGGATCCTCTTGTCCCATGTGACGGCTAATACTTTGTGCACATTTGGTCTCAGTTAATGGAGCCTGATGGTAGCAGCGCTGCTGCTTTCTGTGAGGGCAAGGCAGGATGCTTATAGAGTGTACTGCGACAGTGATTGTAATTATCAGTAGTTCCATTGGGGATAAGGATAAGCAGGATACAGAATGAAGAACAGCCCCTTGATGATCCTGGGTTCGCTTGGATATTGCTTCTCAAATTGTCAAATTCTAGCAGCACAAAGTGTTCCGTGAAATGTTTGCTAAAGACGTTTTACCTTTACTGTAGAGAGAATGATAAAGTGGAAAAAGCTATTTTATGTACATAATGCAAGCCTACTAGAGCATTTACTATTGTTCAGTAATTTTGCAACAAATTGAGTATGTCTCTTCCTTTATTTTTAACATTAAACCTACACCAGAGAACTGTAATATCTCAGCTATGAAGTTGCAGATTTTGCAATTTTATAAGAACAAAAAGAGCCTCAGATCAAGATAAAGCTGCTGGTTGTCAGTGTGTGGGTGTGGTATGTTTGGCTGCCTTGAAAAATAAGCTATTTCCTATGGATTATGTTCCAGGGTTTTTTAATATTTCCTTTGGGACACTT
Organism: Gallinago jamesoni; assembly: GCA_025769975.1. Classification (NCBI taxonomy): domain Eukaryota; kingdom Metazoa; phylum Chordata; class Aves; order Charadriiformes; family Scolopacidae; genus Gallinago; species Gallinago jamesoni. The sequence continues at coordinate 14,024,333 of JAOQGH010000040.1, read as the reverse complement.
TTTTAAATTGGCCTTCCTGTAATGAACTTTGCAAGGCAAAGGAAAATTCAGTTATACAGTAGATCTTTATCATCTTAACATTTTCTTTACTAGGTTTTCTCTTAACCGGTTGAATACTTCTGAGCTGAATTTATATGTTCTTGTCTGCTATCAAACTTGTCACCTGAATACTGCTACATGCTGCCTGTTTGTTTGTTTTATTTAAAAAAAATAAAAGGTGAAGACTTACTAATAGAACGAGTGGCACATGCTGGCATGATCAACCCAGAAGATCGATGGAAGACACTGCAATTTAATGGTCCTGTTGCCCATTTTGAAGTACAAATAAGAGTGAAGTGTGATGAAAATTACTACAGTGCTCTGTGCAATAAATTTTGTGGCCCTCGAGATGATTTTGTTGGTCACTACACGTGTGATCAAAACGGAAACAAAGCCTGCATGGAAGGTTGGATGGGAGAAGAATGTAAACAAGGTACTATTGTTTGCTTCATTTTAGATCAGCTTTAATGTGTATATTTAATAGGTATAAGCTGCAGTAGGTGTTTCTGTAGTGTCGGTGCTATAGTGCATTATTTTTAACACATGCAGACTTTGTCCTTTGAATGAAAATCTTTGAAGAAACATCCCCTGTGAAGATTGGAGCCCAGGGCTAAACAACAAATTTAGGATTCAAAATAGTGAAACATCTTTTTACTAATTAACTTTATTCAGTGGTGGTGTTACTTCAAAGCAAAATGATGTATTGCATCTGTTAATGTAAGTTTTTATTGAACAGTCATAATATCAGTAATACTGTAGACTTTAATCCTGTAAAAATGCCCCAGTAACACTGTTTTTGCAAATGAATAAGTTCTAAATGTAACATATGCAAAGCTGAAAGCTTTTTGATAGCTCTTAATGTGAACAGAAATTCAAGTGTAATCATCCTTTTTAATATACCACTCAATCAGATCTCTTTGCATTTTGCCTTCAGTCTCAATGAGTAATGAGTGCTAAAATTACTTGACGTACTCTTCTTTCTCTTGAGGGCTTCTTGGTTTTGTTTTCTGTTCCTTTTCAGTAAAAATCCTGTTAATGAGAGGGGAGACCATTTTTAGGGTTTACTAAAGGACTTGTGTATCTTTTGACATTTGGGATTTCCAGCAAAATACTGGTTTAATACCAATTTTAAAAAAATAACTGTATTTGAGAAATGTTTCAGTGCTGACAGTCTTGCCGCAAACCTATTTGGTAGCAACTTTTTTCAAGGAGTTACCTCAAGTTATTTTTCAAATTGTTGTATGTTGTAATGGGGTTGTGTTTTCTGAAATAGCTGGCTGGAGGCAACAGCTCTTGGAACATGGCAAAAAAGACAGACAGCTTTGCACAAGCAACAGCTAGGCTAAATGACAGTTCCAGTTTGCTGCCTGCACTGATGCCTCAACCTTTTTCTCTTTACAGCTGTATGTAAACAAGGATGTAATTTGCTCCATGGGGGCTGCAGTACACCTGGGGAATGCAAGTAAGTCTGCATGCTTGAATATCTTTTTTTTTATAGGTGCTGATCTTTCTGTGATTTTTTTTTCCCTGTGTATGTTGCTACTTTTAAAAAGAGTACTTTAAAATGGAAAAAAAAAAATCTATACAATTGTATGGATGGAAATAAATTTGAGGTAGATTTCACAAGTGTAAGCATTGCATATGCTTTGCGTTCATTGTTTTGCAATCCTTTCTATTTTTTGCACATATAGCACTGAAGAGATTTACTTCATGTAATCCAAAACTATGCCTTTATCAAATGAGAATAATCTCTTTTTTTTTTTTCTTTCCAAAATCCTCAGGAGCTTTGATCTCTATGTACTATCTCCTCCCCTCAAAGCGAAGCTAGGGCTTCTGTCAAGTGAATGGTTTTTTTGGTCGCTAAACCTGAGAGAGCAGTCTGAAATGTTCCCTTAACTTTATGGTGAAACCTAAATAGCCTCTGTGGTAGCAAGTAGAAGTTGATTTGTTTCCTTGTAAAAGTTCAGGTATCCAGTACAACAGGTCGAGGCGAGATGGGTATTATTTTTACACTGACTGTTGAAGAAATTGGACAGGTCTGCTTGCGAGTTTGGGATCCTGTGTAATTTTTTAAGTTTATTTATGGTCAGAGTTCTTCATTTGAAGAGTGAATTTGTGCAGTGGTTGCTTTGTAAGCTGTACTGAATCTGGTTGCTTGGAATGATGTGAAAATGAACTGGCTGCCAGAACCCCTGAAAGCTGACAAATACTGTTTGTGACAAGCTGTTATAGTTTAAGGCAATTCTTCATCCTCCTACTTAGTAATGACTACAACCGTCATGGAAGTGGCAAAAATAGGATGCAGGTTGCTTAATTTTGCTGAGCTTAGACCTAAACTGAAGTGACAGTCTGTGAGCTGTGGCAGGTGACATGCAAATAATTCCCACCCTGTTGAAGAGCCTGGAGTTTCTGACAGTGGGGTATGGCAGATAGCACAGTAAGCCCTAAGTCATTGCACCCAATAATAGTGTCTTACCACCCTGACACTTCCATCAGGTGCCTCTGACTTCGGGAAGATTTGTTGCAGCTCTCAAATCTGACCAAAAACTGTAAAATCCAGTATATGAAATGCATTGTTTCCATGCATGTGCAGTTTCGCTCCCGAAGAGCTCTAACATCTCCCTTAAAAGATTTTGTTTGTTTCTTTACTTTCCAAGGTAGACATTTAAATCATGGCTTCCTTTTTGTACGAAAGAATACTTCTATTTAATGTTGTTTGGGAATCTGTTCTTATCAGTAAATACTCTGCTTGTGATTTCAAGTATTGTAGGCCCCTACTGCTGTTGCTGCTGGTGGTGATTTTTTTTTTTTTTTTTTGGGTTACAAGTAGAGATTATGGTTGAGAGCTGGGCAGGTATCACTTCTGCCCAAGTAAGAAGTAATCCTTCCCTTGAGCCTTCTGAGAGCACGTTTTTCCCCTTAAGAACCTACTCCAATGGCTTTTGATTCATGTAAGGGTTTCTGAAATCCTCTAGGTATCAAAGGAGCATCCTAGAACCTGTGAATGTTTGGTTTTTGCATGCAAGGAACATTTGAATAAAGGTAAAAAAGCAACAGGCTTCAGCAAATGCAAAACAGTACCCTTTTTGGGGGGCGGTGAGAGGGGCTGCCTCAGTTTCCTCTGTGGTGGTTCAGGCTGGGCTGGCCACTTTAGCTGAAAAGAAGAATTACTGAACAAAAAATTGGTTGTTTTACCTCAAACCAGGACACCTGTTTAGCTTTCGTTTCTCTGTGATACCAGCTGCATCTGGGAAGACAAGTTGGAGAGGAGGAAGAAGAAACTTTAAAGAAGGGAATACAAAGCCATTGAAGGGGGGGGGCTGGGTGGTTATGGTATTTTATTTTATTTTTTAAGGTGTATGTCAATAGGTAGTCTCATATGAGCAAAACTTGCCCTTAGAGCATGTCATTGACATGAAGATGCATCTAATGTTGTAAGCCTAGGTGCCCCCTTGTAACCTTCCCTGCTAAATAAAGCTCACAAAAACAGCAGTCTATTGAACAACTCTGATCGGAAATATCACTATTTTTTAGGATGGATCCTCTCATCTGAAAGAAAGTACTGGGGGGAAGGAATAAGGGACTGAATGTTTCAGAGGGATGGTACTCCATTTGCCTGGTTTCTTAATGCTTGTCTGCTGCAGTGATAGGTTCTGTGATCAGCAGGTTGAAGGGAAACAGTGGCCTTTCTATGTGCAGCCACTCTCATTTTCAGTACTGCAGAAGGTTCTTGGCTACCTCTTTAAATATGATTTGGTAGCTTGAGCTTGTTCACACAGGTATCTTCAGCTTGTGTTCTGTAGTAGTTATTAGGCTATATGAGCAATGTTGCTTTTAACCCAAATCTGTAATACCTTCTGTAGAAAAATGGTGCCGAACTAAAAATAAGCAAGGCTTACAGACATGACCTTTATCTTCAGCAGTACAAAGGAAGCTGTTATTTAAAAGAAACTGCTGTGTTTGGTGCTATTGAATTATAATCTAGATTCCTTCGTCCTGGTTTTTGGATAGTTGCCACCGTCATTTAGCAGGTGAAAACAATGTCCTTTTTTTAATTCAGAAAGAAAATTAAAATGTGAGAAAAACATGGGTGTGAGATGTATGGAAATCTACTGGTGCCACTAGCTACGTGGTTGCCAAAATCTGCAATGGCATTTATAAATAGAAAAGTTGGAAAAAGGTTTCCAACTTCAACTTGCGTGAACATGTAGGTAATTTAAGCAATGGCTCTGAGGCTTCATCCGAACTCTCATAGCAAATATCTACCCTTCATGCTTTGATGTTCCAAAGTAATTAAGAGCCATTCTTGGATTAAATGTTAGCTACTTTTAAGATCTGTTTTCAGTATAAGTGACTGCAGACTGTTAATAAAGGATATGCCATTAGCAGTAACTGTACATCATCCGTTGGGCAAGTTCATATACACTGTGTTTTGAGGAGGTCAGTGTTGTGATTTTTGCCATTTCTTTTGTTGAGCCTTCACCAACCAAATGGAAAATAAGAAGGGGATGACCTGATGTCTCAAAATGACCTGATGTCAGAAACAATTTAGTGGTTCTGCTGGGCCTAAGTGATAGGGTTTTGTCAATGTGCAGGCAGTTCAGAAAAACTAATAACTGAATAATGAACAAAAGTACATCCTACATCCTTGAGGAAAGCAAAAGCAACTTAGCTGGATCTTGCAAAGATACGAAATTGCAATCTTAAAAAAAAACAAACTAAAAACAACCCACCACCCAAAAACCAACTTTTATCCATATCTAGACTCAAGGTGTTTGGCCACTGTAATATATATATATTAATATATATATTTAATTTTTTTAGCCTGCAGTGGCGGACGAAGTGGTCTTATTGATTGATTTCACCAGCTGAGAGTAGGAGGAAGGATTGTCACAGAAGCAACACTGCCAAGCCATGATGATTGGTCCTTTTTGTATGATTTTGCATCATTTGGAAGTACTTCATTAAATTCCATTAAAACATCTGGCGAAGAATGGAATTTGATCTAGGGGCTTACGACTGGCTTAGCCTCAACCACCTTACGAAGTTATCAAAGTGAATATAGAGAAACTACAAGTGACAGGCTCCTTCCTTGATCAAAACTGCTTACTTGAGTGTGTTCGGTACCACTCAGAAACTGGTGGTAGGGCTTTAATGGCTTAATCTTTCACTTCCTTGGGATCCGCAGTGGTATGGGTTTGGCAGAAGTCCAGATGTGCTTTATTTTCTGGGCCACATTGTCATATTCCTGCTAGGAGGATGGTATTTTCAGATGTCTTTCTACTTTTTCTTCTTGCCTTGGAATGTTTTCCATTTATCTTCCCAAAGCAAAAAGAAAAGGGGCCAAATCCCTCATGCTGCTCAGCTTGTGTCCAGCTTCTAGAACTATGGTAGGACCTAGGTTGTGTCTTGGGAAACTCAAGTCTTGTTCTACGCTACTGTGATACATAAATTTCTTTAGAATGTATAGACAAGCCGAAAGGAGTTAGAAACGGCATCGTTCATAGTATTTTAATGCTAATTTATGCAAGGCAAACAAAGCAAACATACTTTTTTTTTAAAACCTTTAAATTAATTGTTTAAGCTGTGTACTTTGAACTGTCTTACTCTAGAATTAAACTACATGTGACAAAATTTTGGTTTTACAATGTTGGTGGCTTTTGCTTTTATGTAATGACGAGTCTTACGCTTGTCCTGTTGAAACAGGTTTCTCAAACTTTTTGGCCGGTGCTGTGCCTTTTGTAGCCCTTGTATTCTGTTTCAGCTTGTGAGGCCGATTTCTTGTGTTCAGCAGTGCCTCCTGTTGCTGTATGCCTTTCCCAAGGGATTTTGCTCCCTTAATCTGTCACTATCAGGGCCAAAACATGCTCAGCTATTATTCAATACTTTATTTACAGAGACTCAGGGACAAAAGCTTGAGTTGCAAAATCAGTTTACAACTACCTGGAGTGCTGTGGGTGTAATAGTGTTTTGGATATTCTTTATTAAATGTTAAAGGCTTAGATAGTCTTCCTATCCTTTTCAGTATGAAGTCTACCAATAGCACTAATCTCTTGCTTGTGTTTTTGTGACAGTTGGGTGGATAACATGGTGAATGTCAACATTTGCCTAACCTTTAAAAAAAAAAAAGGCAGCTGCGTTCTTGTAAACGCATTCTTGGGTACAAGAAGATCTGGTGAGGCATCTCAAAGGAGGTTGTTATTGAAAGACTGGGGAGGACTAACAAAAAAATCTTAAAAGGACTGGAGAAAAAAAAAGAGGAAATACAACACCAGCTTCTAAAAATGGGGAGAAACTAAGACATGGGCAACTTCCACACTAGCTAGATCAGACAGAAATCTCAAAAGAACACTGAAAGAGATATACCATTTCTAAACATCTAGAAAATGCTCACAGATGAGTTACTGGCTAACCAGGACTTGTCAGGAGCAGATCTAAATGACGTGGCTTCCCTCCACAACTGTTCCAGAATGAATTCTAAGAAATCTCTTAAACTCTTAAATTTGGAGAAATCTCATAAGCTGCTCTGAACAGTAAACTAGAAGGTTCTGTTTGAGCAGTGTGCCAGCTGCTGTGGCATCTGACCATTTCAGTTCCTGCGACTTAGACTAGCTCTGGTCCCTAAAGAGCATAGGGCTATTTTTTTGCCCTGCAGCAATGCACGTGGTACCCCTACCTGGATATCTTCTGTCTCCTCCGTGAGGCAAGGTATTGTATCGCAACTTTAAGTTTCAAAGAACTTTCAAAAATTAGTACAATTGCTGTCTCATCATATAAATGCTCTTGGCTGTTATCATAACCAGTATGCTTTTATTACCTTTTTTTTTTTTGATGTCTGAGTGGCAAGCCTCCTGGGATTGTTGGCAAGTATTTTACAAGTAGACATATTAAGTCAGACAACAAAGAATCCCATGATTTTTTTCTCCTTTATTGGTCAGGGAACTGAGGCACACTCTCCACTCACTTCGTCGGATGGTTTGTGGCTAGAAAGGCACAGAATTGCCTTTAGTTGGATAAGTTGGATGCTGCTTCCAGGAGAATGTGAGTGAGTGTACAGGAGGAAGTAGAGCCATGTATTACTTTAACCTGTGTCTACAGTAGTAGGTAGTGAAGAATATTTATAACATTAGATCAAAGCAGTGATGAGAACCCAATATCCATACTCAAAACACTTTTTTATTTTTTAATTTTAGACTAGCTCTAATATGTTCTTATGGACAAGCTGTTTGTAGGTGGAACACATTAGGTGTGCTCCTGGCATACATTGTCTTGCATTACCTTAGTTTAAACCTAAAAGGAGTCCAATTCCTTTGTTCCAAAACAGCTCCCTGATGTGAACCAACATACCATCAACAGCAATGATCAGGCTACTGGTGTGAACTAATGCAAAGTAACCTTTCCCCATGTGTTCTGGGCAAACAATTTTTAATCACCCCTTCTATCAGCTCCCTCACAAAACTCTAAATAAAATACCAGAGTGAGAACAGTGGCATTCAGTGACTTTATCAGAGGAGAAAGAAGGTTGTAGGGAAAGGTTTGTATCTTTTGGTTTAGTTAAGAATGCGAGGGTGAGAAGAAGAGACGAAAGCTTTCAGGTAATTAAATTATTTGAGTTTGTTAATGAGCATCTTTTCCTTCCCTGTTCACAAAGCCATTATCCCTATTTCAAAGGTAGGGAAGTAGAGAAAGCACTTCGGTGACAAATTCTTACCAAGTACCATTCTAGCTATAACATTGAATCCGGATGCTGGGAGTTGTAGGATCTCCTAACAGCTAGACCATATTGCTGCCTGCTATGCAACAATTAATCTCTTAAAAGATTAAACAGACTTTCTTATAGTTATTTTAAGTAAATAACTAATATAAAGCTATTGTTCTGGCCTATGCAACACCATCCTGTTCACGTCATTAGAAAATTTAGTGGTTTTCCATTTAAGAGGGTTATTTCTCCCCCACCCCCGTATGATGATGCATTTTGCTTCTGCTCTTAATGTCACTGTTTTGCTTCGTTTTCCTGTGTTGAGTGTTTTGGCCACAGCTTCCAATTGAAACATGAGTGGGAGAAGCTCTCTCCAAAAAGCCTGCTTAAAAAATGACATGTAAATATGGCACAATGGTCTTAGATTCAGCTTTTGCAGGATGTGCCAGATGCTAGTAAGGTGTTACCTGTGGTCAATAAAGGCTTATACCACTTTGCCTATATTATCCCAGGGATTTTTTCAACTTATTTTTAGGCTTATTTTTCAACTTGTTTTTTATTTTCATCTAGACTTGAGAAGTAGTTAGGTTTTGATTTCCTTCACATGGATGGTTTAGGTATACTTGTGCCTTAGGTGCTGACAAAGCCCTGTAGCTAGGTGTAGAACAGAATTTATTTAGGTATCCCCTCATTCTCGTGTATCATGAGCCTTTTCATAAGGTTAACCAGAGTAGATCAGCGGTGGAACAAGACCTGTGATAGGAAGTTTCTCTGTGCAGAAAGTTCAGGACTCTCAAATAACCAGAAGTGATTGAACCGGGACAATAAACCATGTGTGAAGATAGTACAAAACAGCTGAGTTAATACTGACTGTTGAGACCACCCTGACTTTTTGGTATGTAAGAGATGTCTTCCTTTTGAATAAGCAGGAGTTAATCATGCAAGGTGCTGAGGGACCATGGTTGCAGACCATCGGGATTTGGGTACTTCTCTTTGCCTTTCCATATGACTTCCATAACTCCGACTGCAGGATTTATTATAAAATGATGGAGTTTGGAAAGTCCTGCCCCCTGCCCAAAGGAGGTCTAGTTAGACCAGATTGCTCAGGGCCTTATCTTCACAAATAATGTTTGTGTTTACATACAGCAACACAGGATCTTCTGAAAATCAGAAATTCTCAATTTAAATCTGGCTTTCACTAAGTAATTATAACACAAACATCCTCAGAGAAGAGCAAAGACCAGTATCAGCTTTTTCCTTAATTATAACAGTTTCAGAAGAGCATAGGGAAGGCATAGTTCTGTAAAAAAAATCTCTATCTTATTGCATTTGACCAGTTTAGTTTTTTTAATAGCACTAGGGAAAGCAAAAACCCCAAATCTTTTATTTCTCCTTTCCCCACTTTCTTCCCAGCTCCTGCTTCTGACTCCATAGGTATCTTTGAACGTGTGCCTCTGTAGGATTCCTTGATACTAAATTTGCTACTTTAAACATGTTGGTATTTACTGTAGGAGGTCTTTCTTGTCCTGGAATTTGAAAGCCCCACTTGCTTATTGTAACCAAGTATATGCTATGAGTTGAATTACTGTGGCTTTATCTACTTGTCAATGACAACAGTATTTTTCCTGCACAGTTGCAGTTTCTCTAATCTCAAGACTAAAATGTTATCTAGAAGCTCTGCCACCTCCCCTTCCTCTAGCCTTTGTATTTAAATTCTCATTTTCTATTGCCACTAGACTCCCATGCAAGGAAGATGGCAGCTGCGAAGCAAGTCTGTAGAACTACCAGGGTCTTTTCTGCAAGTTCTTCTTCTTTTGGAGATAACTGGCAATTGTTCTTCTATTTCTACGGCGCTGTCTCTGTTAATCCTGGCCTGAAGGGCTGCTTTGGTCAGGGAGCAGATGCCTGTGCTTCAGCCTTCTATCAGGAAGTTACTAAACTGTAACAATCTATTTATGGTAGCTTCTTTTGTACTGCTAATAACCCAGCTAGGGCTAAGATTAAGCCATCTCTGATTGTTTTGCGTGCGTTGGGTTGTAAAGACCAGTTAAAGCCGATGAAGTCAGCAGAGGGGAAGGACGAAGGAAGTAGAATCTTGATTCCAATAAGAATTTTCTTTGTTTGTTAAACAATGGGAATCCTTATGAATTCTCTAAATTTGTTTTTTAATTGATTCAGATATTAAAAAATTAGGATTGCAGAAACTTCCAACAAATTATCCTCAACTAGAGGGTCAGGAAAAAAAAGTAATTTTAGCCCACCATTAACTGCACTACCAGTTACCTTTTGGCTTTTACACAAGTTGTTACTTGAAAATGAATTCTGGGGATTTTTTGTTTGCGTTTTGGTTTTTTTGTTTGGTTGGTTTGTTTGTTTTTTTTTAATAGATGTTGCTTTTGTATCTGTACTTTTTGGGCTTCTCATAGTGGATCATTAACCTTTTTTCATCCTGGTGTTGCGGCTTGGCGTTTTTCTCGTAAATGACAACATGCCCATTTCTGAATTGATTTCACTTTATTGATCACATCTTGCTCTAGGGGTGAGCTGGGATCTGTATAAACATTATCTTTAGAAGGAAGTGGAATTAAAGCTGCTCTACCACCTGCTAATGTAGGATGCGACCAGACTTCCTGTTCAAGAGGAAATCCTAATTTACTCTTCCTTGTAAACTGAAGGCTGATCAGCTTACCACATAGTAACCTTTTGACTTGTAAACACTGTGTTCCTTTGGACTGCTTTTAGCCTCTAGAAATAATTTTCCCTCAGGCTTGATGGTAACTTTAATGGTAAACTTTGACTGTGATGAGCATCGTGAAAAAGCAGGAACCCTTTTCTGCTGAACTAATTTTAATGCCATCAAGCATAGCTAGAAACTCAAGTAGGTGCTTAAGATGCCTTCAGGTTCTAAGAAGGTGGCTGTATTTTCTTTTTACTCTTAATCACCAGTACAGTGTTAAACAAAGAAACTTGTTATTCATTGGGTATGGAAAACAAATTGAGTTACTGTGATTATTTGCATTGTGATGCAGACTTTCACCCCTTGAAAATGCTTGTTATGTGTGGGTGGGGAGTTGGCTCTGGCTAGGATAGTCATGGTGAATCACTGGCAGTAGTGCCAGGTTTGGCGTGGATGAAGATTTGGGTTGGTGCCAGCAAAGTGAGCTACGGTGCTTTTTTTATTGTTTATTACCAGCCCCTGAAAAGATTTTTCTGTCCTTGAGGAGGAAGGAAGAGATCAAATTTAGCAGGAGCAGTATTTGCTTCCTCTTACTGCTAATACAGCAAAAGAAGGCTGCTTCTGAAATACATATGTTCTCCAGGCTTCTGACAGCCTTGCTTAAATGAGCACCTCATCACTAGGTACCCAGCTGAGACTCTCTTCAGGCATCCCACAGCTGTGAGGTTTTGAATGAAGAACAGGTACGGGGACTAAGAACTCAAAGCAGTTATAGAAATTTGTATTTAAAAAAGAAAAGCCTTGTAAAGATCTGCATCAAGCTTCATTCTGCCTATGTAAATAGTAGAAATTTAAAGGAAAAATGGCAAGGATAACCTGTTGTGTTCCTCTGGGGGACTGGTACAGCTTAATGAAATGGTGGAAGTAGGTTGATTCACGAGGAACCAAGATTCCTTGTTTATACTTCTTTTCCTTGTCTTCTCTCATCACATCTTTCATTTGAAGTTCAGACTTTTAATGCTTTTCCTGTAGCATAAACAGTTGCTTTTGCTAGCACAATTCTGTTACAGATAACATAAAGATACTGATCTCTGAAGAAATCTTGTGACAAAATTTCAACTCTGTTTAAAACAAATTAATTACTAATGATTTTTTAATTCTATTCTCTCCCCTCCTTTCTCCAAATGGCAGCCTTTTCATAATGTCGCTAGAGAATACTGAGAACAATAGAATAAATGTCTAAAAAGGGTTCTCTTGAGACACTAAATCCTGAGACAACTGACAAGACAGCTGTATCTCTGGCTGCCCTGGTCTTTCAAGACTGTAGCACTCCAGAACAAATTAGCTAATATCTTGAAATCTGTCTCATAGAGAGAAAAATGCTATGGTGCTTGGTGGAGTCAGCCAGCAGTCTCCTTTTGAAAAGTAATTTCAACTCTACTATACCAATCACAGGTTTTTATCCTAGTGTGAGATGATTACATGATGATGGGACTTCTTGGGAAGGAACAACTAATCTATGTACGGTTCTCGTAATGCGTAGTGCTTGGTGTTGCCATGGTGTTTAATATGGTTGAGCAAGATGAGTTCCAGTAAGGATGTTCAACAGGACTAGTATGTCCCTTCTAAACAGGAGAAATAAAGTTTTGCTATCTCTTGCGCATTGAACAGTTGACCTTGTTCTTGAGAATGGTAAGTGTGGTGTTCTAAATATCTGTAATGCTGAGAACGAAGCGTCATGTTGCTAACTCTTAACATGTGAACTTACATCTTAGGTGTCATTATGGTTGGCAAGGACAGTTCTGTGATGAGTGTGTCCGCTACCCAGGCTGTGCTCATGGGAGCTGTAATGAACCATGGCAGTGTAATTGTGAAACCAACTGGGGTGGCCTGCTCTGTAACAAAGGTACTTAACATTAATGTACAGGAAAAATAAGTAAAGTTGCATGATTAACTGGTAACTCATTAACCATTCTCTTTTTTCCCCCCTGTTTGCGTACAACTTACCCAAGTATTTCTGTGCCCGATTCTTTTATGGCAGATGGTGCCTAAACCTCATAAGTATGGGAAGTTTAAGACAAAAGGCTTGGAATGGTCCCGACTTTTCTAACTCATGCAAATGTCTGTTGTTCATCCTTCCCTGTTCTGTGGATAGTAACGAGATGATGGGCTAGCTAATGGAATATGGGGGTGATGTGGGTGAATGACATCCAAGCTAGATCATCTCTGTGGCTGACCAGGGGTTAAAATAGTGAGACTTGTGTTCCCTGTCGATTGACGCTTTTCTCCATTCAGATCTGAATTACTGTGGAAATCATCATCCCTGCCTGAACGGTGGAACCTGTATGAATACTGAACCAGATGAATATCGCTGTGCTTGCCCAGATGGCTACTCTGGAAAGAACTGCGAAATCGGTACGTCTGGATATTGCATGTATCTTCAGAAATCTGAAACTCTTCTAGGCACAGCTATGTTCTGGTTAGCCAGGTGGCATTTTTATATGATCATTGTTGCTTTTTTGTGTGTGTGTGCGTAGAGTGGGGTGGCTGGTTTCTCCTTTCCAAAAGCTAGCTTGGTTTCTGAGAAGGGGAAGTATGAAAAGTGGTAGTGTGCAGCTTGTTCTTTCAGCTTGATTGTTACTTTGTGTGATAGTGGGGATATGCCAGCTCAGTCTCTCTTTCTAGTGCCTTAGGCTGGCTATTCAAAAAACCACTGAAGACAACAGAAATGCTGCAAGTTTCCTGTGGATTTAGATAAGACTGAGAATATTTCTTCCCTTTGACTTCTTCACTTCCTTAATCCAAGCAAGCAATTAGGCTTTAGTCTCACGTAACTGCAGCCTTTCCTTGTTACCTTTCTTCCTGCTACCTATTTTCTTGTGTCCTGGCTTGCTTACAAACATGCATCTTGGACAACCTGGTGACTAAGAAAGGTAGTAGTAACAGATGCTTCAGTTTTAACTGTGGTGTGGGGCGTTTGGCCCAGTTTTTAGCTGCCTGAATGTGTTGATTACCCTTTTGGATCAACTGGAACTTGATTTGTAAAATGATTTTTTTAATATGGGACTCCTGATACATTTGGACTAATGACGCAGATGTTAACTACTATGAAAATGTGTACAAGCCCTCCTACAGAGTCACCATGAGCAGTCTAATTGAAAAGTTAAGTGTATTCCCTGCTCCCATTGGCAAAATGGAGGAAAGCTTTTAAACCATGTTTTTGATGAAGTATGCCTTCTTGACCACAGTTTAACAGATCTGTGTGTATCCAACATAAAGTGATTCTTATCTACACCGCAAAGAGAGCGTATAGCTTGTTTATCTGTGTATGTGCTACAGAAAGACCAAAACTTTCATGTACTGGAGGCTATTCTGGTATTTAAAGACTTTTCCTGTCTAATCTATCCCTGGAGAAAAAGGGGCAGGTGCACACTTTCTATTTCTTTCCTATTTTGCTTTCAAGGTGTGATGTTTGGAGAAAAATGAAAATGTTTGGTTCAGCTCTTTCACCTATAATATTCAATTGGGTGTTCTGCTGCGACTTTCTTTGCCATGATGGATTGTTAAATCTTTTCTTTGTTTTGAAAGTATATATTACTAGTCTTCTCACTTTGAATTCTGCTATTCCTTGATGTAGTTAAGTGTAGATAGGAAGAACCTTTTTTTTTTTCTTTAACTGAACTGTTTGGCTTTAAGTTCACTGAACTATTATCAGCAGACGGTTTTTACATTTTGCAAGATGTACATCTTCTTTGAACTTCTATAAAGCACTGTGTGGTATTAATGATACTATCAAAACTTAAATTTTGCTTTAGCTGGTAGAATGTGATGCAAAGTTTTGGATAAAATGGATGAAATCTTGTCTTAGCTTGCCCTAAAAGTTGTGGGGAAGCACCTTGGCTCTCCAGGTGAGGAAGTAGTGATAAAGGGAGCCATACATTTGTTGAGTTCTACACTACTTGCAGCAGATTGCCATATGAGCTGTTTTAAGTACTAGCGTCTAACATCCTAGACAATGTGAACTCAGTTTGCAAACTAAATAACATCCCTGAAGGAAGGATTCCAAAATATAAATGCTAGCAACGATTAAGAAAGTCTTGCCTAGAAAGGGGATTGTTTTCTTCTTTCCAAAAGCTTTATTGGCTTCCAAGAGGGAAAATATTCAACGGGGACGGCATACAACTTGTCCCTCTTCAGCTTTATTGGTGCTTGGTGCAGCTTCTGCAAGTGTTACAGCCCTACATGGAGGGAGTGACAATAAGCAGTACTGCCTATAATTGCAAGTAGCTCTATACTTCACTGTTTCCAAGGAACAGTATTAGAATGAAACTAAACAGACCTTTGATACTTAGACTACTGCTACTACCTCTGCATACAGCAAATCTGTTTTGTCTCACTAAAGGAAAAAAAAAAAGTGCTGGAGTACTCAGGAGGTGGTAGTGCGTGGCTGGAAGCTGTAGGTTAATGGGGAACTTCTCTAGCTCTTGAGATATGAGTGACCTGTCTGCCTTCGGGCTTTCTAGTCAGTAGATATGAAGGATGCCCCTTTCAGTAAAATCCTGCTTCAGTTTCTTTCTGGGCATCTTCCTCTCCACAGCTGGGAGAGGGAAGCTCCAAAGTTCTTTACAGGCACCTCTCAACTGCTCATGCTCTTGGTCACTTTAACCAGAATGCAAATATTAACTGTGTAAGTTCTCCTTAGTTTTACATTGGAAGAGTATTTAGCAAGAATTTCTTTCACTCTTTCTTCCCAGCGGAGCACGCTTGTGTATCTAATCCCTGTGCTAATGGTGGAATTTGTCACGAAATTTCATCAGGCTTCAAATGTCACTGCCCATCGGGGTGGAGTGGACCAACATGTGCTATCGGTGGGTATGCATTTACTGGGTGCTGACCTGTTGGTTGGAGGGATTGATAGAGCTTACTGGATAATTGTGTTCTGGGGGTGTGTGGAATTTGGTGGTAGCCTTTTTTTACCTTACCTGTCATTTAAAGAGCTATGCTTTGGGAGCTTCTGAAAAGATTAATGGTACTCTGCAGCCAGCAGTTATCTATTTGACACAGTTGAGATCTACAGGTTATCGAAAGCATAGCTGGACCCATATACGAAGAATGGCTGTTGCCAAAGCCGTTGGGATGATTTCTGACTCTTTAGCCTGTCTAAAGCAAAATACAGAATGAATTCATTGGAAGAGAGATAAGTGTGAATGTGAAAGGTTCTCTCCTTTTTAAAGTAGTAGAGAAGTAGATTACTTAAGTGCCTGGTTTGGAAGACAGTGAAGTGGTTGAAACGTATTATGGACTTTTGTAATTGGTTTGCATGTTGCCCATGATTTGGAATATATGATTTTTAACCATTTTTCGACAGCAACTATCCTAAAAAAACCCAAATAACTGGCTAAACTTGCGTCGTGATCCAGGAACATGGCCTTCAGTGAATAATTTAATAGTTGGCACAGTAAGTGAATCACCTTGCTGTTTGCAGATAGGGGAGAGAAGTGCTCTGAATTTTTTTTTCCTCAAAGATGTGAGAAAAGCCCAGGTAAAATCTAGGTTAGCACCGTTAGTCTGTTCCTAAGCTTATTTGTTTGTATGTTATCCCCCCTTCATCTCAAAACAACTTAAACCTCACAGTTTTAAGCCAAATTTTAAACCATGTAATGGAAAGCATGCTTTGACTTTGCAGATATTGACGAATGTGCATCTAACCCTTGTGCTCAAGGAGGGACCTGCATTGATGGTGTTAATGCATTTGAGTGTATATGTCCACAACAGTGGATTGGAGCAACATGTCAGCTTGGTAAGTAATTACCTTCTAAAGTTTTGAAGACCACTGGAGATTATTCCTAAATAACGAGCATCTGCGTAAGCATTTTTCTGATATGATTTTTATTGAAGAAAACAATGAAGATATGTGTTGCTATTGGTGTCTTAGCTCTTCTTTAATAGATCCTAAAGTGAGAAGTTTCAAGTGAACCTGTAACTGTTTAAGCCCCAAATTAATATTACTTATAATAACTCTTCTAGATTGCCCAAAACTTTTCTGTTTCAAAATACAGCATTGGTGATGGTAGCTCCCTCTTCATGGTGGCCGAACAGAGACTAAAAGCTTACAGAGGCAAGGAAGGGATTTGCCCTGACTAACATGTTAACTTTTTGAGTTTTGGCAAAGGGAAAAGCAAGATAACGTGCATGTGCTACTGTAGACAAGCGTCCATCAAAAACCTGTCATATGTAAATGGGTTTGGTGCCATACTGATGTATAGTATGAGCTTCTGATGCTTGGATTGCAGGGGAACTTTGCTTGGTGCTGTGGTAATCTGTTTCTGGGTTGGTCCTTTATTCTTTTCTTTCTTTTGTCTTCCTTCACAGATGCTAATGAGTGTGAGGGGAAACCCTGTGTTAATGCTTACTCTTGCAAAAATCTCATTGGTGGATATTACTGTGACTGCATTCCAGGATGGACAGGAGTAAATTGTCATATCAGTTAGTATTTCTTTAATACGTTGATCATAGGATGGTTTACTCTTTAAAAAAAAAAAAAGTTTTATGATGAATGATGCTATATAAACTTATTTAAAAAAAAAACCCTGTTGTCAGGATTTTCCTAACTTACAGCAATATAAATTGAAAATACTGTTTGAAAAATTATTTAAAGGTGTAATTGGTATCATAGTCCAGTATGGTTTTTGTCGGGGTTAGGTTGATGGCTGGACTAGATGAGCTTTAAGGTCCCTTCCAACCTAGATAATTCTATGATTCTATGGTTTAAAATGAGTTTACATAACTAGTAAATCTCTCCCTACTTGCTCATCCCTGATTCTGAATGATATCAGGTACTAATTAAATTTAAAGTACTTTTTAGCTAAAATGTGAGACATGAAATTATCTGATAGCATTTGATTTCTGTTGCACTGTAATAGACATATGTAATTTTCTATTACATATTATTTAAAATATCAATTTCTTAAGACATCAAGCATCCTTACTTTATATCCTTTCTGAAAACCATTTGTTCTGCATTTTCATGCTAGACCTGTACTTTACAGCTTAGTCTTCCAGTATAAATTCTAATGCCTTGCATATTTATTTTATCCATAGATATTAATGACTGTCATGGACAATGTCAACATGGAGGAACTTGTAAGGTAACTGTTTATTTTGTGCCATGTTGAAAATAATTCTTGTTCTGGCTAGTTACAAATTCTATAGCTTGCAAATATGTGTTAAATGTGAAATGCATAGTGTTGTGCTTGTAGGGTTTTGCACCATTTCACAAAATGTGAAAAAATGTTATGTGGTGCTAGTGCTGTTCATAAATCCAGAATATAGAAATAACTTGAGTTCTTGTGTGCCAGTTCTATCAATAACCATTCTTTCTACTTTTGCTTTGTGTTCTCCCCCCACCCCCCTGCAAAGGATGAAGTGAATGGATACCATTGCTTATGCCCTCGTGGTTTCACAGGAAAAAACTGTGAGATAGAAATGAACGAGTGCGAAAGCAACCCGTGCCAAAACGGAGGCCGTTGCAAGGACCTGGTGAATGGATTCAGTTGCCTGTGTTCACAGGGCTTCTCTGGAGTCTTCTGTGAGGTGAGGGCAGCAGGGGCATTTCTGCAACCCATTTTTATGGGTTGAATTCTTGAAAGAAACCTATGTCCGGGTTTAAATGGGAGTAACCCAAGGCTAAACTATTACTGCCTAATGTGGGTGCTACTTGGCACTCTGAATAAGTAAATTTGTTGTGCCCTGCTGTCGTAGTAGCTGTAACGCTTGAATTTGCAGCCTGATACACTGCGACTTGTTGCACATAGGTGTTGGCTCTCCTAACTGTTTTAAGGCTGCAGATATTCCTTAAGCTTAAAACATCTTCTTTTGTAATTTTCAGGATCTGTGTCCTTGTGTTACACTAGAATGTTTTAGGTGTTCATCCTAATAACTCTGAAGTACATAATTGAATTACCTTTCAAGTAATCCCACTGCTGTTGGTAGGAGTATCTGCATAATTAAAGGCAGGCAAATACACAAGTATTGGCTCTTGGAACTTTCTGTTTGAGATCATTTCAGGAACATGTAGTTCTAGTGCTTAAATAAGGATTCAAATCTGAAATTCTGAAGTGCTAGTTGATAATTAACAAAGTACTTAACGATAATGAAGATCTGTCTCTTTCTACGGAGGACACTAGTCTTTTCCATGTAAAATTCTATTGCCCTAAGTATTTTTTTGATTTTGCTGATACCTAAAAGCACCTAAGCATTATGGTTAGCAAGGCGGTGTCAAGTGGAAGCACTGGATTAGAATTTAGCTGGGTTTGCTCCAGAATTTTTCATGGAGGACATTGGAGTGATCTCTCTTAAATGCTGAAGTAATTTTATTCCGTATTTGCATTGCAACAAAACAATTCCCCCTTTTTATACAAAATTACAAAGGGTTGTAGGTACTGACTAGTTTAATAAAATTGGTGCAGTAATTAATAGCTCACGTACCATTTCTACATAAGGATCATAGTTTGAGCGCTCTACTCTTGGCTGATTCATACCATACTGTGCAATTAAAGGTTTAGCAAATCTGTTTGAATAATAGGGGGGAGTTGGCTGCTTGCCTTGTGTGTTGCAGGAAATCTCTACCATTGATTCCAGATGCTAAAGTACCAGCTACTGAACTTGCATTGGGAAGGGGAAATTTACTGTAATGGAAGGAAACAAATGGAGACATCTGATAGAGGAGATATGAGAATCTTTCTCAGACCTTAGCTATTTTTTGTAGCTTGCTTTGAATGTTTCATATGAGAGCATGAAATAGCTTGCTGAAAATCTCTCTTGCAGCTAGAATTGTATGTGCTTCTCTGAATTAAATACATAACACCATTTGTGTTCCTTCTCTTTTGGTTAGCTTTGATTTTTTTCTCCTCTTTAGCTACCAAACTACTAAAAATAGTGACCAAACCTACTATCAGACTTAATCTTAAGTCTGTAAGGTTAACAAAGGGGGGAAAGATACACCTGTGGGGGAAGAAGGGAATCCTTAAGAATAACTGTTTGGAGGAAAGGTACTCTGATATTACTATATCCTTTTTGGGGCCCCTTTGTAGACTTTGAGGCCAACCCTAGGGCATTACCAATCAGTGATGTTGTGTGATAATCTTAAGATGTAAAAGAAGCAGAATTGCTTTACTGCAGCAATTTGTCTTTATCAAGGGTTATATCATGAAAGCTAGGTTTAAATTTTGCTTTTTTTGAATCAGATAGTAAGAAGTGTTCAAAATACACCTAATATTTCTGTGTGCAATTGGCACGGTTGATAGTATTTGTAAGAATAAGACCCTGAGCAGCTTGGTTCTAACTAGACATACTTTGACTAGGAGGTGGGAGTAGAGGTCCCTTCCAAGCTATGCGTTTCTAGAATAGATTCCATGTTAGTTGAGATGGGAAGAGAAGTTGCTCCAGACAATAGGACCTTTTTCAGGCTCTGTGCATTTTAAGTGTCTTGGAGACACAAAATTGACAAGTGCGCTGTTATTGAACCTGCATTATAGCACTTAATATGAGGGTGTGAAGGATAGAGAAGGGACTTAAAATGATCCAGAATAGTCACAATAAGATGTTTCTTGATGGCTTGTTCTTTACTAAGTTATTGTAAATGTGCTTATTCAGCCTTCTGCAAAGGAATATGTTTTTAGGAGTAGCAGAAGTGCTTTGTGTTAGGATTGACTAAGTTAACCTGAAATTTCTGTCTGTTGCAGGATGGAATGCAATATATATGATTCATAAATCTCCTTAAAACTGAGGTTCCTTGTAAATTAGCTTCATCTGTGTCTTTGGCAACACAGATAATGCTGCTCACTCCTGGGAAACGAAGCAGCTGCTGCTAACTATGGTCTCTCTTACAGATGGATATTGATTTCTGTGAACCTAACCCTTGCCAGAATGGGGCTAAATGCTATGATCTGGGAGGAGATTATTACTGTGCCTGCCCTGATGACTATGATGGAAAGAATTGTTCTCATCTCAAGGACCACTGCAAGAACAATTCTTGTAAAGGTACCTTCTTTTGCCCAGAAACTTGTCTTAATGTGAAGCAGCATAACGCAGAAACATTTTGTGAAATGAGGCAGCAAGAAGTGCTTGTAACAGTTCTTATTATAAAGAGGTATAGAATAAC
The DNA here is from genome assembly GCA_025769975.1 of Gallinago jamesoni. Classification (NCBI taxonomy): domain Eukaryota; kingdom Metazoa; phylum Chordata; class Aves; order Charadriiformes; family Scolopacidae; genus Gallinago; species Gallinago jamesoni. Next base: position 14,003,756 of record JAOQGH010000040.1, on the reverse strand, counting down.
TTACAGTTAACATAACTTCTAAATTGTGATTAGTCTTAATTTTGGATAACCTGAATCTGTATCACCAACCAGTCTGATTAAATACTTCTCATTCTTAGTAATAGACAGCTGTACAATAGAAGTCTTCACTAACACTACCCAAGAAGGAATCCGTTTCATTTCATCTAATGTTTGTGGACCTCATGGACGGTGTATAAGTCAGCCAGGAGGGAATTTCACTTGTGCCTGTGAAAGAGGTTTTACAGGAATATACTGTCATGAAAGTAAGTAGGAGTGCCTTCTAAATTCTTCTTTCTTCTCTTAATAAAGCTGCAAAGAGCATTTTTTCACATGTGCTGCTTGAAATCTAGTTTCTTCTGGTAACAGTTGTCTTTGTAGTGGTTCACACTTCCTCTGTGAAAGAAAACTGGGTTTAGTCCAACTTCAGTGTGAATGTGACTGTACCCACTACCTGTTACGTACAGTCTTACAAGAAGCTATGGATTTCTCCAATATAGGGATTATAAAGAAGGGACAGACACATTGACAGCACACCTTAGGACCATGCATATTTTTTTGAACACCTGGATATTTTTGCTAGGTTAATGCTTAATGCTGTGGTTTGATTTGTTCTATTACAGAGAATACATCTAGAAGTCTTACCAGGCTTAAATATTAAGTGTTTGAGCTGTTCTTACATATGTGCTAACGGAGTATAACTTTGTGCTGCTTTTCCTAGAGACACATGTGTAGATCACTCCTCTAGATAGGTGAAGGCAGCCTTGAGCAATAATTGTTGACTTTTTGTCATAGATATCAATGATTGTCTTGGAAAGCCTTGCAAGAATGGTGGGACATGCATCGATGAAGTTGATTCGTTTAGATGTTTCTGCTCAAGTGGCTGGGAAGGAGAGTTGTGTGACACAAGTGAGTACCTCTGAGTGTTGCAGGGGCAAATATTACAGCTTTGCTGTAACAGTTAGTGGTGATTGGTATGTGGCTAATAATAGGGCGGTTTCTCTGTTCTATAATTACAGTCAGCCTGGTATTGTTTGCAAAAGTATTTTCAAGAAGACTTTTGGGTAGCAGCTCTAAAAGGCTCAGTTCCCTTAACAAGACCATAATCTGATTCTTTGATATAGTACAGAATATACACAAGGAGGAGAACTTTTTCTCCTGAGGACAGGCAGAAGTAAAAATACAGTGTTAGGGGATCTACTCAATTTTATTTTTTTATCTCTATAAGCAGATATACTTCTTAGTACTTAGTGAACATGGTAGCTTGTCCCTTACCCAGTCTATTCATACACAGTAGTTTCCAAACTTGAAAAGCTTTTTAGCTTTAAGCCAGTGGGAGCTATAGTGTGCTTCCACCTTACGGAAGGAATTTATAAATTTAATATCTTAATATTTCTTTAAAAAAGAACTGCTGAAGCCTGAATGGATATAATGACTAGATGTTTTGTATTCTGGGTTCAGCGGGAGCAGGCCTTTACTCTTTCTGCCTTGGCTTGAGACATATCGGGCCTTAATTGACAAAGAAGTGTACTAGGCCAGTTCATGGTTAAGTTAACTGAGAGGAAACTGCAGTTAGTTCTTTTTCTGTTCTGAATGAAGCCCCTTCTAAAACATGATGGCAAGGACTTGCTGAGACTTACTACAGGACATGGGCCAATTGAGATGTGAAATAAAGACTGAGAAGCTTTTGGCAGCTATAGCTGTTAAAAGAGCTTTTTGTGTGGTCAGTCTGGTGTAATTATGTTCTACTTATTAAAACATTTTGCTGAAGTGAAAAGAATTTTCTCAGAAATTCATATGTGTGTGTATGTTTAATGTGTGTATACACACACATGTGTGTGTATATATGGATATATATATGGTTAAGCCATCTAATGACTTTAACTCTGTGTTTTGAGACATAAAGCAGGAGATAGTCTTAACTGTTTCATGTGGATGTCCTGGACTGGGTCTTCTTTTCAGGACGTTGTGGTGCCTACTAGAAAGTTTTCTCTGGAGTTCAGAATGCAGCTGTTTGCTGGAAAAATGAAACTACTTCGGGGCTCTCCTTAAAAGCCGTACTGACTAACACTTTTCCTCTTAAGCTCTCAGAAAATCTTTCATAATTCATGTTGTTTTGTGTGAAATCGGGGCTCTCCTTAAAAGCCGTACTGACTAACACTTTTCCTCTTAAGCTCTCAGAAAATCTTTCATAATTCATGTTGTTTTGTATGAAATCGAGGTGATTTTTTCACTTGCTTATATAAAGAGAATCCCGTAACAATCAGGAACGCTGTTTTCCTAAATGGTAGATGATTTATTTCCTTATAAAGAAGTATTTTATATTTTCTCATGGCCTTAGCTGAGCTAGATCATCTAATTTGAATAACTCTTTCTAGACTTCAATGACTGTTCTCCTAACCCATGTCACAACGGTGGCCGATGCATTGATTTGGTAAATGACTTCTATTGTGAGTGTAAGAATGACTGGAAAGGCAAAACTTGCCATTCACGTAAGTGTTCTTCACTTTGATCTTTAGTTTACCCAAAGATTTGTTGTTTTCTTTCTTCTCATGAGACCAGAGTTCCTGAAACTTAAAATAAAACAATTGCAGTGAAATAATAGGCATATTTTCATTACCCCTTCCAGTTTCCCAGCAGCAAAATGGAACGTTTGAAAAATGTATTCCTTCATGTAGTAAAATAACGTTTTAAGAGATGCTCTTAGGTCTCATTCTTTTGGTTGTTTACTGCAATGCAGGAAGTGGAGCTATTAAATTCTCGCACTGTTGCATTTAAATATGAAGTGTCTTTAAAAGTAATTTTGTGATTTTTTTAAAAAGTACTTAGATCTTTAAATTCAGCAAGACCAATGGAAATGAAAACTGTTTTATTGTGATGTATAGGTGAATACCAATGCGACGCGAATACTTGTAGCAATGGTGGAACATGCTATGATGATGGAGATACATTCCGCTGTTCATGTCCTCCAGAATGGATAGGAAGTACTTGCAACACTGGTAAGATTTTTAAATCTAGGCTGTTGTTCTAGATGGGTAGTTCAAAGCCATCTGATTGGGGGATCGAATGTAGCCCCCATATTACATTTTGAATGTGAATATGACCAAGAAACTGGTGAAGGTAGTTTAGTATAGTTTTTCTATCTTTTATCTAAAAATTGTGGCATTTAATCAAAATCTGAACTTTAAATACTAGTATTTTATCAGGAAGTACACCTCATGACCTGGGTAACTCACTGCCAAAGTAAGAATTTAGCAGTATTTGGAAGATGCTTACACAGATGAGGGAAAGAAATAAGTGAACTTTTTTATAAAACGTGATGGTTCAATCAAACAATTGAATTGGGGTGATGGTGAGGGTAGGTGAGAGACTATCGTGTGATGTGACTATTTCTGGAGTCTTTTTGACCTTCTTGTAAGCGTTGCACTACTGACTTAATATTACAATCCTGAATAGCATTTAACGTATCCAGATGATAAGTAGTTTTTTGCTTTCTGTGCTAATAGAGGCTTTTTCTGTTTTCAAAGCAAAAAACAGCAGCTGTATTCCAAACCCGTGCATGAATGGTGGAACATGCGTTGGCAGTGGAGATTCCTTTTCTTGCATCTGCAAAGAAGGATGGGAAGGACGTACATGCACACAGAGTAAGGCTTTTCTCCTCTCTTTCCCTGTTTTCTCCTGGGATATTAGGAGTGTCTGGCACAGGGCTGCTAACTGAAACAAAGCAAGTTTATAGAGATCATGTGCCAAAATATGTGAATCATTCAGGGTGGGAGGTAGGTAAAGAAGATGATGCTCAAGTAATGAATGAAGAACTTGTCGTGCTTCTTTATGCCTCTAGTCTCTGCCAAAATAAGACTTTCAGCCTTCTATAGAAATATAATTTTTGTAAACATGTGTGAAGAGAGGAAAAAAAAAATCCTTGCAGAAATACAGATTTTAATAATGGAAAAGGCAGGCAGTAGTATATACTCCATCATTTTCTCTGAGGATAGCATACCAATACAACCAGTACAATGAATTGGTTAGTTGGAGTAAAGCCTGCAACTGTGATTATTTTTTATTTTTTTTCCCCCCAAATGCATAACATGGCAGGGGGGCTTATTTAAACTTGATCTCTGATTTTACTATAAATCTGCTGTGAAATTACTACTGTATTGATTTAGGCCCTACTTAACTGTTTTAAAGCTGTCAGTGCTAGTACAAATGCTACGAAATAATTTGGAGCTGTTTATAATGGGAAAGATTTGCTTAAGAAATCTGGCTAGTTGCACGTGTTGATATGAAGCATAGTAGTAATATTTTAGTAAGTAAAGTATTAGTAAGTAGTAAAAGTAGTAGCAATGTTTTAGGAAGATTTTAGAGTCTGGTTGAATTATCCACTTCCAATCTGACCAATACCCATTTCATTTCTGTCATGTTGCAATCGTGCTGCATATTAGTCTGTGATGTTGATACATCAAAATACAGCAAAGTTGTAAGATTTTTTGCATTTAAGGTATTTCAATGGTCTGTTAAGTCTAATTGAACTTTCTTTGCAAGTGTGGAAGAAAACATTCAATTCAGTTTTTGGGTTTTTTTTTACTTATCAAATACAGTGTCTCTTGAACTACAATATTATACATTAGAAAATAAATATGCGACTAATTACACTATATACTTCTTTTTTATAGATACCAATGACTGCAACCCTCATCCGTGGTAAGTATGCAGAGTTCTGTACCCGTTGTGAAAATAAAAGTGAGCACTGTAATACGGATTTCCATTCTAGATAAGAACTAAAATAACCTGAAATTAATTGAAGCCAGCCTCTGTAAAAATCTGTTCCTTGAGCAACAAAGACCATGATACAATCCCAAGTTAATTCATATATGAACAGATAAAAGTACTTTTAGCCTAACCTTTGTGCCAAAACTGACTAGTATATTACTGTGGTATGAAATGAATCAGACTTGGTAACGTTTCAAACATCTACAATTAAGTTTTAAAATAAAAAAAATGAGAAATCAAAACCTGTAAGTTAACAACAAATAGTTTTAGATAATATAAAATCAAATGTGATGTCTCAATGTGTTTTTAAAACACGATTAATTTTTTGGATGATACAATGGGAGTATTTTAAATATAGAGGTTGATATTTATGGTTGAAGAGGAAAAATACTGATATGTGGGTGGAGCAAACCATCTGCCTTATCTTTCTGTTATCCATTCTGATACAATAACCTGTACTTCGTGTATTTAAAAAAAACAACCACCCACAAACAACCACCTTGCAAATATTCAGGTTTTCTGTGTATTCACTTTACTGTGCTGTTTTATGTCCTTAAGTTCTGTTGATACACTTCCCCATGTGTGCATGCACTTTTGTAGGATGTTGCTGTTTCAACAGGTGACTTAATAAGCAATATTGTTTATCTAACATTATGCTTTCTCTGATGGAATAGGTTGTCCCCCTAAACAGCAGCAGAAGGTTTAATTAACAAAGCTTTAATTAGAGACCTGTGAAATAAAGTAGATGGCTTATTAAGTAGACTCCTATTATGAATTAGCAGGGACTTTTTAATTCTGCATTGTTGAGTAGTGAGAAAGTATTATGAATAGGAACAATAGAAATTTGCATTTGAAAAAGCCACATGAGACCTGTGGGTTTTGCTTCTCTTTAGACTTAGTGACTCTACCCTGAGAATGCTTGGTGTAATGATAGGTTTATTATTTTTACAGTTACAATGGAGGCATCTGTGTTGATGGTGTGAATTGGTTTCGATGTGAATGTGCACCTGGGTTTGCTGGTCCTGACTGCAGAATTAGTAAGTACCTGTGTGGATAAAGACCTGACAGGTTGTACCATTCTGACACACAAATCAGAAAGAACACCCTGTCACCCTTTTTGCATTAGGTTAGCTGAATTCCAAATAATGAAGCAGAAGCTACCTGTCAGTTAGCCAGGTACTCATACCTTGTAAATAATGGCAACTTAAGTTCCTTTCTTCATTTCGTTAAATGGAACTGAAATGAGTTGAGGTATTTAAGAAATGTGTAGATGTGGCACTTCAAGGCATGCTCTAGTGCCTGAGATTGTGGGGGTCTTTTCAGTGATCTCAGAGGTCCTTTCCAACCATGAAGATTCTGTGATCTTTGGATATAAAATCAGGGATGGCAGATAACCATGTATCTAGATCCAGGCACACAGTGAGGAATACTGAATTCTCCTTTTCCAGACAAGAAATGCAGAAAGGGACTGCAGGCTTTTTTTCTTTCTTGTTTAAACTAGTATAGATAAAAGGAGTAGCTCTGACAAAAATGCCTTTTATGGCTGATAATGGAAACAGAGTTAACAGTCACTCAGCATGCTGAGACTGGAGAATCTTAAACCAACAGAGCTTGAAGAGGGGAGGAAAGAGTAGTTAAGTCCTGTAGTAGTTTAGATGCCTCCGTATGTTCATAAAAATTCATCTTGGAGCACTTTGGAAGGAAGCAGGAATAGAACCAAGATTACCCTTCCACATCCAGTTGGTATTTTCTGTTGCCTACATGGGTAACAGTCTCACTACCACCACTTACCACATTCACTTGCTAAGTCCAGTCCTTTGAAGATAGAAGATGAGCTGATACTGTGCATCACTCAAGAATTGGTGTTTTAAACAGTTTTTCTCCTGAGGGGTTGGAGCGGGAATTGATGTTAGCACTTCTGTGCTAACTATGTATGTACTAAATTAATTTACTCTCTATTTCAATGTTAATAGGAAAAGTAACATCATATTTCTGTTACAAACTAAAGTATTACTCTTCTTCCTTATGGTGAATTGTATTGCAGAAAATCACTTTATTTTTTGAGCACTGCTGAGCCAATTCATTGTTCAGCTCTTGCACTGTGATAACTTCCTGAAAGCATATGCTTTTCTGGGAAGCCCAAATGTCTGAGGTTAGTGCCAGAACAGCACGTGGGACTTGAGTTCTATAGCTGAATGTGGAGAAGACATTAGCACCTTCAGCTGTTGCAACACCTCTGCTATGTGAGATAAGTCAGCATGTGACTGCTGCTTTGATCACCAGAACCTCAATTAGGGTGGAATTATGAGAAATCTGTTTAAAGTTACTGCTGAAATGGTAGAACTACCCAATTAGGAGATTAATTCTAAAGCCAAACTGTCCTTTGCTTGATAAGAAAGCAAGTATTGTCAGATTACATCTCAGTAAATGTTTAATTACAATGTTCTACGCCCATGCCATTGAGTTTTGCCTATTTTCTATCTAGATATTGATGAATGCCAGTCCTCCCCCTGTGGATATGGTGCCACTTGTATAGATGAAATAAACGGATATCGGTGTACTTGTCCCCCTGGAAGAATTGGTCCTAGATGCCAAGAAGGTATTGCTATATTTGCCATCAACTTTTACCCAAAAAACCATCAGGGTGCAATGTAACCAGCATAGAGTCTATATACAGTAGTCTGATGCATAAGGAACAGTAGCTAGTAATTTTTTTATTTAAATTTGCATAGATTCAGTAACTCAAAGGGGTGAAGTGTTGTCTGAGTGTAGGTTTTTTTTTCATAGTGATTGGAATTGGAAGGCCTTGCTGGCTTAAAGCAATGACCTTTCCCCATGGCAGCAGGTGGGATCAAGAATGCAACAACTGCCACTGTTTGGATGGCCGTATTGACTGCACCAAGGTAAGAATTTTGACCTATTTACTTAAAACCTCGTGACTGAAACAAACTTAGTGTTCTTCATCCACAAGTTCATCCTTGGTTTTTTTCTGTCTAGGCTCTTGCATAGGTCTCTCCCAAACTGATTTTGTTTTAAAAAGTCTCTAATGACTCCTTGTAAAAATACTTATGGGACTGTTTTATGATTGTAAGCTACTGTACTGCTTTCTACCTGCTAGAACCAGCTCTCTAGAAACAGACAGGCACTTTTTGCAGAAAAGGAAACACAAACTGGAATGGAATAATGATCACTCTGCTAAAGCTTTGCAAACACAATTTTAGAGCTCCTAATTTTTTGAAACCTTAGTCACAAGGTAAAGGACATGCAGGAAAAGTTTCTTCAGTTGGGTATTAATTGCCTTTTTGTATTGTCCTTCAGTAGGCTTATGAATTGAGAAACTGCAACCGTTGTATGTTTATAATGGACTACATCCTGCTGGTTGTGACATAAAAAAAAGACTAGCCTAAATACAGATTGAACATGTTAGTAGATGTGCTCCACATCTTTCAGTCCTCCTGAGGTAGCACTTCTCAGTGGATTTGTGGTACCTGTGCAGCTTTACATCGCAGCTGGAGACAGCTGAGAACACGGCTGCTTACAAGTTACAGGGCTAGGTGGGTGGCTCCAGATGAGCACTAACAGCACTTAAACTGCCCTGTGAGGCAATGTCCCAGGTTTCACTGGAAGCACCAGTTTAAAAACCTCTGGGTCTTATTAATCTACTGAGCCTTAATCTTACTTTATTTAGCAAGGTATGCGCTTCAGGCAAAAAAGCAGCTAAATCTTGCTCTTGGTCATTTAGAAATGCTCTTTTTGACCCTTTATGCTCTTGTGATTTCAAGCTACATCTGCTACAGCAGTATTGAAATACGGATTTGATTTTATTTTTCAGTCAGTGGTAGATCATTACTATCTTATGTGAATTGCTTATTTTGATTTGATGCATAAGAGCAATTAATTGTAACAGCTCTTTGTTCTTTTTTTAATTTCTAGGTGTGGTGTGGGAAGAAACCTTGTCTGTTACACAAACACTGGGATAATTCGAATAACCAGTGTCCCATGGGTCAAGAATGCCAAGAGAAGTATATGAAATGTTTTCAACCACCGTGCATGGAGTGGGGAGAATGCAGTGCCTCTGAACCTCTGCCTGCCAATATCAAGTGTCTGCCTAATTCTGGATACTTGGACAATGACTGTGCTAGAATTACTTTAATTTTTAATGAAGACAAAGTCCCCCAGGTGAGAACAGGATTATTAATGAAGTATGGCAATATATGTAGGGATATATCCATGTCAGAGCATGGAAGGTTAGTGTTTCTAATATGACTCCTTGCTGTCGTAAACTTGCAAAATTTATTATTAGACTCCTCTGTTGCTATTAATTGTGCTTTGTCTAAAGGGCACGGCAAAATTAGGGTTTGTAATGCATATTTTCTTTTTTTAAACCTCAAAACTACTTTCTCACATTTCTAAGATGGGCTCAGACTGTACTAGGATAGTCATGCAAGCTCAGTTTCTCACCCTTCATTCCAAAACACTGTTCTTTACTTTTCTGCCCTTTCTTGCTGCTTTCATCGGGTCTCAGTAACTGGAAAAACTCTGAAGATGTTTGGTTTTATGTACTATTTTTTTTTTTACTTGAACTAAAGTCATACAATCTCCCTTGCTTCTAACAGGGCACTACAACTGAAAATATCTGTTCCGAAATCCGGTATTTACCAGCTACTAGGACTGTTTCTAGGGACAGAACTCTGATAATATTATGTGATCTGTCTTTCTCCACAGAGAATGCAGTGGAAGTTGCTATTGTAAGTATGAGGCTTGTATTAATATATACAGGAAAATGTTTTCTTACTTGTTTGAGGTAGGGAAGAGATGGTTTAAGCTTGTTTAACTTCAATGCAGGTAGTGTAATCTGTGGCTTAGTCTGAATGTAAAGCAATTTTGTGATCTCACAATTTCCTGTAATGCTAGATAGCTGAAACTGCAGGTGTCATTAATGACAGAAGGCTACCACAGCCTCCTGATCAATTATTCTAAAGACTGATTCAGCCCAAATTAGTGAACAGGCACCTACCTGTTCTGTCAGAAAACCTGGGCTATTGACCTTCTCAAGTAAGGAGATGTGGTTGCAGGTGACTGGCTTGGACCTTGTGAAGAAGTTTCTGCTGTGTGTTTGAGTATGGCTCCTTCAGGATGTTTGTTAAATATGCAAATGCTAAGTGGGAAGTGGAAGAAGGTGCAAGTTGAGTTGATTAAAGTATCTGTTGCCCTGCCGAGCTTATGATTTGCTTTAAAGGTGTTTATAGCCAACTCCAACTCACTCAATGCTTGTGTATTGCTTAGTTTGTAATAAATGGTTTATTTTCATAGTAAAGTGTTTATCCAGGCACAAACTGGACTCTGTCTCTACCAGTACCATAAAGAACATGCTGAGCCATGCTGCAGGAAACAAAGTGTATGGTATAAATAGAGCTGACTGTTATTAGTTCAGGCTTCTCTATAGATAATCCAACATGTCTTGCAGTGCTCCAAACTATGACTAAGTTTAGCTCAGCAGTGTAAGTAACATGGAAGTCAGCTGCCTTTTATTTAAGGTATGCTAGATTAGCGAGTAGGCGTATTACCCACCAAGTCTGACACTGCATCTGCAGTTTGGATAGAGCCAGCCATACTATTGCTGCAGTAAACTTTTAGGGTACCGTTTGCAACTGCTGTCGGGTAAAATTCAACCTAGTGAACTCAATTTAAGATGTAGCTGGATTTAAAAAGTAGATTTGCATGGTTAGATGGTTGCAATACCTTTATGTTTTTTCCCCCCTTCACTCCCTGTAGTCTTTTGTCCCGCATCGAGATGAACAAGACAATAGTCTCATACAGAATGCTGCTAATACCATAGTAAATGCAATCACTAAGCGGCAAAACAGCACTGTCATGTTGGCAGTAACTGAAGTCAAAGTAGAGACCATCGTTGTTGGGAATTCATCATCAGGTAAGGTTCCCCATGCATACATCCTGTGTGTGTGGAAGCATTTTTTGTTCCCTGGCTGTCAGTCTTTTCTTATATTTACTTACATGTTAGGGAAAAGGACAGATAGGGTTGTTTCTTTAATTGCTATTACTAACTGAGGAGAGAGTGACTTGAAAATCAAGATTTTTGTGCTTGTGTGCTGGTTTAAACTTAACCTCATCCCTAGTGTAATATCCCCACCTGCTCTTGTCTCTGTTTTGGCTCTGACTTCCAACCCTGTTCTCCAGTCTAACCATACCTTTCACAAGATCAGGAGTCTTCGTGTGCTGTTCAAATCCTTTCTGATTCTCCTGTGTTAACCTTAACCCACCTTCAGCCATTCGTGCTGCCGTGCTATAGAAACTGAGGCTGTGAGGTAATGAAAACATGGGGAGGGGCAAGACACATAGCATTATACCAAGTTTCTGCTGAAATGCTTAAGTATTATTTGCCTTAACAAGAGTTAAAGATGTCTGATGTCTTCCAGTACTTAGCCAGTAAAACTTTGCTCTCTTTTTCAACATGTGTTTCTCACTAGCACACAGCTGGCTCAATACGTAACGTTCGTTCCTCTTACTGAGGATATGGTCTGACTGGAGAGACCTTTATCTCTGAATATTGGCTCTCCAAGAGCTATGCCAAAATAAGCAGTTGAAGATTTTGCTTGCCTGTGTTCCTGCCTGGAGAAGGCAGGAGACAGTCTTGTGGAAGACCCCTGGTAGGCTTCTGTTCGACTAAACCCCAGAGCAGAAATCTTACAATGGTAGGAGACTTTCCCAACTTTTCCCTAGATGTTCCCAATATAACTTTCTGGCAGATCTTCTACCTGTGGTCCAAGCAATGAGTAAATTGCCTGGTTCCACTTCCCTTGCATTCCCTTCTAGGGAATGCCTTTCATCAGTTAAAGCCTTGGCAAACGTACTGTTTCCTCAGCTCCCCTGAAGGAGTGTACGAGCTTTGTTCTTGTCTTGAGCAGAAAGTGCATGATGATAAAAGAATGGAGCTGAGATTCTGGCGTGCCTCATCCTCTCTTCCTTCTGATTGTGTATTAAATGCTAGGGCGAAAGGGGTGGGGATCACTTTATCTCTCACCTCAGTGAGAGCCAAAGATTCTCCTAAGAACTTGGACAGACTTTGACTTCTCTTGCAGTTAGTGCTAGAGAATGGTTTCCATAGCTAATTTTTCAGGCATGGTTTCCTAGAGGAATAACCTGGGCGTGTGTGCCAGGGAGAACACTAGTGGGGTGTGTGATTGGGAACATGGAGAAAAGCCTCAACTCGTTTTGTTTACTCGTGGAGCAGTGAAGGCTCTAGTGACAATATTGGGGTGTTTTACTCTGGATTAAAACTGCATGAGTGCATGAGCAAACTGGTTATTCAGCTCTAACCTGAATGTTATTTGGGATAGTTGATACATAACTCTCTCTGGACTTGATGGTAAAAGGACTCTTCTTTCTGATAGTAAATGCAGGATGTATTTCTGATGCAAGTGCCAGTACTCCTAGAGCAACTTAAGCACAGTAGGCTTTATAGCCTGCTTCCTACAAGGATAGACTGTTTTTTTCTTAAGAGTCATTACTGAGGTTTTCTGGGCCAACTTAGCTTAGGTGCTTGAGAAAGAGATGCTGTTAAAAATCAAGTTTGTTGGGATGGGGGAAGAAAGCATCCTTATCATTAAGAAAGGAAAACTCCAACTTGGTTTAAGTAGTAAAGAGTAAATGGACTAGTGCATTCATGCAGTTATCATTGTGCTGTCTTGTTTCCTTTCTCCTAAAAATCTTTCTAGGCCTAACCTGTAGTTATGTATGAGCACTTCTCTTTTAGATGTTCAGCACTATGCATCTAGTTCTGTTGACTCAAGACTTTGTTGTTTGTTTTGGTTTTTTTTTTCTTTTTCGTTTGCCTTCTAGATTATTTGGTTCCAATTCTTTGTGCGGTGTTTAGCATTGTATGGCTGACTTGTATAATCATCTGCGTGTGGTGGACTCGGAAGAGGAGAAAAGAGAGAGAGAGAAGTCGTCCTCCCAGAGAAGAGGGTGCCAATAACCAGTGGGCGCCTTTAAATCCTATAAGAAATCCTATAGACAGATCTTACAGTAACAAAGACATTCGTTACGAATGCAAAAACTTCATAGCTCCTCAAAAAAGAACTTGTGATGCGGTAGAGGAGTACGTAGAGTATGAGGAAGAGGAGGATGAAGAGGAGGAAAGAGATGAGGAAATGGACAAATTCCTCTCTCACAAACTCACAAAGCCTTTGCCTACAAAGGCAGCTGACACATCTGAGAGCAGTCCAGTAAAGAAATCCCATCAAATAGGCAAAATGGACAACAGATCTGTAAAAAATGTGAATGCATCAAACTTTGAAGGCAGTAGAGACTAACCTGTATTTGGAGCGTAGGGCAGACTGCGCCTATGCTTACTGGGGAGGGGAAAATTGGACATCTCCACTTTGCATCAAGGACTAAAAATATCTGGAGTCAAATGTTCATAGTTTCTTTATTTTGCGTAAAAAAAATAAATAAATAAAAATAATAAATAAAATTTATTTTGTTTCTTTAGCCTTGTATAAATTATTCAATGACTGTCAGATGAAAAAAAAATGAGTAATCTTTGATAGTTGCTATTTTTGTAAAGTTTACTTATAATACACTCGCTGTGTGGCAGAGGAGAGGTTGTATTTTCAATATGTGTAAAGTTTATTACAAAAGACTGTACACTGTTTACAGAATGTATTTCTTTTTATTACTTGCTCTAATTTAATGGTGGCTTTAAAACCTCCTGGTTGAGGAAATTGTGTGAACTTTAAACCGCTTTCTTGACTTTGAATCTCTATTAATGGCAGCTCACTGCACTTGTTACGTTAGTAGCTTCTGTAAGATTTTTTCCAAATTTGCCTTATACACTTTGTAATAGGAACAAAAAAAGAAATTATAGAGATCTTTCAACTGTGGTTTAAAAGTGGCCTTTTTATTTCTGTTAAATTACTTTAGAATCGCAGTATTGAAGCATGTGACAAGTGCCTTGAGATTAAACTTTTTCTATAGCAACTGTCAAAGACTGCCATATCAATATAGTAAAATTGTGAGAACTCTAGGTTCCCCAGCTGACACAGTTTATTTTCTAATAGTGAAAGTGCTTTTTTTTGTAAATATGTACATATTAAATGAATCACTCTGTATATTTGATTTAATAACTTAAATATTTTGGTCTTTTTTTTTTACATGTCATTCCTTTTAATTTATGTTGCAGAAAAGGAGGTTTTATGGCAGTTTATAAGACTTTTTTGGGTATTATGTCCAGATTAGAAAATGATGTTAATACAATCAATGTTAGGAATCTGTTGGTCATTTGTATTTACTTAGGAACATAACCACTTATGTGTAAATAGATCCAGAAATGTTTGTTTATCCCCATGTTCAGCCCATCTCAAGAACACTAACGGGTGCATCTACTGTACAGTACCAACATAGCGAGGCATTGTTTGTTGTTTTTTTTCTCTTTTGTGAATATGTTAATTACATGTAGTATTACTTTTTTTTTTGCGTTTAAATACAGGCCTAATGAAGGGAACAATATTTTCCTCAATCCTGTTTCTATTGTGTTTTATTCATCTTTTGCTCTAAAGTTAAAAAGGCGGGCAAGCTCAGAAGGTGGGAGTACCTCATTAGAAATGGTTATTTGTAATGGAAGGCTTAAGCATTGTTGGGTTGTTTGTTTTGTTGGTTTTTTTAAAAAAGGCTTTATTATTGCTATTAACTGGGCAAACTTAGACATTTATTTTAATTCCTGAAGAAGCTTAACACTACATACACCTAGTGTGACCCTACCAGTGAGAGGAGCGGATGTTTGAGAGGACAAACTCCTGGCCCATGAACAAACGTAAACACAAATTTGAATGTTTTGAAACCAGTTATTTTATACAGGAACGCAGGATTTGCTTTGCAGGATCTTCTGTTTTAGTACATTTTTTTGTTTGACATGTTCTTAAAAAAAAAAAAACTTTCAGAAAAGAAACTATTTATTAAAGCATTTTATAATGATGTTTGTTGTAACTTTTTTACTTGTGCTAAATATTCAAAACTTATTTTGATAACCTGATTAGGAGTTAGTTTAGAAAAGGGTACTATCCTTCTCATGTTCCCCAGTATAATCCTGAGTATTTAAACCAAAAACACTTTTTTTTTTTCCTGCTACTCTGTAACTTTTTGTACTGTAATGCTGCTGTCTTCCATAATCTAATAAAATGATTCCCTCATGGTGTGTAAGATCCCTTAGATTGTGTTTGCTTTCCCAAGCGCTTGGGGAGCTCTGGTGCAATGAGGCTAAAGGACAGCGGAGTGAAGGTCCTGGTTTTAGTGGAGGGGGTTGCTCCCCTGTCACCCCACTTTGCCGCCTGCATCCCGGTGCTGATGCTTCCCAGAGCCATCTTGGCAGCCTCGGTGCCCTGCCCGTCACTGCGCCACCAGCAGCTTTGGGCAGAAGCAGGTGTCCCCACATGTGGTCTTGGAGACAAAAGACACCTCTGGTACGTAAACTGGGACCACCTCCCCTCCTTGCACTGCCTCTTTGCAGAGGCTTTTTTTTATTATTATTTTTTTACTGACTGTGCCCATGATGATGCTTTGACGGGGGCTCTCCTCCCAGCTGCTGAGCGGAGCCTCCTCTAAGCCCTGTCGTTTTGCTTCCTTGGGTGACAAGAGGGCCATCGAGCATGCTGGGGCTTGAGGTGTTCTTGCCAAGTCAAGTTGGATTTTAAATAATGCCTTTCTCCTCTATTCTGCAGCCATTCAGACCTTTTCACTTGTCCTGCTCTAATTTCAGTTCAGTTAGGTCTATGCCTGTTTCTTCGGGTTTCAGGAATGGCTTTTGTGCAGAATAATTTCTATAGTAAAAGGTGGACATTTACGTGCTTATAAATATTTAAACGGAGGGTGCCAAGAGGATGGGGCTGGTCTTTTTTCAGTGGTGTCCAGGGACACAGGACAAGAGGAAATGGGCACAAACTTGGATCTAAGAAGTTCCACCTAAACATGAGGAGGAACTTCTTTCCTTTGAGGGTGGCAGAGCCCTGGAAGAGGCTGCCCAGGG
>JAOQGH010000040.1:13914419-13933974 GCA_025769975.1 Gallinago jamesoni | reverse complement strand
AGTGCCTCACCACCCTCACAGCAAAGAATTTCTTCCTGGTGTCTAATCTAAATCTCCCCTCTTCCAATTTAAAACCGTTCCCCCTTGTCCTGTCACTGCACTTCCTTGTAAGCAGTCCTTCCCCAGCTCTCCTGTAGCCCCTTCAGATATTGGGAGGCTGCTCTAAGGTCTCCCCCGAGCCTTCTCTTCTCCAGGCTGAACAACCCCAGCTCTCTCAGCCTGTCCTCTTAGGGGAGGTGCTCCATCCCTCTGAGCATCCTCGTGGCCCTCCGCTGAACCCATTCCAACAGGTCCATGTCCTTCCTGTGTTCAGGACTCCAGAGCTGGACACAGAGCTCCAGGTGGGGTCTCACCAGAGCAGAGCAGAGGGGTAGAATCACCTCCCGTGACCTGCTGGCCACACTTCTCTTGATGCAGCCCAGGACACTGGGCTTTCTCGGCTGCCAGCACGCACTGCCGGCTCATGTTGAGCTTCTCATCCAGGAGCACTCCCAATTCCTTCTCCTCAGGATGATAGGGGCTTTTATTTTATGCCTATTTCTATGGGTAATTACTACAGAGAAACCTATCCTCAGGGTACTCTGCTCCATGAAAACAGGCTGGTTGCCTTTGTGAGCACTCTTCTCTCTTCAGCCACTGAGAAATGTCAGTTTACTTGCAGAGGGTGGGAGACCCACTGCAACGGTGTTGGACATAGGTCCTGCTGCTGTCCCATAGGTACGACCTGCCTATCCCACCGTGCTCCATCCCATCCGTGGCAGAGCGGAGGCTGCCGTCCCGGTGCTCCCCGTCTTACCGGGAGGCTCAGAGCACCGTGAGACCTGCAGGCAGGAGAGGAAGGGGGGAGGATTACATCTGCCACCCCCTGGAGACCTCGAAAAAGGCACTGGAGACCCAGCACTATCAGCTAAACCTTAACACCTGCCACTAAGAGCTCTCTGCTTTATCTATAATTGGAATATTTGCCCTTGAAGCAGCTCAGCAATGCCCCTGAGGAGGCAGAGCCAACGAGAAGGTCTGAAGGGGCTGTAAGAGCCAGCAAGCTGCAGGAAACACAAAACGTGTCCTTCTTAGGCTTCTGTGGCTCCTGTGACGTCTTGCCAGACATTGGGAAGACAAGTCGGGTTTTAAGAACAGCAAAGGCTCCAGATACAAAATAAGTAAGAATTCAAGCCCTTTGCAAACCACCCGCATTCTAATAACATTTATTCCTGTGAACAGGCAGCAAAGTGAGGAGGTGCTGAGGGCTCACAGAAGCATTCTAGCTGCTTGAACATGCTTCCTATGGCATTTACTCCTGCTTTCCTAAAGCCACAAACGAGTGTGGATGGGGAGAGGGGAGGGGAGGTCTTGTGGGAAAGGTGGAAGAGGAGCACCTTCGCCTGGTGGTGATGTGCAACCAGATTTGAGAGAGGTATCCCACCTCCGGGGCTATTTTGAGGGTATTTGGGCACGCAGCGGGCTGTGAGTTTAAGCTGGGGTGGAGGAGGGCCATCAAGCTTCAGGGAGGCTGCCTGGGGCTGTTGAAGTCCATGTGCAGGGAAGGGGGCTCTCCCCTGGGGGACTGGAGGCAGAGTATGTAAGGGCAGAACGTCCATGTGGGGAGCAGACAGGTTTGGATGAAGTGAAGAGGTGGATCTTGAGGCTTTTCTAAACCAAGGGGAGAGGAGCTGAATCCCTCCGGTGAGCACAGCGGTGGGGGGCTGGATGAGCAAAAAGGGGAAATCCCTCAAGTGCTTTGCCCTCCACAACAACGGCCTGAACCCGCAACACCGAATTTGGCCATCCCTTAAAGTGAAGAGAAAGACGGCCACGCTGTCCCTTGGTGCGAACCACCAAGTATATCTCCAAAATAGGTGTCTGAGCAAAGGCATGTTTACAGAAAATCCAGCTAAATCCATCACAGCTGTTTAGCCAAACTCCGGGCAAGACTGGTAATTGAGCAAGGGGAGAAACCCTCGCTGTCCCTGGGAGATCATAGAATCATAGAATCTTCTAGGTTGGAAGGGACCTTCAAGACCATCTTGTCCAACCATCAACCTAACTCTGACAAAAATAAACACCCACACAACAAACAAAATGCAACACCAGCACTAAACCATGTCTCCCAGCACCACGTCAACCCGTCTTTTGAACACGTCCAGGGATGGTGCCTCAACCACCCCCCGGGGCAGCCCATTCCAATGTCTGATAACCCTTTCAGTGTAAAAAATTTTCCCTAAAGTCCAGCCTGATCTTCCCCTGGCGTAACTTGAAGCCATTTCCTCTTGTCCTGTCGCCTGTGACCTGGGAGAAGAGACCGACCCCCACCTCTCTGCACCCTCCTGTCAGGGAGTTGGAGAGAGCGAGAAGGTCTCCCTTCAGCCTCCTTTTCTCCAGGATGAACAACCCCAGCTCCCTCAGCCTGTCCTCAGAGGACTTGTTCTCCAGACCCCTCACCATCTTTGTTGCTCTTCTCTGGACCCGCTCCATCCCCTTGATGTCTTTTTTGTGGTAGGGGGCCCAAAACTGGACACAGACGAGCTCCTTCTTGAGACAGGGGGAGCAGCAGCAGGAGTGGGCACGAGTGGACCTTCCCTGGCTCACACTCCTCACCAGCAAAGAAGCCAGCCCAGCCGATTGCCCCGCCAGCTGCCTGCCAGCCAGCCTGCCCAGCCTTGCAGCCGCTTCATCATCTTAATTAAGCTCTGCAAACCTGGAGCTGTTAGGACAGGATTCATGCCTCTGGTATTCGCTCTTGGCTCCGGTGGGGATGGGGCTCTCCATGGTATTTCAGGTGCCAGGGAGGGGGCACGTGGCCAGCAGCTCCACCAACATCCCTGTGCCTGGTTCCCGCGGGGGCTACTCCACCGGCCGGAGGGCACCGGGCAGGAGGTAATAGGTTTCCCCGGGAGCCACAGGTTTGGTTGCTCCCCGTGCGGTCCAAGCAACGCTGGTGGCGATGCCACGTGCCAGTGTGGGGTGATGGGGTGGCCGAGGGATGGCTGCAGGGTCCCTCGGCCAGGTGGGGATGTCTTCGCCTGGCTCCTGGTGATGGCCGCAGCGAAAAGATGGGCACATCAGCGTGCAAAGCTACCAGATGTCCCCCCCCTCCAAAGAGACGTGGGGGTTGAAGGTGGTCCCAGCCTGGTGTGGTGGTGTAGCACTTCCCCTGGGGTTTCCCAGCCAACCCCCATGGTTCCCCAGCGAGCCCCAGCCCGGAGGTGAGATGACATGCCCAGACGCAGCATGCCAGGGCATCTTTCCAGCCTCTTTCATGGGGGCCATACCTTCCCTCCCCTGCTGGCCCAGGTCGCCTGCCCACGCTGTCTCGAGCGCTTCCTGCAAGCACCAGCCATGGTGCCAAACAGAGGGTGCAACACCCCCCCCGGGGGCTCCGGAAAGGTGCATGGCACGTTCACAGAATCAATCTTCATGGTTGGAAGGGACCTTTGAGTTCATCAAGTCCAACCATATACAAAAAAACCACAACAAAAACCCAAACCAACAACCTCGGGCACTAGAGCATGCCCTGAAGCACCACGTCTACACGTTTCTTAAATCCCTCCAGGGATGGTGACTCCACCACCTCCTTGGCCAGTTCCCAAGGAGGCTTGGAGGTACGCACCCAAGGGCAGCTTTCTTAGTGGACATCTCAACAGGCTGCAGCTCCAGGATGGCTCTCTTGCATCCCAGGATGATATGGAGTGACGTCAGAAGCACCAGAGCTGCCACTTCAGCGTTGCCCCAGGTTTGAATGGGGATGGGACTCTGCTCTGTGTTACACCTTCCGGCAGCTCCTCAGGAGCATCTTTCTTCCTACAGCAGAAAGAAGAAGGAATTTGCTTTTTTTTCCATTAACCACAGCTTTCCCCTTGCTTCTCCCGAGGCAGCAGGCGGTGTGTTACAGGGAGGCAGCCTGTGTTCCTGCTAAGGAAGGGGGAAGGCATGCTGGCGGGGCAGGCTGTGGGAAAAAAAGGACCAAGCCCTCACTGACCGCCCTGCGTCACAAAACCTGGAGTCCTATCCCCAGCTGAAGTCAGCAGAGCCGCTCCAGCTCTGTGCCCCTCGAACTGAGACCCCACCTCAGCCTAACACCTCCCTGAGCAGCCTCGACAGCAACGCCACGGTGCACCTTGGCACCAGGAGAACATCATGGTGCCCCTTCCTCCCTCCCGTGCCACCTTCACTCCTGCCCAGCTCAGGGCCCATTTAGATATTTTGACATCGAGATATTTTGTTTGACTTTTTTTTTTCGCCACCGAGGAAGGATTTACGTCGTACTCGATGCAGTGATTCGGCTCCTAATTGTTTTCTCCTCTAGGAAATGACTTCAAACTTTTGTTGTTGTTTTAAAAGTTAGAAAAATTTCTTTCCCATCATGTTTCCTCCCTTCCTCAAAAGAAATGTCATTTATAGGACGCCGGTGTCTGCACCCAGAGTTTTAATTGCTTGTGGAAACTTGTCTGTCTCCGTGTGTGTCAGCTGTTTTATACCAGAATCGGAGGCGTATTGAAAGAAAGAAAGAAAGAAAGAAAGAAAGAAAGAAAGAAAGAAAGAAAGAAAGAAAGAAAGAAAGAAAGAAAAAGATAAAAGAAAATGGAGCATAATAAAAAATATAGCTGAAGGGTTTTGAGCGGTATCTCCATATCAAGAGAGGTTACATCACCAGTGAAAACATCAGATACAGCCTTGCAGCTCTGCTGTCATTATCCTTATTGGTGGTGTGGTCATTACCCCTGGAAGAAGCATGAGCTCGGGGCCGTGGAAGCAGAAGGGCTCAGGACCATATCCTGCAGCACAGGGTGACATGGGGGCTGACCTGGACCAACAGCAGCGAACGCGTACGGAGGAGACCAAGGAGCATTTTTGATAGCTGCATTTTTGGGAGAAGTGGGGCGGGTGGGTGGGGTTTTTTTTGCAGGTGAGGGGGGGAAGGAGTGTTGTAGAAAATCTTTTTCCTTCTCTTGCACGCCGTGTCCAGCTTCTCCTCGCTCCACCTGGCACTTCTCTGCTCTGCCTCCCCGGGGACACGGGTCAAGACGGGGGCAAACCCTGCCCCTTCACCTCAGAAATGACCCCAACCACGGTGGAGCAGCTGGCGCAAGAAACTGGGCTGGTTCCTGGAAAAGGGGGAGGTTTATCTTTTAAATCTCTTCCCTGGAGGGAAGGTGTAGCCCAGCAGAGGTTCTGCCCGCCAGCCCACAGGAGAGGCACACGCTGAAGTCCACCTCCACCTTCAGGCACCAGCCAACCGCCCAAAAATGCCACGCCATCTTCCCGCTCTCCCAGGGACCCTGAAAAAAAAACTTAAGTGCTTACAGAATCATGGAATCACAGGAAGGGACCTCCAGAGACCATCTAGTCCAACCCCCCTGCCAAAGCAGGTCCACCTAGGGCAGGTGTCACGGGAGCTTGTCCAGGCGGGTTTGGAATGTCTCCAGAGAAGGAGAAGTGCTTAGTTTAAAGGAGATGCTTAGGTCCTGTGTGTACCAGAGGAGAGATAGAGACAGCTCTGGGAGGATGTCTCACCCTACGGATGTCACCACCCTAATATTGAGAGGAAAGAGCTGCTTCTCTTTGGAGGCTCACAGCTTGCCTCATCAACGATAGACAGCAAGGTTGACGCAACGTGTTCCCTTTAAAATTGGCTATTCCAGGCAGGTTGCCAGAATTCAGTCTGACCAAAGGTGGGTATTTTTGTTAACAAATTATATTAAAATAAAATAAAAATAATTTTTAAAAAAGCCAGTCCCCTTTCTTAGGAAGCCACCCACTTTTTGCATGCCAGCTGCTCCACTGCCTGGAAGGTTTCCAGACAAAGCGTAAAAAAGTTTCTGGATGGGCTGCAAATTAATTCAGCAGCAGTTCATTTGTTTCCCTTAACTGCATGTACCAATTGCAAATAAGGTTAACAGATGATATTTGCTACTTAGAATAGTTTATAAAACACTGCAGGAATTATTTATAGCCTGCCTTCTCTGCATGTATGGAGATTTGACTGGAGTCTCAAGAAATCAAGCTCTCTAGCACAAGTTAAACCCCCTCTTGTGAAAGTTTCATAAATTACCAGCGAGAGAGAGTAGAAGGCTGTGCAGACATATACCATGCCAGCTGGTATCCTGGAAGACGGGTTTGCCACTTCATCAGAGAGAGGAATCGCACCAGTTTTCACAACTAAACAAGAAAAACGGAGGAACTGATGTTCCCGTTGATGGGCATGGGTTGGGTCCTCTGCTGCTCTGGGCTGCTGGAGCTCCGCTGCAGACAGAGGTACCACCACAACCTGCGCCCGGCTGGGGATCCAAAATTACCAAAAAAACCCAAAAGAACAAGAAGGGCATTTAGTTTAAAAGTCAGCATTTTATCAGTAAGCCTCCGTGTAAAATCCCTGTGCTCCTTGGTATGCAGTCTCATTTTTAGATAGCACCAACATCCCATTAGGAGATTAATATGCATACATTTCCATAAGTGTGTGTATCGATGCTAATACAGTTTTACAGACAGCATGCTAGCAGAAGAGGAGCATCATACGCCCAGTCAGCATTGCTGGCTCCATCAACCCTTCCTCAGAAATGCCTCTTCACCGGATCAATCATCTCCTCTTAAACCGGGTTTAACCCCTGAGACTTCATCGTTGCGGGATAATGTTGGATCAAATCACTGCAATTTAGCAGCTGGTTCCATAAGAACCTGGAGAAGTCCTTTTTGCATGTACGGTTACCTATTTTGCATTTCAAAATGAGATAGACCACTGAGGTGTAAAAATGGTCCTGAGGTGCACCTACAACACCATAAAAGATTAAAAAATCAGCCTTTCTTCAGCCTCAGAAAGAGGAAATTTTATGCCCCCAGAGACTGCTGAACAAGTTCCATGCTGGAGAAGCCATTTGGAAAGAAAACGAAACAGAAGTGTCTGTGCTGGCAAGACCCTGATTTTTTCCCATGCGATCTACCAGCACTTGTGATAGTGCTGCCCATTTAGCTCTCCTCCTGCAAAGGTCTGGAGCTATTGAAGGTAAATCTGGTTCACCTTCCTCCTCCATCATGCCTGTGAAAAATGGTGACCCACCTCTTCAGGAAAAGCTTGCAGGTGACAGGTGAGGTGGCCATGAGGCCTTCAGATAACAGGCTGGAGGTGGCTACAGACATTTCCAAAGGGATAAGCATCATCTACGAGCGAGCTCTGCGTGGTGAGCAGCAAGTACAAGGCACCCAGTACATGTAAGAGCCAGGAAGTGCCTGGCACTTGAAGAATTTATGTACTCATTGTTCACATGAACATTGAGTCCCAGGGAGCCTGGACATCCAGAAACAAGACAGGCACCGTGGGCATTCAGGGACCAGCCATATCGCCCGGGTGACTTTGTCAGAGCCAAATAGCACTTTGTTTGAACTGAGGGTCTCTTCAGCTTGCAGAATCATAGCTTCTCGTTTCCTCAGGTCCTTGCTAGGTTGAATAATTGGAGGGATGAAGTGGGATTTAAACACATGGCTCTTGACTTCTTTCAAAGTCGGACAAAATAGCGCTTACTTCCCTACACTCCTTCAGGGAGCTCCTGTCCAACAGGAGGTGTCTAATGACCTAGTCCATAGGGATGCCTTGAGATACAGTTTTGGCTTCAGAGACTGAATGAAAATTTTGTGCTTGCACCTTGTGTGGTTGAAGGGCTTGGCATGAGTACAGAGGTGGGAAGTACAGAGGGCACCCATGTCAGTCTTTCTAAAGGATCAATAGCAAGTCATGGCATTGCCTTAACACAAAATAAAGTCTAGAAGATAAAAGTCTTGCTAGTTGCCATTCGGGATTTGCTGTCATGATATAGGGGCTGCCTCAGACACTGCAGTGTGGGCCAAAAGTGAGACTCCAAATGATTTTGAAAAAGCAATTTCATTTTCCATCCTAAATTCAAAGATCCTTAACTCCTTCGGGGGCATCTTCTCCCAGCCCCAAACCCTCTGCCTCTCCCAATACTTTGCCATTCAACCGTGGTATTTCCTTAGGTGCCATCCTCACTCCTGGAGTACAGGAGGACTGGGCTGTGAGCCCTGCCTTCCCTACATGGATGTGGCCCATGGCCATCCAGGCATGGGTTGCTAAGCTCCCACTGCTGAACACTAGTGTGGAGGGATGGAGGTCAAGTGGTGACTAAGAGGGCAGGGAAACCCCATGGGCTGCATCTTTGTCTTCTAAAGTATCATCTCTCCCATGCCCTCTCTCTGCCCAAGGCCACTGGCCTCCAGAGTTTTTGTCAAAGTCTCGTTCTCAGTGGTGGCAGAGACGAGCTCGGGCATCCAGTTTGTTTCAGCTTCCCCTCATCAAGGCTGTTTTCCTTCTGCTGTTTCTCCCATTTGTTGAGGTGCAGGCGCTTTCCTCCTTTCCCATCCCGCTCATTGTTGGTCTGAAGTCGCCAAATTTCTTGCAGGTTGTAGATCTGAGCCCAGGCCATGGCCCTCAGCCCTGAAGCAGGAACCAAACCAAATGAGGGCTCTGGCCAAACACGGTGTGAACTGGCAGTAGAAAGCAGTAGCACCTTTCTGAAGGAAACCTGGCTTGGTGGGAATCGGTGCTAACGTGTCTCCTTGAAAAGCCTCCTCTCGGTCAGAGCTTGCAGAAGTCATGCAGACTGGATGAGATTTCCAGACAAAGGCTGCACAACACCCAAGATAGTGAAGGCTGTTGATGGCTTCTAGAAGGGGTTGAAAACACCATCAGCCCGGCATAATTATTCGGAAGACGGGCCAACTGCAGCACTCAGCACAATACAGCTTTAAACAATGCTTGATGAAAATCAATTTCCAAGCCTGTTGAGAGGCTGATAACATCCCCAGTTACGTTGCTGTAATAGTCCCACCGATGTGCTCATTCTCAAGTAATCATGTTAGAAGCAGACGTCGCACAAGAATGCAACTCCGCTAACCATTAAGAGACACTGAGCTCCTTTGTCTTCTGAAGCAAGCTTCCATGGAATTATACTGGGTAGAATAATTTAATATTAAATAAACAATAACAACCCTGAAGTCATTTAACGGGATATTCCTTTAATCTTCCTTGTATGGAAGAATCCAAACTAATCAGGGGTAAGGGGACGCTTCTCCCCCGGGGTAAATGGCCATGAAATGCTAGCTCACATCCAGTTTCCGTAGGACCTGGACATTTAGTGGTTGCTAGTATCTTTGCAAATCTCTCTCCTAGGTGAAATTGCACTCTCCCGTTCTCCTGCCAAGAAGCAGTAGTTATTTTTGGTTTTCACGGGGGGGCTTTCTTTTCCTACATAAGAATATACAGATATTCTCATCACTTTAGAGAGGCTTTCAAAACCCAGGTGCAGAGCTTTGGCATCAGTAACCTCCCCAGAGCATTTCATAGCACATAAATCTTGCTCCCAGTTAATCAAACACTGCTGGAGCAAGCCAAGGAACTATGAGAACGTAAACCACTCTCCCCCTCCCTTCCCACTTATCAGAAGTTGCTGCTGTTTCTTCAGAGGCAGCATGGGGGGGGGGACTTGCTTTAGACGTGACTTTAACACTGGTAAGGTGGCTGACTTTGTTGGACACGGGCATATTTGGTTCATAGAAGTTTATTTATTTATTTGTTTGTTTGTTTGTGGGCCAGCTGCCCTTCTGCCTTCACCCTGCTCTGGAACAGGCCCGTTGACTCTCACCTTTGCCATGGCTCGTGCTGGCTCTAACCCCAGTTTGAGTTCTCAGCAAGGCTGGAGCTGCTTTGCAGTTTGTGACTTGGGACAACCACACCGTTCCTCCCAGCCAAAGCCTGAGCTGGGCAGGTGGCTGCCTCCCCAGCACTGAAGCAGAGGAAAATGCAGTGTTGTGAGCAGGGACAACGTTATGACCCTTCTGTTGAGGCTCTTCTGGTCCTCTGTGCTTCCAGGGTGCACGCTACAGGACAACTCCGGGTGTTGTTGCCTTTTGTTGGTGAAGAGCTTTGGAAGGGTGGGAGAGAAGGTCACACCACTGAGAACATTCTCTTCCCATTGCAGGCATCTTTGAGCTACACCCCCTTTTTGCCCAAAATCAATCCTGCATGTGCCAGACCAGTTTGCAGCCAGTGATGCACAACTCCAGCTGAGCCACGTAGAGCCAGAGGAGAAGACTGTGCCTCCTCCCCTGTTAGGATAACAGAAATATAGCACCTGAAGCAGGGACTGCTTTTAGAGCTTTATTCAGCCTCACGCTTAACTGAAGCCCTGACTTTAATCTATAATGGCATCTTGTTTTGCCTTAATGAAGTTATGCAAAAAAAAAGTTCTTCGCTGAAAAGACCAGCCCAGGATTTTCTTTCTTTGCCTTCAGGATGAGATGAAAGGGACTGCCTGCAGCCTGAAAATTTTGTTTCCTTAAGGAAACGGGAAACAAGGAAGTTCTGTTAATGCTTCGTATCGAGCACCTTTGAATTCCAAGGGGTCGAAAATTAGCCGTGACCCTGCTGTTGCACCCAGGTCTTCATAACCTCTTTCCCTCCAAGCTCGGTCTGTCGTCTGTTTGATTTCGGGTCTCTCAGCGCTGATTTCGGCATGCAGGAGGTGGAAGCCCCACCCCAGTGCACGCTGCTCCCAGGCACCCCCAGCCCTGCACTGAATAAACACACGAGGATACTACTGCATCTGGATTTATTGGCAGCAGAAAGAGACACAGTGCGTCTCTGGAAATCTGATAAAACACTGACATATAAACGCTGGATTTAAGCGTTGCCAGTCTAACTCCATGGACTGGATTTGCTGCAATGCTTAAGGCTGAGAGTAAGATTTCTCACTTTTTTTCTAAGCACTGTGAATCATACAATTTTAAAATTAGTATTTGGCAATATCTACGACTTTCTACCAGTAGACAATAACCTCTCAAACTCTGTTTCCACAGCCTGACACGCTGCTACAGGGTAATGACTTTTCATTTGTTCTGCCTTATTTGTGCATCATTGCACAAGCCTGTCTTTCTTCCATGAATATTTTGAAAAGCTGGATGGTTGCTCAGTAAAAGCCTGGGCTGGTGCCTGAGTATTGTGTAGCCCATCCCATACTCTGCCCCAAACTTCCTGTGTGACCTCAGTAGGTGACTGTATTTCTCCCATTTCTCAATTTCCCATCATTGCGGTGTGCATTTCCTTTCTTCTCTACTTTGCCTCTAAACTCCTTGAACTAGGAAGTATCCCTCCATACATGCGTCTTTAGACAGGGTTTACTGCAGATCTTATTTAAGTTTTCAGATGCTAGAAGCCATATGATTAAATGAAGGAAAAAAAAATCTACTGTTGGTTTTGTTGCTACAATATTTGAGCTTATTTGGGCAGGAGATATATATATATGTATTTGTTTAGCCCATTTGTTTCCCTTGTTTGCAAGAGCCATGTAACTAGCATCAAATGTGGAGAAAATAGCCAGTGGTGTGAACTAGTGCTTGGATACAGCTCAGGAGATGCAGCTGAGACAAGGGAAGAAGAGATGAGGAAACCAAGTGTGGTTTGGGGAAACCTGGAGCAGGGGTGTGCTTGAAGGATGAGTTTACAGAAGAGCAAGAGGGTAGAGTTGGGATTGTACAGGAAAAGTGGAAGGAAACATGGTCAGTAGAACAATAAGGGCAGGGTAGATGGATAGTTTGCCAAGAGTGGTGGAAAAAGAGGGAAAGAGCATGGGCTGAGAGTGGAAACGGGGAGTTTAGATTTGGCCTTTGCTGACAGTGAGTCTTCATGAAGAAAAACAAGAGCAACCAGGACATGAGCATTTCCTTCGGACTCAAGAACCTTCCTGGTCTGGAGAATCCAGAAGGATCTCAAAATTGTTAACAGGGAAAGAAAGTCTGCACCTGTTTAAAAGTTAGTCTCTGTAGTCCCCATCCCTGCCCTTTTTAAGAATTCCAAGGGTGAGAGTTCTGGCAAGAAACTTCCCTCCCTACTACCAAAACAGATCCATCACCTTTCTCAGCAGACAGGGCAGCAGTGATGGAGAAAGTTACAGAGTCACAGAATTGCTGGAGTAGGAAGGGACCTTCTAGAGATCATCTAGTCCAGCCCCCCAGCCTGTAGCACATTACTGCATCCAAGTCATTGCTGAAATAGTTAATTTAGTGTGTTCAAAGAGGCTTTATCAAACAAAATTAGAAAGAAAAATCCTGCAAGGGCTAATCTTTTTATGCAAGCAGAAAAATTTGCACTATTAGTGGTATAGACATTCATACTGCATGTCTACATGTTACATTTAAGGAATGCATTATCTATAAATTAAAAAGTCACTCAGAGTGTTATGGAAAGCGAATATCAACAGATAACATTGACACAAGCAAAGCTGTGAGTACTTAACTGCTTATCTTTGCTTAAGTGTCCTCTTAGAAACACACATCTTCATCTGCAACTTAGTTCACAGAGCTTAGGTATGAATGAAATCTGCCCCCAAGCTCTTCCATTTAATTATTTCAGACACTGAACTGGATTCTTTTCTTAGCTGCTTGATTGAAGTGGACGCGTCTGTCTGTCAAATCTGGAACTCTTCTGAAGATATGTTGCTGGTGCTCTTGCCCATATTTTGCTATAATTAAGTAGTTTCTATGTTTTGCCTGGATGAAAGTGTAGGATTTGTCCTTTGGAGTCTAGGCTGCATTTGTAGTTTTTAAACAGGTCTTTGTAGTTAAATCCTAGAGATGTAATTCATTGGGGAGCAACAGTATACAATTAAGCTTTGTTAAGTAAGAAAATACATACTATGTGTGTATAAGAAGAGTTTGAGGGCAAAATTCTTCTGTCTGAGACACCCTATGAGGGGCAGAAGATGTGCTGGAGATGTACCCTGGCCGGCTGCTTGGGTGCAATTATGTGATACATACAACTTTGATGGTAAAGCTCGCTTCAGATGTGAAATGGAAACATCCAAACACCATGCTTAATAGTTTAATTTCCCACAAAAGTACGTGTGTCCTTCAAAAATGCGTTCTTGCTGAAACAACTTACTACAACAAGGAGCAACGTGGATCTTCTGTGGGGCTCTGTGGCTCAGAGGAGAGCTTTGCCAAGCTGGATGGGCCGAGGGGGCATGGCGCGTTCGCAGGGGAAAGCTGAAAATAGCTGCAGTGTGCGATGGTCATCCTGGGGTTGGGTGGATTTGACGCTTTGCACCAGCACCGCTTTGAGAATCAGGGAGGGTTACTGGAGGCGGAGTGTTACATAGAATCATAGAACCATAGAATCATAGAATGGTTTGGGTTGGAAGGGACCATAGAGATCATCTAGTTCCAACCCCCCTGCCACGGGCAGGGAGACCTCCCACTAGAGCAGGTTGCTCAAAGCCTCAATATTCTTGTCATAAGTAGTGAAGTTATCATATAGGTGCATTTGCAAATTAGTTTTTCCTTCATATTCTTTTTAAACAAAAATTGTCTTTCCTGGCTTGGTGATGTATCATGAATACAGTATTTTCCAAGCAATAAGTAGGAAATAGATTTCTTTAGCTGAATTTTCTTTAGCTTTCAGCAGTTTAGACATCATCAAATATTTCACTTCGAGACACTGACAGGTATCTTCCACCAGGCTGGTACCTTCCCGAGTCCAATTCAAGCGGGTCATCATTAATGGAGTCTGCATTAAAATCCAAAGGTTCTGCATCCTGGAGAAGTTCTATTCTATCTCTTTCAGTCCTACCATTTGATCGGGTATACTTTGATAGTGGTCTACTGATATTGGTCTCTGAGAAGCTGGATTCTTTTTGCTCTGTGTGGATGGCCCAGTTTCTAGTGGAATCATCCCTATTTCCATACCGCTCCTTCCATTCCCTTCTTCTGTTTCCACCTTCTTTCTGCCTTTGTCATTTTCTTTTCTCTCTTTTGATTAGCTCTTTTCCTTCATCAATCAAATCAGAGGACATGGACCCGAGCGGCGCAAATGTCACAGGAATAAGGCCTGTTTGAGACCTGCTGGTTTTTTTTTCATAAACAAGTCTCCTGCCTTTGTTTATAGACACGGTTGATGACCATGGACCAGTTCACTCAAGCACTACCTTCTGCCCCTCTCTCTTTCCCCCTTTCTTCAGATAAGAGCATAGCACAGGCTATTCCAAGCTTAGGGGCAAATGACGATATTAATCACTGATTAATTGGGATGTCTAACTTTTTGACTATTCATATGACCCTGGTGTTAGGAATGTCAGAATTGCCATTGTTCTTCTGACAGCAACACCTTCTTCCCGCTCAGCATCCCTGGGATGCAGCTCTGGGGGAGAGCGGACCGTGCCGTTTCTTCCAAAATCTTCTCCAGATGGGAGGCAGGGAGGCACAGAGACATGAAATGACTTGGCCAGATCACATGGGATCACAGGGAGAGCCAGGAAAGGAACGCAGGTCCTCTTAACCCTGGCACAGGGAGGGAACTTTGTTCCTCATAAACAAAATAATTCGCATACCTGACACGAAAGGATGTATCGAGGCGATGAGTGTATGCATGCCTACATGGGCACATAGATAACTCATATATAATGTGCGTGAGGTATATGATATTAGATGTGTAACTCATTCAGACTTGGCCAGAAAGAGCTGGTTGAACAAATTTATGCAAATCAGTCCCTGGTAAAATTAATAACCCTTAAACAATAGTCTTTGGGCGAATCAAATGCTTGCAGAGTTGTTAGTCGTGGAGCTCCAGCCTAAGCAATAAGTTACGATGAAAAAAATGAGTCTTAATGGAGGGTGAGGGTATTTGAGGAGGGAGCTACCTGTTGTCCACCTCCCCACCACCACCCCAGGGCCATTTCCCCAGGATTCATTCGCCTTTGAGCCAGGATGGTTCTTGCGGAGCTGGTAACCAGCTCGGGGAGCTTGTTGCTTGAGGAGGCAAGGTGTGTCAGCAGGGCCAAGGGGGATTAGAGACATCCATAAACAAAAGGAGCAAGCAGGGATGTGCCCTCTAATGCCACAAGTTGGAACATGGAAAATTGCAGGTAGGTTTAAGGCCAAAAAATTTTTTTACCATGACGGTGGTCAAATATAGCAAAAGTCACCCAGAGAGGCCATGGGATTTCCTGGGTTTGGAGGTGTTCAAGGCTGGACTGGACAAGTCCCTGAGCAAACTGATCTGATTAGCCCTCCTTTGAGTCGGACTGAGTGGTGCCCAGAGGTGCCTCCGAGCCAAAATTATTCCTTGGTTCTCTGAGTTACCAGCTCTTCCTTTCACTTTTCTCTCTCTCTTCCCTCACCTCCCCCTCTGGCTTGCTTTCTCCACACGTAGCTAGTCCTGCAGGATGATGGGTTTGCTCTCCCCTCTGTGTGAAGGCCCTCTGTGGCCTTCAGGATTCCCATGATGCGCTCATGTCCCATATCTTTTAAGGCTAATTTCTTTGGTTTTCTCCCTGGACATTTTTCAATCCCAGCTCCTTGAAAGAGAAATGCTGGTTTCCTCAGGAGGCAGGTCCACAGCCCTCTCACTCCAGATGGAATCCCTGGGATTTAGCTGGCCAAGGAAAGAGCTGGCCCAATCCTGGTTCCCATGGCCAAGGGGCACCATTTTCTTGGTAGTCATCATGCTCTGGCATTTCACCTGGCCCGTGTCCCCTCATTGCCAGCCCTAGTAAGGAAAGCCTGTGAAGACCTAGGGAGAAATTTTGGCTGGACATCAAGTAAGGATTCACTCAAAAAAACCATCAAACAAGCTTGGCCCACTTCGCCTACGCTCAAACACTTAAAAAAAGTGGAGGATGCTCAATGCTCATTTATGTCAATCCGAAGAGGCAACGACAACACGAGATGCATTAAGGGGAAAGAAGAGACTGGATTTCAAGTGTCTGTACTAGAACTGGAAGACCGTTTCGGTGTTTTGTGCGTCTTCCTGCCCTGAAGTATTTCAAACACTCACGTCTTGTTTGCTGAACGCTCTGAACAATACACGTGTAATTACAGATTGATGCCATAAATCACCCCAAGAACAAGATGATCTTTCAGAACAGAAAGGGGACAATTTTGAGGAAGTTTATTTTTTAAATGGCAATATTTATCCTCTTGGTGCTTTAGAAAGAAAAAAAATCTCAGCCGTTGAGCCTGAAAACCACCTGGAAAACATCAGAAAAGGCCTATATTCAGTCTGACATTGTCTGTTTCTGTGTGCATGTGAATGCACATGCATATATGTGTATGTTTATGTGTATATAAAAAAATCAAACAAAATAAAAGCGTATGGGACAACATTTCACAAGCCGAGTGAACCCCAAAGCTCAAATTTCATTTTAGATAAATGCACATTTTTTGAGCCAGCATCGAGATACAAAGCTAAACAGGAACAGACAGGATAAGCAATGGTGGAGGGCGAGTTTCTCCTTTGGAGACTGCGCTGGAGTGGGTGCATTGGCAGAGATGCAGATTTGTGTATAGCAATGACAGGAGCTCCCTGTCTGACACAGTTCCACTGTGTCTCCCACTAACATAAGCTGGATCAGCAAAAGAAATCTCGGAAGGTCCTTAATGCTCTGCCTCTGGAAGACTTCCAGAGTTTGACTTTGTTCTGAGCAGGGTTAAAAACCTGAAATTTCAAAATTACTGTAAGGGAAAATTTGGGAGGGGGAAACGCCACAAACAAACGTGGG
Source organism: Gallinago jamesoni (assembly GCA_025769975.1). Taxonomy (NCBI): domain Eukaryota; kingdom Metazoa; phylum Chordata; class Aves; order Charadriiformes; family Scolopacidae; genus Gallinago; species Gallinago jamesoni. The sequence goes on along the minus strand of JAOQGH010000040.1, from coordinate 13,917,421 downwards.
TTATGGTGGCTTGATTTCCATTCTGCAGTATATTGTGTGAAGATTTTCTTATTTCTTACAGCATGATCCACACTATAATAGAACATCAAAATGAGAAACTATTCTAAGGTGAAAAATGCAAATTATTCTCAGAAAAGTGGAATAGGTTGTTTCAGCAACTTTTCTGCTTGATTGTACAAACCTTCCAGATTTTGATGGAACCACTCGGTCTTACTTCCATTGACATTTCTCTGCCTAGCCCAGTTTTTAAATATTAAGTAATTAGAGAGTGAAAGACATAGCTGATAGCTAGCACTTCTCTATAGGCAAATCCTGCTTGTAAGTTAGGTATAGTTTCTCTCTCGGTCAGAGAAGGCAATGTACCATTGTAGGAGGTTGCCAAGGGATGCAGCAGACTCCCTAACACTTGAATTCTGTAAATCAAGATCAGGTCATTTTTGAAAGGCCTACTTTACATCAGATAGAAAGAAAAATTACGAGGGCAGCAGCAGGAACTGCGAAGTGAAATTCCATAACCTGCAGAGATGATCAGAAAGATCTTTCTGGCCCTGCATCAGGCCATTTCACTGAATTTCACTGAATTATTAGAGTTGGAAGGGACCATAGTCCAACTCCCCTGCTGAAGCAGGATTGCCCAGAGCATGTTAGAGCAGGTTACTCAGGACAGCATCCAGGCAGGTCTTGAAAATCTCCAAAGGGATTTTCTGATGATTTTCTGATTTTCTGATTCGTTTCTGAGTTCAGTGAAAAGGGACATGTGTGATGATACTTATTTCCCTATTTGACAAACAGTTTTCTGTCCCAGAAAAGGTGTCCACAACAGATACAGCACAGCCTGCTGTGTTTCCCATTTACTCAGGTGTGTTATTTATAGGCATTTCTATGGGATCAACTTAATTACCCGAGGAGCGGCGACTCCGAGTTTTGCAAGCGGGGCTACTAGACACGGCAAGGGTTCAGCAGCTGGAATATTGAAGCGGTTTTGGCTTAAAGAGGTGTGTGACACCTCGTGCTGGTCCCTCAGGCTGTGCTGGGGAAGGTCACATCCTCTCGCCCCACACCAGCCTCTGCTTCTGCCCAAGCAATAAATGCGGTGTCACGAAGTGAACAGAAGAAACGGTTATCATCACTGTTTTCTTCCAAACCATAATGGAAGTATCCCCTCCGTTTTCATGGGCTCTTCAGTATTTGATCACCTGGCCCTCTTAGAGCAAAGTGCCTTCTTCCCATCACGGCATCTGCCAGCCCCGCCGAGGGTTGGGCTTGGCTCCAGCTCTTCTCCCTGCAGGGACAAGCCTCTCTCCTCGGTACGAGGGGGTCCTGACTCTTGTGATGTCTCTGCTCTGAAGAGGTCTGTTGCAGAGCAGTTACCCAGCAAACCCTCTGGCACAGGGGAGAAATGTTGCTGCTCAGTATCCCCCCACCGTGCTCCACCGTGGGTTGCCAGAACTCAAATCAGGAGCGGAAAAAAAAAAAAAAAAAAAAAAGGAAAAGGAAAAGCATAAAAGTAAGTAAGAGTACTGTGTTTCCTAACAAAGAAAATGAGAGAGAGAAGTTAGAATTATCTTAAGGGGATTTTTTGCCAATCACATCTGTCTTCAGCTCTTCCCAGCCATTGTTAGCAGTCAGTGATGTTCTGAGCTTTTAAACTGGATCCAGCTGTGGTTCTCCTTCAGGCTGCTGGAGCTAAGTACACAAAACTATGCATGGCTTGGCCAGGATTTCTGTGCTGACACTTCGTACGGAGGTCAAGAGTGAAAAAAGAAATCGGGAACTGAGGAGAGAGGACAGAAGGAGAGAGTCGCTCTCCAAAAAAAAATACCAGACCTCCTCTGTAAATTCAAGTCATTTTTCTTTCCCCTTTCGTGCCGAGGCTGCACAGCACACTTCTCTCGCATTTGGGGCTCTGCTCTTGTGTCCATCTCTGCCTTTGAGACCCTTCCCAGGCACAACACCTCATGGCCCAGGTGGGGCCACGATGGCCCTCGGCAATGCGCACTTGGGAGGAAGAAATTTCGGGGAGACTTTTGGGGAAAGGTGGTTTCAAGCAGAAGACCTCTGCTGCTACTCTGACCTCTACCACAGGTGCTCTGACCTCCACCTCAGCTCCCAGTCTGTGCCATCAGAGCCCCTGCAGGGCTGCAGCCTGTCTCTGGAGCCGCTGGTCTGCACCCCGGGGAGGCCACCGGGTCTCCAGCAATCTCCACGCTTCCCTCCCTGCTCCTTGCCATAATTCATCGGGGACGACCAACGCCAGGAGCAGATTGTCACCAGCTCAGCTGCCCTGCTGAGAGGGTCCTGGGTGGGGTGGGGTGGGGTGGGATGGGATGGGATGGGATGGGATGGGATGGGATGGGATGGGATGGGATGGGATGGGATGGGATGGGATGGGATGGGAGTCCAGCCCCACCACCCACTCCCTACCAGCATGAGGCTGGTATTATTCTGTTCCTCGGGGCTTCTCTGATGTTTTGCAAGAGGAAGAGGCTCCCACTGTGGTCTGGGCCCCAGAAAAATAATGAGAGGAGGCAAAAAAAAAAAAAACTGGGAAGGAGGAGGAACAAGGAGAGGGCTCAGAGCCACTCAACAAGCAGACATGTGGCACCCAGGCATGCTGCGCTTCTGTAGCTCCAACCCCGTGGCCAAATAGCCTTGGCTCTCCCAGACCTGGGCCATGGTGGGGTTGGGGGAGAGAGGGAGGGGACAGAAGCAATAGTTTCATAAGGACATACCGTTCTTGAGCAATTTCTGTGCAGGTATAAACATGATTTCCCGGGGCACCGATTGGTACATAAGTCTACTCGCTCAAACAGGGCTGAATGCATTTGTTTACTCTGTCTGATGCAAGGAAAACTTCTGACATCTGTTTTATTTATGAGGTGTCCTAACGTAGTGATACTTTTTCATAGAATAGAGTCACAGAACCATAGAATGGTTTGGGTTGGAAGGGACCTTAAAGATCATGGAGTTCCAACCCCCCTGCCCTGGGCAGGGACACCTCC
>JAOQGH010000040.1:13891118-13914319 GCA_025769975.1 Gallinago jamesoni | reverse complement strand
GCAGCCACAGCTTCTCTGGGCAACCTGTTCCAGTGCCTCAACACCCTCACAGCAAAGAATTTCTTTCTGGTGTCTAAACTAAATCTCCCTTCTTTTGTGTGCATGAGGTTAGGGAGGGAATTGGTTGCCTCTCCAGGGCTCCTAATTGTCCTCTCTAGGGCTCCTAATTTGATTGGCTGAGGACTGGGTTTATAGACATGTGTGGAGCTATACAGACCTTGGCTGTGTAAGACCATCAGTAAAAGTGAAGTGCCTACTACTGGGTAAGTTCACAGACTTTGCAGCTTTCCCTAGGACTTAGCTGCTTCTTTAGAGATGCCTGAAAGACAGGAAAAGTAGTCCCAAAGCCAGGACGAGCAAGACTGAAGGATCTCAGTCCTGGGATGCTGCAGTGGGAAATCACAGCAGATGTAAAGACCAGGAGGAGGGGAAAATGCCAGTGACCTCCAAAACCAGGAAAGCACAAGGATGGGAACAGCAGCACAGACTTGACAAGTCCCATGCCTGCACTGGTGCTTGGGGCAGCAGAGCATGATCACCAAGGAGAGGTCTGGGCAAGCTGGCATCCAGACCTTTGGCAGAGTCAACCTTTCCAAGTGTCTGAACTTGCCCAGCCTGTCCCCTTCCTTATCAGGTGGGTGGCATGAAGGAGACAGCCAACTTACATGAGTGCTGTGGAAGGCTGAGTACTGGCTCTGGAAGGCTAGATGTGGATGGAGGAGAAGTTCATCAAAAGAAAGTTCATCATAAGAAAGGTTGTACCAATTCAATCATCAGATCCACCTTGCCCAGAAACCTCTTTCTTGGCCATCACCGGCTGGTTGTGATACTTGGAAAAAGATAAAAATATGGCAGCTGTGTAGGTTGCTGGAGTATTGCTAGCCTCAGGGACTTCATGGTACTCCTGCTTCCCCAGGACTTGTAATGGCGTAGCTCTCAATAATTCCTTGTGTTGTGATCTGGCGTGGACTCCATTAAAAAGGTCTGACATCCCCAGGAACCTGAAGTAAGGATTTCTAGGAAGAGAATGAGGAGGGGACTGATGTAGTAGAGAAGCAGGGAGCCCTCAGCAGAGGAGGTTAGAGGATGTTTGTCCTGGGCGGGCAAAGATGGTCTTTCTAGAGAATGAGGAGATGGCAGCTGCTTGGACAAGCGAGGCTGGAACAGGCAGCAGAATGGCAGCAGGAGTTGAAGAGCCAAAGCAAGTCTGAGGAAGAGCACTGGTAGAAGGTAGACACTAACAAGACTGACTCCAACCACAAGGCGAAGAAAAACACAGAGCCTGGGTGAAGACTCCGAGAAGAATTAAACTGGGATTCATTGCACACCATGTCAGGACATGATGGAAAAGACGAGAAGTTCGGAAAGTACCGTCTCCAGATGGGGAGCGAGGAGAAGAGCAGCTGGGCCAGAGCACAGGCAAGAACCGGGGACAATTGGGTAAGCTTCAAAAAACAGCGTGCACTGAGCAACGGTCTGCTGCAAAGTGAGTCATTTAAAGGCAGTTTGGGTGCATCTACCCTGCAGTTACTTCTGTGAAGGCAATGAAGGATTAGATCTTCTGGCGTGGGCCGTTCTGCACAGGGCAGGTTACTATAGCAGTGTTTACTTTTATGGCAAACAAACTTCTCCAGCCTGAGTTACCTTGGGGACAAGGCTCCTCACTGAGCAACGGGGATGTTACAGCTCAGCCCATATTTGAGCCTTTCCTTAGGCTCTGCTCCCTGGAGGATTTGATGAAAAAAAATAAGGCTTTAATAATCACTTTAGGAAAGAAAAATGTACCTATAGCTTCCTGCTGACTTAAGAGTTAGAGCTGGATGGGGTTTCTGTGCAAACCAGTCCCTTCAACAAAGCCATGAAGAGAGTTTTGGAGAAAGGGATGGTAGTCATGAAAACAGGTGGAATTTATTGAATGTTTTGGCCCATGGAAATAGAACCGTGTGCTGTGTAGGGGTGCAGTGTAGGGGAAGGATGCAAGGGGCTGAAGAATCATAGGTTAGAGTTGGGAGGGACCATAAAGATCATGGAGTTCCAACCCCCCTGCCCTGGGCAGGGACACCTCCCACCAGACCAGGTTGCTCAAAACCCCATCCAGCCTGGCCTTGAACCCCTCCAGGGATGGGGCAGCCACAGCTTCTCTGGGCAGCCTCTTCCAGTGCCTCACCACCCTCACAGTAAAGAGGATTATAAAAAGGTCAAACAAGATTTCAAAATTTTTCATTTTCTTTAGTTTAGCGATTTTTTTGGAGACACCATCTTTTCCCTCCATTCTCATCCTCTTTCCGTAGTCCCCTCCTTCCAAGTTTTCCTAAGGGCTTAGGTCACCTGTAAAGAAATTAAACGCTTTTTTTTTTTTTTTAATTTTTTTCAGAAGGTCTAAGTGCTCTGGGTTTTCCAAAGTTATTTTCTCTTACATCTCACAAAGAGGTGGTAACAAGGAATGTTCTATATAATGTAAGTGGTGGAAATTAAGCCTGGCTCCATAAGCTTGGAGCCTGAGCCCTTGGGGAGCGCTGCCTGGAGTTAGTTAATGCTCTTTAGGAAGGTGGAAGAAACAGTGGATGGTGTATGCCACTAGTGGGGCGGGCAGGGAAGGAAGCATCCAAGGATCTGGTCTCTCCCGTGGTCACACACAGGCCCATTGTATCACAACTCTTGCACGTCTGTGTGTAACATCCACCCTGACCTGGCCACGCCCGTCTCTGAGTCATCCTATCCACAGAATTCAGGGCAAAATTCAGCCTGTCACATCCTGGTTTATTATTTGAAGGAAAACAATGAGCGAAAGGTCTGCCAACGGGGTCCTAACGTGCTGGGGGGCTACTGCAAGCCCCGGATGAAGTCCAAGGCTGACATCCTTCCAGGAATCAAGACAGCCTCTTCGGTCCACATATCTGGATGATATCAGAGGACACAGAGATGTGCAGTTGAGTTTCTGGTCAGGCCTCTTGCTTGTAATGGGTCTACTGGTGGTGGGGGCAGTTTGCAAGGCCACCGCAACCAGCTTAGGGTGTGATGGTTCCTCTGGACTGCAGCAGGATGCACCCCAGCTTGATTTGATGTCCACCTTGCACACTTTGGTTTCCAAGTCACTTTTAATTGCCGGGTTTAATTTATTCAGAAAATGCTCTTTGACCCTCAGTTTTGCTCCACAGCTTTTATGGTAGCTCATTGGCTGGTAGAAAAATCCCCATTTCCTTCATTATTTTTAGGGTAGTTTTAACAGGAAGAGCATGGCAGGAGATGGTAGTACCAGGAAGCTGACAGAAGGAGAGTTCCTGCGCAAAATGCTTCTGTTCCCTGAAGTCACTTGTAGGTTTGGAGACATTTTAGCATCCGGGTACAGATGTGACATGATCTGTGTGGGACATAGCACTGCTTCTCCACTTTGTTCCAGCCACAGGGATAAAAACGAAATTTGCTTTCTGTCATTATCAACATGTTCTGCAAATTCTATCAACTCCCTACAAAAAAATCACAGGTGTCTCTTCTTGAGATTGAGGCACAAAAAAATGTGCTTTGGAGTTCTAAGCCAAAGCAATTCTCCTTTGACTCCTTGAGTGACATGCAGAAAGTTCAAAGTAAGGCTGTTTTTTTATGGGCTTGTTGTTGGGGTTTGGGTTTTGGGTTTGTTTTTTCCCCAAAGCCCAGTCTGACCCTCTAGAGCCATGGCTAAAACCTCTCTGGGTTGGGTAGTGGAGACTATGGCCCCAGTAGCTGCTCAGGGATTTTGCAGCTGTTCTCCAGCAGAGATGTGCAATAACTGCACGCTGTAACGTACGCGTATTTTCTTTCATAGTGGATGGTAACTTATGAGCTTGCTTAGAACTTTAACACTCAGTTGGTTTACTCTGCACCTTTTTTTTTTTCTTTTTTGCTGCGCATAGACAGCATTTCCTGAACCAGGATGGCAACTGGGTATGGGATTGCCTCAAATCCTTGGCGAGGTCTGCCGCTCAGAAATTCCACCCTAAATCCAGCCAGCTCTTTTGTCACAGAATATTATTAGTTGCCTCGAGAAGTCCCTGAGAGCTCTGGGTTTGGTGTGTTTCTTTTTTTTTTTTAAAAAAGTACTCTGTTACTATCTCAAACAGGAGGGAGAAAAGGGTAAAGGTAGTGAGAAGATAAAGAGTGAGTGTAGGACACTTTTCCCTGGTGCTCTCATAATATATGAAGTCTGAAAAGAAACCCCTCTCCGTTACCATCACCAACATAAGAAACCACTTACTTGTTTCAGGATGGAGCTCACAGAGCCTGGATTTCCAACAGCCCCACCTGCAAGCTACAACCTTCTGAGAGGGACCCTAAACCACAGGTCTCATGCAACCAGCACTCTGCAAAGCACTGGGTGCTTAAGGCACACACCTGCAGGGAAGGAAAGATAAGCTGGTATTTAGATGGCTCTCCCAGCACAGCAAATGGGGATTTCCATGCAGCAGGTGGGCACAGTAATCACTGGGCTGTGGCATAAAGGTAGCATCTAGTCCCTGCTTCCCTATCCTGTGCACGCTTCCAAAAACCTCTGTGACTTTGCCCCCTTTCCTCCAAAACTATCCTTTTATATAGGATATATATATATACACACACCCCTATATATATACCTTTAAAAGAAGTATTCAGTAGTCCCAGGTGAAACAGATTGTCAAGGCTGAAAGAAATGTTTTATTTGATCTGCTTTTTTAAAACTTCCTTGGTTTTCTGAAACTCCCATCAAACCAAAAAAAAAAAAAATTAAAAAAAATCAGGTTATTTCAAGCGTGGTTTAAGCATGTGGTTCTTCTGGTTTTGAAAGATACTTTCTACTTTACTTGGAGGTAAATGCAGACCCAGGTGCTTCATGGAATGAGTTTCCCTCCTTCTTCGAAGGCAGGGAACAAGCAACCACGACAGCACAGTATTGCAAAGACGCGTGAAAGGACCTTTTTCGGGGCTTCAGTTTAGAGCAGCCTTCCAGAGCTGCATTTCTAAACCCAGGCAAATCTCTGGAAAGTTGTTCTGACATGTATTATAACAATAAATAAATAATCCCGTGGCATTTCATTACACCATAAGAACTCTCTTTGCATGGGATACCAGTGGATCTGGGTGAAGCCAATTGTAATTACAGATAAAAGGTTTGATGCATGAAAAGAAGCTGGTATTTACACCCAATTATCTGAGGGAGGAGAGATAGGGATGCGCTTCCTTTTATCGTTTTCATTGAGTTTCTTTTGAAATTAAAAGACTCCTTGAGTTTCTGGAGATGCAACAGACTTTTCAACTTGCCATCGGTGAGATACAGGTTGTTTTCCATCACGTGTTGCACAAGCTCAGACGCTGGGATCTCTCTCCCATCCCTCAGCTCCAGCATGGTGCTCCTTCAGCCAGGTGCTCCTTTAACATCCCTGTGCTGAAGCTTCATCTCCTGGATTGGCATTTCATGTGTTTCAGGTCTGAGGCCGGGCACCCTGTATTTGTACGTCCAGCAGTGGCCTGGGGACCATTAGGGAGGGGTAAAGCAGGACCATTTCATGCTAACAGAGGGCAGCTGGACCTACAATTGCCACTTTACCCCAGAGAATCCTCTGGGGGAACAGAGAGAGGGGATGGGGAGCAGCCAGGTGGACATACTAACCCAAAGAAAGCAGCTCTCAGGGATGGGGGAGAGCAGGAGCCTATCTATCTGCTCCGTGTGCTGCTCACAGCCCAGAAGACCTGGTCTTCCTCCCTCTTTCTCCTCCCTCCCTCTCGGGCACTCTGAGCCCAGCCTCTTTCCTTGATCTCCAAGAATAGGTCACTTGTTTCTTCTCTTCGTTCCTCCGTCCGCAAATTGGGGACGATGTGCGTAAAGCTGCCTGAAATCCTCTGCTGGGAGGTGCCACAGAAGTGGAAAGTATTAGCTATCGGTATCCTTGTTAATATTCTGCTCGACTCTTGAGTGAAGTCACATAATCCTGTGTTTGGGTCATCACTGTTTGTTGCTATGGAAATGCGTGTTATCAGATATTACGAATTCAGCGTCTGAGGACATCTGAGGAGGGGGGGAAAAATCCTTTGTTTGAAGAGACACTTGTGTCGGTGGCAGGAATCTTAGCCAGAAAGAAGATAATTCACCTATTTGTCTTTCATTCTCTGAAATTAGCTGGAACGAGTCAACATGAGCTCCCCCCACTCTCCCCGTGAAAGCCAGTGTCTCTTACTTGATGCCCTATTCCATGCTGGGTGAATTTCCTGCAGTCGTATGTATGGGAATGCATCTGGTAGGATCATTAACACTAGAGCAGAAGACAAATGCAAAGTATGTGCTTGACCATATGGGTGAACGTGAGCTGCTTAAGAGTGTGTAGCGTAATGGAGATGGAAAGTCTTACGAGAGAAGATCAGTATCCCCCCATCTCTTTGGTAAGGGATTAAGGCAGTTGGCCTTGCAGGAGTATTCATAGAGTCTAAGGCCAAAGGAGACAAATAGGTCACCTAGGCTGACCTCCTGCATGTTACAGGTCATGGTATTTCATCCAGTGACCCCTGAGCCGAGCCCTGTAACTTGTGTTGAAGCTTCAGTAAAGCTTCCAGCCAGACCCAAGAGGCAGATGCTGACAAACTCCTGCCCAGTTTGTTCCAGTGAACAGGCACTCTCACTGGTAAGGGTTGGGGGCAGACCCAACCAAGCTCGCTGCAGCGGGGTCAAACCCAGAAATGGATGGGCTTGCCCAGTCCAGCTTCCAGACCTGAGCTGGTGGCATGACATTGCTCCACACCTTGGTCCCTCCGGGCTCCAAATCTCAGCACAGATCTCCCCTTTCGTATTTGTACGTGACTATGCCTTTTCCTGCGAACGTGTCTACCCACCACATGACCACCTTGTCTTCCCTGAGTGAAAGAGAACAGGTTTTTGGGGCAGATTGCTGATCATTTACACGCTCCTCCATGGCACCCGTGCAAAATCTGATAATATTTTTTAAATCTGTAGGTGCCAAACACAGGCAGGTGCTCACAATTGGTCGTATGCATCAGCTCTTACGGATATAAAACCCCCCTCTGGTGTATATTCAGCATCACTCATTTCTAGATCTTACTGTCAGGTTCCCCCTACCAAGGCTGCTGTAAGAGCAAACATGGTTCGGGTTTTGATAATGTCTCTATTTGAGGTATTTCATACCACACTCTTATCTCCTGCTCAAAGATGAAACACAAGACACACCCTTATTTCCCTTTGGATCTCTGTATGGAGTGCATTCCTCATCCTTCACCGGTTTCTCATTGGGGATTTTTCCTCCCTGCTTCACAGAAATCTGATTTCAGACCAAAAGCAGGGAGAAAGGTGCCTAAGACCGAGCTGGCCAGCTTGAGTTTTCTTTATTAAGGTCTTTATTTTCAGCTACTCAGGCAGGCTGTAGAAGCTCAGTAATACTTGGGGGGATGCAGCCACTGGCAGGGCTGATAAGAACTGTTGCCTGAACATCATCCATATGCTATTTTTAGCAAGCAAACACCTGCACCCAGCACTAACAGAAGGCTCTTGCAGTGAGAAATGGCCAACTCATGAAAATACGTATGTGTGGGTTTATATAAGCATATATGGGTACATGCATATATACATATACACACATGTATGGGTACCTATACATATATGCCAGTTGCTTTGTTTTTTTTACTGTGAGAAATATTTAATCCATTTAAAATAAATTTTCCATATTTAACGGAAAGTTCTGGTGAAAGACTCTGCCTAAAGGAAGCAATACAGATTGTAGGATAATTGTATATTCTGCTCTATAAATTCCCTGTCTGCTAAGAAAGAGGATACAGCTTTTGTTTTGTACAAGTCTCAGGCTTACAACTCAGACAGTAAAGATCAGGCTGGGAATCTGAAGAGTGGCTCACTCTTCCTGCATCCCTACTACCATGGTGATTTTTTGCCATCAGAATTGAAACCACCAGTTATGGGGCTGAATCACGACACAAGACGGGATATACTTTGCTTTTCCATGCAAATCAGCAGAACCTGCAAAGTTCTGGTACTTGTAAATAATACTAAAGCTCTCCGAGTCACATTTAAATATCAAGAAGACATCCAGAACTGCCCAAGGTGTTGCTCATCAGGAGCAGAAATGGTGGATTTAGATCTTCTTTGCAGGAAGCCATTTTTGGACACTTTCTATTGCCAGCTTCATGCTATTACAAACTACCCCCAGTGCCTGGGATGCTGTCACGTCCTCTCCCAGACTGCCAGCATTCAGACCAGGGATTGAAAAAACACTGCTGGGAGAAAACACTGGTGTGAAAAAGAACAAGTATCTGTTCTCCCGTGGGTGATGGGGGAACATGGGTGCTACAGGTTTTCCGGCTTGACAAGTTCCTCTTCATGGACCTCAGCTCTTCTCTTCGCTGAAGCACAGACCACAGCTCTGACCTCACAGGGTGGTTTAGCAAGAATGATACAGACTTAATTGTCAGGGCCGTTTCAGGTAAAAAAAAAAACCAAAAAAACATATAATATAATAACATATAGACATATAATAACACACAACACACAGTGCCATATAATTTTAGAAATGTTTAACCCATCCAAATTCTGTGTGTGATAGCCATAATGCACACCACTCCTTAGTAAAACGCTGATTAATTAAAAAAAAAAAAAGGAGTAACAATTTTGCAGCTTCGTTTCATGAAGTTTCTCTGGTCAGGCTTTGCAAGAGTATCTGTGTCATTCTTTTTCCCTCTAGCTCAACTTTGGATCATTTTGGTCACTTGCAACAACCATTTGGCAGAAGGGGAGGGCTCTCAGATATGACACGCTCCTAATATTTTTTTGAATACCCGTCTCTACTTTAAGAAGAGAAGAGACCTCATCAGCTCGCAGGGGAAAGCTGCAAAATTACCTCATCAAGGGGCAACGGGCAAAAGCTGGAACATGGGAAGTTCCACTCCAATCTGAGGAAGAACTTCTTTGGGGTGAGGGTGGCAGAGCCCTGGCAGAGGCTGCCCAGGGAGTGTGTGGAGTCCCCTTCTCTGGAGATCTTCAAGCCCCACCTGGATGCCGTCCTGAGTGATGTGCTCTGGGCAACCCTGCTTCGGCATAGGAGTTGGACTGGATGGTCTCTAGAAGGTCCTTTCCAACTCTGACAATTCCATGATTCCGTGATTTCTAGGGTATGTTCAAAGAGATCTAGACGTTAGGATACAACAAGGAGACACAGTTTTTAGTCCCAGGCTGGGCTGGGCAGAAAGCACTTGGATCTGATTTAGCAGAACTGGCTTGTAAAACCAAAAGCACCATTGTCTGATCCCTTTTGGGAAAGCTGTCCTGTGTGGCTATGACATAGCAACCCTCTTTTCCTGCCCCAGCTCCCTAGAAATCCTGCCCTGGCATTGCCCCATGGCTAGTTACCTTTGCCCCTGGGGCTGCCTGCTCCAGGATTTGCTGGCTTGGCTCCTCCAGGCAGTGCAGGAGATGCCTGTAACACCCGCCAGTGATGTGTCCCAGGCACTGCTGGGTGTTTCTAGCCCGCTCCTAACTGCGTGACTTCGGTCTGCTCTCTGCTTGTGTACAGGAATGTGGGGATTTTCCAGGAAAAAAAAAAAAAAAAAATGCCCCTTCCCTGCTCTTGTGCTCCCTTTCATCGGATTTAAACGGTGACAGGTAAAGCTTAAGGCTTTTAACCGAGCAAAACAAAAACCATGGTGAAACGAAGCCTTGCGTATACAAGGTGAGACCGACCGTGTGCTTGCTGCACTTAGCCGAGGGCAAAGTTTTATTTTTTATTCACCTTGGCTGCTCCAGGATGCCTCTCAGCTCACACACATTTCAGCCTGGGACTTTATAGCAGCATTTAATAACGACTCTGGCTGGCTGCTGACATCTTCCCTCTCTCTTAGTCCACTCGCTTTTCACCCTCCAGTTCCAACCACCGTTTCCTGGGTTGTTTTCCACTTGGAAGCAGCTCCCCACCTCCCTCATCCATATCTGCCTGATGTGGCCCTGCTCCTTCCACTCCCTCCAGCTCAAAACCTCAGCCCTTCCTCCCCTCACCTCTGCAAAAATCTGTGTCCTCCTTGTAGGGGGGGGGGGGGGGAACGGGACACAAACTCCTTTCCCAGCTCTCTCCTCCGCATCCACATCAGCAGCACGCTTTCCAAGCCTCTTCCTTCCGTGCTCTTTTCTTAGTCCAGGCTGCCTTCTCCTCCCCACTGGCCACCTCCCCTCCTCTCCAGGAAAAAACCCAGCCGCTGGCCCTGCCTCCAGCCTTGGGACGCTGACCTCCTCCTCCACCAGCAGCCCCAGCGGCTTCCTCTGGCCGTGGCTGCCCCAGACACTCTGGCTCCACGGCACACCCTCCACGTGCATAAAAGCACTACGCCAGGGCTTTGCTGGCCCCTTCAAAAATTCGGCTCGGCCCCGGCAGCTGTGCCCTTTGAGGAAACACCTGTAAGGCACGTCGCCTCCCGTTGCCGCCACCGGCTCCACCAACCATGGTGACCCACCGTTGCAGGTGCCATCAGGGACTGTGGCGTTTTCTCAGTGTCCTCAAGCATCCCCGTGCCCTCTAGGACCACCCCAGTGGCCCAAATGTGAGGGGTTTTTTTTTCCACCAAACAGCGTTGGTTTGCTGCAGTGCAACCAGCATTTTGAACGTGGCTGGGAAAGCAACCTGCTTGGGTGGAAGCTTGCACAAGGGATGGGGGATATCCCCCTGGAGTGAGCACCTACAGACAAGGCTGTCCCCAGGGGCTGCAGGGAACTGGCAGAAAGGCCCATCTCTCCCGGGGGGAGCCCTGTTTGCTCAGATGCCCTCCCAGGTGCCATGACTCACCCTCCCGTGCCATCAGCTTGTGTAACGGAGGGTGAATCCCTCCCTGACAGCAGGTCCTGTTGAAGCTTGCTTGAAGGTAAGCTGCTCTGCCTATGTGGCCACCCTGGGCAAAGCTGTCAGGGATGGAGACAGGACCTGGCCATCCTCGTGCAGCCTTGGGGGGAGGGGGGGCAGTGGGGCTGCTAACGCGAGCGAAGCCTGGAGCATCCCCGGTGGCTCGTGGCTGGGCTGTGTAGGTGGCCACGGGGTTGGTGGCAAATGGATAACGCCGCTCTTAGCACAGTTGTTGCTTTCCATGGTGCCAGCTCTTAGCCAGCTGACTGTTCTCAGGTCTCATGAACTCAGCAGGCTTGGAACAAGCCGCAACTTGGAAGAGACATCCCAAGAAAATCCAGATGTTGCAGGAAGTACTGTCAGGCTGGGTCAACCTAGTTGACTAATTCAGTGCCGGCGGGGGCCACAAGTGCTGCTGGCCTCCAGCCTCCCAAATAGAAAGCGACTCCCAATTTCCTGGTGGCTTGTGGCCACTAGAATGACCATGTTCTCCCATTTCCAGCTGTTGGAGACTAAGAGTCATTGGCCAAGCCCAGTTTTAACTTACTTAAGTTTCTGCTGCGATTTAAACCGGACAAGTTAACTTGATTTCCTCCTTTCTAGACAATGGTTGTGTAACACTCCTGGCTTGGGATAGCTGCTGGGTTCCAGTCCAAAGCAGCTGTGTTGCAGTGGCAGATTTTGGTCATCCATATTACTTGGATACAGTGTTTGTCATCTGTCTGGACATCCTTCAGGCTGGGGGGAACTCTATAATGAATAATGAGTTAAATGCCTTGGCCTTGTTTGGGAATTTTACCGGGGAACATGGGCAGAACTTGGCTACCAAGGGGTAGAGATAGTCAGCCTGTTCTTTACGTTTCTGCTTGCTTAAACTACATATGCACTGGCAAATGCTGTTTGGAAAGCCTGGCACAGCTGCAAGCTCTCCATCTCAAGCCAACCCCTACATCTACCTACAGGATGTGAGACTGTTTTGGGAAGCAGTGCCAATGACACCAAGAGGTGCTCTCCATGCGGTGGGATGACAAGAAAAGTCTGCTTGTTTCACAGAGGGATGGACGGTGGAGGGATGGATGGAGGAAAGCAGTCTTGCATCTGTTACAAGATACTGGAGGGTGTAGAGGAGGATCAGTGAAATGAAGCTGCAGCTGGAAAATGGGCTTTGTGGAGTGAGGACCAGGATGGTTTTCTCTTGTCAGACATCAGGTTGAGGAGTAATTTAATCAGTGCAAGTGGATTCTGCCTGGACGAGATCTGACAGAGGGAACTGGAGATGCTTTTCAGTCTTGCTAGTGAAGGTTCAACATGATCAAACAACATGAAGCCTGGCAAACCCAACCTTGTGGTAAGGAGTGCACTGTTGGGACATCTCACCTTCTCACTGTGTTGTAGCAGGAAAGAGTGTTTTTCTGCATTATATGCTCTCATCCAGCTGCTGGACATACTCCTCAGTGAAGTGAGTATGTACAATAGGGCAAGACCGCATGGTGTGGGGGGTAGTCTTCCCTCTGAATCCATCTCCTTTTCTCTTTCGTCCTGGACATTGTGGAGAAGATGGTCACCTGCAATTGTCTTCAGTGTGGCTGTCATTCACAGGGCTTGGTCAGTAATACAAGCTCATAGCTCCTACTGGAGTAGATACATTCTAGGAGTATAATTTTGTTTATTTACCACCTTCCTCTGAAGGCTCAGGAATGGTATTCCTGGTATGACAGCAAAAGGGACAGACCTGCAGACTGAAATGCTCCTGAAAATACTCTTCTGTCTGGGATGATATCTGGGTCATTTGCCTTGCCCGTGTACCTCACAGACTCCGAGAGGGTGCACACGGATTGGTTTCTCCAGAGGGAAGCATTAGGAAATGCCGTGTCAGTCTGCAGAGGGTTGGGTGATTCAGCTGGGGGTTCTGAGAAGCGGCCAGTGAAAGGATGCAGCCTTTACTGGAAATGCCCAGGTGTCATTTCCCCAGGATGGAGCATGAGTGTAGGCGGCCGAGCTGACAAGTCCTACTCCATCACACCTACCAAACCAGGGTGCAGAATAGAATAGAATAGAATAGAATAGAATAGAATAGAATAGAATAGAATAATTTCAGTTGGAAGGGATCCACGCTGATCACCAAGTCCAACTGCCTGGCCACTTCAAGGCTGACCAAAAGCTAATGCATGTTATTAAGGGCCTTGTCCAAATGCCTCTTAGACACTGTCAAGCTTGGGGCATTGGCCATGTCTCTAGGAAGCCTGTCCTGGTGTTTGACCACACTCTTGGTAAAGAAATGCTTCCTAATGTCCATTCTAAACATCCCCCGATGCAGCTTTGAACCATTCCCACGCCTCCTATCAGCACCCCCCTCTCCACTTCTCCTCCTCAGGAAGCTGCAGAGAGCCTCCTTTTCTCCAAACTAGACAAGCCCAGAATGAGTCCTTAGCCACTCCTCATAGGACATTCCTTCCAGCTCTTTCACCAGCTGTGTTGCCTCTTGGATGCATTCAAGTACCTTCACATCCTTCTTAAATCGTGGGGCTCAGAACCGCACATCACGCTCACAGTGAGACCTCACTGGTGCTAAATAGAGTGAGATGATAACCACCTCTGTTGATTGATTAATTACTTGCTGGGGAGAGGCTGAGATGCCATTCCCTTACTCTTGCAAGATAATGACACTACAGATGGGCATCATCTCTGAAATCCCTGCTGGGAATGCATGTTTACATACCCACATGACAGCATGCAGCTTATTTTCTTATCATCCATGCAAACGACACACACCATTTTTTCTGTGCACAAAAAGTTTTTCGTTAAGCAATTACTCGTGTTCATTTTACATGTTGTCTGGGAACTTTTAAGGGTTACTAATGAGGATGCTAGACACTATCACTCTGAGCTTTTATTCAGCGTAACGCTGGAAAGAAGAATCATGGACCATGCTTGAGCAATGAGCTTAGTGGAAGTACAGTGAGAAAAGTGGGGCAACAGCTGTACATGGCAATGTTGCCACATCACCTCTTGACTTGCTGAAGGTCACAGTGATTACTGTGTTTGAGGTTCACAGCTGCTTTTTCCCTCAGATCAGAGAACAAGGACATGGAGACTTTTTTGCCTTCCTTCCTCTACAGCAGCAAGTTGCTGGTTGTCTGCTGGCATCATGGAGGTACAGCTCACCCAAGACCTTCTCTACCACTGAGGAGGCATCAGACAACAGCAGGATTGGTCTATCCCATTTCCAGTCTTCTGACTGAGACCCTGTAGTCTTGAGAGGACCAAGATACTTTGCTTAACGAAGTCACCAGCCCCAGCTCTCAGAACTCTGGTGGCCTGTGATTGCCAAGCCAGGTAAAACAAACCAATGCCCCTTTCTCAGGCTGCTCGAGCACTCATGTATCCGCAGGCTGCACCAAGTACCCTCTTCGTGTCTAACTCCTGCCAATGCCTTTTTTATGCATTTCCATGGCCCAGTGCTACCTCTCCCTCCTGTCTCCCTTCACCTCCTGGACCCGTGGACCCATCCCCACCACCCCAGCTCCTGCAACGGGCTCCAGCTGAGCTGGGTTGGGAGGGGAAAGAGCCCTCTGGGTGTTCGGTAGCTCCCACCTCAGATCTGATGTGTATGGCTCACAGAGCACCACTCACAAGTGAAGCTTCTCACGTGTTCTCCTTGGCTTCTCTTTATTCCCAGCCACGGCAATTACGCGGCTGCTTTCTGGCCTTCGTTTGTCCCAAGCTGTTGCGCCTCAAGTGAGCACTTATTAGCACTTCCTTCTCTGAAAAGGAGTGACTGCAAAACAAGCCAAGGGTCATTTCCCTTCCCTTGAGACCAGGAGGTGTCCTGGCTTTTAAATCAGGCTCCATAAATTTTTAGCCTTAGCATCTCATGTGATTTGCCTAGAGAGGGTGGAAGTTCCCCCAGAGAAAGTAAGGAAAAGAAACTCCTTCTGATATGACAGCATTGCTTGGGCAAGTGTTTTTAAGGCATCTGAGACAAATGACAGCACAAAGCAGTGGAAAAGAGCAGTTTTTAATACACCATCTGTGTGAAATCAAACAGAAGAAGAAGTGGAAGAAGGAAGTGACCATTTTCTATTTCTTGCATCATCCTTACTTGCATATTATCCTGCAGGGTTGGGCATCAGCAGGTGGAGTTGCTAAACATCAGCCAGCAAAAAATTCTGCCAGTAAATAAAATTCTGTTGTTGAAAATCAACATGAATAGAGTGTGCTATGTGCGATGAATATAAATTTTTAGACTGAAAATAGTCTTGATATCTGCAATGCTCACTGTAAGCTCAGAAACAAGGATTTGGTCTAATGGCAGAGCCTTGAAACTTCTACAAAGTCCATAAAAATTCCAAATTTCCCAGCAAATAAACTGCCTTCTCAGCACTGCCCATGCTGGGTTTCTTTAACCTGTGCTGATTCTTTCTGCGAGAGATTCCATTGGGAAAAGCCACCAAAGAACACGGTGGCCCCTATCACGAGTATGTGTTAGTAGAGTGATGTGGTAGGGAGGTCAAGAGCTGCAATGGCTGGCTGAGCAGAGGTGAGCATGATATCTGTACCTCAACACATTCTGGTCCTTTGATGGAGTATCCCCCCTTAATTTCTGTGTTTATGTCGCAAGAGCAAAAACAAGGCTGCATCAAGGAGTTCCTCTGCTGGTAGATGGAGCTACGCACCCCCAGGGTGAACACCCCCACTGAGGCAGGACATCTGGCCCAGAATCATAGAATCATAGAATGGTTAGAGTTGGAAGGGATCTTAAAGATCAGAGAGTTCCAACCCCCCTGCCCTAGGCAGGGACACCTCCCACCAGACCACGTTGCTCAAAGCCCCATCCAGCCTGGCCTTGAACCCCTCCAGGGATGGGGCAGCCACGACTTCCCTGGGCAACCTGTTCCAGTGTCTCACCACCCTCACAGCAAAGAACTTCTTTCTGGTGTCTAATCTTAATCTCCCTTTTTCCAATTTAAAACTGAAACAACTGGAGGTTCAGTCCCACAGTTTCTTGGTCAAAATCAATAGGTTCCCCAGGTCCCCTCACTGACAAGTCCCACGGATGCTAGTACTAGCTTTGCTTTTCCCCATCAAGCCCATGCCTTCTCTTGGGCCTCAGTTTTAATTTCTTTTCTACAGACATAATGGTGATGTTGCATATTCAGGAGGGCTCGTGGCCCAAAGGAGTCCAACTTTTCTAATTCCGTGAGCTGCTTAGTGAGATCTTCACACAGCCCAGAGCTACAATACAACCCACCTCCCAGAAGGGCAGCTGATGGGTAGGAGACAAGTGTGTGTCAAGGGAGTTGGACATCCTGCATGACTGTGGCAGGACAGCAGCCTGACGGTTCCATCCTCAGGTAGGGATTATACCACCAACACCCTATCCAACCAGTACAACCCACAAGGTAGGTGTGTATGTGGGATGGTCCTAGCATAGGAGCCACACCTGAACACAAACTGTGTGTGGCGTACAGGCCCACTTCTGCCTGAAAATCTAAGCATCGCCCAGGGTATGGAGCAACCTATGTAGGGAGGAAACCTGCTGTCATCTTCTCTGGCAACTGAAAGGGGTATTATGGGTGAGGGTGTGCAACAGAGAGAGGGAAAAGGCCAGGGAATCAGAAGAACATTACTTCTTGATTTCTATCCTGCAATTAAGGAAGGGCTGTGTTTTTCATTTTCACGTGCCTCAAATCCCACCAGCTGCATGCCCCCACCCACGGCATGGATGCCGTGTTTTTATTACGGCTGTAGCCTCAGGTAGCGTGGAACCAGGGCCAAGCATACATTAGTAAAATTAGAAGAAATATCATCTGACGGGTCTGGACGGTGCTGTGGGCAGAGCATATTTGGCAAGACTCCGCTTCTTCGCAATCCAGCCCAGAGACATTCCCTGATCCTATCTAAACAGGGGGCTGAACTTGCAAAACGAGTCCCAGCTTGCGAGCTGCACGTCAGGGGTGTCTCAAACACTGCCTCAGCATCCAACACCAACCAGCTCTTCTTACCTTGTTTGCCCTGCTTAAATAAATGCAGCAAAGCCCTCACCTTAACAGAGCAGACTTGAGGGCTGCAGGGCATCAGTCTGTTTTCTTCCACACCTCCCAGCATTTCCCCGTTTGTGTTTGGCCATTTTTGACCCCTTATCCTGGCCTTTCTGTGGCTCAGCTATTGGGACTCTCGACTGCCCTGCTCACAGACAGTAGAATCAAGAATCACAGAATTATTTGAGTAGGAAGGGACCTTAAAGATCATCAAGTCCCAACCCCCCTGCCCTGGGCAGGGACACCTCCCACCAGACCACGTTGCTCAAAGCCCCATCCAGCCTGGCCTTGAACCCCTCCAGGGATGGGGCAGCCACAGCTTCTCTGGGCAACCTGTTCCAGTGCCTCAACACCCTCACAGCAAAGAATTTCTTCCTAATATCTAATCTAAATCTCTCCCCTTCCAGTTTAAAACCATTGCCCCTTGTCCTGTCACTGCACTTCCTCATAAAGAGTCCCTCTTGTAGTTTGAAACCTGCATTGCTCCACTGTGGCCATGTTCATGTTCCTCACCGGTGAGCCATAAGGATATAACCGCTTCGGTGGGTTCCTCTGAGCAGCAGCCTTTGAAGGATGTGTGCCCATGCTTAAAGCCAAGCATACTTCCCGACTTCTTTCAAGTACCATCCTGTTAAAGAGAGCCTTTTTTTTTACAACTCAAGAGGTTTCATAAATTGTCTGTCAAGACAGGCAGGGGTGTCTTTGGAATACCCTGCGGCACCCCTCCATGATGTCTGAGAAAGGCTGCTTAGAAACGCTCTGTATTCGGGAACGCTTTGCTGAAAAACGATGATGACATCAGATGAGAGGAAGATAGGACCTAGGCTGCTCCCTTCCAGAAAATCCCACCTGGGAAGGTTATTGCGATGGCTCAAGCTGTCCTTGACCAAGTTTCAGTGAGAAAGTGCAGCTGTAAAAGGCAGTAAAGAATAACGACTGCAAAGGTGCATTTACCTTGTTAGTAGAGGGCAGAAAGAGAAAACACAGTTTTTACCTGTGAAACAAAGGAACTTAAGCCAGAAGTTTGTAGCAACAGAGAGTAGAAAGCATAATGTGTTGTTCAAACGCAGAGCAAAAGAGACAAAAAGGCTGACACACGGGGACCTCACGGGATGCGTCAGATGCTTTCATAGCCTTGATTTATCTTGCTTCAAAAATGGGCAAGTCACCGAGAATAAATGAGTCCTGGCTGGAAATAAACAGACTGCAGTACTGCCATGGGAGAGGGAGGGTCACACTCCAGTGTCCCACCAGTGTACCGAGATTTACCACACTCTTCTGTACCAAGAAAGAGACACGTTCAAGTCTTTGTTTCTAAGAAGGGAAGAGAAGGATCAGATTGGAAGAGGAAATAAAGGCAGCTTGAGACTGGCTTTTGTCTTAAACATATTTTGCTCCTCTTCCCCAGTACAGTGCAATGGAGTCTTCAGGCCCCTTTTCTCACCTTCCTTTCATTCTGCAGTATCACTCGCTGCTCTTTACACGTCAGTACTGCCCACTATCAGCACAACGCACATTCCTTTAACAAACACCACCATTCCCCTCTCACGGGCTCAGGATGAACTATTTCAGAGATATCATTCAAGGGCCTTAAATATATTGGCTTGAGAGCTATTTTTATTTCCAAGTGCTTGAGCCAGGCCTTCTGAGGTTTCATTTGGGTTCAAGGCAAAACAGAGAAGGCATTAAAATAAGCAAGAGCTGGTGTTTTTGTTCTAAGTGTTACCAGAAGCCAGGGTGAGACCCAGAAGAAGAAGGGCAGGGGATTGCCAAAGATTTCCGTTGGATG
Organism: Gallinago jamesoni; assembly: GCA_025769975.1. NCBI lineage: Eukaryota > Metazoa > Chordata > Aves > Charadriiformes > Scolopacidae > Gallinago > Gallinago jamesoni. Next base: position 13,895,642 of record JAOQGH010000040.1, on the reverse strand, counting down.
CTTACTCTCTCCAGGGTTTGTAAACCTGTCCTGTAAAATTCTTAATCCCTCGTCCTGCAGGGGAGTATGGTATCACTGAAATCTTCATGATCTCCTGCAAACAGAGGTTTTAATGCAGCCCTTTGTTTATGGTCTTGGCAATTCTTTCAGCTTTCAGGAGAAAAAAAAAAAAAAAGGGGGTCATTTCTTCTCTGGAGCCTGAAGGCTCAGGGAAGTTATCCTTTGTCCTATCCTGTTCTGCAACCCTCCCAGCGTCTTGACAGGCATGGACTAGTCTGTATCCAGATGCCACCTCGCTGGACATGCCAAAGGAACAGAGTTCTGGAGACCGTGGCATGACAATTTGCAAAAGCCAGAGTGAAGGGAAAGCAACCACAACTGCCAGGCTTGAAGTCGATGTCCGTATGGCACTGAAAGCAGCCTCTAGAGAAGCCTGAAGGCCATCTGAGCTGTCTGCTGCTCAAGGGGTCTCCATGCCAATGTTTTGCACAGGGTAGGGGGCTCCCTGCATCCTTGCCAGGACCCCAAATGTTGGGGATGAAGTAGTATTCAGGGTTTGTGTGCCCTTCCATGGCACTCACTGGCTCTGCTCAGGGCTTATGGCATGCAGGAGAGAGGCAAGCCTGGTCCCGAGAGGAGCCCTTAGCCAACAGTATCAATGTCATCGAAGGTGACAGGGTTCAGGAGGCTGAACTGATCTGCTCCTGCCTTCCCACAGCCAGAAGAGCAAAGCAGCTCCAGCGTAGTCCTCTCGGTAAGCCTGACCTGAGATAAGGCAGAAGGTTTCTCACCTAGCACCACCTGAAAGCCAGAAGTAAAGAGACCGTCCCCCTCCATCCTCGGTGGGTTGTACAGGGAATGATTCACACTCAAACTGAAACCCCCCCGGGAACATGCCCTGATGGATGTGCTGCTTACTCACTGTTTCGTCTCATGAATTTTACTTACCTTACTACATCTTTCAGCATGTGGGTAGACCCATCTGCAGATATTTCAAGGAGATTATGTATTAGAAGTAGCCCACTATAAACCTATTGTGTTAAACATGTATATGTAGAAAGGAGAATAATTTTTTTTTTAAAAAAAAAAAAAAGAAAGAAAAGGAAATCCTATAGAAGCCATTTGGAAGGAAAAAACATTCTGGGAAGAATATTGGTGAGTAGGAAGAAAAGGTTGGAGAAAAATGAAAGCAAGTCACATATAAATATGCAGGGGAAATGCCCAGTGCAGCAAGATGGTGTTGACGGTAAAATGGGAAGAGTTTTGAATGTTACTGAACAGGGAAATTACCCCGTGGCACTTAACAGAGATTAGAAATGCTGCCAGGAAACAATATAATGAAACTGGAATCATATAGGCTACCAGCACTCAGGGAAAAAAAATAACCCTAAAGGACACTCAGAAGCAGCCACGTAAAGAAAAGCTGGGAGGTGATATAGGAGAACAACCTACACGTAACTTTTGGCAGCCAGCCCGCATTGCAAAAGACCATGCCATCCTCAGTGGGCATCACACTAACCATCCTGGCTTGGATACAGCTGGAAGGTTCCTCTTAATTTCTTGGCACCTCAGTGCCAAACACAGTAAAATCAGAGGCCTCAAAGGGGAGTAGAGACACGATCAGATCATTTGGTGTGGGTTTGATTTATGAAGATTAAGTGAAGCTTAGATATAAACTGGTGAAGAGATAAGAAAATAGCAGACATGAGTCTACAAGTATCTGAAGGATGTAAGCAGGGTCACATAAATGTGCTCGGAGAGAAAGAAAATAGGACCTGATAGGAAGAAGGGAAAATTCCCTAACTACAAGCCTGGGTATAGGGCCTTAGACTAAGAGAAAATTCCCTTGCATGGGACCTTTCAAATAGCAGAAAATGTTCTGTAGATGCAGTCTTGCTTGAGTAAGGTAAAAGACAATAGTTGCAGCTCAGACTTTTAAGACCCAATGCTTTTTGAGGAAAGGTGAATTTTAAAAGTGAGTTCATTTCTGCCGCGGATGCACCGAGCTGAAAAAATATCATCATCTATTTCAGTTTTCTAAATTTCCTTTCAAAACGCTATGTGCAATGAGCAATCAAAGGAAAGCCAAGAAGCAAGCTGAGAGCTAGAAGTTAGCAAAATCTTTAAAGAAACAGCAAAGAAATATTAAGAGCACAATGCATTGAAATTGGCACAGAGGGCCAGATGGTACATACCCAAGAGAATTAAAGGAATTAGCTGAAAAACTCTTAGGCCCATTACCCATTACATTCAAGTGCTCCTGAAGAACTGAGGAAGCCCTGCTGACTGGCAGAGGGAAAACATCACGCTTTTTTTCCAAAAGGGGAATTACAGATCAATTAACTTAACATCCTTTCCAGGTGAAAACTTGGTCTCTAATAATCAGAAACCACTAGCAGTTCTTCCTCAGGAAGAACAAAGCAGAAGCGTGTTAGACACCAAGCCAGGTCACGTTAAGAGAAACAGTCGCATCCCATCACAGTGTTGATGGGAGGAGGAAAACCACAGGGGGTGTGTGTTGGGGTGGGGAGAGTGAAGAATAAGCAGCTGCTTATCCATCAAGTGGGATGGAGTATACACCATAGTGGGCCATACTGGTGGGAGGAGGAGGGGGATACAGTCCCTCGAGTTCCTAGGTAAATTTGCCCTTAAGGGTTTCGCTCATCAACAAGACAACTGGTTGTGCAGCGAGGTCTCCTGCAGAGAGCTCCTTGATTTCAGTAAGTAATTTTATTCAGTTTCTCCCGACATAATAATCCTGTAGATCTCCATCCATCCCTAAAGGATTCCACGCCGGCACAGTTGACTTCAACAGTGGTTGGACTGGGCCCAAAGCAGAACAAGAAAGATGCAGGGTGGATACAGAGAATAACAATGAAAGAGATTAAAAATCTGCCCCTACAATAGAAAATGGAGCATGCTTGTAAATATTGCCATGTTGGGCTCCTCAGGGACTCCTGCTGTGTTGGGAATTATATTCATCTGCAGTAGCATCGAGGAAGGAGAAGAAAAAGGCATCAATCAAACTCGAAGATAACACCCAGCTGGAGTGTGAATTGCAAATCATTTATTAGAAGCACCATCCTAAAGGGATTACAATAAATGAAGAGTGGGACATAGTGAGAATAGCAAGAAATTGAACAAATCTAAGCGCAGAAACATCCACAGGGTAACCACGCTCACTGAAGAGAGGTCAAAACTGTAAGCCAGAGGCTGTCGAGAGCAGTAATCCAGAAAAGACCCTTGGATGCAAATGTTTAATGAAAACTACAACTGATAATTCATTAAAAAAAAAAAAAAAAAACAGATCAATCCACTTTTGAAGTGCTAATAGGAATACCTCTTGGGGCAGAGCCTAATGAAAAGAGTGCAGGCAAACAGGTAATGACATACATTAACTGGCATAGACAAGAGCGTGGAAGGAACGACCTATTTATTAGGAAGATCAAAAGAAATAAACACATACAGAGCCTGAGAAAAAAAAAAAAAAAAAGGAGGCAGCAAGGTATAGTATGATATAGAGACAAACCTGACCATGAAAGAATGCTGCTGAGTGGGAGGCTCATCAGTTAGCAGTGGCGGAGCTACACACACAAGGCCACAGTCAGACTGGGAAAGGGGTAATGATCTGATGACTTGACAAGATCTCCAGGAGGATTAGCTTGGAAAGGTCTCCATTGTCTAGAAGAATAGGGTTTAAAAACCACCATACACTCTGGTACTGTTTGGTTTTCCACCTACATGGAGTCACCAGTTGGCTGTCTCTGGCTTCACAGCATGTTTACAGGCAAATTTTCAGCAATGTTCCTGTTCCTTGGGCCAGTAGATGTGAAAATGGAAGCAAAGTCAACAGAGCTTGAATACTGGGGGAAAAGTCTTACGGCATGTGGAAGGAAAGTTGCTGCAGAAGAGGTGGAAAATCCCAGCTGCGTGGGGTTAGATCACTCCAGGTGTGTACGGCCAGGGATGGGCAAGGCAAACGTATAGTAGAAAAAGAAAAGGACATGAATTATCACATGGAGAAGTCCAGTCCCAGTACAAGGATGGCAGATGTCCTTTGCAGTGGTGCTATTTATTCCTATTTCTTAGAGAAGAATCAACATGGACCAAAAGAGAGCTAAATCTCACATCCTTCTTGATATTCTGTCGGTGGTACCATGGTTCTCCAATGTGGAAACTGGGAGAAAGCTACACTACGCTGCTACACCTCAAGGACTTAACTCCTGTTAGCTGACAACCTCAACTAGAGTTTCACCATAGACAGGAGATCAATGCTACACTTGAATCCTAGTTTTGTCCATCATCTCTCATTCTCTCTGCTTCCTCTGTGGGCAGCACTGCCTCAATCTGTGAAAAAAATGAGAGGACCTATTGGGAATTTAGAATCATAGAACCGTAGAATGGTTTGAGTTGGAAGGGACCTCAAACATCATCAAGTCCCACCCCTTCTGCCCTGGGCAGGGACACCTCCCACCAGACCAGGTTGCTCAAAGCCCCATCCAGCCTGGCCTTGAACCCCTCCAG